>JAHHUM010002617.1:185216-872252 GCA_036173005.1 Crenichthys baileyi | reverse complement strand
TCCTTTTTGAACCAACTCCCAGTTTTAGCCTGTGAGGCAGACACCCAGTCTACTTTTAAGACTAGGCTTGAAACTTTCCTTTTTGATAAAGCTTGTAGTTAGACTGGCCTAGGTTATCCTGAGCTATCTCTGTAGTTATGCTGCTATAGGCTTACTCTGCTGGAGGACACAATGACCATTTTCACTCTCTGAGACATTCTCATACTACTCTCTAATTTTGCGATATTTGTTACTCTATGCAATCTGGTGGGTTCTTTAAACAGAAAAAAATTAACAATTTGAATAATAATCTCAATCTGAGTAAAATGTCTGATCATTAGGATCAGTTGCAATGTACGTTCTTGACCTGGCATCTGTCTATATAACTATTGAATTAACTTTGTAAAGTGCCTTAAGACAATGTGTTGTGAATTGGTTATGAACTTTGTGTAAATTTGGTTTCTCTGTTTCCACTCTAAAGGTTGCTTAAACAGAATAGTCTAACAAGAAGTCCGCTTTCTCAATAATTGCAGAGAAGCTGGTTCTCACAGTGTTTTGTTAATATTTTGTCTTTCTTTGTCCTTCAGAATCAAAGAACTGCGTAACACCTTTGCCCCTTTTGTATTAGTACCTACTATATTTAGGTTGGCTCAACACAACTCATTTTGAATCATTTTCCATGATGATTGAGTACCGTCTTAATGTGGGTGGGATCGATAATAGCAAGGCAGCCTCACAGTCCCAAAAGTAACATGATTTGTATCCGACACAAACACAACAACAATGAAGGACCTCCTCCTCAATCTGTGGATTTTTTTAGACTCGGAGTGAATGAAAGAGCCATAAAAGGCTGCAAGACAAAAAACACTGGATAAGAAGTGACTGTGAGACACCATGAAGTGGTATCAAACTGAAAGATAGGAGCTAAACAACGTCTTAAGATAAGCTAAAGCTACACAACGCTAGCTTGCTATAGTGGTCATAAACACAATAAGCCCAGCGTACAACGGTTTAACAGTTGAAGATATTTGTTATTACAATATGTATGCCGTGTGTGTTTCAGACAGCTCAAATTAATCGCTGCAGACAAGCAGTTTGGGTGTTTACCGAGCGTCTGTTACCAGTTTCACAAATGTGCAGTGGTTGTAGAACTTCAAAATGCCTGTACAAATGTTTAGCTTCCTGTTCAACAAACTGTGTCCAGCTCTGGAGAAAGAGAGCTGCATTGCACTGTGGAAGCTTGCTACCAGATTGCTACAAAATTGCTAAAAGAAAAAAACTACGAATAATCAAACTGTTGGATAAATCACTTTTGGTGTGGTATGATTTGGTCAACAGAATTATGAACCAAGAAGTAGTTTAAAAAAAAATAAATTTCATTTAAAACTACCCTAGTATCAGGAAATACAGATGCTAATATGGCACAGAACACCTTGATATAAAAGTGCTATGACTAAACAGAAGGGTTTCTTCTGCACTGACACATCCAAGAATAGTGTTGTTTGTTTGATGGCTTCACCCAGTAAGAAGTTGAACTTATTTAGGTTACTTTGTCTTAAAAATGAGCCATCAGTGCACAAATATCAATGACAAATGCTTGGGTTGTGTGATGTTAAAATTTAAATTGCTTTTGTGCTTCTGAGGTGATGACCAAGTTTGAAATGACAATAGCTTTCACCTTCCTTTCTGCCCCCTCTGGGTGGTCTTCCCAAGGCATTTACAAGCCGAAGGGGAAATGTGTCTGAACACAAAAGGTGTTTTGTCTCTCTTCCTGTCCCTGGAACCCCTGCTGATCCAACATACAATTTGTTGTAGAGGAGCCGAGATGTCTGCGAGAAAGTTAGGTTGATTTCTCACCTCTGTTTCTCCTAGAGGGGGGTGCCAGACCAAATGGGGTTTTGCCAAACTTATATAAGGAGGGGTCAGCACTTGTCCCAGGAGATTTGGTCTCGGTTCTGTTCAGTAACACGTCTGATGCTGAAAGAACTGTCTCCCTTAAGGCTAAATTAATAAAGCTGGTTGAATGGTTATCATCGTTCTCTTTCTTTAGGAAATACAATTTTTCTACAACAGTTGTTCTTTATTGCTCTTCCCACCAGTGAATGCTCAGATAAAACAGGAAATCATGATGCAACCATACATGTTAAAATTTGTTTTTTATTGGTGATACCTGCAAAACACAAACTATGTACAAAGGGAGCAAATAATTAAAAGTTTATACATTACACAATTAAATTCAAATTCAATTTGAAAATAATTTATTCATCTCAACGGGGAAATTAAATGTTGTTCTAGCTCATATTATAAAGGTTTCTTCAAAGAGCCGTTGTAGATGCTGATTGCTGGGGGCAGGAAGGATCTCCTGTAGCGTTCTTTCTTACAGCAGATTTAATGAAGCCTCTGACTGAAGACACTGTTCTACAACAGTCTCGTGAAGAGGGTGCTCAGGGTTCTCCATAATGTTCTTCATTGTATGAAGAATTTTTATTTGCACAGTGATCTCCTTAGGTTCTAGAGGAGTCCCAGAACAGAACCAGCCTTCTTTATCAGCTTGTTGAGCTTTCTGAGGTCTCTGGCTCTGATGCTGACACCCCACCAGATGATGGCAGAAGAGATCACACTCTCCACAACAGACTTATTGAAGATATGCAGCATCTTGCAGCAAAAACCGAAGGTCCTATGCTTACTCAAGAAGTAAGTCTGCTCTGTCCCTTCTTGTAGACAGCTTCACAGTTGCATCTCCACTCCAGTCTGTTGTCCAGGTGAACACCGAGGTATTTATACTCCTCCACCACCTCCACTTCTTCACCCATGATGGAAATTGTGTTTAACCTGTTCTTGTTTCTCTCAAAATCATAAAATCATCTCCTTTTTTTTATTCACGCTCAAGATGAGATGATTAATTCCACACCATGCCACAAACCGGTCCGCCAGCTCCCTGTACTCAGCTTCTTGTCCATCTCTGATCCACCCCACGACTGCAGAATCATCCCGAGTTTTTTTTGCAGATGACAGACGTCTGTTTTGTACAGGAAGTTTGAGGTGCACAGAGTGAAAAGGAATGGTGAGAGTACAGTACCATGTGGTGCTCCTGACTACCTGGTTGGACACACAACCCTTCAGTCTCACAAACTGTGGTCTGTTTGTCAGGTATTCTTTGGTCCAGGAGATTGTTGAGAACTCCACCTGAGTCTTCTGGAGTTTCTGACAAAGCAAATCAGGCTGAATTGTGTTAAATGCACTAGAGAAATCAAAGAACATGATCCTCACAGTGCTGCTGGCTTTGTCCTGATGACAGTGGGTTTGTTGAAGCAGGTGTACGATGGCAACTCCAACTCCACAGTGATAAGCAAACTAAAGGGGGCCCTGAAATATTATTGTTTGATTACACAGGTGGGCCAACGGAAGTCTCTCTAGGACCGTCATGATGTGGGGATGTCAGGGCAACAGTCATTGAGGACTGATGGGTGAGTTTTCTTTAGTGCCAGAACAAGACGGGAGGTCTTCCACAAAACTGGAACATTCTTCTGGTACAGGCTAACAGCAGCTCTGCACAGGCCTTCAGGTCTCTAGGGCTGATACCATCTGGATCTGAAGCCTTAATCCAGTTCAATCTTCATAGTTGTGTCCTTACCTGACTTCTTGAGACACACAGGTGGAAGGGGGAGGCAAGGGGGGCACCACATCTTCTGATTTGGTGGAAGGCAAACACGTAGAAGCAGAAGGGTCCATGGCTGAGGTGGAAGACTAAACATTTGAGGTGTGACAGAAAAGCTGTGGGTCAAAGGAGGGTGGGATGTCAGTTTGGCTGTGAGCAGGAGAGAAGGATGCTGAGCTTGTGTCTGAACTGAACCTGGAAGTACACTATATTGCCAAAAGTATTGAGTCACACTGTTACAATCACTTCCATGGGTTCAGGTGTATATAGTTTGGAGTAAACACTAGGGTTGCACCTAGTGATTATTTTGATAATCGATTAATATGTCAATTATTTTTTTTGATTAACAATTGGATAGCAAAGGGTGCTTAATCAGAGATTTTTTTTAACAGAACTTAAACCAGATTAAGCTAAAACTATGCTGCTGCTTGAGGAGTTCTGAATTGAACATATCTACCGACAAAAAAGTTTTTCATCTTAAATGCAAAATGTATATATATTTTTTGTACAATGTTGCCCTAATTACTACTTTAAGTGGGTTGTTCTTTAAGCAAATGGCATGTTTTAGAGTGTGTATACTCCAGTTAACGATTATTCAATTACTGAATTAGTTAACAATTATTTCAATATTCGATTAATCATAATTAATCTGATTGTTTCAACCCTAATGAACACACTCCTAAACCTTGTGGAAGGTGTTTACAGAATAGTTAAAGTTGCTAATGATGGCAACGGTGGGTCCGTCAACAAACTGGACCATGTAGGTTACGGAGTAGGTCATTACAGTGGGGGATTTTAACATTCTTGTTGACACTGAAAGTGATAGCCTAAATATACCCTTTAACGCTATCTTAGACTCAGTTGGCTTTGATCAAAACATTAGCAAACGTACCCACCTTTGTCTCCATTCTTTGGACCTTGTGCCATATGGCACTGAGTGTAAAGAAATAACAGTATTTCCTCATAACCCTGTCCTGAATGACAATTTTTTAATAACCTTTGAGTTTAATTTAACAGAGTACTCCACACCTGAAAAAAAAATTTCACTATAGTAGATCATTATTAGACAACGCTGTAACAACCTTTAAAGAATCTGTCCCATTCTTAATTTCTTTAGCGCAGAAAAACATAGTGGAAGGCAGTAATTTTGTTTCTTCCCTTTCACAAATTGATTATCTTCTTCATAGTGTTACTTCCTAATTGTTTGGTGCATTAGACAATGTAGCCCCCTTGGAAAAGAAGGTATTATTCATAGGAGGTTGGTTCCCTGGTTTACTTAAGAGCTGCATTCTTTAAACCACAATGTTGTGGTGCGTTCACACCGAACGCGGATTCTGAAATGGGGCCGGCAGATTTACAGTGCGGAGGAGACGAAGGACACGGTGCGAAAGGCGCCCCGAGCGACGCGAAAGGGGTGGACGAGTTGAAAAATCTGAACTTTTTTCAAAATTCTCGTCGCGTCAACCAATCAGGGACTGGATGTGGCTGTGACGTACGGTGAAAGACTGCAGCGGAGAAGTCAGTGATGATGGAGGACCAGATCTTAGTGGCGGTGTGCGGCAAGACCAGAGTTGTATGACTCAACTAATTACTTTTATCGATACAAGTACAGAAAGGACCTGGCCTGGAGAAGAGTCAGTGAGGAGACTGGAGTAGCAGCTGCCCGGTGTATTTTGGCCGTCCTCGTCCATATGTTTAGGCACACATATCTTATATTTAGGAGATGTGGACATTAAAAATCGGCTGTTTTTTTATGGAGCAGAAATGTATTTCCTCACTGAAGACAGATGGACAGGCGTTCAGCAGCGGGGATACAGCGCTGGTAGTTGGTGTCCCGGAGGCTGATTAGTCTCCCAACGCAGGACAGCAGATCTTCGAACTGGGTCCTGGATAGAAGGAAGTACCGCTGAAATCGACCGTCATCCAGACGCAGCTCCTGGAGTAGGTGGTGGTACTCTCCAAACTGTTCCCGTCCCTGAAGAATCTCGTGAACCCAGGGACGTTGACGTCGGCGGTGTTTTTTGGCTCACCACAGGTAAAACACCGTGATTATCCGTGAAATCCATGTCCAGCATGTTCAGTCGAAAGCAGCTTGCAGCAGATGGAAGCTCCGGCTTTTCGAAGACGTGGCGAAGCGTTGCCGCTTGTTGACGTTTGGCAATGCGGAGTTCACGCAGCAAGTCAAGCGAGCAAAAGCACAAAAATGACGCAAAAAATTCGCAAAATCCGCGTTTGGTGTGAACGCACCATTAGAATACTGGAGAAAAAAATGGCAACCTACACACCTAGAGCACTCCTACTTATTCTGGGAAAATAGTCTGTTGTACAAAAAGCCACTTCATCAAGCTAGAACAACTTATTTATCATCATTAATATGAGAGTAAAAATAATACTAGGTTTCTTTTCACTACAGTTGCTAAACTTACAGAGAGTCATAGCTCTGGAATCAAGTTAATCATCAGGCTCCTCTCCTGTTGAACCAACTCCCAGTTTTAGTCCGTGAGGCAGACACCCTGTCTACTTTTAAGGCTAGGCTTAAAACTTTCCTTTTTGATAAAGCTTATAGTTAGAGTGGCTTAGGTTATCCTGAGCTCTCTCTGTAGTTATGCTGCTAAGGGCTTGGGCTTCTGGAGGACATAATGACCACTTTCGCTCTCTCTTGCCACATTCTCATACTACTCTCCAATTTTGCGTTATTTGCTGTTATTTCGGCTTTTAACTTAATATTCTATCTCCGTTTTGTCTCTTCCTCGAAGCTACATCTGGCCTGGCTCTGTGTTTAGCTGTGGCACCTTCCTGGAGGGAGTCATCGGCTGAGCCGCTGCTGCCAACAGTTTAATGTTCACCTTCTACTGATGATACGCTTGGCCCTGTTTTTCAGTGTTTAATCCTGTCTCTCCTGGACATAGCTACTGGCTGAGCTTTTACTGTGACTAACTGTATGTGCTCTCTTACATACTCTAGACTTGGAAACCTGGCTCAGAATGAATCTTCTTAGCTGTCTTTCCTTCCTAGGTGAAGCCACTAAAGGAGCTACAACCATTAATCTTTAACATTTCTTTCCCATAGAAAGTACCCCTGAATTAGTGTTTCTGTGTTCTTTTTGTGTCTCTGCTCTGTTCTCTCCAATCCCCAGTCGATCGAGGCAGATGGGCGCTCACACTGAGCCTGGTTCTGCTGGAGGCTTCATACAGTTAAAAGGGGGATTTCCTTTCCACTGTCCCTACATGCATGTCCAGTATGAGGGATTGGTGCAAAGTCAATGCAAACGACTGCCCATTGTCACTACATGCTCATCCAGGAGAAGTGAATGCTGTAGGTCACTGACTCAATGCGATCTGCTGGGAAAACTTTTTAACCAATATGAATAATAAACAATCTGACTGCACTGTTTGATAGTTAGGATTAATTGGAACGTATGTACCCCACTTGAAATCTGTATGATTGGATTTAATTGACTGTGTAAAGTGACTTGAGACAACATGTGCTGCGAATTGGCACTATCTAAATAAAACTGAATTGAATTGTAGCAACAGTTCACACCCATTGATGAATGTCGAATTGATGCCACCAAAGTTCATTTACATGTAGAAGTAGATTGACAAAAACGTCTGGCAATATAGTGTATCTGTGACCCATGGCGCATCCAACAACTGCCAGCACTCCAAAGAATTTTTGAAAAAAAACACCTTCTCCATTCACAAGGAAGCTTCCTCACTCAGTGCATCTTCTGCCTGCATCACCGGAATAAATGGTGACAGATCCTTACTTGGCACTCTCTTCCTCTTTCCTGGATAAAAGGCAGAAATGGAAGGTGGTTAACAAAAAGCCCTTTAAAAAGATTTATTGCATAAAAAAAACAACTTGAAAATTGGAAATAAAACCTAGTGTTGCAAAGTGAGAAAATACTTTGCTGTATGCAAGACCAATTTGTGCTTCTGCAGGGGCAGAAGCAGGGAAGTTTGGAGGGTCAAAATTAAGCGAGGTAGAAGAATGCCTCTCTCATGTAGAAAGACAGGAATGAAATAAAACATTCAACTTAAGTACACGCACAACACAAAAGTGGAATATACCTAGGAGAATGTGATTGAAAAATACACGCAGAGCACAGAGTAAGCATTGGTGCTGATCATTGCCTTCATTCAGGAGACAATGGCATCAGAATATCTTTCTAAGATTACCGCCGATAGGAAAAGTAAACATAAAATATGCTTGAAGTCACAAAACACTCACCATCATTAAACATGGAATCCACTACAATAGTGGCTGACCTGCAGCCAATCTCCCTCCCATTGGTTCCCCGGTTGGTTTCTGTAGATTTTTCCGGTTCGAATTGCTCCACCCGTTGTGGTTCTTGATGGTTGGGTAATTGCTTTTCAACTTTTTAAGAGTCTCCTGCCATTGCTTTGTTGTTCACTGGTAGCCCTGAGCGGTCATTAGCTCGGACAACTCTGAATACTTTTTCATCTGTGTTTGCTTCGTCCAGCTCCCTCTGTTTCTTCTCCTCAGCCACCAAGCACAAAAATGTCTGCACCTCGTCGTTGGACCACGTTGTTGATTTTCTATTCCATTTTCTTTCTTTTCTTTTCTTTTTTTAAATAGCGTATCTGATTCTTCTAAGGGTAGTCTGATGCAACCAGTGACTCCACCCCCTATCCTATCAGTGACCGACAGTCTTCCGATGTCGGGTTTTCAGCACGGGACGGCTCACTTGGAACCGCAAGCAAGCAGGTAGGGATGGGTACCTTTCAAATTTGAACCGATATGGTACCGATACCTAGTACCTGGGAATCGTATCAGTACTCAACGGTACTAGTTTTCGGTACTTGTTTTTATGTGGTAGTAAATGTTCATTTGTTTAATAATAAAAACTCAAAATTTTTCTATTTAACATATTTATGTCTCAGTATATAAACTTTAATGTATATATCAAAACAACATCCAGCTGTATGTATTGCAACATCTGAGTTGTTTCAAACATTTCGAGTCGCTAACGGACGCAGGCATGGTTATGGTGCTGAATGCAGTAGTTGTAGCCGTATATCTGAGGCTGACGAAAAGTGTGCATTCTTCAGGCTTGAGAAAAATCATGTCCTTACCCGGTGCTTCCTCAGATCAGAAGTATATCCGCTGCTAGCCTTGCATTTCTCGTCACAAATATTGCAGCGAGCTTTATCTGCATCGTATTTTGAAAAGTACAGCCGTACTTTCGAGCGCGTTCTATCAACCATGCTTTCTTGATGGTACCAGAGGCTACTGACATCAATACGCTCTTGTGCGTGCAATGCTGTGTTCATGTTCAGCATGGAAATCGCCCACTCTTCCATTCCCTCAGTGTCACAATGATGCGTTTAGGTACCGAAACATGGTACTATTGGTTTTATGTGAATCAGTACTCGGTAGTACCGACGGAATTCATTCGGTACCTATGAAACTACCGAATTTGATACCCATCCCAACAAGCAGGTACTGAAAATAGTACAGGTTCAACGAAACCGTTACTAATGGAAAAGCCTAAAAAGCAAGTTGAGCCGTGCTGAACCGCCATGAGCCGCAAAGCCGTGGAAAAAGGCCATTTGTGAACCAGAAGAACCCTCTGAATGGTGAAAACTGTGCTCTGTCTTGTAAATGTTACTTTAATAAACCTCAGTAGCTGCGTTTCCATTGACCATCAAATTGCGTAAATTGTAATTACAAAAATAAATTTGCTAAATGGAAACACTCCAATTTCGAAAAAAACTCCCATTCTTTGCTAAAATGTTTTTGCGCTAGGATGAGGTGGGTTTTTTTGGCCGTACTGAAATTGGTGTATTTCACAAAATTGCATTGAAAACACTTTTTCCACATCACATGAGTCAGGTGACCAACAACAGGATGTTACTACAGGCAAAAAACGAGGAAGAAGACTACAGGATACAGTTGGAGGATGATGTTATTGCATGAACAAACTTATTTACGTGTGATTTTAACTGCATTTCTTATTTAATAGAAACACCACAATTGCAAAATAGTGTTTTAGCGACATTAGCAGAATATCAACAAAGTTTTGGGCACATTGGAAAGGGGAATGCTAGTGATTGATTTTTATAACAGTGCTTGGATATTTTTTGTTTACCACAGAGTAATCATAAATGGATGTTAAACATATCACAATGAAATTTACATCCAGGATCTTCCAGTTACCTTTCCTACATTTAAACACCATAGCCACTTTAAACACCAATATAGTATCTGCTTCTCTGGAATTTCGTATTGACCTAATGTGTTGAAAAGCCTAATTGTCTTTTGAAAACGACACAAAACTGATCTTGACAACCTCCATCTTAATATATATAAAAAACAATTTAGCCAAAAGAGCGGAAAGTATTTTTTAGAGCTTCTTCTTTACACAGAAAACCCCTGGTTCTAAGCAAACTTGTATGGGTTTCCAAACCCAACTTACCACTCACAACATGGCGGACGCTCATGTTATTTTTCCTGTTTTCTCCTTCTGCTGCACACTGCCCGTGTTTGAGCTGCGGTCTCCACATCTCTGTTGTTAGCTTCTTTTCAAATGTTCCTTTAACGGTTCCTCAACATTTAGAGCTCAGCTTTCATCCAAACTCAACAAAGTTACACTGCTTTGTTCTTCCTCAGACGAAATATGGTTCTCAGCCCCCACCACTCCAAGTCACCGCTGTTACGTCGGTCAGTATGGAACGCCAAAGTGTTCAAAATTAAATAAATACATGAAACGTTATGAGAGAAGTATTTACATCAATAAATAATAGATAATGATTTAATGTGACATTGACATTGTGAAATATTTAAATTCATATTCAATTCTCAGCTCATTATTATGAAATATATTAATTATTTCCATTAAAAACCAGCTTTATAATATAAAATAATTTTCATATAAAATTTTTACCTAATAAATGAAAATTATTGTTGAGGCTATTTTTATGTAATTTCAGCAGCTTTTTTTATTTCAAAATGTCATTTTTTTAAAACTCAGCTTTTATTTCAAAAAGCCAGCTTTTATTTTATAAGGGTGATTTTTTCCCCATGGCCATTTATTTCATAATGTCACTTTACAACTGAATGACTGTGGGGCCAATCAGCGTCAACGGGCTGGACCTGCATCCTCATTGGCTGGGCTTTGCATAGAGATTAGTTTCCCGGGTACCTGCTCCCTGGGCCAGCTCAAGGTTTAGGAAGGATGGTGGAGTTTCTTTAACTTCATTCAGCTCTGGTTACCTTAGCAGATCTAACTGATGGGAATAATTTCTCATATTATGCCATTTTGAGTTGTTTGGATGACATTTTTCAAATGATGGGGATGATAATTGCTCTCCAGAATGTTAGCATCAACGACGCCATTGTAGATACCCTAAGAGCCATTTAGCACCGTGTCCGCATTTATATTAATGACATATTTACAACTGAAAGGTTTCTGTTTTCTTCTTAATTTCTCAACCATTGCCTGGATAGGCGTCTGGTCTGCTCCATTACCATAATGCACAGCATTCTAAAAGCCATTCTGTCTCAACATTATAAATACGGGTTTAATGGTTAATTTTCTCACTTATTCAATGGTGGACATTGATCATCCAAATTAAACCACTCTTAGTAACATCTCTGAAAAAATACAGAACTCAATATTTATGGTGGACATTTTGATTACTCAAAAAAATAAAGATTAATAAGCAACAGTACTCTTACATAAAAAGTCATTGTGTGATTATTGGTTTATAATAATTTTAATTTAACATTATTCCTAAGGTTCAAACTTTGTTTTGTAATTGTTTTTTAATGTCCTCTGTGTGTTTCCACTCCCCTCGTCTCATCTGATCCCAGTCACTCGAGCTGCTCCTGCCATGTGTAACTAGGCAACAGCAAACATACTGGTTGTAAGACTCCACAGGAGACTTTTTATTCTGACTAAATCTGCTCAGATTGTCTTGCTGGTTGATTTTTATTTCTACCAAGCTGTCAGAAAATGAGTTCAGAAATTATTGTGTCTCGGCCGTATTATGACAGCATAGCAGCAGCTCAGGGAGATCAAAAGAAAAGTCCTCCTCTAGAACAGGACATCCCACAGCTGTCCTCAGGCTCAGTCACTGCCGGGTACCGCTCAGCTAAATACACCCCTGCTGAATGGTTCTCCAACTACCAAACCATCATTGAACAGGCTGGTACCAACCACCACAAAGCCCAAAACATCCAGCAGAAGTCCAGAACTTTGAGCCAGGACACAGAGGCTGCTGCTTTGAAGACCCAGGCTGAGGGAACACGTCTTCTTGGAGAGAGACTCCAAGAGATCCACTACTGGAAGTCTGAGCTGCAGCGGCACATCGAGCACCTGCAGGCTGACACAGAGTCACTGCTGATGCTGAAGAAGCGTCTGGAGAGAGCTCTGGATTCCACTGAGACTCCTTATGCCATCGCCACCGATAATTTGACCTGCAGAGCAAGAAGACTGGGAGCAGAGCTGGTCAGAGACATCGTGGAGGAGGAGCTGTTGAAGGTCAGATCTGTAATCTTACATTACTGCACAGTGGTTTGGATTTATCTTTGCTCAAACAGCCTATATTTTAATAGTTTGCCTAGTTCACAATAAGATTAATATAAGATTTTTTCCTGAAATAATTCACAGATCAAATCTACACCAAATGATGCCAGTCATCTGGGCAGCATGGAAATGAGAAAAAAATACCTGAAAAGTACTTTCTCAAACTAAAGATTGTATTTGTTTTTCAAAATAGGGCAAACATTTTTAAGAGAATTTATTTAAAAAACATTTCAAAGAATATTTTTTGTCCTAAAATGACTTATTTTTTCCACTTTTTCAAAGCTTACATTGAAAATAATTAAGTTGAAAATCTTCACATTACCAGAACAGGCTGAACATGCTGTAGTTTTGTGTGTTTTGTAGGAGGTGAATTTGATCAGAAGCATTCAGGCTCTGCTGGAGAAAACTGCTGCTCAGATTGTCGCTCAAATCAAGTGAGTGTAAAAGTGGTAACTAGCTCCATTCTGGACAGTCTTCCAAACAATATTCTCATGGACTGATAGTTTCTGTGTGTCAGAAGGAACAGAGAGGCCCAGCAAACATTGGAGATGGACTGGTCTGATAAGTGTCAGGCCTACAGCTTTGATGATGCTAGTGGAAGACACAGTAACATGAGTCCAGATACACAGCTGCACCCCAGCTCAGCCACCATGCAGGAACAGTGAGTCTCACTCTGTGAAGATATAAACACTGTGCCCATCTTTAACAAACAAGGTTCATTCCTGTCTACTGCAGGGTTTCTAACCCCTCATCATGGACACAGTTTACTCAAGACAACCTGTCCAAGGCCCTGCAGGAGGAACAGGCCACCAACAATCTCAGGTCAGAGTCACATTGATTCACTGTGCTGCCAGAGAGATTTCCATCGACTGTTGGAAACATAATTGCTGTGTTTGTGTGTGTCAGAATGCTTGTGGAGCAAATGCTGCAGGACATCACTGACGATTTGAGAGTCCAATGCACCAGCGTGGACCGAGCCTTCAGCCTGCATTGTGAGGACCTTATTGAAGCCAAGACCCAGCTGGAGATTAAGTTAGCTCAGGTAAACGAGCAGACACACAGAGAAACAGACTGACTAATGAAATGTGCTTGACTCTGTTGTGTTTTTTGTAGACTTTGGAGCAAATTGGGTCCCAGGAGAGGAACATTGAGGCTCTACAGCAGGCCATTCACAACAAAGAGGCCCCATTGAGAGTGGCTCAGTCCAGGCTTTACCTTCGTTCTCTCAGACCAAACATGGAGCTCTGCAGGGACCAACCCCAGCTCAGGTAGACACACAGAAACAACATAAACCTCTGTGTCCCTTTTCACTGTGTCCATGTCCTCATTTATAAACTGTGTCTGCAGTTTGGAAGCAGAAGTGAAGCAGATTGATGCCACCTTGGAGTCTCTGAAGCAGAAGCTGAGCGAAGCCAGAAGCTCCCTGTCCCATCTGGAGGAGTCAAGGATGGCTCTTCAGAAGGACATAAACTGTAAAACCCACTCACTGTTTATTGGGAGGGAAAAGTGCATGACTTACCGTAAACGATACCCAACCATCTCAGCACTGTCAGGATACTGAACAAGACTGCTTTTACTTTCATAACATGGGGTTGTTCTGCTTTTTGTTGCGTATTGCTGTGATCATAGTGCTGAAGAACAACATATAGTCTTTCTCCAGAGAGATTATTTCTTTTACACGACTCAAACCTTTCTTTTTTACATCAACTGTTTTTGTGTTTAATCAGCTGCTTGATTAATACGGGATTTTTTGATGTCTGAAAATAATTCATTGTCAATTCAACTATTGGCTTCTTTAAAGGGGACATATCATGCTTTTAAATCCTTCCTTTTCACACTTAAATCATTCAGTTGTGGTCATTATAAAGTGGAACTGCAATGCTTTGGTCTGAATTCCTTGTTATTGTAGCTCCTCAGGCTCCTCTTTTACCCGTGTTCTGAGGTGCGTCTGAGAGCAACTTGTTTTGGTGCGGTCTTTTTAAATGCTACTGAGGTACTTTACACCCAGCCCCCCTTGAGGTCAAGGAGCACTGGAATTTAACCTGTTATTAAGCCATTTTTGTAGTTGGATAACACAGATACACGTATCTAGCACCTCAGAAACAAGATAAAAACGGTGATAACAATGCAAACTTTTTATGTAATAATACTATTCAAAACATGCAGTACGTTATGTCCTCAAGAAGCTAAAAGCAGCACACATCAGCAGAAGGCACGATGGAACTGCTATCAAAACAATGGCCAGGACATCATCATCATCAACACACAATAAATTCATGTCTAAAATAAAGATTGTTTATTTAGCGTAATTTGCAGCTTACTGCTCTGATGTGTCCATCTTTTCAGAAGGCAGAAGACGGAAGGAACTGACCGCAACGAGTTGCTTCTCATTTCTTAAACAACCATGTTCAAAGACACATCCCCTGGTCGTGGAAAAGATGTCAGTCTGTTTCAGAAGGGCCAAATCATTGGCATGCATCAAGCAGAAAAAACATCTAAGGAGATTGCAGAAACTACCAAAAATTGGGTTAAGAACTATCCAACGCATTTTTAAAAACTGGAAGGATAGTGGGGACCCATCGTCTTCGAGGAAGAAATGTGGCCGGAAACAAATCCTGAAAGATCGTGATCAGCGATCACTTAAACGTTTGGTGAAATCAAATCCAAGAAAAACAGTAGAACCCCGGGCTATGTTTAATAGTAAAAGTTAGTCAGTGAGGCTAACCGCAAAAAAAGGCTTCAAATTGCTAGGGAGCATAAAGAGACTATAACTAGGTTATTCCATCAATGGATTTTTTTTTTTCCTGATGGCACGGGCATATTCCAAGATGACAATGCCAGGATCCATCAGGCTGAATTGTGAAAGAGTGGTTCAGGGAGCATGAGACGTCATTCTCACACATGGATTGGCCACCACAGACTCCAGATCTTAAGCCCACTAAGAATCTTTGTGATGTGCTGGAGAAGGCTTTGCACAGCAGTTAGACTCTACGATCATCAATTCAAGATCTTGGTGAAAAATATATGCAACACTGGGTGGAAATAAATCTTTTAAAATCTGCGGGATCTTAACAAAGTAATGCCACAGCGAATGCCATAATCAAAGCTAAAGGCGGTCTAACAAAATATTATAGTGTGTGACCTTTTTTTTGGTGGCGCCTTTTTTTTGGCTAGGCAGTGCGTTAATGACATATTTACAACTTCCACATATATGTTTATGAAAAAAATAAAATTTACTGCAGATTTTTGGAAAAATAACGGGTCAAAGAACCTACTCATGCTTATCTGTTACATACTTTAGTGTCACTTTCAGCAATTTATTTCTCCAGTAAATACACCCTAATTGCAGTGGTGCTGACGTGACAACAGATACTAGCGGAGCTCTAGCCTCAGGTTTGGTGCTTTGCTCAAGACACATCTTTTGCAATGACTCACATATTCTTTGACATCATGTTCCGTCGAATCCCAATGCTGACCTTGATGACCTGCATCATTGTGCACTCCCCTCAACACCTGCCCTCTCAAAGCGACTGGAACACCTTCTTCTTACTCACAGAATGTTTACACACAAGGTATAACACGCCCAGCCGGGTCATGAGTTTACCCCAATGTCTCAATGTAGGAAATGTGAAAAAATAAAGTGCATTCCATAAAGTAAAACCCTAATCACTATCATCTTAAAACAATAAAACAAACTACAATAATTTAAAAGTTAATAAATGGTAATAATGTTAGTAATAATAATATTGATGTATTAATATACAATTATCTTTTTATGTCAAGTTTCAAACTGTTTTATGTTTGGACATTGCTTAAGCTCCATGTCCAGACTGTTTCAAAGCCTTACCCACAGACAGAAATACAGAAACTTTTTCTCTTTGTTCGAATGTTCAGTGTTTGATGACATTTACCTCTTAACTCAAACCACTTCTCTTCTCTTCAGTAATTTTTTATTATTTTTAACTTTATACATCTTTTCACTGCTCTAGAGTATCTCCAACACAGAAGATGTTTGTTTCATTAGCAGAAAATACACATTTCATGATGTTTGATATTTTCTATTTGTCATTTATATAAATTCAATACATAATTTAGGACCGAAATCTGACCCTTGCAGTTATGTCTTTAATTGCTTCCAGTATGGCTAGTGTTGTTTTAATCTGAACCCATATTGACTTTCAGTAATATATATTTTTCTAAGAATGTTTCAAGTCTATCATTAAACATATTTTCAATTTTTTTTTAAAAACCTGTGGTAACTGAGATATTGGTCTGTAGTTGGAAATTGGTGTTTATCTCCACTTTTGTATATTGGGATTACTTAAGCTACTTTCATTTTATTAGGAAATTAACCAGTTTGAAATGACAGGTGTATTGTAGGGGTTTTGATTTCCCCTTGATTACATGCTTTACTAAGGACATGTCAATGTTGTGTAAATCAGTGGATATTTGTTACCTATTGTGTTTAGTTTTACCGTATACTTCCTTATAATAGTTATTTTTACATATTCTTAAAATGTTAGTTTGTTCTTGTATCTAGTTTCAACTTCTTTAGTTTTTAGGTGCACAAATACAGCAGCTTTCCAGATTTTCCTTCCCTCTATTTTTTCAGGTTCAAGTTGTTAAGTTTGGAAGTTATCTTGTCGAAAGGCAAGAAACTATGTGGCTTTGTTATAGTTTACCTTATAGGCTTAATACTGTATAAATGTTCTTAAGGTTACTTTTCTGTTTTTCTCTTCATTTCTCACCCGTTGCCTGGATTGGTGTCTGGTCTGCTGTATTACCATAATGCACCGTGTATGTGCAAAGCTAATCTTTAACGTCAGCTGGCGTGACTGTCATCTCACTTGACCGCAGTGAACTGTGCTGGGTGACACAGAAAACATAACAGGAATAACCCTGATGGTTATGCCCGACAGCAGAAAAGTCTTGAGTGCTGTGCTCTGCATATTCCAATGTGGACACGGTGCTCAATGGTCTTAGAGTATCCACAATGCTGTCGTCGATGCTAACATTCTGGAGAGCAATTATCATCCCGATCATTTAAAAAATGTCATCCAAACAACTCAAAATGGCATATGAGAAATTATTCCCCTCAATTTGATCTGCTAAGGTAACCAGAGCTGAATGAAGTAAAAGAAACTCCACCATCCTTCCTAAACCTTGAGCTTGCGCAGTAGCTGCCCAGGAGCAAGTACCCAGGAAACTAATCTCTATGTAAAGCCCAGCCAATGAGGATGCAGGTCCAGCCCGTTGATGCTGATTGGCCCCACAGTCATTCAGTTGTAGAGTGACATTATGAAATAAACGACCATGGAGAAAAATCACCCTTATAAAATAAAAGCTGGCCTTTTGAAATAAAAGCTGACTTTTAAAAAATATTTTGAAATAAAACAAACTGCTGGAATTACATAAAAATATCCTGAACAATAATTTTAATGATTAGGTAAAAATTGCATATGAAAATTATTTTATATTGTAAAGTTGATTTTTAATGGAAAATGAAACATATTTCATAATAATGAGATGAGAATTTAATATGCATTCAATTATTTAATTTACAATTTAACAATTTAATTGTCACATTAAATCATAATCTATAATTTATTGATGTAGATACTTATTTCATAATGTTTCATTTATTTATTTAATTTTGAACACTTTGGCATTCCATATTAGAAAACATGTACTCGATTCACATGAAACAATGAAATATAGAATAATTATGTTTTTACAGAAAAGAAGAATTCATCCTGGGTCATCAGTCATGTACAGCCCCATGTTTTCCTCCAAGTCATTTAAAACTTCATTAAAATAATTTGGGTCAGCTCTGCAATTCAGCTCATTTTACAGATGATACCAGACAGAGAGAACAGACAGATTCAACGACATCTGGTACACATAGGTGTTTTGGGACAAAAGGAGTAAATCCTGGAAACAGAAATGTGGCATGCTTTGTTGAAGGATGTAGATCTAAGCTGGAGCAGAGTTCTCAACCACAGCCATCATAGAGTGCAAAGGGTGACAACATATAGCATCCCCATGCTAGTGTGCAGAGAACATAAGAAAGCTTTAAAATGGGTAATATTACTCCCGTTTGGTTTTCTTCACCTTCTAACATTATAAAGCAAAGTAGACATGCTTATATTGTTTCAATATATTTCAGAGATTTAAAGTATACATGGAATTCCATAAAGAAAATGTTAAAGACTGGGGATGATCTTGGCACTCTTTGTTTATGAATAAAATATTTTGCCAAATAAAAGATTAGGTTACAACAGGGTTCAACTTTTTTGTTTTTCAAATCTACTCCAAATGTTATCATAAGGGAAGTTTAAGGTGATAAATTTTTACAATCCTTCTAAGAAATTATTTCTTACTTTACTAGAGGATGTAATATTGCATTTAAATGAAAGGGTGTTATGGTGTGGTGATTTTAATGCCTACAATACAATATGGGACTTAAGGACTGATGGGAATGGGTTGGTCATTGAGGAGTGGAGTCTAGAAATCGTGAATGCATTATCAATGGGGAAGGAACAAGATCAAACATTAGAACAAGTACAGAAATAGCCATTGGTCTTACATAAGTTTATAATTAATTAGCAGCTCTCTGTTGGATTGTTATTAAAGACACAGCAATTGGAAGTGATCATTTTCTAATAATGAATTAAACTGTCTTGAATAAAAAAGAGAATGATACTGGGGGAGGCCTAATTGGTCTTTTAGTAGAGCTGAATGTAAGAAATATAGGACAATAAGTGAATACAAAATTAGGGAAATAGGCATGAGCGGTGATGTTGATTCACTAAACCTCATGTTTTGCGATTCTGTTACAGAAGGTGTTGAATAGTCAATTCTGAAGAAAGATGGGAATCTAGTATAGTTGAGTTAAGACGTGTCCTGATGTACAGCATTTGGAAAAGAAACAAAAAAACAATAAGTTTGGATGGGTTTTTGGCTTGGTTTTCTCCATTTATAAATAAGTCCAATATATATAACGTATATGTATATATACGCAATTATTATTAGTGCAGACAGATTTATACAGACGCATAAAACAACAAAGAAAAAATACGATTAGCTTTCATAGTACCGGAATATAAAATGAATTAATAAAATTTGATTATGTAGTATGCACATACACACATTTGAGAAATTAAACCATGATGAACTTTGTTCAGTTTTGCCAACCACCAATAAGATGAAGAAACTCCTCTGTCTGTGTGTCACTGAGTTTGGGTGGAAGCTGATCTCAAACTGCTCAGTAATATAGAGATGGGACTTATGGCTCATTGAAGGCAACCAAATCTTCTGGCTCCGTTTACTTCAAAGAGCGGTTGAAATGATCTATTTTTGGAAATGTGCATATTTCGAAGAACAAACAATTTTACCCTTAATACGGTATTAAATAAACTGCTCAAAAAAAAATAAAGGGAACACTTAAACAACACAATGTAACTCCAAGTAAATCGAACTTCTGTGAAATCAAACTGTCCACTTAGGAAGCAACACTGACTGACAATCAATTTCACATGCTGTTGTGCAAATGGAATAGACAACAGGGGGAAATCTCAGGGCGATTAGCAAGACACACTGAATAAAGGAGTGGTTCTGCAGGTGGAGACCACAGACCACTTCTCAGTCCCTATGCTTTCTGGCTGATGTTTTCGTCACTTTTGAATGTTGGTGGTGCTTTCACACTCGTGGTAGCGGTGTCTGTCAGCGTAGTGTCCAGAGCCTGGAGGTGCAACCAGGAGACAGGCCAGTACACCAGGAGACGTGGAGGAGGCCGTAGGAGGGCAACAATCCAGCAGCAGGACTGCTACCTCCGCCTTTGTGCAAGGAGGAACAGGAGGAGCACTGCCAGAGCCCTGCAAAATGACCTCCAGCAGGCCACAAATGTCATGTGTCTACACAAACGGTTAGAAACCGACTCCATGAGGATGGTATGAGGGCCCGACGTCCACAAATGGGGGTTGTGCTCACAGCCCAACACCGTGCAGGACGCTTGGCATTTGCCAGGGAACACCAGGATTGGCAAATTTGCCGCTGGGACTCAGCTCTTCACAGATGAAAGCAGGTTCACACTGAGCACATGTGACAGACGTGACAGAGTCTGGAGACACCGTGGAGAGCGATCTGCTGCCTGTAACATCCTTCAGCGTGACCGGTTTGGCAATGGTGTGGGGTGCCATTTCTTTGGAGGGCCCCATGGCCCTCCATGTGCTCGCCAGAGGTAGCCGGACTGCCATTAGGTACCGAGATGAGATCCTCAGACACCTTGTGAGACCATATGCTGGTGCTGTTGGCCCTGGGCTCCTCCTAATGCAGGACAATGCTAGACCTCATGTGGCTGGAGTGTGTCAGCAGTTCCTGCAAGATGAAGACATTGAAGCTATGGACTGGCCCGCCCGTTCCCCAGACCTGAATCTGATTGAGCACATCTGGGACATCATGTCTCGCTCCATCCACCAACGTCACGTTGCACTACAGACTGTCCAGGAGTTGGCGGATGCTTTAGTCCAGGTCTGGGAGGAGATCCCTCAGGAGACCATCCGCCGTCTCATCAGGAGCATCCCCAGGCGTTGTAGGGAAGTCATACAGGCACGTGGAGGCCACACACAATACTGAGCCTCATTTTGACTTGTTTTAGGGACATTACATCAAAGTTGGATCAGCCTGTAGTGTGTTTTTCCACTTTAATTTTGTGTGTGACTCCAAATCCAGGCCTCCATTGGTTAATGAATTTGATTTCCATTGATGATTTTTGTGTGATTTGTTGTCAGCACATTCAACTTTGTACAGAACAAAGTGTTCAATGACAATATTTCATTCATTCAGATCTAGGATGTGTTGAGTGTTCCCTTTATTTTTTTGAGCAGTGTATATACATTTTTGGTAAACCTGGCATGTGTGGGTGAAATTTTTTAACTAAAGCTAAACCATCAGCTGTATCATCTGTTATTTAAAAGGTGTAATATAGAACCACAGTATGCTCATGGAAAAAAATCTCTTTATGTATATATTTTCCATAAAATGAAGTATAAAATATCAAATACCCATTTAGTTCTTTACTAAGTGTTGCGTGCATACATAACATTTTAATGCTATATGTAATATAGAAACAACATAAAGACAGCAATACAAAACAGAATAGATGAGAAAAAAGTGCACTTTGCTTTGGCAGATGTAAAAATTGCCAACTGCAGCATTAAATATAACCTTTAATGAAACGCACTAATGGTAACAAGACTTAACTGGAAACATTAACCAAATAAAGTTTGCCAACTTTTTGTTGCGCCACTTATTGTTTCGTCTTCGAGCAAGAAGCACACTGTAACCGTCCTCCTCCTCTCTCCCACTGCACGCAGGCTGCGTGGGCGTCGCACGCAGCGCCGCACACCCTGCCGTCGTGACACGTGACGAAAACAAATAGTGAGCAATGAGCATGCGCGCTGTGTGCTCGTATCTACCGCTCTTTCGGTTTTTGTATTTAATTTGCCAACATATAACGTAATTTAAATGTAATTAAATTGAAAAAGTAGCATTATCAGAAAGCAAAGTAGTGAAAAACAAAGAATAGCTCACTAAGACTCGAATCCTATCGTTCAAGGTAAGGAGCCGTTCAAAAGAACCGACTCGTTTGTGAATGTCACATCACTACTCGTTAACAGTTTAAAGAAAATTTGAAGAGAAACTAACAACAGAGATGTGGAGACTGCAGCGCAAACAGTGGCAGCGTGCAGCAGGAGAGCTTTCTGAAACGGCTACCAAAGAAGACAAAGAATATGAGCTGCATCACAACATACTGGAGGCTGGTTTCAACCCCAAAGTTCTGCTGCACAGATTAGGTTTGTATGTTCTAATATGAGCTACAGTTTAGGAACATTTTAAGACGACTAATGGATTAGCTTCTTAAAGCCATAGACGTTAAACAGTAAACTCTTCTTTACTCGCTAGAAACAATCCGCGTCCGCCATTTTACTGCGATCAAGTGATCTCTCACGCGGTTCTATTTCATCCCTACTGACTGCCAGAGGCGGTGCTTCAAGCGCTGAATGATCATTCTTGCGCATGCGCAGGTCGAGAATTTAATAACAACATGGTCTCATGTGACCTACACGTGGCTCACGTGAGTCTATATAGTCACATGACACCGGGAGCCCAGTCCCATCCTTCTTCTCACGCGCAAGTTGATGAATGCATATGTTGACTCGTGTTTGTTGTTCCTCGTGCTGCTTGCTGCTAGAAGCCTCGTGATCAATTGTGGTCGGAGCTACGGATGGTTCTGCCTTCCAGAGGCTGCGCAAGCTGCTTTTTCTTCCAGGTTTTCTGGTAACTTTGTTTGGCTCGCTGGTGGCGTTTTCTGCTCGTGCTGAGTATTATTCCTTTGACAGTGTTGCTGTTTGTTTTTCATTAATACATTGCTCGCTGACTCTCCAGGGATGTTTTCTGTTTGTACTGAGTCTATTTACTTTCTTCGGCAGTGGTTTGCTGCTCGCTTTTAATTGTTCCCTTTCTATTGGCTCGCCGGAATCGTTTTTTCTGCTCGAGCTGAGTCAGTTTAATTTTCGGCAGTGGTTTACTGCTCGCTTTTGTTTAATCCTGTTTGTCTGACTCGCCGGTGGCGTTTTCTGCTCGTGCTAACTCCTACGGCTTGTTGCTGTTCTTGCCGTAACAGGGTCTTGACGGCGTTTTTTTCTGCCCGTTTGACCCCATCTGTTTCCATCTGTCCCTAGGTCATGAACAATATTTGTTGTGCGTCCTGTTCGTCTCCTCTGCAGCCTGAGGACGGTCATGACATGTGCGCTCCCTACCTTGGTGTTGCCTGCTCTAATTGCAGCGTTCTGCCCCGAGCGGTGCGGTTGGCCTGGCTGTCCTCGGTGGAGCAGCCTGCTGACTGGGCGGTCTCTGTCCAGCAGGAGAGCCAACAGGCGCGGGCCCATGGGACTGTCCTCTAGAGTGGATCAGCTTTCGACGGAGCTGACCCAGATGAAGGCCCTCCTTCAGTCTCTCCGGGTGGATGGTGGCCACGGCGAGACTTCCCCTCCTGAACAGGGCGGGTCCTCGAATTGCGAGGCTGATGCTATTTCGGTCGCGGCCTCGGGCACCCTTCTTCGAGAGGACTTTCCGGAGTTGGGCTCCCGGACCTCAGGTTCGGGCTCCGGTGCCTCTCAGGGAGGTGCAGGGGAACCGGTGTCTGTGGCTATTAGAACGGCTCTGGGCCGTTTGCAGCGGGATTCCCCCAGCCCAGTCTGCTCCATCTAGTGCCTTCTTAAGGCGTTGTGATGCCGAGGCCGCCTTTGTCGTTCCTCCCTTGGTGGAGTACGTCCAGGAGCTGCATGCTTGCTGGGTGGACACGAGGGCCTTTTCCCGCCCGACGGCAGAGGGCAGGGCCCTGGCTGCCATGCATGAGGCGCCCAAGTTTGGGTTGGGCTGCATGCCCCCTGTCAAATCTGCCATTGCCTCTCTTATTGTTCCTCCTGATGAAGCGTTGAGGCCTAATGCCCGTTGTCCACGACCGCAATGCCGTGTCACGGACGATTTACTTTATAGAGCCTGCGACTCGGGTGCCCGTATGGGCCGGATCGGAAACTCACTCTCCCATCTACTGTTGGGCCTCTCCTCTTCTTTGGAGTCGGTTCCCTTGGACCAGTCGACTCAGGGCTTGTTGGACGCATCCCTGATGACGCGTGAGCTTGGACGCACGCTCTCTACGCTGGTCCATGCTCGGCGCCAGGTGTGGCTGGCGCAATCATCCTTAACCGAGCCTTGCAGGAGAACACTGAGGGCTCTTCCTGTGGTTCCGGGGGAAGTCTTTGGTTCCACCGTGCTGGAGGCCTTAGAACGTACAGCCCAGGCCTCCCGAACAAGGCAGCAGCTGGCGGGTCTCCATAAACCTGCCAAACGGCCTGTTGCTGCTGGGGTAGCTGGGGGCTCATTGCCGGGTTCCCTCCCCCATCCTGTTCCTTTCTTGGGGTCCACGAGCATGGTTCCTAGACGGCCAGGGCCCAAGGGGACAATGGTGGGGCCCAGGCTTCGCGTCCAGTTCGGGCTGCTCAATCCGGTCGGCGTTTCCCCAGGCCCCCCGATGGCCAGGGGGCCCGCCGGTGATGTTTTAGAGCTGGTGGTCGGGTTTTTTCCCCTGGGCCAGCTCAGTTATTGGGCTGTTCACGCCCCGGCCTCGTGGGTGTTGTCCACTCTGTCCCGGGGATAACGTCTTCAGTTCCGCCGCCGGCCTCCCGTCCCCAGCCGAGCCAAGATGATGGTCATCTGCGACTTGATGAAGGCTCAGGCCCTGGACCGGGAGATCTGCACCTTGCTGGCCAAGAGTGCAATTGTTCCGGTGGACACCTCTGCGAGATCCAGGAGGCTTTTATTCAGTTTATTTTCTGGCTCCCAAGAAGACCCGCGGTCTTCGTCCAATATTGGACCTCCGGGGTCTGAACAATTTGTGTGGCAGCAGCCCTTTCACCCCTGCAGGCACAGGGGCTGCGGATCCTGCCTTATTTGGACGACTTGCTCATTTGTGCTGCGACCCGCGATCAGGCGATCCTAGACACTCGGACGGTGCTCGCCCACATACGTCAGCTGAGTTTGAGAGTGAACCTGGAGAAGAGCAGCCTGATCCCCTCCCGGGTGACTGTTTTCTTAGGCATGGTTCTAGACATGGTTCCATGACCGCCTGTCCTCCTCAGCGGGTCGCCGATATTCTGTCCATGCTTTCAAGCTTCCGTCTTGGCAGGGCTCCACGGTTTGTGGAGTACTCGTTTCTTCTGGGTATGCTCACTGCTGTGTCCAGCGTGGTGCCTCTGGGGCTTCTTTCACTGCGGACCCTGCAGATGTGGCTGAACGGAGTTGGCCTGGATCCCTCCCGTCGTACTCACAGGCTCTGACGGCATCGGGTTGTGCCTAGGTGCCTACAGTCTCTGTCCCAGTGGCGGAACGGATCCTATATCATGGCGGGTGTCCCGCTCGGCCCCCTGCCGTGTCGGAGGGAAGTTGTCCATGCGGATGCTTCCTCCAAGGGTTGGGGAGCAACCTGGCAAGGCTGTGCGGCTCAGGGGGTGTGGTCCCCGTGGCAGTGTAGGGTCCATATCAATGTTCTGGAGCTGATGGCTGTGTTCCTGGCACTCCGCGCTTTCCTCCCAGGGCTGCTGGGACGACATGTGTTGGTCCGGTCGGACAACACCACGGTTGTCTTTCACATAAATCACCAAGGGGGGTCCAGGTCTCTGAGACTACTGTGGGATTCTCCACCCGATCTGGGCCGCTTGAAACTCTGGCTTTGGCCTCTACAGGTGCAGGCTCTGCCTTCTCCCATTATGGGGGCAGGGTGGGACAGACCATGACTGGCGCAGGGGCACCATCCACGCGGGCCACCTATGATGCTAAGTGGGCAGTCTTTGCTGACTGGTGCCGTGGTAAGGGACTGGACCCTGTTCGCTGTCCTATTTGCCATTTGCTGTCCTTCCTTCAGGAGTTGCTGGATCTGGGGCGATCCCCTTCCACTTTGAAGGTGTATGCGGCAGCCATTTCCCGTTGGCTTGTCGGGTTTGGTGGTTGCTCTGTTGGCCGGCATGGGGATGTCACGCTGTTCCTGAAGGGTGCTAGGTGTTTTGTCCACCCAGGCCCTCTGTGGCCCCTGCGTGGGGTTTGTCGCTGGTGCTTGCGGCCCTTCAGTCTCCCCCTTTTGAGCCCGTTACAAGGATGGACCTCAAGTGGCTCTCCCTGAAAACCGCCTTCCTGTTGGCCATGCCGTCTGCTAAATGGGTCATGGAATTGCATGCTCTGTCTGTGTCTGAACTATGTTGTCGGTGGAACTTGGATGGCTCCAGTGTTACGCTGTGGACTAATGCTTCCTTTGTTCCAAAGGTGCCTGCAGTGGCTGGCAGTGTTCTGCCGCTCCGGCTTTCCCGTTTTAATCCTGGTACCCCCTCTGATCCTCTTTGCCCTGTCCGAGCGCTCGAGGCGTATGTCCGCTCCACGGCACCCATTCGTCAGACTGACTGTCTCTTCGTCTGTTATGCTGGCTCTCGGAAGGGTTAGGACCTTTCTAGACAGCGGTTGGCACGTTGGATTGTGGAGATGATCTCTATGGCTTACTCCTTGCAGGATCGGCCCCAGATGGGCAGCATGCAGTATCACTCCACTAGGAGCCTGTCCACCTCATGGGCTGCCATGACCGGGGTGCCTCTAGAGGCCATTTGTGAAGCAGCTTTTTACATAGTTAACGTCGCCACGCCTGCAGGGCATACTGGAGCAACTGCCTTCTGCATCCCGCTGAGGTTGGTGGTGTTGCTGTGTTCCTTGGGGTCTCCATGGGATCCCTCGGGACCCTGTTGGTATGCGTCATCCAGTGCTTGAAGCACCGCCTCTGGCGGTCAGTAGGGATGAAATAGAACGAATGTTACGACTGTAACTATGGTTCTATGAATCCCGGATGACCGCCAGAGCGCTCAGTCCCTCGGCCTCCGCCTGCTCGCGAGAAGATTGTCGGGACTGGGCTCGCGGTGTCATGTGACTATATAGACTCGCATGTGACCATGTTTTTATTAAATTCTTGACCTGCGCATGCGCAAGAATGATCATTCAGTTCTTGAAGCACTGCCTCTGGCGGTCATCCGGGATTCATAGAACCGTAGTTACGGTCGTAACTTTGGTTTTGTTGTGCGCCGCCATGAATTACGGAAGTGATGCTTGCTGAGATCTTTCAAAGTAAAGGCAATATGTTTTATATTGGAGTTGATGTCTCTCTTGCTGTTATTTATATTAGATATTTTAAAGTCCACCCGCGAATATAGATAAAACATTTTTATTTTTGTCATGGTTTTATTTGGCCATTTGTGTGTTCATTATTTGAGAATGCCCATTTATATTCCCTAAGCCAGGGGTGTCCAAAGTCGGTTCGCGGGCCGGTGTGATAGATTAACCGGTGGCGAGATTATCTTGTTGTGGCAGCTGGGAGAGGCAGATGTTTTTGTGGGTGTGGCTTTTTAGGACCCCTTAACCGAACCAGGAAATAAACAATGTGAGTTCAACTTAAAGAACTACAAATGTTTGCAAAATACTATCTGATTCCCTAAGTTATCCATAAAGATCTCAAGAATAACTTAGTAAAATGACTTTTTATTGCTTTAATATTGTATGTTGCTTTTTTTAACGCTGGTTTTATGTGTTGGTTGAGAGCTTGAAAATCATCGAAGGAAGATTGAAATAGATCACAAGATGCCATAAAAATATCCCAAAGTACTACTTAATCCCTGAAGGCCAATATATGTGTTAAACCATGGCAAATAAAATACAAGATTTTAAAAGAACGATTGAGTTTTTTATTTCTCATATCTCCCTCATCTGATATATTCAAATTACATACTTACTGAAACAATAGCAATAAAAATCAAGAATGTTTTCAAACCACTGTTTATGTCACTTGTTACAGTTCACCATACAGGACAGAGTTTTGGGGTCTCTTAGAAAACTAAAAAAACAACTTTGTAGAGGCTTGTGTCTGTGTCAGAATGACAAAATCAAGGAAAAGTGAAAACTTAGAATTTAATAACAAGAAAATGGTGAGGAAAAACAACTTCAACTCGAAATTGGAAAAATTGGAAAAATAAAGTGGGAATAGTTTGAAGAAAGGATGAGAAGCTTAAACTGCTTTGTTCGCAGTCAGTGATATGTCGGGATAGCTCCTTTGCTGACTAAAGTGTTTCCACAGGATTAGGTCAAAATAATTTCTTTAATACCAAAGACCCTAACTCATTTACAGCAGACATTGCTACCTTAGGTTTTGTGCCAGTTTTATATTCTCCTATTGATATTTTGCTCTCGTCCTTTTACTTAAAACAAAGTTCGTCTTTATTCTTTTCATCAAGTGACCCTAATACTCTGTCGTAGGAGACACCGGGAAAAAAACAACCCTTTTTCATCCAAGTTACGTCACAAATGTTCTCGTAACTGTTTCAAACTGACTGTCACTAGTTGATCTAAGTCTGTTCTCAAAATTGTCAATAGCTGTCAGTTAATATTGAACTGATAAGAGGCAGCGATGGTTGTTGATTACGCGCCATGATAGTCTAGTGGTGAAGTCAGCGTCTTTTCAACTGGTAGTTGATGCTCTGGCACCTGTTCGAATCTAGATAATATGTTTTGGAAGTTTATTTTATGGAATAGAAAAACACTTGCTGTCAGTGTTTGACATATTTAAAAGGCTTGCCAGTGATGGTTATACCTCATTCACATGCTTTAAACAAAAGCAGAGTACCACACCACACATCCTTGCAGTGAAACTGACAGTAACGTAAGTAACCATATGTATGAATCGCGCAGCCTTCTAATTTCTATGATTCGTCGGCAGCAAGAGGTCTTTAATAGTGTGAAGGTGCAATTGGGGGGCTCCCCTTACATAAGCAAGGCTTTGTTTGCTTGATTAAAAATTTACCAAACCATTTGTGACGTCAGGAGGGTTTTGAACCGGCAACAACAAGGCCACCTAAAGTTTAGAAACATCTGCGTGCGGACCCCGACTGTCACTAGTTAATCTTGGTCGGATCTGCTAAATACAGTTCCACTGTTATTCTCAGCAGAAATGTGAGCATAATTCACGAACTGCAGATATGGTAAGATCTTAGCTATATTTCACAGCTCAGTTGCGATTGAAAGACGCGGCATCAAACCGTATTTCCACGTCCTAATCGTTGCATGATGTGTAGCTGTCTGGGTCGTCCCTGCAGGGGGTCATGCAGAACTCAGTGTCTGAATTAGTTTCATGGTTGTCATATTGGCACTTGTGTGCAAATATAAGCGGTACGTCTTGAATAATACATGGATGTATATTTGCATTCAGGGATACATAATGGGAGGACTTGTTGCGCACAGAGAAGTCTGTTTCGCTTTACAGGATATGGTAAGCAAAGAAGAAAGACGACTCCATTTGTATGAAACAGATTTATTATTTTTTTATTCACGAAGTACGTTTGTCACTAAACGAAAGAGAATTTCCACTTTCAGTTACCAATTACTGTTATAGGATGCATGCCATGCGTTTTGAGTTCTTGAATGCTTATATAGGAGGGGGATGTGTACAAGGTCATCTGGTCTTTGTGCAACGAACGCTGTTCTGGAAGTGCTTGTTCTGTGGATGTTAGGTTCCTTGCCACGTTGTTCTAGCCGCCGAAAACAGAAATTTACTCGTTCAGCGATATTTGTTTTGATTTTACTGTTTGCAAGACAAGTTTGGTTAAACGTTTGCATTATTTACATGCAGGCATCAACACAGCCACCTATGCTTTAGAAACATCTGCGGTGCGCATAGATTTCAACCAGTTAATTTGCCACCAGTTACTCCATAACACCAGCGTCCTGCATGTTTTAGATGTTTCACTACTTTAACATTATGGAGGACCAGTCATGTCCTAATTAAGAATACATACATAAATGACTTAATAAAATAATTACTGGGCCAACACCCAAATGTTTTTTCCCCCTCAAAAAATATATTTTTCAAATTATTTTACTGTCCTTTTAATTGGTAAAAATTGATATTTTCCCATCACATATATCCCTGTTGTATTTTTTTTACCCAACAAATTTCCCTGAGCCCATTTACAACTCACCCGGCGCACTTTATTAGGAGTAATACCTGTCTAGTAACTCGGGTGTTGGCCGGACTTTTGGCCTTCAGAAAACTGGTCCGTTAATCCTTCGTGGGCATAGAATTCCAACAGGTATGGAAACATTCCTCAGATGAGTGTAGGTCCATATTGCCATGATAGCAATCACACAGATGCTGCAAGATTTTCGGCTGCATCCATGATGCGAATCTCCCGTTTCCACCCACATCCAAAAGCTGCTCTATTGATATAGATCTGGTCACTGTGGTGGGCCATTTGAGTACAGTGAGACCATTGTCATGGTCGAAGAAACCAGTCCTGGAAGGTAATGATTCTTCCTTTAGACATGGCACGTTATCCTGCTGGAAGGTAACGCATCGAAGTATGTTACACGGGGTCATAAAAGGGATGGCATGGTCCATCAACAATACTCGGAGTAGGAATGTGGCGGTTTGACAACTAGACGATGCTCATTGGTACTAAAGGGGCCCAAAGTGTGCCAAGAAAATATCCCCCACACCGAATTCTAACCCCACCACCCAGGCTGGAACCAGTTGTGATACAAGGCAGGATGGTCATCCATGCTTTCATGTTGGTTGACAGAGCCAATTCTGGACTGCCTAACCATCTCGCATGGTGACGAGGCAGAAGAAAATGCGGTGATCATCAGACCAAGGCAAACGTTTTTCCATCTTTTATTGTGCCATTTTTGTGTGAGTCCTGTGCGAATTGTAAGCCTCAGTTTGCCTGTCTCTTATCTGACAGGAGGAGGCAACCCTGATGTTTTGGCTGGGGCCATTACTCCTCTAGACCTCTGGCAATCAACTAATGCATTTGCGCCACAGAACTGCCGCTCACTGGATATTTTCTCTTTTTTGGACCAGTCTCTGTAAACCCTAGAGATGGTAGTGCGTGAAAATCCCAGTAGATCAGCAGTTTCTGAAATACTCAGACCCAACGGCATTCCTCCTCAATAGGCTGCTGGAAAAGTAAAAACGAACTTACGAACTTTCTTCATTTGATCATCACATTCTTAAATTATATTGTTAATTAATTAACTGATTTAAGTCCAGCTATCGAATGTAAATAATTTTGTTTTAATAAGTGTGGAAGCTAGGGGAATATAGATGGCATTTTAAAATAATGAACACAAATTATCACATAAAACTGTCAAAAATAAAGATTTTATATCTACATATGGACATCAACATATCTAATATAAATAACAGCTAGAATGACATCAACCACCTCAAGTCAGTACATGTAAAACATTGCTTTTACTTTGAAAGATCTCAGCAAGTGCTATTTCATGGTGTTTTGGCGCACAACAAAACTGCGTGAGGGATGACTTTACCATCATTTTCGAAGTGGCGGCTGGCTTGACTGCAGTGCCATATTTTGAGTGGTGAGTTGCACTTGGAAACCAATACAAGTTTACGGGGTTTCTGTGTAAAAAAAAGCTCTAAAAATTACTTTCAGCTAATTTAGTTCAATTGTTTTGGATGGAATGAAAGAGGGTGCCTTAAGAAGTTATTGCTCATTTTCATAAGATGAGGCTTTTAAACACATTGGGTCAGTATAAAATCGCGGTGCTGTATCGAGCTGCCTTTTTTTTGACAAATATGCATTTCCTAGTCAATTTTGCGGCATTCACAAGGAGCATGAGGCGTGTGTTTGCTGCAAACTATTTGTCAAGCTAAAAGTGCCACAAATCACCACTTTAAGCACGCGTCTGGTTAAAATGTCATGCAAAAACTCATGGAACGCCGCTTTTTATGTCCTATGGTGGTACATGATGAGAAAAAATCATAGCTTTTTCACGATTAATGACATCTGTTCGCTGTCTAAAATTATTCCCACACTTTTCTCATCCACTTTTTTTTAAACTCCAGTCTGCCAATAAGAAATGTAGGATTGCATCTCTGAAACAAGTAAAAAATCAAATGCTACAGATGGTACACCTGAATAAAATATAGTAATTGTTGTTAACCCTTGAGGTACCTTTGGGTACCAAACGTGTACTTTCTGTATATTTGGTGTTTTTGATTCTCAATATCTCAGTCAGCCTAAAGGTCAGTTCTTTGAAACTTGGCCAGGATTTACTTTTTATTTTTAAAATGTCCTTATCCTTTTGTGTGCAAGGTATGTAGAATAAGAGCTATGCATTTTGCATACGCGCTTCACCTTCGGTACCGATTTGGTCCCATTGGCTCCCATTTTAATTACGTATTTTTGATGCACTGTAATCCTGGCATTTTATAATACCTTTCCCATGAGCACCGAATTAATATAAGCCTCTACTTTCAAAACACAGGGAACCCCCCCTGTATTTTGGTTCTCTTATCTTTCAAAATGCATGGCAAAAACAAAAATATTAACACGTCAAAAATAGTCTGGGTGTGTTTGGAATGACATAAAAGGGAGATGTGAATGTGGTTTAGAAAATATTTTTTTCTGTTTTATGCGTGTATATGTGTGTGTAATTTAGGAATCAAAAGCCAAGTTGTCTTTGTTTATGTTTTCTTTATCATGAGAGTGACCCCTCTCTGCTATTGGGTGTGTTGCAAGCACATTTATGCAGGTGCGTCTTCTGTGAGAATAGTTTGCAGCCTTCAGTTTGCAGACATTCTCCAGGAGATAGCCATGTGCAGAAGACAAACTCCAGAGGAGGCTGTTGCAGCAGTCTTGCAGTCTGAGGAGAGTAAGGAGGGGTTTACTGTGGGGGAAATTAGCGGCAGTGAGAATTCATCTGAGGGGCAGGAGGTAACGGCGGGGGAACGGCTGCATGCCATAGGGGGACCCTGCAGCTCGGAGGATAAGGATGTGGAGGAAGAAGAGGAGGCGGCAATGGAGCATATGAGATCTCCATGGAGATCAAAAAATTGAGAATTCCTGTGGTCTTCCACACATGAAGAGGGCCTGCCATACTTCCCTCCTCCTATCTTGACTCCAGGACCAACTCACTTCTCACTTGCCAGAATCAGCTGCCCTGAAATTGCATTTGGTCCATGACGCGATCTTGCAGCTAATTCAGCCCATCACAAACCTGTAGGTTTGTGGTGTGCTGAATAAGCACATGCATGTAAAATGCATGTAAAATAAATGTGTGTAAAACACACCATACTGTAATCCTTGATTTATGCTTAAAGTTGTGAATGTATGGCAAAAATCTTTAAAAAAATATGAAGAAAAATAAAAAGCTTAATATATGTGGATTAGTCTGAAGGTATTGAAGGATTCTATGCTGTGAACATGAAACATTGTTTTACGACTTTTATAAGATGCATTGTTTTGGGACCCTAAACATGAATAGTGTAATTTTTTTATAATAAATCCTCTTTGCTTCAAAAATAATAATTCATCAAAATCAATATTGTTATCAATTGTGGAGCTATTCAAGGCTTTGGAAAATATTACATATTTTGTATTTTTCCCCTCATAAAATCAAGGGTTTTTGGAGAAAAGGGCATAAAAACATTGAAAAGATTTTGAAAATATGAAAAACTTTATATTTATGGATAGGTCTGAAGCTGTTGAAAAGATTTTATGCAGTGACAGTGAAAAAACAAATTACATTTTTATTACACTTTTATATAAGTTATTGTTTGTATGTTCAAAATAAAGGTGCCTCAAGGGTTGAAGTCGGTGTTAATCCTAAGGTGGAGTGAAAATTTTTTATTAATGTACAATTAATACAGGTAATAGATGTGTGGAAGATGAAAAGGTGTCAAAAGAATGGTTGAATATCCAGACTTCGGTTATTATGGTTTCCAAAAATTGGTTTCCAAAAACCTTTATGAGTTTGAAAACAAACCTTATGAGTAATTAAATCAGCAAATTCAGTTTAATCATAGCACCTAAATATATATCTTTACTACAAAAATGACTGTCTAGGCTGAAGCCAAAATACATTCTAACATGCATAATGTGTTTTATGTTTCCTGCAGATGTTAAGCAGATGCTGATGATTAAAGTTGAAGCTTCTGAGGACCACAGACCTTGTGCTGACCTGTATGACCCAAAGCCTCAGCACATAAAGGAGGAACAGGAGGAAGTCAGCACCAGTCTGTGGGGAGAGGAGCTCAATTGGAAGGAGGAGATTGATGCCATCAGGTTTCCAGTTACTGCTACTCCTATAAAGAGTGTGGATGAAAAACAGTCCCCTCTGCTGTCACAGCTTTATCAAGACCAAATTAAAGCCAGAGAGCTTCCAGAAGATAATGAAGGAGGAGAAGAATCCATCAGGATACAAGATCATGGAGATGGTTCCATTTCCTTGGAGTATGAAGACAATGAGACGGATGAAGAGGATAATGAAATAAAGCACTCTGTTTCTGAGCTTGAACAGTTATCAGATACTGGACTAAAAACTAAGGACCTGGACAATGACTGGAAGGAGAGCAGAGCTCCTGAGTCAGATAAAAACATTACCAAACCATTTAGCTGCTCTGAGTTTGCTGAACAATTTGTTCACCCTCACTCTCTTCAGAAACATAGGACCGATTCAGAAATGGGGTCTTCAAGCGCTCCGGTTAGTAATTGTTTTACAGAGAAGAAAAATTTGGACTCACGAAGGAAAGTCCAGAAAGGAGTGAAGTTTAGCTGTAAAGACTGTGGTAAAACATTTATAGAAAAACATAATTTAAACACCCACATGAGAATCCACACAGGAGAGAAACATTTCTGTTGTGATCTTTGTGGACAACGATTTAGCCAAAAAGGAAATTTAAACACACACATGAGAATCCACACTGGGCAGAAACCTTTCTGTTGTGATCTATGTGGACAAAGATTTAGAACAAAATCGCATTTAAACAGACACATAGTTATCCACACAGGAGAGAAACCTTTCTGTTGTGATCTGTGTGGACAAAGATTTAACCAACAATCACATTTAAACAGACACATGAAAATCCACAAAGGACAGAAACCTTTCTGTTGTGATCTTTGTGGAGAAAGATTTCACCAAAAATACAATTTAAACACACACATGATAATCCACACTGGGCAGAAACCTTTTTGTTGTGATCTATGTGGAGAAAGATTTACTCAAAAAGGAAATTTAAACAGACACATGACAATCCACACAGGACAGAAACCTTTTTGTTGTGATCTATGTGGAGAAAGATTTACTCAAAAAGGAAATTTAAACAGACACATGACAATCCAAACAGGACAGAAGCCGTTTTGTTAAAACATTTCAAGCTACATTTTTATTTTGTTGTGTAACAGGTAGTTTCTTTGCCATGCAGGTTTTACTCAATGTATTTCATCTATTGTTCAGACTGAGCTGTAGCACAGCTGTGTTCTCAGTGCATGTAAACACTTGAATTGTTTCAGATACAGAATCAGGGCACCTTTGAGTCGTCGAGTCAACCATAAACTCCTCTGTATACCAAAATATCCCTGAGTAAAGAGAAAGTCAGTTGAAGCTTGGACCACAGCGGATCATCAACAGGATCCCAAACCCAACAGCCAATCTAGAGAGGATCGTCTGAAAACAAAATGGAATCAAGATGTCGCAACAGCCTAATTTAAGATCAAAACCTCACTAAAATGTCACCAGAGCTGTGCAGAAATTTATGTTTGCCAACATAAATAAAATCACTCAATTGTGGAAGGACGGCCAAGATCATTTCCTGTGTGTGTGTGTCTGCTTTCAGTCAGATGGGTTTTTATACAGACCGGGGTTCTGCTAGAAGTTTCCTTCTGTTGAAACAGTTTTTCCATTCCAATGTCACCACATGCTTGCTCAGTATGGAGGATAGTATTTCCTTAACCTGTTAAGCCCTAAGGAGTTTTAGAGCAACTTCCGCCTAAAGTTACATAACTGAAAGAATCGAGTATAGCAGCACAGTTATAAAGTCTAAATGCAAACATTTGGTACCTGTGTAAAGGTAAGATATAAACGAATATTTTTCAAGTGGATCAACTATTGTAACTCTCACTAAGTCTGATTTATTTGTGATTTAAAAAAGAAAAATTCTATTTTTTGGAGCCTCGCCAAAATGTTTTTCTAAATGAAAATTGCAAAACACCATTAAAATCCTTTGGAAATCCTAGGAGAAGTCTGAGGTTGTATTCATCAACTGCAACAAATCTAGCCTGAATCAGTGGAAGAATATTTGTTCCACAAAGGTTTTAGTGGTATAGAGCTGTAGATGGTATAGAGACCAGCTCTATACCCTCTACAGGGTACTCAAGGGTTCATGGGAGTTTGCTTAACAGGTCCACGTGTTTTGCGGAACTGGAGAAGGCATTCGACTGTGTCCCTCGTGGTGCCCTATGAGGGGTGCTCCAGGAGTATGGAATATGGGGGCCCTTTATTAGCGGCCATCCGGTCTCTGTACAAGCCGAGCAGGAGTTTGGTCCGCATTGCCGGCACTAAGTCGGACCTGTTCCCGGTGCATGTTGGACTCAGGCAGGGCTGCCCTTTGTCACCGGTCCTGTTCATAGCTTTTATGGACAGGATTTCTAGGTGCAGCCAAGGGCCGGAGGGGGTCTGGTTTGGGGACCAGTTTTGTCTCTTCTTTTTGCAGATGATGTGGTCTTGCTGGCCCCCTCAAGCCAAGACCTACAGCATGCTAGGGCGGTTCGCAGCCGAATGTGAAGCGGCTGGGATAATGATTAGCTCCTCCCAAGTCCGAGGCCATGGTTCTCGACCGGAAAAGGGTGGCTTGTCCGCTTCAGGTTGGAGGGGAGTTCCCGCCTCAAGTGGAGGAGTTCAAGTATGTCGGGGTCTACGTTCCTACCCTCACCTATGGCCATGAACTTTGGGTCATGACCGAAAGAACGAGATCCAGGATACAAGCGGCTGAAATGAGCTTCCTCCGTAGGGTGGCTGGGCACTCCCTAGAGATAGGGTGAGGAGCTCGCCATTCCGGGGGGGCTCGGAGTGAGCCGCTGCTCCTCCACATCGAGAGGAGCCAGTTGAGGTGGCTCGGGGATCTATACCGGGATGTCTCCTGGACCCCTTCCTCGGGAGGGTTTTTCCAGGCACGTCCCACCGGGGGGAGGCCCAGGGGACGGCCCAGGACACGCTGGAGGGACTATTCCTCTCTGCGGGCCCCGGGAACGCCTTGGGGTTATTTTTCCAATTGGATACAAGGTTTTTTTTTTGTCTAAGGAAACCCGCAGATTGCATCCAGTCAGTGACTTGCAGCATTCCCTCCTCCTGGATGAGCATGTAGAGACAGTGGGCAGTCATGGTGGGACTTTGCAGCAATCCCTCATACTGAGCATACATGTGCGACAGTGGGGAGGAAAAACTCCCTTTTTAAAAGGAAGAAACCTCTAGCAGAAACCAGGCTCAGTGTGAGCGGCCATCTGCCACGACCGACTGGGGGTTAGAGAGAACAGAGCAGAGACACAAAGAGAACAAAGAAGCACTGATCCAGGAGTACTTTCAATGGGAAGGAAAAGTAAATGTTAATGGATGTAGCTCCTTTAATCGTTTCACCGACTGTTCAGTTCAATGACTCTTTTGAAGAGTAGAAAAAAAACCTGACCTGTAAAGGGCCAGAACAGTAATCAATATCAGTTCAAATACAAACATCAGTTCAATCAGTCTACCAGTAAACATTTATATTTCACATCTAGCATTCAATATCACACTTAGTAAGGAAACGTGTTCATTTAACTGCGCAGTCATACACACAAACGCTACACACGCATTTTCCACAACGAGTAAACAAATCTTCTTTACAGAAACAATCATCATCTAAGCAATACAAGCCGAATACAAGAAAACATTCTTAATATTAATGTAATGGCACATGGGTTAGGTGCGGCATAAATACAGTATAATAGTTTAATTAAACATCACCTTAGAAAACAGACAGTTTTCTAACAGAGTTTAGTGGTCACGGTAGCAGTGTCGCAAACAATTTTATTTGTTAAACTGAATCAATTACTGCTATTAATGAAAAAATATATGGCTTACCGTTGAGTCAAAGGTAAAAAGGGGAATGATTCAAAAGGTATTGAGGAAAAAACAGAGTTTCATCTGCTGAGAACTCGCTCAGAACGGCGGTCAGATTGCAGTCAGCCACAGCAGGAGCAATCACGACCATGCCTCCATGCCAACTGACTAAATCCTCTTTCCGCAGAGTAATAATGATCAGATGTTGGTGTTTAGATGTTGTTTTGTGACATAGGTTACACATTCCCCCCCAATTCCACGTGCGTCCCTGTACAAGTTGTTGTGTATTGTGTGGAGGGTTCACATGTTCCAAAACAGGAGTAAGGGAAGTGGCCAGGCTATGAAACAATGACTGTATACTTTTTAGGATAGGATGTCCAAGTCTTTCATTTAGAACGGGTCAGAGACTCTTCTAATACGAGTGGACACTTTTATAGTTGGTTCTGAAATCGAGGTTTCATGGACATAAGAAAAAGTCATTCTCAGCAGGCCTGTTTTGAGTCTTGTTGGGCCAAAAAAGCCCTGCTAAGAATGACTTTTTATTATGTACATTGCAGTTTATGCAGAATTCACTTTCACATATAGTAAAGACAATAGTAACACTTTTAATCTACCAAACAAAGCTTTAAGCTTCCACATATATCCCCCCTTAGATCCTGTTTGCAGTCATTCGTTGCCTGAACCCGCCAAGTCTGTGCCCAATTAAATCTATCAATATTGGATTTAATTGCATTGGAAGGACTTTAAATGTCAAAAACTTGAATTAGCAGAAAATTAGAACAGAAAGAGCACGGAAGTGCTTAAAGAATTTAGAAAGTGGAACTTGAATAAATTTACAATATTGCATGACTGAAAGGTATTTATAGTATATAATACTGGATTCTAAGTCTTTGTGAGTCTTTCACAGATAAATTAGTGTTTGGGATGCACAATTGCAGTCTCTATTTACAAAATAAAATAGGTTTCTTGTTTTCTTTAAACAATGAATTTTTACAAATGTTTGTTACTGAAGGGAAGATATTAGGAAAAAGTGATGTTTCCTTTAAGGCAAAATGTAGTTTTGACATCTCTTTCGCAAATAGAGAAAGTACAATGTGATCTGGACGTCTTTCAATGATTATATGGTAAACTTCTTGACTGTGTGTACAGACAATTTTAAATTAACTTCATGTTTGTTAGTGAAAAACTGCTGCGGCGTTAGACGTGGCTGTAGAACAGAGTGCATGTCTCAGACTATCAGCAAACTATGACGCTATATAATGGGAGGGAGGAAGGAACTGCCTCCCTTGGAACTGTTTATCTTCTGTTATGAAAAGTTCCAGGCGTTGGAGAGACAACGCAAAACATCACATTTCTGGCACAAAGCACAAAATTGCAGACTCCATTAAGTATTTGCACCCCGAATACAAATGAATAAGTGGTAAACACTTGGAATAGAACTTAAAACCAATCTTTTAGATAAGAGAATATGTGGAGAAACAAACCCTAACAGAGCTAAGAGTCTTGGCGCTGGATACCAGCTTTTTAACGGAATGAAAACTGACAATACTGGAAAGTGAGAAGAAGTGTCTTATAATTTGAATATTAATAGAGAAGCAGCGGTAAAATTAAGTTAGTATCATGAAGATACAATGTTATTAAAAAATCAAATGGCACAGGATGTACATGAACAAGAAAAATTTGCTTTTCTTGCGAAAATGCAATGTGAATGCTGTAAGCTAAATTCTCCAGCTGAAAGCTAGCAGAAACAAGCTGAAAAAAAGAAAAATTATTTAACTGTGAGTGAGAGGACAATTTGAAGTACAAAAGTGACAAGGCTCATGTCTCACGTCGAATAAATTAGGAAACCTGAGCTTATCTGTGAAGCCTGAATACCACCTCTAAATGTTAGGATGTATTTTTCTGATCAAAGGGAGGTTAAGTCAAAAGTTTATGAGATCGATTTAAAAATAGAATAATACATGAGGTGGGGTCACAAGGTTTTATAAGATGACTAATTTCTGAAGGGTAAGAAAATGTGCACTAGACGTACTATTTTCAGGTACTGGATCAAATTGCAGACTTTTCAACTTATTTTGACTTACCGTACAAAAACACAGTAGTTAGCAATGTCAATCCATCTCTTTTCAGGATGTCTGAGAAGTACTTTAGTGTTTAGAACAAATTCTTTGCTGATAGGGCGAGGTAGAATGGCAGTGAACATGCTTCCAGGGGAAAAGGTGTTTGCTTAAACTATCCTTGCTAACTGATTCTTTCTTTTGCATGAAAACCCTGAGCGAATAGAATTGATTATCACTGCTAAAAGCAGCCGTGCCTATCTCTCTATTAGCAGCGTTTTTACAGGTGATGAGAGGGAACCAAATTGTCCTACAGAACGATACCCTTCGTTGATGTGAAGGCTGGACCAGGGTTCCCGTTGAGAGAACTTTTAGAAGAATGTTCTTTCTGAATGGAAAATGGTTTGTCCATTTATTCAATTTCTGAAGAACCTTACGTTTTTTTATTTTGCTGCAGTACAGTTCTAATCTAGAAGATTTTCAATGTTAAATTTAGTTTCAAAGTTTTTGTTTTCTGAAATTCCAGTGTACTCGGGGCTGGAGTTTGAGCACTAGTGTGAAGGTCATTATCGCATTGGACAAGAAGAAGAAGAAGGACACTGAGGACTCTGAGGAAATACAGAAAAGGTGATGCTAACAATACAAATTTACATAGTACACGTCTGTTACAACTATGATCTGAACAATGCCCCAGACGTTTAATGCTTTGATAGCATGTATGATGTACTAACTAAGAGGAGAGGAGATATTAGTAAAGGTTTAACTGCCAATGTTTTCTCCTGTTTCTGTTAATTTAGGAAGGTAAGATGAATGTATTTGGTTTCAGTTTCTTTTATCAGGTAAGTTTTATCCATAAAAGGCAGATCTGTTTTGTTTGTTATTTTGGCCTATGTTCGCCCTGAAGTTACAACATCTCCTTTTTGCACAACTTAAGTTTTGGTACTAGATAAAGTAGTTGGTTTAATATTCTTTACTTTGTTAGAGTTTTGTATAGTTTAGAAGGGATTATGTGGAACTGTTATTCTGACATGAAAGTGGACACAAACATGAATCGGACTGTGAAGACATCAAGAACACAATCATATAGCGACGAAGGATGTTTAATTAGAAATGTAGTACTTTAATTTCATGGGTTAGCACGATACTAGTCAGTATTCTCTGTCTTCTCAGGATGACACCAATCCAGAGACTGGCCGTACAAGTACCCTTTTTGGGCACTGGACTCAGAGACCTATGGACACATGAAGACTGTGTGGGACCCTGAACCAGGATAAATGCAATAGCAGAACAATAAAGTTGAAAAGAACCAATCTAAGAAACTACAAATGTTCCAGGAAGACCAAGACAGAGACTGAACTACACTGTTTGCTGCTGAGAATTTAACTTATGTTTTTCTATTTCCTGTTATAATTAAATTTTTGTCTTTATGTTCTTTTAAGGTTCTGAATTGTTTCAAGCTGTTTATGCAGTCTGATAGAATGGGAGCATCCATTCTGTGATATTCAGCTCCAGAGTTTCAACGTGGTCAATGTCTTCTGTAACATACATTTTGGTGAATAGGAATGATGAATCAGGACCTGATTGGCATGAAAGGTCCTTAAAATAGGTGATAATGATGCATATTAGATTCAATACAGGGATCTCTCGTTCAGATTGAGAATGAGTTTTCTCTGAGGCCTCCAGATTTTTTCTCTTGCCTTTTAGGACGGGTGGGTTTTTCGACTGGAAGGACCTAAGGTGACCTGAAGGTCCCCTTCATCGACACATAGTTTGTGGGGTTGACGGACATGGATGTTTGTCCACGGGTGAGTTAATGAGCTGTGTTCCTGCAGGAGACTTTTAGGAAGAGCTACAGAGTAGCCGGATTTGGTCTAATTAGTGAATAGGTTTTGTTTAGTCTAACACAGTTCAAATAATGTGCCCGTAGGAACTTTAAAGAGGATCTTAATTAATTAGTTGAACCTGAAATTTCTGACCTAAATAAGAGCAATCATTTAGGGTTCCTTGATTTTTGTACATAATGTAATTTCACTAGTCTACATAATCATTCACATTTTTATTCATTTTACTCACTCATAAACGTCACAGATATTCACATGAAATTTACAATACGAATGTAAGACCTCTCTCCGTACACAAGGAGTTCCAAACGCAAGTGGAACTCAGGGGGGATATGTGGAAGCTTAAAGCTTTGTTTGGTAGATTAAAGGTGTTACTATTGTGTTTACTATATGTGAATATAAATTCTGCATAAACTGCTATGGACATTATAAAAAGTCATTCTTAGCAGGCCTGTTTTGAGTTTTGTTGGGCCAAAAAAGGGAAACAGCGGTCCAGTTCAGTTTTGGAATGAGGGGTCGATAAGAGTAATGAGATTGTTATGGTACAACTGTCACATAGGCCGATTTTGATTTCTTCCAGATGTGAGTTTATTCTTGTTTATTCCCATAAGTACTGCTAAGAGTCTAGTGTCCATGCTGCCAAACGTGCGTAAATGGAAATGGAACATCTGATTGGTCAAAAGTTTCACATACACAACAATGATATGACTTTTGTATATATATGTCCTGACTCATGTCAGGGATTTGAGATTCTTTGGGATTTTGTATTATGAAGATGTATTCAGAGATGTGTTTTGAATAAAAGTTCCCCCGAGTCAGAGGAAACCAGTTGTCTCTTCATCATTTTTATATTAGTAAACTTTCTTCTCCCACATACCATTTTGATGATACTTTTGTCTGGTTCTGTATTTTGTGTTGTTTTGTTTTATTGTGCTCAGCCCCTAGATGGCGTGGATCCTGGAGGAGTGGTGGGCGGGTGTTTGCTATTTCCCTGATGAGCTGCTGTGGACTATTTAAGGAGGAGGCTGTCAGCTACTCAGTGCCAGACTGTTACCTTCAGTGGTACTACCTAGCCTCTTTGTCTTTGCCCTAATCTTGCCTAAGAAAGACTTTGATTTTGTATTCTTTATTGTCTGCAGGTTTTCCTGAGCCTAACCTTGTCAAGAAAAGAACCTAGTCTGGATGATCGATTACTGGAAGGAAACTATCGGTTTCCAGGAACAGAGACATCAAGCTCTCATTACTTATTTGGATCATGTTAGTTGGCAGCCTCCTGATTACCTCGCTCTTCGGATCCACATCAGCGAACACTGTCCATCCTCCTCCAACCACCCAGCCATCTACAACACCACTGTGACTACAAATCTTCCTGGCATACCAAGCTCATCCAATCCATTCTCACTGGTTACCTCCACTTGGTCTCTCCACTCTCCTCTGGCGGATTTTCTCCACCCTCTTCAGTAAGGCAGAATTACTATTTTCATGTTGAATTACTATTTTCATGTTTCCAGCATCCTAGTTGTTCCAAGCTTACCGTTTTATTTATTTTACAGTTGGTCTCCCGGTTCCTGCTACCTGCACCTTTTCCTCTTCCTTGTAAATAAACATTTTCACTAAACTAACTGTTCTCCTGGATTGCTTTCTACATGTGGGTCAAACTCGTTAAAAACATTATGACAACTTTTATTTATTGAGATGCTTCTTTATGTTTTACTTTGCATTGCATTTTAAATGTGTCTAAATTTAGCATTTGTGATTCATCACAAAATATCTATTTAGAGCAGCGGACATGAAAGATAAATAAATGGAGAATTCTGAGGTTAATCTGAACCTTAACCTTAATCAGAGAAACTGTTTTCTGTCTGGGTCAAATAAATGTTTCTTTTCTTATCTATGTAAATGACGTTTCTAAATTTAACTCTCTTCAAATTGTTTCAGTCCTGATGCTCCATGATCTTAGTTTTTGACATTTCAAAAAAGGAAATCTGGTGTAAAGTTGATTTTCCTAAATTTTAGTCAAATCCCAAGATCCCAAAAACGAATGTATTTTTATTTATGCTGAGATCATTATAAATGTTTGATTAATATTGAATCTCTAAATATGTTCCACCTTTAATGAACCTGTTCTGTTTTACTGCCATCTTTCCAGTCCTTATTTCTAGTTATGAAGAAGCTATTGTAATTTGGCCTGCCAAAAATGATAAATCATTTTACAGGCTCCTGCTTGTTGCACAGTAGCAGTGCCGCATGTACACAAAGAAACATTTTTCTGTCATCTTTTTCTTTTGACTCATTCTCAGGTTAGGTGGAACAGGCAGTTATTACATGCAATACTATAGAAACTAATCAGATTTTTTTTATTTTGCTATTTTTAATGTGTCCTGTCCAGCAGAGTAGCACTCAGAATTGTTGTCTGAGTGCCAAGAAGAAGCCCAACAGATTATTTTCACAAGTGGAGCATTACGGCTAACGTTATAATGCTCCGCTTGATATATACAAAAAAACTTTATTAGAAACTTTGGGATTATTTCAAATGCAATGGACATGGAGACGATAATGAATGTGAAAACGTTACTGAAAAGTACAAGGTACTAATGAATGTAAGATGATTTAGTGGCAACCGCAGCTATCTGTATCTGTTAACATCTGATTCCAAACACCTCCGTATGTGTGAGGGCTCTTGTTTGTATAAGGTTCTCAGTAAAAATATTTAATAGCGGGTGTGGGGAGCCACAGTCCTGCCCCCTAGGACCCGAGACAGACATTAATGCATCTTTTTAACAGACCTGTACTTCTAAATGTCTTCTTTTGTGGGATTCTGGGCTATTCAGCTATTCAACATCTGGAGCTTCAGCACCAGACACCCAGGTGACGGGTCTGGGTACCACTACATGCAACAGCATTTACAGTGTGTCTGCGTGTACAGGGGTGTGCGAACGGCATAGAGTCAACAAATCATCAGCTAACTTAACAGTAGCCTACATATATATTTACCTCATTTTAATTTTTGTTCTTTTTACAAGTGGTTGTTGACGACAAACAGTGAAAAACCTTTGCCTGTCCACTTTTTGCTGCTGTTTTCAAGTACAATCACTCTGACCAGCAAGTGCATAAAAAGTACAGCAAACGCTGAACGCTGGGCAGAGAAAGCAAGTTGGGTGAAACCAAGTCTTTGGCAGGAGGAATGGGAGAGTGGGGAGGTTACATTACCAGATGATTAAACAATGGCACTATTTTGTTGGCAAATGAAAACAAGCAAAGAAGATTAGCAAGATATTCAGGCAAGAATTTTTTTTTTCTGTTGGAGAACTACATGTGCTGGTCATATAATTAGAATATCATAAAAAAATTGATTTATTTCCATTCAAAAAGTGAAAGTTGTATGTTATATTAATTCATTACACACAGACTGATATATTTCATGTTTATTTCTTTTAATTTTGATGATTATAACTGACAACTAATTAAATTCAGTATCTCAGAAAATTAGAATATTACTTAAGACCAATACTAAAAAGGGATTTTCAGAAATGTTTAACAACTGAAAAGTATGAACATGAAAGGTATGAGCATGTACAGCACTCAATGCTGAGTCGGGGCTCCTTATACTGTACCTTGATTACTGCAGCAATGCGGCGTGGCATGCAGTCCATCAGTCTGTGGCACTGTTAAGGTGTTATGAGAGCCCAGGTTGCTCTGATAGTGGCCTTCAGCTCTTCTGAATTGTTGGATCTGATGAATTGCATCTTCCTCTTCACAATACCCCATACATTTTCTATGGGGTTAAGGTCAGGTGAGTTTGCTGGCTAATTAAGAACAGGGATACCATGGTCCTTCAACCAGGTACAGGCAGCTTTGGCTCTGTGTGCAGGTGCCAAGTCCTGTTGGAAAATGAAATCTGCATCTCCATAAAGTTGGTCAGCAGCAGGAAGCATGAAGTGCTCTAAAACATTCTGTTAGGCGGCTGCAATGACCTTGGACCTCAGAAAACACAGTGGACCAACACCAGCAGATGACATGGCACCCCAAACCATCACTGACTGTGGAAACTTTACATCGGACCTCAAGCAACGTGGATTCTGTGCCTCTACTCTCTTCTTCCAGACGTTGGGACCTTGATTTCCAAAGGAAATGCAAAATTTACTTTAATCAGAGAAGACAACTTTGGACCACTCAGCAGCAGTCCAGTCCTTTTAGACTTTAGCCCAGGGAAGACGATTCTGACGCTGTCTGTTGTTCAAGAGTGGCTTGATACCACAGCTTTTCCTTCCTTTCGCCTCTCTATTAATGTGCTTGGACACAGAGCTCTCTTTAGCAATTACCTTTTGTGTCTTGCCCTCCTTGTGCAAGGTGTCAATGGTCATTAGTGAAGTTACCCCTAACACCGAGGCTTCAAAGCACGCTTTAAACTCAACAGGGTAGTTATGGTGAAGCATTGGGCCGGAGCTTGCTTCATGTGACGTCCCCGATGATGTGTGAACCACTTCACTGCTTCATTTAGACCGAGTCAGCTGACTGCTTCAAGTTGACTGGCGGAGTTTCAAACATTTGGCGCAATTCAGTGTATTTAAGATGGCTCAAGCCCCGGTTCACATCCCCGTTCCACACGTATTATACATTACGAACAGCTCTCGTTTTTGGATATTCTGAGTTTTGGTGGATCATTCTGTCATGGATACACCATCTAGGAAGCGTTCCCAAGTGTGGGAATATTTAGATTTGGTGCCACCTAATAAGGTAATGTAAAAAAAAATGTAAGGTAGTGTTATAGTCATGGTATCATGTTAAATGGACTGAATTTATATAGGGCCTTTCCAGTTATACAGAGCGCTCAAAGCACTTTGCACTAGAGCCACATTCACCCAATCGCACACACTAACGCTCACACATTCATACACCGACACGCAGATCGGCAGGCAACTTGAGGTTAAGTGCCTTGCCCAGGGGCACATCGACATATGGCAGGAGGAAGCTGGAACCAAACCCACAACCTTCTGATTGCAAGACGACTACTCATCCTACTGAGCCACAGTCGCCTCTCATGTTATGCAAGAGGTGCAGTAACGGGTTGTTATCTTGGTTTTACAGGTGCAGTGTTTGCTTTGCCCGCAGCTGCTAACGTATAATAATAATACGTCATCAATGCTGAGGCATTATAGAGCCAAACACGAGAACACTCAGCCTTGTGCCACCAATCAAGGTCAGCATAACATAGATATACATACAGAATTAGAAAGAATGACAGTTAAATGTTTGTAAGTTAAATTGAAGTTACTTTTCTTTCTTTATTTTTTTTAGGATCCAGGAAGCAAGAGCTTGATGAAGCTCTTGTGGACTTCATAGTGAAGGACTCCCAGCCTTTCACTGTATCCAAACCTACACCAGCCAGCCAAACAGTTCCTTGTCACACCAGCCTCCTCTGTTCCCTGTGAAATAGTATTTTCCAAAGCTGGAGAACTTGTCTCAAAAAAAGAAACCGTTTAAGCCCTTCTACTGTGCAGAAATTACTTTTATTGAATAAAAACACCTGAAGTAACACAAGCACCCTCTTTATAACACCAAGCACAATGTCCAAAAACATTCAGTACACCAAGCACACTCCCAAAGAAAATATGAATGACAAATCAAAAATGTTCACTTTATTATTTTTTTTAGTTATTTCTTTAAAATGCGACAGTGGATTTTCATAAAACAAATGACAATTCAAGTTAAAGAAGCCAGAATTAGCCTAATGGCTGTTTTTCATCTGTAATCCCCGACAGTTCACATTGTTTTTAAATTATTATTTTTTCATGAGTTAATTACTCAGAATATTTAATGGGTTACTAAAAACACATATGTACAACACGCTTATATACATACATAAGTGCTATTATTTACACAAGAGGTGCATCACATTCACAGGGCTTCATTTGGTGCAACAATCACTACTGCCAGTAGATGTCACCCAAGGGAATTGAATGAAGCTTCAGGTAGTGAACCACTTTATGACACAATGGTTCAAAATTATTCTATGCTTCAAAAAGCCTCATTTTGACATCACTAATGGTCGTCTTTTGGACAACTGCCAAGTCAGTAGTCTTACCCATGATTATGTATCCTACAGAACTAGACTGAGAGACCATTTAAATGCCTTTGCAGGTGTTTTGAGTTAATTAGCTGATTAGAGTGTGGCACCAGGTGTCTTGAATATTGAGCCTTTTCACAATATTCCAATTTTCTGAGATACTGAATTTGGGGTTTTCATTAGTTGTCAGTTATAATCAGCGAAATTAAAAGAAATAAACATTTGAAATATATCAGTCTGTGTGTTATGAATGAATATAATGTACACGTTTCACATTTTGAATGGAATTACTAAAATAAATAAAAGTTTTAATGATATTCTAATTTTAAGACCAGTAAATATAGTTCTCCACCAGGAAACATCGCCACAGATGACGGTGTTGATGTCAGATTCTCTCAGCTAGGGGGAAACGCACACTGACGTAACACAGGGCCGAGCCTGTAATGAGCATTCGCGGTTTTTTGCTGTTTGGAGCAGTTGGGGAAACGCAGATCGAGGTAACAACGGAGCTTTTTGCAGCTACGCGGACCACGTTAGTGTTCCAGGATGATCTGAAGCAGGGAGAGAGGCTAACAGCAGGCATGTGGACACCGCAGGGTGAACAGCAGCAGCAGGCAGCAGTAGGAGAGATTTCCGGAGCAGCTAACAAAGAGGAGCGGTCTCGTTTGGAACAAAATAAGCTGCATCACAAAACCGTGGTGACTGATTTCAACCCCCGAGTTCTGCTGCACAGATTAGGTTTGTATGTTTTCACGTCAGTTTCAGTTTAGAAATAGTTCTCAGGAGGCTAACGGATGTAGCTTCCTAACAGGAAGCTATTGTCAGTGTTAGCAGCTTAGCTTGCTGACTGATGGGTTCTGACCGGGTCATCTAAACAAAAACAACTGGGTCTCCTTTAAATCACTCATTTAAATATTAAGTTATGTTAATATAAGTTTCATCATTACTTTTTAAAAGTAAACTGAAAGCTAAAATAACAACGTAGTTTTTTTAAAAGCTTTTTGCACCTTGACATTTAACTTACATAACAGTCTCTTTTATGCTAAACAGTACTGGCGTTTATAATACTTTTTTGTTTTTAGTCATTTTTTTCTTAAACAATCTAAAAGCGTTTTTTAAAGCATTGTCATGATGATTAAAGTGCTTCCCTTTGTGCTGTGAAATACCAACATCCAAGAGATGATACAATACTTGATGTCTAATTCAGGTTACGTTTAATTCAGTTTATTTGTATAGTGCCAATTCACAACATTGTCTCAAACCACTTTACAAAAGAAAAACAATTCAACCCAATTATTATAATTTGACATATTCAAAGTCAATTACATACATTCCTATATGATCCTTGTTCTTCAGTATTTTCCTCAGTCACATATCTGAATCCTAACTTGGAGTTCAAGGGTATTTCTGCTATTAATAAATCTAGAATAAAATACATCTAACATTATCAAAATAGATGGCTTTATTCTTAACAAAAGACACATTTCATTACACACATTGTAAAACTGTTGAGCGCTATATTCCACAAAACAATTTTAAATGTTTAAATGTTTTTTTCAGATAGTTAAGAATAATTTGGTAGTTTTGTGTAGTAGATGTGTCTTAGATTATAAATAAAGATGAACATGGTTCTTAAATCTTTGCCTCATGCTTCAAATAGGATAATAACTTTGGCGTCCTGTTGGTTGGTGAGAAGATCTTTAAGCTTTCATTGAACCTACCATAATACTCTCGTGTAACATCCCACCTTCTTCATATCTGGTCTGAACATACAGGGCTGCCACAGAAAAATAATAGAAATACCCTTTATTGTCCCCAAGTGCGGAAATTCAGGATTAATGAAGATTGCGAGGTAAAAGGCTGCTAATGGTCAGCTGCAGACTCGTGCGATCTTAACTTTGAGATGCGTCATTACAGTCAAGTGAGGTTGGACAGACAGCAGAGTTGAGGAGGTGCCAGGGCCAAAAGGTATAACAGGATAACTTTTAGCCTCCTTTAACCAAACTGCCGGGCCTTTCCAATGCCCTGATGACCCAGCAGAACCACCTGGATTCCTTTCTATCTACTAATTTGCTCTGGCGTACCTGTGGGACTACAGGTAGGATGTGTTGGTGTTGCAGAGGCAAGGGAGCTGAGGATGACAATAGCAATATCAGACACACATCTTATCTGCTGTAAAAATACTGTTACCTGATAATATATTGGAAGGATCTTATCAACAATGTCATTTTCTGTAGATGTGAATATTACACTTATGATTTGCACTTAAAACAAAACCATCTAGAATTAGTAGTGTTACCATAAAGTCAATACTGTGCACATTAGAGGGTGACACGGGAGTGGATTTTCTCTCCTGTCCCATCCCAATCCCAGGCCAGCATAACAAAAAAAAAAATCCTGTCCCATCCTACTCCTGGTAAATTGACTCCCACTCCCATCCCGCTCCCATTTAGAACGACTCCAACTCCTGTCCCACTCCCATTTTTGTTTTCTTCATTTAGTCTTTTGGCAATTTCTTTGTTTGAAGGACCAGTTAGGTCCTTGTTTTTAGCTGTAGTAAAGGCCACTTAAAGTAAAAAGAAATAATAATGAAGAAATAATAAAATATCAAACAAGGAAACAGACCATGCCTATCTTAGCTGAATAAACAAAATGTACATAGTTGTATTTTACTCATTTATTAAGTGATTGTTTCCTTTGAACAATGACATTACTTTTATGTTTCAACTTGCTGAAACTAAAGAAAAATGCACCTAGCAAGAGAACTGTACTTGGTGAACAAAAGTGCAAAAAGGCATTACCTTCACAATTTAGAAACTGTACCTCAATGGTTCACAGCCCTGGTCCTCAGGGACCCCTTCCCTGCAAGCTTTAGATGTGTGTCTGCTCCAGCACCTTATTCAAATTCTGACATGACCTCCTATACAGGCATCAAGAATGGAGGGTCAAACTGGACAAAATTAATAAAATAAAATCATCATTAAATAAATAAATGTTGTGAATGTCCCATAAGGAAAGTAAATGTAACATGAAAGAAATGTAACATTAAATGTGCCATTAAATTAAAGGTATCATTTATGTAGTTAATACATCATTAGAAACAATAAATGTACCAATATTTCATGAAATGGACTATTATGCAATTAAATGTGCCACTGAATAATTAAGTATAATTTTAAAGACGACATGACGACGTAATTAGTGGTGCACTTAATATTTAATGATGTATTAAAATAAATTGTACATTTAATGGTACATTCATTTTTTTCTATTTCACAACATATTTATTTAATATCTTCCCTTGATGAAGCCTTTCTACAGAGCCCGCGAGGGGACATGGGGGAATTTTTTTTTCTTTGGCGTCCCCAAGCAATACTTTTGCGTTCTCACGCAATACTTTGTAGGATAGTTGCCAAAGCAGATAACTGCAAAAATGGAACAAACACTACACCCGTTTTTGAGATTTATTGAGTTTTTTTTTTATTTAATCGGCCTTAAATAAAATGATCTTCAATCAGACTTAAAGACAGTTATTATCCACAAGCTGTCAAACTACTGAACTCTGGACAATAATACTGCACGAAACCACATCTGTGACACTTTATTTGCTTATTGCTGCTGCATGATGTGTACTTTTTTTTGCACGCCATAAGTGCTTTTGTTTTTATAGTGATTTGAACGGTTCTTCTGATCCTAAGCATTTAATCGCATTGTTGACTGCATGTGAACCTGCATATGACAAATAAACCATATTAATGCCATATCAGTGCTGTTTGTTTTGTGAGCAGTTTGTCATCTGTGCTGCTGTTCCAAAATGCACAGCTTTCTCAAGGTGATTTCTTAAGGTGATTGCGAGCGAACGCAAAAGTATTGCGTGGGGACGCAAAACAAAAAAAAATTCCCCCATGTCCCCTCGCGGGCTCCGTACGTACCTTTCCCCTCTACTGTGGCGAAGGCTCTTAAGTCTTTAGTGCACTTGCAAGCAATTTTGTTGGTCAGATGAGACTTGACACGTGATGGTACTTTTCGTTTGACGAATGAAGAGATGCAGCTGATTCAATCCAGAATTTGCGTTAATCACTGATGTACTTGATTACGACTAAACACGTTTTAGAAGCAGCATACAGTTAACACCGCTACATTCAACTCTCCTGAAGTTCGGTAATATTTGCGACTTTCTTGTCAGCTCTATGAGTTTAATAGATTAGTCCTTACTTCTGACTTTTTCGTTGCAAATCCAATTTGACCACGTCCAGTTCTCCACCTGCGTTTGCTCCATCTATTCTGAACGCAGGTGGAAAACGTCGATCAGAAGCACTGTTGGCTTGTGGGGCATGTAGTTCGTTTGACTCGCATTATAGTATAGGCTTCTTGGAAAAAAACTACACAATGGCGGCGTCGATTCAAGTTTTTTTTCTTAAAGTTTATAACAAAGTCTCAGTTTTACATTTCCAAAGACAATTGATCCTAGTATATTTTCCCTCCTATTGGTTAGCTCCCGCTCCCGTCTGCTCCCGTTCATTTTTTTATCCTGTGCCGTCCCAATCATGTGATCTTTACTGATGCTGTCTCCCGTCCCACAGGATTCCCCGAAAAAATGTCAGCCTCTAGTGCACATGTTCATAATTAGGGTGATCACAAAGCAAAACAAAAGTCTTGTAGAGATATAACACCATGGTTGAAGTGAGATTTATAAAAAAAATGTTATAAAGGTACAAGTATAAACATTTATTTTAGAATAACTTTGTATTTACTTTGTATAGTTCTGAATGATACAGTATTCTCTACTAGGTCTCACTAAAGAACAGATTTTCCTGGAAATCTGAATATCATTTTTGGATGAAAGACTGAGAGCAGACATTTTGATTAATATTATGTGTCCAGACGTGAAATTTATCATTTGCAGCACTGGTACATTAAAACAAAACTGCTTTAGTGAAGCAATAATTAAACTAACCTCTTGATGATTACTGTACCTGTGACTGTAGAATATTTGACTCGTGTTCGAACACCTTTAAATATGGCAGTATATAAAACAAGTACTGTTGGTGATTTTGAAGTTTCTGGTTCTGTAGATCTTCAAAAATTATTTACTCTGTCTGGAGTTACAGCACTAAAAGAAAAAAAATTATTACTTTAGCAGGACAACACATGGACTATAAAGTGACCAAAAATGCTCAACTTCAAGTTTTTGAACCTTCGCTGAGTCGTATTATCTGCAGGTGCCCTCTGGCTGGGGCTAGTATGTTGAGGTCATCAGGATGATGCTATCTACTTTGTTGTGTTCCTCCTTCATTCAGCTGTTGTAGTCATCACATGTAGATGTTAGATGTAGTCAGATGTCTTCTGTACACTGAAAGATAAAATTTATTTTTTGAAGGTTTTTTACAAACACTTTATCCCTTCAACAAATTTTTGACCTTGAAAGATAAATAACCCTCAGCACCAAGGACCAAATCTGACAAAAGCAAGTAGAAATCCGACTTAAACGGCCCGGTTATCTCCTTTTTCCATTGGTACCTACTCTATTCGGCTCACGTGATGTGATTTGTATGTGACACAAACACAACAACAGCCTTGACTGTTGCTCAGTCCATGGCTGTTGTCCGACTCGGAGTGAAAGAAAAGAGCCAGAGAAGGCTGCGGGCAGCAAGACAAAGCACTTTGGTAAAGTACAGGAGAGAGGGAAGCAATGGAGCAGTATCAAACTGAAGAGTAGCAGCTACAGGGCGTGTGAGGGTAAGCTATCAATACTGAATGATAGCTTGCTATAGTGGCCATACACAATAAGCCTAGTGTACTATGATATAACAGATAATGCTTAAACACCTGTTTTTGTTCCAAAACATCCTACAGAAATCATTGTAGATATGGTTGTTGCATATCACCTGTTAGGTCACCTGGACACCAAAATGCACCTTTCAGGCTACATCACTGAAACCATTTGTCTATTCTGTCTATGCCTAGCTCCTTTCACATCATAGTTCTGCAATGAACATATAACCACAGACCCATCATTACAGGTCACATTTTTCTTTTCACTTCATATGCCAAGATCTCAGTCTGTGTCTGTCAATGAATAGATTTTCAAATTCTGCTACTGATCTATACAGTATTAAATTGTCTTGGGCTAAAGTAGGAGTCTTTTGGACCCTTCAGGTCCAAGACCAGAACTAAACAAGGTGGGGAAACATTTAGTTTATATGCTCCTTACGTGTGGAACAAACTCCCTGAAAACCTGGGATGTGTAGAAACTGTTGGCTCCTTTGAATCAAGACAAAATATTTCTGTCTCCACATGCTTTTAAATTAAGCACTCATCATTCTCATCATTCAGATAGCTTCAGGAACAACAACATAGTCGAGACAGAGGAGACATGAGTCATTTTTGATCTCACAAACATAACACAAAGAATGTTTGTCTGATTATAATGTCACAGTTGATCAGAATGTACATAATTTGTTTATATACTTCCTGCAGATGTTCAGCAGATGCTGTTGGTTAAAGATGATTCTCCAAAAGACAAGAGTCCTGTTGTTGACCTCCAGGACCCAAAGCCCTTCCACATAAAGGAGGAACAGGAGGAGCTCTGCACCAGTTTGGAGGTAGAGCAACTCCGTAGGAGGGAGACCAATGTCATCAGATTTCCAGTCCTTGATTCTCCCATAAAGAGCGAGGATGATGAAGAGTCCCCTCTGTTCTCAAAGCTTTGTCAACCTATAAAGGTAGACAGATATTTCCCAGAAAATGGTGGCGGCGAATTAACAAGGAATCAAGACCGTGGAAATGCTACTAACTCCTCAGGGACTGAAGTCAGTGAGGATGATGAAGAGGATGATGATGCAGACTATCCTGGTTTTCAGCTCAAACACTTGTTAAACACACAGCAGGAAACTAAGGTCACGGACAATGACCATGAGGGACAGATGGCTCCTGAGTCGGGTGGAAACAATGGCAACAAATCTTTTGGCTGCTCTGAGTTGGCTAAAATATTTGTTAGCCATCGCTCAAAATCTAGCCTGAAATGTAGTTGTGATGACTGTGGTGAAACATTTAATGGAAGCAAAACATTAAACAGGCACCAGAAGATCCACACAGGTGAGAAATCTTTCTGTTGTGATATTTGTGAGCACAGACATACCCAAAATAATTATTTAAACGAACACATGAGAACCCACACAGGTGATAAAAGTTTTTGTTGTGATCTTTGTGGAGAAACATTTAGGCATAAGGTAACATTAACCAGACATACAAAAATACACATAGGTGAAAAACCTTTTTGCTGTGAAATTTGTGGAAAAATATTTAATCTAAAATCATTGTTAAACAATCATAGGAGTATCCACACAGATGAGAAACATTATGCTTGTCATGTTTGTGGACAAACATTTAATGAAAAATCAATGCTGGATGCACACATTATAATCCATACAGGACAGAAACCTTTTCCCTGTGATATTTGTGGAAACAGATTTCGTGTAAAGAAACATTTAAATGAACACATGAGAACCCACACAGGTGAGAAACGTTTTTGTTGTGATCTTTGTGGTAAAACATTTGGTCATAAGATAACCCTAACTAGACATGCGAGAATACACACAGGTGAAAAGCCTTTTTGCTGTGATATTTGTGGAAAAATATTTAATCTAAACTCAACATTAAACAGTCACAGGAGGACCCACACAGGTGAGAAACCGTTTTGCTGTGATCATTGTGGAAAAAGATTTAGTCATATATCAAATTTGAGCAAACACAGGATTATACACACTGATGAAAAACCGTATGGTTGTCAAGTTTGTGGACGTAAATTCAATCACAAATCATCGTTTAATGCACACATGAGAATCCACACAGGGCAGAAACATTTCTCCTGTGATATTTGTGGAAACAGATTTCGTCTAAAGAAGTATTTAAATGAACACATGAGAACCCACACAGGCGAGAAACCTTTTTCTTGTGATCTTTGTGGAAAAAGATTTAATCAAACATCCACACTAAGAAGACACAGGAAGATCCACACAGGCAAGAAAACTTTCTCCTGTGATATTTGTAAAGAACGATTTAGCCAAAAACAAACATTAAACAAACACTTGAGCATTCACACTGAAAACGTCAGCAATAAATGAATGGCCACTATTTTTTTGTTGCCGACTAAACTGCTTAAGTTTTGCTTAACGAGACAGCTAAATCCAGAGGCTACCCACTGCGGTAGAAGTATGACGAAATACTCTTGCTTTACACAACAACACATAATCTCAGGGAGCTCACTGGAGGGTGGTTTTCTGTCTTAAGTTGCTAAAGCTAGTTACCAGAACATACTAGTAGTCTAAATTACTTTTTTAGCATGGAATCAATTTTGTCTGTTTGTTACATCTAGCACATCCATCTTTCAGCTAACATACTTTTGCTCACACACACACCCATACACACGTGCATATACACACTGCTTAATTGTGATATTGCTGCAATGAGAAATATTTTGTCTTGCTAATGACTTTTTGTTTTTGTAGTTTTACTTGAGAGTCAGAGTTAATTGATTCAAGTATTTTAAGTGTAAAGTTTGGGTATTGTATTAATAAATTCTGGTGTGATTTAAAGAGAAGCTGTGTTTATTCTTTATGTTTTCAGTGCTTCCTGATTGAAAGAGCATTGCTCGCATTCACTCCTATATTTGTTGCTCTGTAATACCACACCTTATCCAGGTTGGTTTTATACAATAAAGTATTTGAAGTGTTATCTTCGCCTAGCAACCATTCCCACCAATAGAATGACTGTGTACAACTGGTCATAGCCTAGTGTGGTTGTCCATGTTTACTTGTACTGAGTGTGCTTGTGTGGCTAAAGTAGATTGCTACATCTTTTCTGATTGCAGCCCATTGCATATAGGGAAAAATAACTTCAGCTTTCTGCTGTGTGTTACAATTGTCAAAATAACCATTTGTTTTAGTCAATTTAACAGTTTTCTAGCTGATTAAAACTTAAAGAGAAGGATTTTTACCATATGTGCTGCTACTCATAGCTTTTCATTGATTTACATGACAGCAAATCTGTGGTCTCTTCATCACTAAATATCCGCCAAACTCATCTTGAACAGCTGTTTCTCATTTTACTTACACTTTTTTTAGGTCACATTTTCTTATTGAGGAAAATTCCTTTAAGTACGAAAGTAAGCAAGATGTGGCAAGAATATATAAAATCACATATAGGAAATCACATTGTAGGATTTTTAGGGATCTATTTGTAAATTATGGTGTAAAAAGTATTTGGTCAGCCACAAACAAGCAAGATGTCTGGCCCTCACAGACCTGTAACAACTTCTTTAAGAAGCTCTTCTGTCCTTCACTCATTACCTGTATTAATGGCACCTGTTTGAACCCGTTTTCTATGTAAAAGACACCTGTCCACAGCCTCAAACAGTCAGACTCCAAACTCAACCATGGCCAAGACCAAAGAGCTGTCGAAGGACACCAGGAAGAAAATTGTAGAGCTGCACCAGGCTGGGAAGAGTGACTCTACAATAGGCAAGCAGGTTGGTGTGCATAAATCAACTGTGGGAGCAATTGTAAGAAAATTGAAGACATACAAGACCAGTGATAATCTCCCTCGATCTGGGGCCCCACGCAAGATCTCATCCCCTGAGGTCAAAATGATCATGAGAATGGTGAGCAAAAATCCCAGAACTCCATGGAGGGACCTGATGAATGACCTGCAGAGAGCTGGGACCAAAGAAACAAAGGCTACCATCAGTAACACACTATGCTGAGAGGGACTCATCCTGCAGTGCCAGGCGTGTCCTCCTGTTTAAGCCAGGATGTCTTAAATCTGCCAGAGAGCATATGGATGTTCTAGAAGAGGATTGGGAGAATATCTTGTCGTCAGATGAAACCAAAATAGAACTTTTTGGCACAAACTCCACTCGTTGTGTTTGGAGGAAGAAGAATGCCGAGTTGCATACCAAGAACACAATACCTACTTTGAAGCATGGGGGGAAAACATCATGCTTTGGGGCTGTTTTCTGCAAAGGGGACAGGACAACTGATCCATGTTAAGGGAAGAATGAACGGGGTCATGTATCCTGAGATTTTAAGCCAAAACCTCCTATCAATGAGAGCATTGAAGATGGAACGTGGCTGGGTCTTCCAGCATGACAATAATCCCAAGCACACCGCTCGGACCATGAAGGAGTGGCTCCGTAAAATGCATTTCGAAGGTCCTGGAGTGGCCTAGCCAGTCTCCAGACCTCAACCCCCTAATAAATTTGTGGAGGGAGTTGAAAATCCTTGTTGCCAAGCGAGAGCAAGACTACACTACACTACATCTCTGTTCTAGAGGAGATCTGCATGGAGGAATGGGCAAACATACCAGCTACAGTGTGTGGAAACCTGGTGAAGACTTAGAGGGAAACGTTTGACCTCTGTCACTGCCAACAAATATTATGCAAAGTACTGAGTATTAACTTTTGTTATTGACCAACTCATCGGTCACTTTATTAGGTACACCTGTCCAACTGCTCGCTAACGCAAATTTTCAATCAGCCAATCACATGGCAGCAACTCAGTGCATTTAGGCATGTAGACATGGTCAAGATGATCTGCTGCAGTTCAAACCGAGCATCAGAATGGGGAAGAAAGGTGATTTAAGTGACTTTGAACGTGGCATGGTTGTTGGTGCCAGACGGGCTGGTCTGAGTATTTCAGAATCTGCTGATCTACTGGGATTTTCATGCACTACCATCTCTAGGGTTTATAGAGAATGGTCCGAAAAAGAGAAAATATCTAGTGAGCGGCAGTTCTGTGGGCGCAAATGCCTTGTTGATGCCAGAGGTCAGAGGAGACTGGCCAGACTGGTTTGAGCTGATAGAAAGGCAACAGTAACTCAAATAACCACTCGTTACAACCAAGGCATGCAGAAGAGCATCTCTGAACGCACAACACGACGAACCTTGAGGCGGATGGGCTACAGCAGCAGAAGACCACACCGGGTGCCTCTCCTGTCAGCTAAGAACAGGAAACTGAGGCTACAATTCACACAGGCTCACCAAATTTGGACAATAGAAGATTGGAAAAACGTTGCCTGGTCTGATGAGTCTCGATTTCTGCTGCGACATTCGGATGGTAGGGTCAGAATTTGGGGTCAACAACATGAAAGCATGGATCCATCCTGCCTTGTATCAACGGTTCAGGCTGGTGGTGGTGGTGGTGGTGTAATGGTGTGGGGGATATTTTCTTGGCACACTTTGGGCCCCTTAGTACCAACTGAGCATCGTGTCAACGCCACAGCCTTCATAAGTATTGTTGTTGACCATGTCCATCCCTTTATGACCACAGTGTACCCATCTTCTGATGGTTACTTCCAGCAGGATAACGCGCCATGTCATAAAGACTGCTGGCTTGACAGTTGTCCAAAGACCAAGAGACGACCATTGACACATTGCACCAGCAATCTTCCTATTAACATATTCCTTTTTGTTGATTTAATTTAAAGCCCCAGTAATCAATCCTGTTGTCTCTGTAACTGCCTTATTGGATGTCAATTGCCCCATTTTATTTTTATATTTTATATTTTGTATTTTATTTTAACTTGTTGTAAATGTTGGACTGGCTTCGTATCTTATAGTCCAAAGTGGACAACTTTGAAAGTCATTCTATTACAACTACTGGTCAAAAATTTTGAATATCATGAAAAAGTTGATTTATTTCAGTAATTCCATTCAAAAAGTGAAACTTGTATATCACATTCATTCATTACACACAGACTGATATATTTCAAATGTTTATTTCTTTTAATTTTGATGATTATAACTGACAACTCATTAAACCCCAAATTCAGTATCTCAGAAAATTAAAATATTACTTAAGACCAATACAAAAAAAAGGATTTTTAGCAATGTTGGCCAACTGAAAAGTATGAACATGAAAAGTATGAGCATGTACAGCACTCAATTTTATGTATGCTTAGTGTAATTGTCCTGCTGGAAGGTGAACCTCTGCATCACCTTCAAGACTTTTGGAACCTCTCACAGGTTTTCTTCCAGGACTGCCCTACATTATGCTCTATTTGTCTCCCACTCCAATGTTTAAGTCCAGCTGCTCAAAACATTTTAAGTCTTATGAAAACTGCTCCAGAACTCTTTTACTCCACTAGAGGGAGATCTTTAGCTTCAATGTGCCTGCTCTTCCTAGAGGTTTGTGAGGCAGCCCGTCTTCATCTTCAGAAGGAGCATTAAGGTATGAGGTACCTTCTAAATCTAAATATAAACATAACTGTAAGAAGGTTTTCTATATCTGATAACAATAATGTGTGTGTGTTTTACAGAGAGCTAACAATCAGTACTGCTACTACTTTAGTTCTGCTATTCTGGGGCTGAAAAATAATATATTTTTCTTGCTTAATTTACATTTAAGTCTAAAGGTAACACGTAATGCATTAAAGCACTGAATCATTTTCTGATGGAGGATCTCCTTTCTCCAAGAAGTCTCTGAGAAATCGTTTGTCTCTATTCTTAGAAAGATTTTGCTGCAAGTTAGGAGGTGCCACGACTGAGGATGTTATGAAACTCAGCTTCATGCACAGTGCAGTCAACAGGCTTGTGCAGAGCACATCTTACAACACCCCCAACTGTGAGCACAATGATTACCATAGAAATATGTGTCTATGGATGCACTGGTGTGCACGTAATTAAAGATTTGATTTTTCACTAAGACTGGGTATGGCTTGGTAAAAGTGAGTAAAATTATGCAAATAAAGGAATAGAATGCAGTATTTTATCAATTTAGCTCACATGTTGTACATCTCCAACCATGTGACCAGTTCATAGGTGGTTGGTCTAAACGTCATGCATATACAGATAAGCTTGCACTGGGGTGCTCTAATTATTGCACAATTGTGTTAATAAAAAATGTGAACCAGTTTACTTTGTTTGTAGTTTTTTTATAGGTTCAGTGGCTGATTTACATTTTCCATATTTTCCTTTTAAAGGGCAGTCTGCAGTGGAATTGAAATGTGACTACAGCACAAAGATGAGAGGGACAGAACTGCTTAAATGAATAAAAATGGGAGGGATTGATGAAGTTGCAAGATCTGAGGGAGTGACAGAAAAATAAAGAGGGAGGGAAAAGAGAAGAACAGAGACAAGCAGGACCAAAATCCAAGTTCTCTGTCCCTTCTTCCTCCCAGTGACTCCAGGGTGCGATCAAGCGATAGGTGAGTTCCACCTCAACACTTTGCTCTTTATTTTCTTTCTTTCCTCTTTTTCTCAGAATTTACTTTTAAGGTTATTTAGACAAAGACATTTGTAGTATTTTTATGGTTGTGCTTACTTATTTCCATCTGTTTGGTTTATAACAGCAGTTATTTGAACGTATCTTTCCTTCTTCAGATCACACCTTATTTGTGCAGTTTTTACTTGAATTATGCAAAACAACATATAACAATTTAACTGATGCGTTTAATCAGAAGCATTTTAGAGTCTCACTAATCACTCATTTTCTCAGTTTTCCTCCTAATACAAGGGATTAGAGGTAGACCATAATTTAACTCATCACTCCTAATTGACCAAAGCATTTCTCCACAGTCCAAATGTTTTTTTTTATGTGTGAGAACATTTTTTTATGACTGCGTTTATTTGCTTTTGTGTCTGTTGGGTAAATGCGAGCAGCTAAACTTGAGGGTTTGTGGGAAGCCAGAGTTTCCGTTGGCTGGATGAAGAGACTACTTTTAGCTTTGGTTATGACACCCTTCACCCTGACTGGTCCAGACTGCCTCTAAGCCTCTGTACTTTCAATTTTTATTTAATTTTTTTTTTAAGCATATGCCATAAATCTTCCAGCTTACTGTGGAGTGTCCCATTAAGGTTTTAAGAAAAGTTTCTAATTATATGTTCTCATGGTGTGGAATGTGAGCTCTGTGTCTGTGCATGATTTTTTTTATGTCACATTACCATCAGCCCTCCTTCACTCTTCATTCTGCCTGTCTGTCTCTACAGCAAGCATGCTGTCCCTCAGCTCCCTGTCCATCCTCCTCGTCTTGCTTCTCCTCCACCCCCCACAGCTGTCTGCGCAGGATGTGCAGATACGTCTTGCAGGCGTCGGTCGGCGGAATGCAAACGAGGGACGTGTGGAGGTGTTCTACAATGGATCATGGGGCACAGTGTGCGACGACGAGGTGGATATTAAACTTTCCGATGTGCTGTGCCGACAGCTGGGCTTCCAGCGCAGCTTTACCTGGGCACACAGTGCCAAGTTTGGCCAAGGACAAGGTAGGGCCAATCAGAAGATAGTAAATTGCTCACTGGCAGTGCCTTCCAAAAGTATTCACATGGAAATTTGTCACATAAACACACAGATTTTAAGGGGTTTTATTACTTTGTGCAGGACAAAAGAGGAAAAATTTGTGAAGTGGACACATGGCTTTCAAGATTTTTTACAAGTGGAAATCTGAAAAGTGTGGCATGCATTTGCATTCAGCCACCACGTTTCAAAGCATTTATATCTGCAAATCTTATCGTAGTGTGCCTCTATCAGCTTTTGCCTATCTAGAAACTCTTTTAATTTTCTGTGAGCATCTAAGTCTTGCCATAGATCGCCACAATTGAATTTAGAACTGGACTTTGACATGGCTGTTCTAAACATCTCTGGTATGTTGTCCTGCTGAAAGGTGAACCGCTGGTCTACTCTAGGGTATTATGCAGCCTCCAGAAAGTTTTCCCCCACAGTATTTGTTAACTTTGTTCCTTCCATTGTAAATTCTGCAGGTACAAGGTACTTTCCTTGGACCTGCTGAAGAAAACCCACCTCCAACATTATAATGTTGCCACCTCCATGCTTTCCAGGGGGAATGTGCACTGTTAGGATTTCTCCCACACTTTGTGCTTGTAGTCTATAGTGTTCAATTTTGGTCTCAAACTACCAGAGTACCTTCTACTGCATATTTGCTGTGTCCCATTTAAGGCTTGCGGTTAACCCTAAACAGGTTTTCTTATGCCATGCTTTTATCAATGGCTTTCTTCTTCTTCCTATTTGTCTATAAATATGTGATTGGTGGAGTGCATTGCAAATACTTATCCTGCCAACAGATTCCCCCACCTGAGCAGTGGAACTTTGCAGTTCCTCAAGAGCCATGGGCCTCATGGCTGCTAATCTGATTAATGATCTCCTTTCCAGCCTGTCACTAGACAGGCATTCATGTCTTGGTAGGTATCTAGTTGTTCCATACTCTTTCCATTTTTAGATGATGGATTGAGCAATGGTCTGTGAGATATTCAAAGCTTGGGATATTGTTTTATAATGTAACTCTGCTTTCAACTTCTCCACACTTTTCTCCCTGACCTGTCTGATGTGTTCCTGGGTCTTGATGATGCTATTTGTTCTCTAATGTTCTCTTACAATTTCTTAAGGCCTTCACAGAATAAGCAGATTTAAGTTGAGAATAAATTACACAGAGCTAGACTCTTTTTGCTTTTTGCACAAGATTTTATTTAGGGGGTTTATTTAGGAGTAAATTTGTTCAAATACAAATGCATTTTCAGATTGTCATCAGTAAAAGATTCTGAAAGCCATGGGTTGTTTTTCATACATTTTACAATTATAGAATCCCAGTAAAATAGATTACGTATCAAAGGGTATGAAGGTTTTAGCAATCCACTGTATTTCTTTATTTTTTATGAATAATAATTTACTGGGCTTTATTTTATAGGTCGGATCTGGTTAGACAATGTGCGCTGTCGGGGTTCAGAGGCCTCTGTTGCACAGTGTCACTTCAGTGGTTGGGGAATCAATGACTGCACCCATGCTGAGGACCTGGGTATCATTTGCAGCCCAGAAAGAAGACCTGGCTTCCCCCCTGTCACTTTAGAGGAGGCACCTTCATCTTCTGGTCAACAGCCAAGCCAACAAAGACAAAGAAACCCATCATCACCCCCAGCACAGCCTGTGGCCCCAGCAAACTCTCCCTCTAACGCCGCAAGAGGCCATGAGATTGCCCTTCATCGCAGCAGCTCTGCCTCCCGTCGCGGAGGCATCTCCCCATGGGAAAATGGCCACGAGATCCAGATCTCAAGGCGAAATCGAGGTGGTTCGAGAGCAAGTCAGCAGACCAGTCCAGCACTGCCGCAAGGTCACCAGCTGCCCTCACGCCTGGCAAACAGCGACTCCTACAGGCAGAGGGAGGAAACGACAAGGAGAAATCCACAGGTTGCGAGGCAGGAGCCTGAAGTGCAGGTGAACAGGCAGCCCCAACCTCAGCCTCCTGCCCAGATTCACTCTGAAAGGAGGAGTGACAGGCATCACCAGCTTAGTGGAAACCATGTGGAACCAGACCCAGTTTATCCAGATGTGGATCTAGAGACTGATGCACAATACACACAGGTAAAACACACACTCACAACCATGCAACACACCCAGTCTGGTTTGGTACGGAGTTGAACCGGCATGTCATTTGTGGTGCCACAGGCTAGCAAGCATATATATAATTAGAGACGTACCTAAAACCTCGAGCTTCTCCAGATTCACGTTTTGGGCACCAGGATGTTCTGAAGTTTAGCCTAACCACTGGTGGCTCGTCTTTTACAGGAAACATCTCAGATCAGAGGAAATTGAGCCATTTGTCACTCATGTTTGCATCCCCCCCTCCCCTTTGTTTTTCCATTTGCAGACATGACATTTTTTTACTAGTTTGTAAGCATCCTGACACATTTACCAAACTGTGTCTTTACTGTTAGTTTCCTTCCTGCTGCCCAGAGCATGGTATTTGCATGATTAGAGAGGGTGACGATTAAGGCGTGTTATCTTTTTTTTGTTTTTCTCACGATTGCGTGCTGTCTGCTGCCATTTATTCAAACAAAGCGACAACGGTTTGCGTGAGAGTTGCAGTAAGTTTAAGTACCTCATCCTGATGCATCACCAAACGTTCTTCTATTAAGAGTTGATGCCAAAGTCCTAAACAAATATATATACACAAAGTTTTATGAAACAGTGGCAAAATGGATCTACTTATCTGTTAAAAACACACACAGGGATCTGAAAGGATTTACCTGGAGGAAGCTCGTCTTCGGCCCGTGCTGTCCGGCAACCATGGTGGTCTGGTGATGGAGGGAGTCCTGGAAGTGAAGCATGCTGGGAAGTGGCGTCATGTGTGCAACCATGGATGGGACCTGAGGAGCAGCCGTGTCGTGTGTGGCATGTTGGGGTTTCCGGCAGCAGAGCCGTTTGACCAAAATGCTTACAGGTAAGTATGTGAGGGTGGGCAGGACAGAGGAGTGAGGAGGTCATGGAAAGAAGGCATCTGCAGAAACTTTTGTTTCCTGTATGTGTATTCTATGAAAAGGATATAAAAAGTGAATGGAGGTTTAATTCACTGTATAGGTTACAGTCAGTGTCTGGTTTGTTGGTTCAACCCCCCTGTAGTAGAGGTTAACCGAAGCAACTGTCATTAGTTCAACCACACTTGGCACGATGTGTCCACAGTGACATTACTCAGGTCCAGCTGTCCGCCAGGTCTGCCTCCCTCATCAACTGAGTGAGCCTCATCTCAGACCTTTTAAAATAGTTCTTCAAAGCATATAATTAATGTCAGAGTCAGACTGCAAATTATCATCCTTCTCATGATGTCTGTCTTTATATAAGCAGTACTGTGAAAAACATTTTGCTTTTTTGTTGCCGTTAAATATTATAGATCATCAAACACATTTTATTATCAGACAAACATAACATGAGATGAACCCTGATTTAATTTATTAAGTAAAATAAAGCAGTCCAAACCAAAACTAGCCCTATGTGAAAGGGTATTTCCCTAAACCCAATTACTGGTTCAGCAACCCTTGGCAGCACAAATACCATCTGACAATGAGACTTTTACATCACTGTGGATGAATTTGGACCCACTTCTCCTTGCATAGTTGTTTTAATCCAAATATAATGGAGTAAGCATTAATGGTCTATTTAAGCTCATGCCACAGCATTTCAATCAGATTTAAGTGCAGACATTGACTAGGCCACTCCAAAACCTTCATTATGTTTTGTGTTCTTGATTCATTCAGAGCTGAACTTGCAGATGTGCTTTAGATTGTTTTGGTGACTGCATAACCCAATTCTGCATGAGCTTAAGGTCGCGAACAGGTGGCCAGACATTCAACTTTAGACTTTTCTGCTAGAGAACAGAATTCATGTTTCTATCACATCTATCATCGTGATGTTTTGGCAATGTGAAACTAGCCCTTGTGTTCTTTTCCGTCAGCTTTGGTTTAACTTTATGTTGTCAGGCAGGTTGTATTTAGAAATTTGATTGTCTGGCAGTAATCAGTCTTGGGCAATGCTGTTAAAACCAAACTCAGCTTTAAGTAAACTCTAGTTAATTACGGTTAATTAATGATTTAACAAGGGGGAGCAATTACTTTTTCACAAACAGGGTTTTGTGTTTACTCCATTTATCTTTTTCTGATATTAAAATTTGTTTGATGATCTGAAACATTTACTGTGGGTGTGAAAGAAAAGGAAAAACAGAAGAAATTTTAAAGAAGATAATTTTTCACAACAATTTCATTTATAGTTATTAATACTAATGCTAAATATAGCTAAATAAATTGCAATATATACATATATTATAAAGGAAGAAGTATTATCTCACTGAAAACTTTAGAAAAATCCAACTTTGGAGTACATTAATTCACATGGACACAGACCGACTCAGTTTTCCTGGTGTTTAAATATGATATTGAAAGGGAAACAAATTTCCATTCAAAACACCCTTCAAAACAAAGACAAATAAAAGAATAATCTGCATTCAAATAAGTTAGACATGTGATTTATTTATTGGTCTAGAAATACCTACAAGAAAACAGCCAGTCCCCAAAACTTGCCTAAATCTACAGGCAGAGTAATAATCAAAAGGTTAATGCACCTGTGATAAACAAGGCTGGATGACGAACACAGTCAAAAGGCCCAAAGAGGGATCGGAACCACAATCAAGAAAAATACAGTGTAATAAAAATAAAATAGCAGAAATAAATCAAATTACACATAAGATTTCAGCTTTTACGTTTATTTATCTTCATAATCCATCAAAATACTTAATTTCCAGGAGACATACACTAAAACTGTATAAATTAGGCACATACGTACAAAATGCTTTGTTTATGGTTTCAGAATGTAAGATGGTTCAGAATGAAACGGGAAAGAGGGAGCCAAACGATGGCATTAATGGGCGAAGAGGCAAATTGACCTGGATCCATAGGTGGACACAAACAGGGCTCCAAATAAAGGCTAAAACTGCTTTGTAATAGATCTGATACCTAAATAAAACCCAGTGCAACCAGCTGCCTTCACCTAATTGATAAATATAGTCTGCTTGTGTCTCAGTTAATTCTTAGTATAAAAAATGGGGTTCTGTGAAGGATTGTTGGAGAACATTAGTGAACAAACAGCGTCATGAAGACTAGGTAACAGAGCAGACAGATCAGAAAAAAAAAATCATGTAGAGGTTTAAGCAAGGTGAGGTTATAAAACAATCTCAGAAGATCTCAGAAAGCACTGTTCAACTCATCATCTGAAAAAACAAAAGCTATGGGACAACTGCAAGACAGCAACTCCAAACATACAGCCAGAGCTACAATGAAATGGCTGAGGTTAGAGCTTATTCATGTGTTAGAAAGACCTAGTCAAAGTCCAGAACTTATTCCAAATGATAATCAGTGAAAGATTTTGAACACTGATGTTAATAGATGCTTCCCGGCCAATCTGACTGAGCTTCAGCAGTTTTGCAAAGAAGAAAGGACCAAAGTTGATTCTTTGAACAAAAACAAAATTGAAATGTTATATCTGTTTACTTCTACTTCACCATCATGCAATACTTTGAGTTGGTTTGTAAACCAAAATCATTATAAAAAACCTTAAAGTTTGTGGTAGTGACAAAACATGACAAAATGTCAGAAAGTTGAAGCGTTTTAATATATAAGACAAGAAAAGTAGGAGCTAATTCAGACAAGATGTGTGTTTCATAATGTTTTACTAAGGAAAGAGAATTGTTTGGCGTTATTTTTGGATGCCCCAGTGTACAAATCAAAGTCATTTGTTATTTTTGATTTCCATACAGATAGATTTCTGTACTGATGGTGAAAATGATCACTTTAACAGCTAATCAAAAGCACATTTCTGCCTCTTTTGTTCCCTTTCTAAAGCAAAAGATGTACCAGGAATGTAGTTGCTCTCTTCACAACATTTATGTATAGTCTGTTCTTAAACTTCCTGCACACGTTCAGTCTTTGAAAATAATACAAAAAATTCTAACATATGTTCAAAGAATTCAGCCATACTTATGTGGCTACACAGACCATCAGTACAGACTGAAGAGTTTTTTCTGTTCATAACTCTTCTGTTATCCATCAAACCAAAATCATTTGCTCCACTAATAGCACAGAGTGGGAATGTCAATATTTTTGTGTGTATAACTCTTTTTAATCTGTCTGCACCTACACAAACTTTCAAAGCCCTTAAAAACATACCATCAAAAACCCCAACACCTCACTTACGCCCACAGGTTAATACATCCCCAGCTATTTCCAAAACCGTGTCCTTAAATGCACACAAATTTGCATGAAAACACACACAAACTCATGCTGAAGCAAACACAGTCCTCCATGAGTCTGACTGCCCACAGAGGTCTTTTTAGGGCTCGGCTAACATAAGGACTGCACTGACCGCCGGTCTGCAAAGTACCATCTGTCTCTCCGTGTGAGAGGCCAATAATTACCCCTTGTGTCCCAAGGAGCAGAAAACAAGCTGCTTCTCCTCTGCTGCCCCATAAAAACACCATAAAGTGTCTCATAAAGCTTGTTGTTTGTATCTTTGCTGCCAACCTGATCAGAATTCTCTGGAAGAAGACATGTTGTGTCCTAATGGATCCTTTCTAGTTTTAAAATCAGCTAAACAAACAGATGAGGAGGTAGGATGGAGTGTTGTGAGAAGAAATGTCTGTTTTATTCAAGTTTGCTTTTCTATTTGTTTTACTGAGCGCTCATCAAAGGTAAATTAGTAGGAATATTAATTATGGACTTGTTTGGTTTTCTGTCAAACTAAACGAAATGCTTGCATAACCAACCTCAGCCTCCACAAATTCCTCAGAATCACACGGAGAAGAAACATCACAGATTTGTGCCAAAAACCAATCTAGCAGCTTGTACAAAAACTGAACAGGACTGCAAATCTTGTTTGTTTTTTTGTCAACCTCCACCCCATCTGGGAAATGACTGAAGCAAATATTTTTTTCCAACAGTAAACATACAAGGCTGGTCAAAAAGACTTTGTTTTTTTTACCAGAGAGAGATCAGAAGCATCAGGTTGATCAGATACTTGGACTGGCAGTAGAAGCTTTTTAGTTTGTCTCTTTCCTCCAGCATGAAGTAATTCCTGTTTGCTTGTTGATTCTTGATCTTAAAGACAACTTTTCTAGATGAACAAAGACCCAAAAGTCATTATATGTGGCTGAAATCTTAAAAGCTAACTGCTGTGCTGTGTTAGATGGACAGAGATCTTGCTTCAGTCTGGAACTAATCTGGATTTTCAGACTTAAATCCCTCTGTAGCACTTTAGGAGAGCCATCTCCAACGGTTATATGAAAGAAATAACAAAAAAATGTTAACAGATTACATATTAGTTGGTGAGAAGTAGTCATAAATCTAAAAGCTAAAAGCTTTGCATCTCATATACAGTAAGGATATGATAGAGCACTGTTAGTTGCTCCAGGCGGAGCAGATACATTGGTTGGTTGCCCTGGAAAAGAGGCTTAACCAAAGTATTAAACATATAATTTAATAATTCTTCTGTGTACATGAACATTCATTTAGATGTCTGGTTAGTTGTGCATTTCTTTAAAAATATTTAATCTATAAACAGTGGAAATTAGATGATTTGAAGTACAAAATGTTACCCGAATTACACGTATTTTGTCCTTCCCCTTTTGAAGAGAGGCTAGGAGAAATTGGCCTCTGTGTTAACATCATATTGATACCCCAGTGGTAGAGTAGGTGCTAGATTACCAGTTAGAAATTCTTAGAAGCACTGATCAGAGAAATGAAGTAAAGGTAACATGACAACATGGCTTAGTTACATATATTTTATAGGAATTGTTTAGAGGCAAAAAAATGGCATCCGTCTGTTTTTTAACAAGTATTGGTAACTTGAACGTTTTCCCAGACTGAGTAAGCTTACTCAGATTAAAGGGTTGATGTTTCTGTTTTTGAAAGTGTTAAATTAAGGAACCCTAACAAAGAATGAATTTATTCTAAGACTTTTAATACATTTTTATCAGGGGTACCAATAATTGTGGATGGCAGTGTCTCTTTTATTTTCAGTTGTTGTTTGCTGAGGTTCAAACTAATTTGCTTGAAACTAGAAAAAAATCACAGTTTACACTGAAACAGTTATTGTAACAAAGGACCACAAATAACCTGGCAACCGACCCCACTGCCCTTGGAGATACAACACTGTTCTAATAAAACCAGTTTCTATCAACAACTATGTTAAGTGATATGAAACATGCAGCTCAAGCCAGAAGTTCACACACAAAGAGACATACCTTTTTTCCCCATCTTTTCAAATGAAATCAGATAAAAAATGTCCTGTTTTACGTCAGTTAGGAAAATAAACATTACTTATATTTGCTAAATGACTGAATAATGATTTCACATATATTCAGAGAGTCATATTCACTATAATTATACATGGACTGCAAAAGGTTTTTTAAAATAAAAAAAATGAAAGATGTGCCATATTTTGTATTAAGGCCTCTTTTACTCTGATACACCTAAATAGAGTCTGATACATGAAACAGTCATGACCTAATTAGTAAAAACAGTAATTTAATCTGATTCCTTAATCAGATATATGATTATATAATAATAATATAATATGATTCCAGCTGTTCTGTGAAGGCCTCAGAGGTTTAGAGAACATTAGTGAACAAACAGCATCATGAAGACCAAGGAACACAGCAGACAGGTCAACGAGGAAGCTGTAAGGGTTAGGTTATAAAACAATATCCCAAGCTTTAAATATCTCTGTTTAATTCATCATCTGAAAATGGAATCAGTATTACACAACTGCAAATCTACCAAGACATAAATGTTCACTTAAATGGGTAGGTCAGGCAGTGAGGGCATTAATTAGAAAAAAAATCCAAAAGGCCCATGGTAACTCTGGAGGAGCTGCAGAGATCCATAGGTCAGATGGCAGAGTCTGGTAACAGGACAACTGTTAGTCAAGAAAACGGAGGCAAAACTTGAAAACTGATGTGCACAGAAGCTCTCCTTCCAATCTGGTTGAGCGTGAGCTATTTCGTCGTGTAGATGTGCAATGGTGACAAGGACAATCCCCAAAAAGCTTGCACTGTAAAAACTGTGCAAGTCTTGTGTTTCACTCAGGGGTTGAAAACAAATACATTCCGCAATAATCAGATTTTTATTAGTAAAGAAATGTCAAATCAATGTATCCTTTTCCATAACTGTGCAGCGCATTGTGTTGGTCTATCACATTGAACTGCAACAGAATACATAGAAGTTTGTGGTTTTAACTTGACAAAAGTTCAAAAGGTTCAAGAGGCATGAACTGTCTTGTAAGGTGCAGTTAAAAGTCAGGACAGGAACCTTAAAACCAATTATGATTATGGTTTATGTTTACGACTGGGTTTAGCTGAACAGTAATTTACCAAATTTAGTTTCAGAAGGTAGGGAAGCAGTTTGCTGGTGTGTTTTTATCACTCTTTATTCGACTTGCAGTCACAGACAGTAATGCAGTCAATATAATAATGTTCCATGTATAAAAAGACTTAAAAATCCAACCACTGCAGAGTGAGTTTATTTAAAATAAGACCGTTTTAGGTCATCTCATCTTCTTGAGCTACCCATTGGCCAAGTGTGTATTTTGAGGTATGAACAGCTTTGATTCTGGTAGCTGAATCTGCTGCATACTCTGCACAGTTAGCACTTCTCTCTCTGCCTTTGTGTTTTTTTGTAAAGCATCCCTTTGTGTTTGTCTGTTAAGTTTCCTCATTTTTACAGATGTTTTACTCCACCTCCTCTTGCTATGCACACAAAAAGCGCTAAATTCATTTCCCAGCTTCATTGTTTCATAACAGTCGCAGTCTCTTTGAAGCTGACAGTAACTTCATCAGTTTCTCCCATTCAATTCCATTTGACCCTATTTAGAACCAATGTTTAATGTCTGCGGTACTTTTGCTTAAACCATCATTGGGACCCCTTTGAGGGTGGTGGGAGAACAAAGGGGGCTGGTGTGGAGTGGGAATGGAAATCTCCTTTTGTGCCGATGGAGCGGATTGTCCCAGTGAAGCAGCTCTGAATTCGTGCAGAGGTTTGTAATAACAGGGTATCTTCAGCTTCCTGAGAGTCTAATTCTCTTTCCACTGTGGTTTCTCATATTGTGATGTTCGAGCTGCTCTGAAAGCCCAATCGAGCTGACGATCCTATGAAATAAGAGTATTCGTGTATTCCCCAGTCAGCTCTGCGTTCCCAACCGTTATACAGCTCTGTATTGTTCCCCACTAACTAAAAGTCAGTTTCAATCTGTTCTGGAAACATCAGAGAGCGTCCCACAATCGTTTAGTTCTCAGAATCTAAAATACATCTGAAGACCAAAAGAACTTTCTTTTCCTTTTCCTACAAAGATTAACCATTTTAATAAAAGCTGGAGACATCAGTCTTACATCACTTGTGCCATGTTTCCCAGCATGCTCTCATAACGTTTTGTAATGGCATTGCTTTAAAGAGCTTTGTTACGAGGAGAGAAGCCAGGGGGAGTAGGTATGTATGTGCATATTTTCCTGCCTGCTGTGTGTGAACCAACATGCTACTGCTGGACCACAAGGCAGACACTGCCAAGCAGAGCAGGCAATTATATGGGTTGCACTCTCACCTCTCTTCCCCTGCCTCCAAACCATGAAGCAACACTCCCACATAGTCTGTCTCTCTCATTTTGATTTACCGCCATGTTCTGTAAGGCTTTAAATGGTACAAACACACACACACACACACACATACATAATCACAGATGCTGACACAACATGCATATATGTCTGACTCAGCTCAAACTCAGCTTAATGTGGCACTTTCCATGATCCACCTATAGAACCCCATTAATCAATTGGCTAAACTGCAGTTCAAATATCTTAGAATAACAATGAAAAGCAAAGGCTTTAAGGTTATTCACTATTCACAGCAACAGCATCTCAGGAGCCATTTTCTAACTTAACCTTGTTTTAAACCAGAAATGAGTGTAAGCATCCTATCCAGAGCTGATCAACCTTTTCATGAAAAGTTGAAGTTTGCCCGTTTTGTTATATGTTCTCAAAAAAAGTAGAAAAAAGACTGTTTTTATATGGCAGTTGTTCAAGGATGCAGTTGAATGATGCTGTTTAATTTTGTGTTAAATTGTTGCTCTAAGTCGAAATCTCAGAAGTTAAATACTACAAAAATTCACAGGAAGTTTTTGTGAAGTTTGAAGTGGGAAAATTTGATGTTTACTCACCAGCAACGACTTCAAAACCCACTGTGTATTTAAAACATAGTTATGGTGACAATCATACAGTAAATAGTCCATTTGAATTTCTGGTGGTTTGTATCTTTTTAAACCTTTCATAGACCAAGTGTTGTTTAACCTCTGATACAGAAACGGTTATTTTAGTGTTTGAATGCATAAAATTCAAAGAGAAACGATGTCAGTAGCTTGTTTTTTAATAGCTGTTAGCCTGTCACTGATCACAACAATTAGCATATCTTACTGATTGTCTGACAATTGGAACATGGTTAAATTGAGTTTGAGGTTATTCCTAGTCAAAGTCAAAGGTTTCTCACCAACCCCTACTTCTAAATCCATTATGGTTGCCGCGTGTTTACAATATAGTGAGAGCAAACTAATATATATATATTTACTAATATATAAAATTCACATGCTAAAAGGAATGGACATAGGTATAAACTTATATTAACCAACCCCTTCTCCTGTGACCTTATTCTCGTCACTTCTTATTCATCAAGAAGAATATATTTAATTTCAAACAAAATTTGTGACAACAAAAACAGTGAAAAAGAATAATAAAAAAATCAAATAATATTTCATAAACCCCATGACTATCATAAGACAATAATACAATGTATAAGTTTTTAATTTCTTCAGTGACAACTTTTACCTGCTCCAGGGTATCTCCAACACAGAAAATGTTTGTGTCATCAGCAGATAATACAAATTTCATAACTTCAAAAATTTTGCGCAAACACTGAGAGGTTACATCTCCCTGTTTCACATGCTTTTGTCTGCCAGTTAAATCATTTTTAACCCATTGCAAAACAAGCCCCCTGATCCCGTAGTGTTCCAGCTTTTTTAACAGTAAATCATGATTTATTTTGTCAAAAGCTATTTTAATATCAACAAACACTCCAGCAGCTATTTTTATTTTATCAACATGCAGTTAGTTCTTCCATTGCTTCCGTTATTCCCAGTGTTGTTGATCGTTTTGATCTGAACCCACACTGACTTTCAGTAATTCATTTCTGTTTTCCTAAGAATGTTTCCAGTCTATTGTTAAACAGTTTTTCTCAAATTTTTGAGAATTGTGGTAACAGAGAAACGGGTCTACAATTGGAATATTGATGTTGATCTCGATTCTGCCTGTCATTTAGCATATCTCACTAACTATTTTACTAGCAACTGGAACATCAAGTCGAGTCATTTCTAGATATATGCTTTGACATTTGGGCTAAAAATGTAGCCAGTGCAAAATAATTCAGCTCAAAACCAAACCTTTCAAAACAGAAACTTGTGTGGTTGGTGACTCTTAATCTGTTTACTTCAAAAAACCATCCAGTCTCAGACATTTGCAAAATAACCAGGGAAACACTGGAATTATTGGGTTTTCCTGCAGAGGAAATGTCTCTTTTCTTAGGCTGCTAAATATTTAATTGCATCATGAATCTGGTTGTTCAGTCACTTCTAAATTCAGCTCTCTGACTGACTTTGTTCATTCATAAAGAGCGTCAGTTACACGGCACCTGTCTGTGGTCACGCTGGCTGATCCAAGCGGTCGGCTTCGATTTTTCTGTGCACTGGAGCACGACCAGACATACGGGGCCTCTTTTTGTTTATCCACACTGCTTCCCCCTGGATGAGACTCCTGCTGAAGGGAATACAAATTAAACTTGACTCATTTTAAAGAATTCTGTTGGATTTGGCAGGAGTCATTAAAACCTTTGCAGGAACTGACATGCAGCGGTTGGAGTCAGGCAATTTTATTAGCCCCTGTTGGCAACCTATTTTACTCTATTCATAACTCAAGTTTTTTTTTACATGGTTGCCTCAAACCAGAAATTCACTGTGGACGTGTAGACAAGCACTGAAACAGGAGTATAAATAAACAACAAAATGAAAAGGAGTAAAGAGAAAAAAAGGAGCGCTATGGTTTAATGATATTGTAAATCTTCCTTTCTGTTTTCTAACATTAGGTTTTCCCAGAGGTGCTTTTTATCTAGCTTTGCCTTCTTCTTGTTTGCAATTTCACTTTGTTTATTCAAATTTAATGGACCAAATTGCAGAGTAGGACTGGCAATGGAGACAAGGATGGCTGAAAAACGGAGCATGTGGGAACATATAGGACTGTGGGATTGTTTAGTCTGTTTAATGTAAAGCCACATGGTCGTTCTTCTAAATAATAAAAATACCTTTCTATGTCCTTCAGGAAACTTTGGGATTCCAAGTTAGCGGATCCTTCATCAAGGTAAAATTAAAATTTACTCCTTAAAATTATTATGTTTTAATTTATTCTGGAGATTTAACTTCAATCCAGTTGTTGATGCACTTCATATCTCCCTAGGCTGAGATCCCAGATCAGTAAGAAGGCTTACTGGGTGGAGAAGGTGCAGTGTCAGGGTTTGGAGGTGTCCTTAGAGCAGTGTCCTGCACAGCTGTCCAGCCCCAGGAGTGACGTTCCATGCAGGGGGGGTATGCACGCAGTGGTCCGCTGTGTCCCTGGATTCCAGTTCGCGCGCTCCGGCAGAGCACCTGCTCCACCTCCAATCACGGTTTGTATGGAAAACTATAACAAGTATATATAAAGTGTTGAACTTAGACATCACAGTGAGACATTATGCCATCTGCGAAGCTCATCAGTTTCACAAACATTTGGAAACAAGTAAATTGGGGTAATTCCAGTATTTAGTTTCTTTTTTTTAATAGCTATAAGTAATTAACATTTTTAAAACATTTTCTTCAGTTTCCTTTGCTCTGCAAGTTTCTAGAAAAAGTTGAGAGCAGTATTAATTTATTTTTAGATTTAGATTGAAATAATAACCCTACACTGATCACTTTAAAGATGTCTTTCACCCTCCACTATGGGTGCATCGTTTGTTGTCTTAGGTTAACCAGGAGAATTAGCTTCCCTTTAAACAAAGTTCATCAGCAATGTCTAAACTTGCCTAACTAATTGCCTTATCTGATTTTTTTCTTTAAACATCTCAAATTATTACACATTTACACAGTTAGGCGAGCTGGGTTAACTATTTTCAGCTGTGTCCACTGTGAAGCTATGCTAACCTCTTCAGAAAAGTCTCATGCTGCTGCCGCTGGATAGCTGGATTCGTTTCTCTAAAAGGATAACTCATGAATCAAGATGTTCTGTTAACAGGCTATAAACAGCTAATATCCTATCAGCTATAGATGGCTCTCACGACGTCCTCATTTAGTATAAATCCAGATCAACTGGCAGAAGCTAATGTCTCGTTAAGACCAACTTTAATCTGAATAACATCATAGCAGCATCTGCAAACACTATTTTATGAACCTGTACACTGTTGTCATGCTTGCATTAAGCAGTTATTTACAGGGAAGCCAATGATTATTAAAGCAAGGAATGGGAGTTTTAGGCAGTGCGGCAACAGTGATCTTTCTGTATGAAACAAACACCGGGAACAAAATGTTAAGGAAAAGCAAAAATGATAGAAATAGTGTTTCCAAATACTGCTATGACGTTATTCAGATTAAAGTTGTTTTAAGACGCTAAAAGCAAAATTTGGACTTAACTAGACATTAACTTCTGCCAATTGATCTGGATTTTTAAAGTACTCTGCTGATTTGTCATAGCCTTTGGGACCAGCTAATGTGGATTTATACTAAATGAAGACATTATGAGGGTTTTCTCCTGCAGGTGAGAGATTAACTGCTCACAACATTTTAACTGAAAAATTGTGTCCTATCCCTTTAAAGAAAGCTTTTCTGAAAGGTGTTCGATAACTGTGGTGAAGAAACTAACTTAGTGTCTTGTAAAACATTTGAGAGCTAAAATCTAGTTTGTCGTTCAGTTTAATCACTAGAAATCTTTTCCTTCTAGCCTGTCGTCCGCCTGAAGGCCGGGCCTCGTCTCGGAGAGGGACGTGTTGAGGTCATGAAAGAGGGAAAGTGGGGCACGGTATGCGACCACCTGTGGGACCTAAATGCAGCCAGCGTGGTCTGCAGAGAGCTGGGTTTTGGGTCAGCTAAAGAAGCGCTCACCAGGGCTCAACTTGGACAGGGTAAGAATGAACGAAAATAGCTTGCATCTGTACATATAAACTGCTATTTTAGGTTTTTCTGATGCTTTTAGTAGTGAATTTCGCTTTTAGTTGTTCATCTTTTTGGCAGTTTTAGTTATCTATTAAATGGCAAACGTAATCACATATCTTCTGTCTCTATAGGAGGAAAGTACAACTCAGTGATTTAGACTAAACACCTCCCAGTTTAACTGGCCGTTCCTAAAGCTGCTACTCCATCTTCATGCTCTTTTGCTAACAAATAAACGCAGCAAGAATGATTACAGTCTGATGTCTGGTGATTGTTGAGGAACTCTCCCCATGACCAATTATATAAAGTCTAAACTAAGCTAGGAGGGTAGGCAAGCAAAATAACGGCATGTACTGTTGTCAAAATAAACTTGTTGCTTGAGAAAAGTTTGCTTAGCTTTGAAACAAGAACGTCGGGCAATCAGTGGCAGGCAGAAGCAAACATTTAGATGTAATTGTTTTAAGTTGAGCTTTTGTTGTGGGTGAGAAAATGCATCCTCCAAGCTGGCAGTCGTAGAGTTAAACATTTTTCTGCAAACAGCAGTGAGACCCCACTTTCTCACACTCGCTTATGGTGGCTCTTCTTGCCATACCTCAGCAGTCAGTCTGTAATCATGTTCATTTCCTCCCATTATCTTTCTGCCCAAATGAGCACTTAGCATGTCCTTTAATGGTGTGGGTGCATTTCATTCTCTCTACTTTACTTAATGAAATAATTCATGGAAAGCTTCTGCGTGCTGCTTTAAGTGCTATATTAAATTAGGTGGCATCAATTAGGTGTTAGAATGGAGCAATGTGGCTTTAAATGCCTCAGGCTTTTTTCTGTAAAATATAAGAGTTAATGTAAAGATAGGCTGTGCAGTCACCAGATACAGCCTCAAGCTATAGACTTGATGACATCTTCACGTTTTTAAGCCTAATTATAGGTCTTTAAAGGGCTCCTGCCTGGGTCTCACACACCTATGCAAACATAGATGTGCTAACAGATTTTGCTCATTTCTGCAGTTTGGGATATATTTTGGTTCAAAGAGGCAGAGGTCTGAGTTTCAGAGCCACATCAGAACTCCAGAACACATCTGGGCTTTTAATGGACATTTGTGTTTGCAGAGCCATTTCAGACTATTTTATGTGTGCTTAGTACAGGGCACGTCCAAGGTTTTTTAGAGCACTAAAGAGAGCTTGACTTGGGGGCCTTTTTAGCAACCATTACATCTACACTGATATTCCCTTTATATTATCATTGTTTGATTGTTGTGGGTTGTGCTCGTACTCGTACTCGTACTCGTGCTCGTACTCGTCGTCTTCCGCTTATCCGGGACCGGGTCGCGGGGGCGGCAGACTAAGCAGAGACACCCAGACGTCCTTCTCCCCAGACACCTCCTCCAGCTCCTCCTGGGGGAGCCCAAGGCGTTCCCAGGCCAGCCGAGAGACATAGTCCCTCCAGCGTGTCCTGGGCCGTCCCCTGGGCCTCCTCCCAGTGGGACGTGCCTGGAACACCTCCCGAGGAAGACTACCGGGAGGCATCCGATATAGATGCTCGAGCCACCTCAACTGGCTCCTCCCGATGTTGAGGAGCAGCGGCTCTACTCCGAGCCCCTCCCGGATGGTCGAGCTCCTCACCCTATCTCTACGGGAGTGCCCAGCTGCGAACCGCCCCAGCGCATGCTGTAGGTCTTGGCTAGAGGGGGCCAGCAGGACCACGTCATCTGCAAAAAGAAGAGACGAAATCAACTGGTCCCCAAACCAGACCCCCTCCGGCCCTTGGCTGCTTCTAGAGATCCTGTTCATAACTTTTATGGACAGGATTTCTAGGTGACCGGTGACAAAGGGCAGCCCTGCCGGAGTCCAACATGCACCGGGAACAGGACTTAGTGCCGGCAATGCGGACCAAACTCCTGACCGCTCGTACCGGGACCGGATGGCCCCTAATAAAGGGCTCCCGATTCCATACTCCTGGAGCACCCCCCACAGGGCATCACGAGGGACACAGTCAAATGCTTTCTCTAGGTCCACAAAACACATGTGGACCGGTTGGGCAAACTCCCATGAACCCTCGAGTACCCTGTAGAGGGTATAGAGCTGGTCCAGTGGTCCACGGCCGGGACGAAAACCACACTGCTCCTCCTGAAGCCGAGGTTCGACTATCGGCCGGACTCTCCTCTCCTCAGCCTCCCTGGTAAGGCGTAGGCCTTACCAGGGAGGCTGAGGAGTGTGATCCCCCTGTAGTTGGAACACACCCTCTGGTCACCCTTCTTATGAAGGGGGACCACCACCCCAGTCTGCCAGTCCAGAGGCACTGTCCCTGACAGCCACGCAATGTTGAAGAGGCGTGTTAACCATGACAGCCCTACAACATCCAGAGATTTGAGATACTCAGGGCGGATCTCATCCACCCCCGAAGCCTTGCCACCGCGGAGCTTTTTAACTACCTCGGTGACTTCAGCCTGGGCGATGAAAGAGTCCAACCCCGAGTCCCCAGCCTCTGTTTCCACCAGGGAATGCGTGATGGCAGGATTGAGGAGATCCTTGAAGTACTCCTTCCTCCGCCCGATAATGTCCTCAGTCAAGGTCAGCAGCCTCCCACCCCCACTATAAACAGTGTTGGCGAAGCACTGCTTCCCCTTCCTGAGGCGCCGGACGGTTTGCCAGAATCGCTGCTGAAAATCGCTGCACCTGGTCTCAAGAAAGGCAAAAGCAGGTAGTCCTTCTCCATGGCCTCACCGAACTTCTCCCAGGCCCGAGTTTTTGCCTCTGCCACAGCCCGGGCTTCAGCACGCTTGGCCTCACGGTACCCGTCAGCCGCCTCAGGAGTCCCACAAGCCAACCACAGCCAATAGGACTCCTTCTTCAGCTTGACAGCATCCCTTACTGCCGGTGTCCACCACTGGGTTCTGGGATTGCCGCCGCTACAGGCACCGCAGACCTTACAGCCACAGCTACGGGCAGCAGCATCGACAATAGATGCGGAGAACATGGTCCACTCGGACTCTATGTCTCCAACATCCCCCGGAATCTGGTCAAAGCTCTCCCGGAGGTGGGAGTTGAATACATCCCTGGCCGAGGGCTCCGCCAGACGTTCCCAGCAGACCCTCACTATGCGCTTGGGCCTGCCAAGTCTGTCCGACTTTCTCCTTCTCCAGCGGATCCAACTCACCACCAGGTGGTAATCAGTGGACTGCTCAGCCCCTCTCTTCACCCGATTGTCCAAAACATGCGGCCGAAGGTCTGATGATACGACAACAAAGTTGATCATTGACCTCCTGCCTAGGGTGTCCTGGTGCCAAGTGCACTGGTGGACACCCTTATGTTTGAACATGGTGTTCATTATGGACAATCCATGACTAGCACAGAAGTCCAATAACAAAGCACCAATCGGATTCAGATCGGGGAGGCCATTGCTCCCGATCACGCCTCTCCAGGTGTCACTGTCATTTCCCACATGGGCGTTGAAGTCCCCCAGCAGAATAATGGAGTCCCCGGGAGGAGGATTATCCAGCACCCCCGACAGGGACACCAAGAAGGCCGGGTACTCCACACTACCACTCGGCCCGTAGGCCGAAATGACAGTCAGAGAACTGTCCCCACCCCAAGGGATGCGACCCCCTCTCATTCACTGGGGTAAACCCCAACACGAGACGGCTGAGCTGGGGGGCAGCAGGCAAACCCACACCAGCCCGCCGCCTCTCCCCGTGGGCCACTCCAGAGTAGAAGAGAGTCCAGCCCCTCTCAAGGAGATGGGTTCCAGAGCCTACGCTGTGCGTGGAGGTGAGCCCGACTATTTCTAGCCGATATCTCTCAACCTCCGGCACAAGCTCAGGCTCCTTCCCCCCCAGCGAGGTGACATTCCACGTCCCTAGAGCCAACCTAAGCATCCGGGGATCGAGCCGCCGAGGTCTCCGCCTTTGTCCGCCACCCAATCCTCTTTGCACCGGTCCCTCACGGTTCCCCCTGCAGGTGGTGGGCCCACTGGGCGAGGGCCTCACGTCTCTCGTTCAGGCTTGGCCCGGCCGGGTCCCGCGAGGAGCAACCCGGCCACCAGGCGCTCTCCGGCAAGTCCCGACCCCAGGCCTGGCTCCAGGGTGGGACCCCGGCTCCGCCGTACCGGGCGACGTCATGTGCCTCGATATATTAGTCGTCATGAAGGATTCTTGAACCGCTCTTTGTCTGACCCGTCACCTAGAGCCTGTTTGCCATGGGAGACCCTGCCAGGGGCATTTAAGCCCCAGACAACATAGCCTCTAGGATCATTTGAGCACTCAAACCCCTCCACCATGTTAAGGTGGCGGTTCAAGGAGAGTTGTGGGTAGTGCGTCTAACATAATTATTTTTCCTTACAATAAATAAAATGAGCAGACATAATATTACATTGACCCTACAATGTTACATTGACTTAAAGCAAACATCAAACTAAATGTTTTATACAATTTTTAATGAGACCTCTTCCTGAATGAATATGTTTTCAAATATATTTTACACATTTAAAAAAAAATGCTTAATTAATGATAAGAAACTGCAAAATTGTTTTTAAAATGACACAAATGATAATTTTTTTGGGTCCATATGTACAAAATGTATCTTTTTTTCTTAGTACATGACCACAAATGCCTAATGTAGCAATTACGGTACAAAGAAAGGTGATGTTTCAAAAACTCTTTTGTTTTGTTGATGGCATCCAATGAACAGTTTAGTTTGTCAGTCAGTCAGTCATTTTCTATACCGCTTCTTCCATAGTGGGTTGCGGGTAAGCTGATGCCTATCTCCAGCAGTCTATGGGCGAGAGGCGGGGTACACCCTGGACAGGTCACCAGTCCATCGCAAGACAACACACAAACAACAATGCACACACTCATTCACACACCTAAGGGCAATTTAGAGAGACAAATTAACCTAACAGGCATGTCTTTGGACTGTGGGAGGAAGCCAGAGTACCCGGAGAGAACCCATGCATGCATGAGGATAACATGCAAACTTCATGCAGAAAGACCCCCGGCCAGTAGTCGAACCCAGGACCTTCTTGCTGCAAGGCAACAGTGCTACCAACTGCGGCACTGTGCAGCCTCAGTTCAGTTTGTAAAACTTTAGATAATTACTTTTATCAGACTTGAAAGTGCTCCTGCCTGATAAATTTGTGTTTTCAGAGCCACTTTAGTCTTTTATGTGTGCTTTTGCAGAACTGGCCCAAGGCTGTATGAGGTCATGAAGAGAGCCTGATGTAAAAAAAACTTTTTACCTATCGCTCATTATCACCTTTACACTGATACCCGCTTTATATCATCTATGTTTGATCATTTGTGTTTTTCATCTAATATAAATGAAGTCACCACACAATTTATTTATATTTATTACTTTAATTGAGTTTAGAAGTAAATGCACAACAATTAGTAGGAAGTGTGCTTTTTTAACATGTTTAAAAAGTAAATGTTTTAAAATTTTAGAGAAAGTGATACTTGCTGAGATGATGATGAAAGCCTTTTAATCTCTAGCTTCTTTTAAAAACATTAAATCCAACTGATTTCGGTCGGAGAAAGACATTACATTTTCCCGCTGTAAGTCATTTTGTCCTTTCTTCTGCAATTTAGAGGGTTGTCCCATGTGGAAAAGTGAAGTTTAAAAACAGCTACAATACTTAAAATGCTACATTTTACTTCAAAGAAATTTTTCATGTTTTTTGTGACTTGTGTCACCTACAACTTTAATGAAAACCAAACTGAAATGTCTTAAGAAGAAAAAAGATAACGTGGTTGCATCAGTATCCACACACTCTTATACCCAGGGATGTGGCTGCTTTCAGAATTAACCACACATTCAAACTACTTTTAAATGGGAGTCAGTGCACACCTAGCATCATTTAAAGTGCTTCTGATTAACCACAAATGAAGTTCAGATGTTCTAGTTTAGGCCTTTTTCTGACATTTTCTGACCTGCATTTCACAGCAAAGCAATGGTTTACACAGAGCTTCCAAAGCATACGCTGAAAAAGGGCACAAAGGACATTTCAGAGATATTGCCTATTCCAAGGAACACACTGACAACTGTTATTATACATTTGAAAGAATTTGGTGCAACATGGACATTACCAAGAACATGACATTCCTCCCTCCTAAACTGATGTAAACACAATACAAATGCCAGCCAGGGAGGCCTGCAGCAACAACATAGGATCTGTAGAAATTTCTGGCAAATCCTGGCTGTGTTCTAAAGGGCACAAAAAATGTTTTGTAATCCTAGTATTTCCGGATTAAAGGGTAGGGTGACAAAATAGAAGCCTTTTCTTACAAAGAAATGCAACAAGCAAAATTTAGCAAAAACAAATAAAAAATCTCCCAAAAGCATAGTGAAAAACTTAATATGGTCTGATGACAATATAAATAAAATTTTTAGCAGTGATTGTAAAATGCTTGTTGGGTACAAAACAGCACTCATTACATGACATTATGCACAAATCACCCAAAGAATATCATACCCACAATGAGGCATGGTGGTGGCCGCATCATCTTTTTAGGCTTCTTTTTTCTTCAGCTGGAACTGGAGCCAGCATTTAGCTGTGAGGGGATTATGAACAGCTCCAAACAACACTAAATGCATCAACAAAGTATTAGTGTAAGGGTGTGCACACATATACTGTATATATGCTTTTATGATACCCTAAGCATCTGCATAGTTTGTCTATGCCTTGGGCAGTTTCTGCAAGAGAATGTCATTCCTTTTGCATGTGGCATTCAGCTGTCTCTGCCATTTATTTACAGGTACTGGTCCCATCCACATGAACAGTGTCCAGTGTACGGGCAGGGAGAGGTCTCTCATGGATTGCGTCTATAAACCAGTGCCACTTTACACCTGTAAACACACTGAGGATGTAGCTGTGCGCTGCAATGTCCCCAATACTGGCATTCAAACAACCGTAAGATGAGCACACAAATACATATTTCTAAGTGCAGTACAGGAGAATTTCCACTATGACAGTGTAACACGCTTCCCTCCATGTGCATCCAGGTGCGTCTGGCAGGTGGAAGAGACCGTGCAGAGGGCCGTGTGGAGGTGCAGATAGAGGTCGGAGGAGCAATGCGCTGGGGCTCAGTTTGCAGTGAGAACTTTGGCCTCAACGAAGCCATGGTGGTCTGTCGGCAGCTCGGCTTGGGATTTGCCTCCAGAGCTCATGAGGTGAATTCTCGTTTTCTTTTTCTGCCTGTGAACTTTCGTTCTTTGTGTGTTCTTGTGCTTCCTCCTTCTCTCTTTCTCTCTCTCTCCATCCTGCTGTGTGTATGACTGTGCTATGTTATTACTGAGGCCTGAAGTAATTACAGGCTTTTCAAACGTCCACTTCCAGTGCGCCGAAAATAAAAGAGGGAAAGTGAAGCGAAGAGAGATCGGAGGGGGGGAATTCAAAGAGCAAACAAACTGAAAATAGAACGGTGCATGGAAACGGCAGACCCAGTGTGTTTGGTGGGGGCTGCGGGGAACATTTAACAAGCAGTTTTAAAATTGTGAATAAGAGTGGAAAATGTGATAATGTGTACTGATAGTGTCTATAAAAATGTGTTCTAGTGTTTATAGTAGAGAATACTGAGTGCCCTCAGCACCAAAATTCCTCAGAATTGTTCCTCTTTGTTCTTCCAAAAATGCTTTAAAACATATTCTAATGATTTTGTGCTTAAATGTGCTCTGCTGCTGTGCCTTTTCAGGAGACATGGTACTGGCCGGGATCCCCTGAAGCTAGGGAGGTGTTGCTTAGTGGAACTCATTGCGTGGGCACAGAGATGTCCATCCAGCAGTGTCGCAGGAACGGTCAAGTCTATTGTCCCCGTGGAGGAGATGGTAGAGCTGCAGGAGTGACATGTGTGGAGAGTGAGTCCAAAACCAGTGACTTAATTTGTAGCAAACAGATTGTTAAAGGATACTCCAGCAAATGCTTTACTGCAGAGTTTATTTACAGGCTTGTGGGAAACTAGTATTATGTGAAACTGGTATTTCTGCTAGTTTTCTTATGTCTGGTTTGATTTTTAACTTTTTGGTCAACTTGGGACCCAAAAACAACTCACAGTAAGTAAACCATCAACCTTTTTAACCATAACATTTATTTTTATAAAATCCACACTAATAATCTAGTTAAAAAAGAGAAACAAATGCTTAATGGCCCTGAGATCAAAATAATGGTAACTAGTCTGGCCCTGGTGCGGATCTGAAAGCTGCTGGGAGGAACTGCTGTATGAGGACTGGGTTTGTCTGTGAGCGCTTTGGGATGGGGAAGGAGCTAGCTGTAATGCAAGAATCAGAAGAACGATGCATTCATTACATGTCAGAGCCTCCAAAAATCTGCCAATAAAACCAGAAAGAGTCACTAACTGTCAGGGATTGTGAGGTTGGAGATGGACCAAAATGCAGAGAGGACCAGGGGAAGCAGAATGGTGAGTAAAATGGTTTAATAAAAAAAAAGCAGAAAAAACTTACAGGCAGGCACGAGGTGAAGCATGGACAGAAAACTGGGCTAAACGGAGCATAGAAAAGAGCATAGACAACAGACATGGAATCAAGCAGTCAAACAGTAGAATCCAGCAGCGAAACAATGATAGAGAGCTAGAATGGGTAAAGAAAAAGATGCAAGCTATGGACTAATTGAGGCTGTGCAGGTGAACAGAACCTACTTGATAGCATATGGCTGTGGCTGAGGGTGGCCAACTTTGTCTCCTTCTGGCAGCGACAGCTTGGACTTTAAATGTTAATGTCACCATGACCTGGTAGCCCTATTATGGTGCATTTACTGACTAATTAGATTTTTGAGTTTCCAACCCACTGTTAGCTGGTCAGGGTCCATCAAGCTGAAAATTGTCTGGTTACTGTCAACAGCTAATTTCTTGACGCAGTGAGATTTCTTTCAAGTAGATCCAACTGGTAGACATATTCACAACAGGGTGATAAAAAACAAACAGTTTTTTCCAATTAGTGAGCAAATAGTGATCCCTCATAATTGCTGATTGAATGGACCACCTTTTAAATGTTAGATTTGAGTCTCACTGTAATGAAAGGCAAACAGGCAAGCATAAAGATTATATAGATTTACCTTTTTCCTGAAGAATTCTAAAGTAGTTAAACACAAGATTGGATGCGTCCTATTTTATCCAACCTCTATGATTCCTGCAGCCGCTCCTGACCTTGTGGTGGACGCCCAGCTCGTGCAGGAGACGGCATACCTAGAGGACCGACCTCTTCACCTGCTGACTTGCGCTAATGAGGAGAACTGCCTGTCTTCCTCTGCTGCCAGGGTAAACTGGCCCTACGGACATCGCAGACTGCTGCGCTTCTCCTCCCGCATCATGAACATGGGTCTGGCTGACTTCAGACCGCGAGCCACCAGAGAGAGCTGGGTCTGGCACCAGTGTCACAGGTAAGAATGGAAGGACGTTTTTCTGAGGTCCTCCGAGACTGCTTCTAATTCTTAGCAAAATGTTGAGGTGGTGTGTAAAATAAAGGCATGTCTTCACATTCATGCTCTCTTTTCTCTGACAACCAACTGCCCTCAGAAGTCATTTTATTTGTAATTTAATCTTGGTATAACTGTAGCTGCTCTGTGAAGGCATCAGAGGTTTGTTAGAGAACATCAATGAACAAACAGCATCATGAAAACCAAGGAACACATCAGACACATCAGTTCATCATTGTGAAGATATTTTAAGCAGGGTTGGGTTATGAAACAATGTCCTGAACTTTGAACAGCTCATAGAGACACTGAATGGCATAACTGAAAACCTACCGAGACATGGGCGTCCACCTAAACTAACATGCTGGGCAATGAGAGCATTATTCAGAGAAGCAGCCAAGAAGTGCGACTGCAGAGATCTATAGCTAAGGTGGGAGAATCTGTTCAATAGTAAACTGCACATTGTGCTCTCCATAAATCTGGCCTCTGCACAAGAGTGGCAAAAAGAAAGCCATTGTTGAATGCAAACAATGGTAAATCTTTTTTGCCGCTTTTCACAAGCCATTTAGGGCACAAAATGCTCTGGTCAGATGACACCAAAAAGTCACTAGGTGTGGCTGAAAATGAGCTCTGCAAACACACCATCTCCAGTGTTAAACGTAGTGGTGGCAGCATCATATTGTGGGGATGTAGGGACAGGGAAACTGGCCAAAGTTGATGAAGACAAGCTGAGCTAAATAATCCTGTTAGAAGCTACAAAAGACATCAACACTGCCAGAGCTACACTGGAGTGGTTTAGATCACAGACTATTCAACTGTGGCCCAGTCAAAGTCCAGACCTTAACCCAATTGAGAATCAGTGGCAAGATTTAAAAACTACTGTTCTACAAAGTAATGACCCAGGGAGGATGAATTCAAATGCACACCACACTTTTCAAAATTTAATTTATAAAACATTTGAAACTATATATCCTTTTCTTCACCGTTCAACACTAAACATAAAATCAAAACAAGTTGGAGTTTGTGGTTTTAACATAAAAAGGCCTCTTTTCCACACAGCTAAGCTGGTCTGAGGTTTTACGAGATAAATATGATTCTAGATATAGTCCAGATGCTTTAAATTAAAGCTCTGCTATCTCAGATTTAGAAAGTGAAACGAGATCCTTGAGTACAGCATAGAATATGCTTTGTCTATTTGAAATCCTGTAAATGTTTGTCATTTAACTCAAATAACACAGATAAAGTTTTACATTGAACATCATCCTCACTGGTTAACCCTGTTGTTACAGTCGTAGCCAAGACTTGTGTCACACATTCGCCTGGCTTCTTATCTCGGGAGCTGTGGTTCCTTGTCCTAGAACAAGAAGCACGACCACAACATTAATTGCTACCTACTTCACCAGCAAACACATGGTTTGACTTGCAGTTTTGGTAACGTTTGTTTTGGGAATCGCTCTACGAAAAAAAGCAACACCAAGCTGAAATCTTCCTTTTCCCATAAGCTTCCCCAGCTGTTCATCATGTCAGTTGACAATTCTAGTGAACATAACAGCATTTATGGTCATCATATTTCTTAAAGAAATATGACAGAAAGAGAACGTAACAGTATGTTGAATGAAGGTCAGCCTGTGTTTATTTCATAACTTTATGTGATGTTTTTGTTTTTTCCATGTATTTCTTTCAGACACTACCACAGTATCGAGGTGTTCACCCACTACGATCTGCTCACCCTCAATGGGACAAAGGTGGCTGAAGGTCACAAAGCCAGTTTCTGCCTGGAGGACACCTACTGCCCGGATGGTGAGATTATAGACACTTTGGTTCCAAGCTGTCAAACATTGTTTAAATGCTGGTTCTGATTGAGAATATTCTGGGCTTTCTAAAGCTCTTTTAGGTATTTTGGGGGCTCCTCTTTCATTCACTTTCTTTCCAGTTCTAGTGCCTGATCATTGCAACACATTTTGCAGCAAAGAGAACAAGTAAAGGAATGACGGGTCTATAAAACAGTTTAGATTAGATGAACAGTATATGAGAGTCAGGCTTTTAGAAAGGAGACAAAATCCTGCAAAGATCAGCTGCCTCATCTCCCAGCTGATTTTATTCTTTATGCCAAGTTTTCAGCAAATAGCTCTTTGGAGATCACCTTGTTGTGGCTAAAATTCTATTTTCTTCTATGTCTGTCAAACTTGCAGGGTGTCTAAATGTGACAAATGTATTTATATATAAAAGAAAAGAAATTATGCCATTACCAACGGCCAAAAAATCTGATTTAAAAACAGTTCTTTGCTAAGTTTTCTGGCATTTGTTGACAAAAAACAGGGTTTTCTTGAGTTTAAAATAGTTTTATGTGTAAAAGAATTATAGGTCAGAGTTAGGCAAACAGGAAAAAAACAATGGTCAGGTACTGGATTGCAAATCTTGTGAACGTTTACTAAAAAACCTGCATGAAGAACACTTTAACGGAGAAAGAAAGTTGAGCTGCTGAGAAATGAGAAATAGCGTATATTAATCAGTAATGCAATAAAGACCAAATGGTTACAAAGGGGAAAAAACTGTTTATTTAATAGTTACACTCATTCAATAAATTGTTAGATGACTAGATCCTTCATATTCTTTAAAAAGTGACACACTTTTTTCAAATATTTTGATCCACAGTGAGTGGAATAAGATAAGCTGCACCACACAGATGTAGCTAGATGTCCTATATATGTGTGCTTTATCCCTCAGGTATCAATAAGCAATATGCCTGCTACAACTGGGGCCAGCAGGGCATCTCCGTCGGCTGCTGGGACACATACCGCCATGACATCGACTGTCAGTGGGTTGATATTACTGATGTTCGACCTGGTGAATACATCTTTCAGGTCAGTCTGTTTAGAAAAACAAAAAGTAAAAGAATGGAAAATATCAGTTTGGGAAAGTCTGGAATATTATTTAGGAGTTCTTCAGGTCTCATAAATATGAAAGAGAAAATAGAGCATGGAGAAAATCTGTATTTTTCTTCATTTCATATTCCTTTCTTTTAAAGATCCGTCCGTCCATCCATCCATCCATCCGTCCGTCCGTCCATCCATCCATCTATCCATCCATCCATCCATCCATCCATCCATCCATCCATCCATCCATCAAATTAGCAGTTAAAATGTAGCTATGTTTGTACATTAAAATGGGTGGCAAAAAATGAGAGTATCAAATTTAACTTAAAATTCTTATTTAATCTTTTTGGTGAAACCATCAGTGATTTTGTTATTTAGCTCCCACATCGGACCTGAAGGTCAACAAGTGAAAAGTAAAGCGAGGAGTTTGTATTTCAACATCTGAAGGCACAAATGAGATAAAAGCTGTGATAAAAGGCTGTAATTTTAGCTAAATGGCTCTTGGCTGGGTCTCCAGTCATTCAGGTGTACAGGAGCAACGCAGCTTTAAGGGTGTGTGCGTGTTTAAGAAAAGTAAATTTAGTCTAGATTTATATAGAAAGCAGACCTACTGTTAGTCTGCCCTTTATAGAGAGTACAAACCTACTGGCAGTGGAAAAGCCCTGTCAGCACATTACAGGTTGCAACGTGAGCTCGTCCACATCTTCCCTCTCTATACAGAGACATCCAATCTGCTGCGGTGACCTACTCATCCCTCTTGCATCTCTATCATTTATTCTATTTATTCCTAACAACCTGACAGCATCAGCAGGACTGTGTTTACAGTTTCTCTCTTTTATTCTGGTTGTTTGTATTGAAATCAAAATGTTTACATCAGGTCTGCGTGCAGGCAGATGTAGCTTCAGCATGTCTGTGAGATGTACTGTATATTATAAAGTTTGCCCCAGCATCGTGACCCAGCAGCACTTTTGTGGTCGCGACTGTAGATAGACTCCTCGTAGCTCTGTGAGAAGTGAGAGACTCGGAGAGGGCGTAGATCCTGGCTCGTCTTTCATACAGCTGGGTGTTTCTGTGCCTTTACCAGGCAGCCACTTTGAGAACCATACATTTCACTGATGAGTCATGTCCACCTCAGCTCCATTGCCTCTGATTGCGCCTGCATCTAAAAGATCAGCAGTATAACCTCTCAAGGCTTTTACACATTGGTGACGGGCCTTTCATTATCCCATAAAACGACTTGCGGGGCCTTTGTTTCATATTATTACAAGAGCTTTTAAGAAAGCGTGAACTGCCACAAAGTTGATGTGTTTTACACCAAGACTATAAATCAATCTCCAGTCTCAGCTTGCAGCAAATACACACACACAGATTGAGTTCATGACACTAAATGTTGCCTGAAAGTTAATAAAAACAATAACATTTATGAATATTTTTAACCCTGAATGTGAAGCTGTAAATATAAATAAAACCACACAGTTTAAATGGTACGTAAAAATAAAAAATAAAAAAACTGGGCCACTTTAATGAATATGTGGTCAGGTTATCTGTCTGATGTGTGCATCAGGAAAATTCATTTGTGTGCTTTTCTTATATATGGGAGGCAGACAGACAGAGTGGAAAACAAGCCACCATGGCAACCAACCATGGCTGCAGTCTAATGATAGGCTGCAAACTCTAAACCGTCATCTGCATCTCTGGGCTTTTTTCAACTCTTTTTCCTCTATGCAGAGATAACAGTGGAAAGTGATGTCATTCATTGCCTGGGTTTATACATCAGATACCATATACAAAAGCAGAAGACAATAATCCTGTGGCTCCAATGAGCGGTTGTTTCAAAACTGTCTAAAGAAGGGAGCTTTTTGTAAATTTTTTTCACTTTTTAAAAGGACACCATGTACAGTTTTTTTTGTTTTTTTTTTGTCTAGAGTTAAACATGTTTTTCCATGTGAGAAAGGGAGCTTGAGGAAGTTGCTGACCGCAGAACGAAGATAGTTACACATATAGGTACATCTAAAAAAATCTGAATATTGCATAAAAGTGCAACATTTTTGTCATCTCAGAAAGTGAAACTCATATATTATATAGAATATAGAATATATGCTAATATATATAGAGTGATATATTCTAAGCCTTTTGTTTCTTGTAATTTTGATGATTAGGCTTACGGGTAAAGAAACCACAAACTTCAGGGTCTCAGAAAATTAGAATACTGTGAAAACGTTCATTATTGGACATTCATGGTGTCACACCCTAATCAGCTAATTAATTCAAAACACCAGCAAAGGTTTTCAGAGCCTTTAAACCGTCTCTCACTCTGGGTCATAGGCTACACAATCATGAGAAGACAGCTGACTTGACAGATGTCCAGAAGACAGTCATGGACACCCTTCACAAGGAGGGAAACACAAAAAAGTAATTGCTGAAGAAGCAGGTTGTTGACAGAGTCCTGTATCCAAGCATATTAACAGAAAATTGAGTGGAAGGAAGAAGTGTGGTAGGAAAAGGTGCACTAGCAACAGGGAGAACCGCAGCCTTGACAGGATTGTCAAGCAAAATCCATTCAAGAATTTAGGGGAGCTTCACAAGGAGTGGACTGAGGCTGGAGTCGGTGCATCAAATGTCGCATTCCTCGTGTCAAGCCACTCCAGAACCAAACAAAACATCAGGATTGACTTACCTGGGCTAAGAAGAAAAGGAACTGGACTGTTGCTCAATGGTCCAAAGTCCTGTTTTCAGATGAAAGTAAATCTGCATTTATTTGGAAATCAATGTCCCAGAGACTGAAGGAAGAGTGGAGAGGCACAGACTCCATGTTGCTTGAAGTCCAGTGTGAAGTTTCCACAGTCAGTGATGGTTTGGAGTGCCATGTCATTTACTGGTGTTGGTCCACTGTGTTTTCTGAAGTCCAAAGTCAATGCAACCATCTATCAGGAATTTCTAGAGTACTTCATGCTTCCTTCTGTTGACAAGCTGTGTGGAGATGCTGATTTTATTTTCCAGCAGGAGTTAGCACCTGCACACACTGCCAAAGTTGGTTCAGTGACCATGGTGTTCCTGTTCTTGATTGGCCAGCAAACTCCACTGACCTGAACCCCATAGAGAATCTATGGGATGTTGTCAAGAGGAAGTTGAGAGACACCAGACCCAACAAGGCAGATGACCTGAAGGCAGCTATCATAGCAATTTGGGTTTCCTGAACACCTACCCACAGGCTGATCGCCTCTATACCACGATGCATTGATGCAGTAATATATGGAAGACGAGGCCCAACCAAGTAAGGTGCATAGAAATGGGCATACTCTTCAGAAGCCTGATATTTGTGCTTAAAACATCCTTTTTTGATTGGTCTAATGTGATATTCTAATTTTCGAAGACATTGAATTTTGGGTTTTCTTTCACCTGTAAGCCATAATCATAAATTTACAAGGAATAAAAACTTGAAATATTTACTCTATGTGGAAAGAATATCTATAAAATAACTCTGTGACTTTCTGAAATATTTTATTCTGAAATTTTTCTGAAAAAAATATTGCACTTCTACCACAAACTTCAATGTGTTTTAGTGGGATTTTATGTGATAGATCAGCACACATTATTGTAAAACCAAATCTCAAAAGGGTGACATGCTTTTGTATTCATTCCCTTTTATTCTAAATTAAATTTAGTGAAACCGCCCCCCTTCAGAAGTCACCTAAAATATACACTCTTTACTATTAATCCTGCTGTTCTGTGCAGACCTCAATGGCTTTTTGGAGAATGTTATCAAGCATCATGCAGACAGCAGACAGGTCAGAGAGAAAGATGTGGAGACGTTTAAAGCAGGGTTAGATTATAAAACAATATCCTAATCTTTGAACATCTCACAGAGCTCTGTTCAAGCCATCATCTGATGGAAAGAATGTAGCACAGCTGCAAGCCACCAAGACATGGCTGTCCACATAAACTGACAGGCCGGGGTAGGAGAGCATTAATCAGAGAAGCAGCCAAGGGGCCCATGGTAACTCTGGAGGAACTACAGAGATGAAGGTGGGAGTTTGTTCACAAGACAACTATTCTAATCCAGAACGCTGCAGCACGCCCCTCCTCACTAAAACTAAGACAGTAGAGCACATCAGCCCAGTTTCAAAGTCCTCACACTGGCTCGTTGTATCTGAGAATATATTTTGAAATACCTCTGTTAGTTTATAAATCACTGATTGGCTTAGCAGCAAAATACATTAAAGATTTGTTGCATCAACGTTGCATCACTCTACATTTCCAGAATCAGAACCAAGCATGGAGTCCAAGCAGTTCTTATGCTCCACTAATATGAAACAAACTCCTAGAAAACTGCAGAAATGCTGAATCCCTGAATTCTTTTGAACCAAAGTTAAAAAACCATTTGTTTAGAGTTGTTAAACATCAATAGTCTCAGTCTGTTGTCCAGCTTTTCTTTACTTTCCTTTATTTTAGCAAAGTTATGTACTGTCCTATGGTTTATATTCTTATGTTTTCATCTTGCAAAGCACTTCTAATTGTCTTGATGCCGAAATGTGTTATAGAAATGAACTTGCCTTTCCTTGCTTGTTAGTCGTGCACTGTATAAATCTGTCCTTTATGCAGGAGTGGCAACGAAGGTGTTGTTAAAATGAAGCCATAAGAAGTCCTGTTAAGGTTTGTCACAAGCAGTGTAGGGGATCTAGCAAACATGCGGAAGAAGATTCCTCTGGTCTGACGGGATTAAGCTTGAAAGTTGTGTCCAAAGTGCTAAACTTGGAAAACGTGGGAAACTAACTTTGTACATCACCCTAAACACACTGTTCCCACTGAGAAGCAGGGAAATGGTGTCATCATGCTATTGGGACTCCTTCAGCAGCGACAGGAAAGCCGGTCAGAGTTGATTGGAAGATGGATGGAGCGAAGTACAGAGCTATCCTGAATAAAAGCCTGTTAGAGACTACAGGTCCAGACCCAAGTTCATTCGAGAAACTGTGGCAAGACATCAAAATTGTTGTTCATAATTGGTCTTGATTGCTATTTTTTCAAGAATAATGGGCAAAGTTTTCAGTTTCTAGATGTTCCGAACTGGCAGAGACATAAGCTGAATACACATATATACCACACTTTTTAAATGTTCATCAGTAAAACCATGTATCAGTTTCCTTTCCACTAACATGCACGACTTTGTGTTGGGCTATCCTATAAAATATGTCAGATAAAATGTAAAAACAGGTCAAGGATAATGAATACTTTTGCAAGGAAATGTAATTTTGTATTTAAATATATTTGAAGGTCATAATAAGTCAAGACCACAATCATGATATTTATCCAGTATCTCACCTTCTTTCTCTTCTTCTGTGCAGGTGGAGGTGAACCCTACCCTGGACATGGCTGAGTCTGATTTCCAAAACAATGTGATGCGTTGCAGGTGCAAGTACGATGGAGCACGAGTTTACCTCTTCCGCTGCCATGCAGGTAATACAGCCTGTTGCACATAAAACCCCTCACTCATCAAATAATTCGTAATAATCATTTGCTGCTTTTGTTTTTTTAATTTCTTTGTTTATTTTTTTTTCATCAGCTGATGCCTACAGCGCTGAAGAGGAGGACTTGTTTGACCACCAACGTCAACTTTCCAACAACTTCTTGTGAATTAGGGAACACGTACATTTAAGAACTGTACGACTCCAGACCTCAGAAGTCAGGGGACGAAGAGTGAATAGCCGTACATAAAAACAGCTGAGGTAGAGGGGAGAAAGTGAGAGGAAGGAAAGGACAGAAATGGCTTTTTTTGGATCCTGTGATAGATCGTTGTGAGAAGATTTTTGTTTTTGTTGGAAAATTTAATGGGGATAAAGAACAGATGTAGAAAGAGAAAGGGATGAAAGGGAGACAAAAGCTGGACCATGATTTGTGATAAAACAGTTTACAACTTTAAAAACACGTCATGTCGTTACGACAAATGTTAATGCCTTGTTTGACTACAGTTAAAAGTTATTACATGGAGGCACATGAGGAGAACCTTTATCACTCTGTATATTTCCACAGGTAACAAAATGGGCTTCAAGTACAGTCCACACAACAATGTCCAGGATTTACTGTCAGAACTATGTGTTTTTCTTTATATTAGTTTTCAATCAGATTTTATTTCATCTCATGGTGCTATTTTCCTTCTGTTTTAAATAAATACTGTAATGTATTGCAAATGTATTGTCATGTACAGTCTTATATTACCTCTCTCAACTATTGTTCTTCAGGTCTTTAATTTATGCAGAAGTTTAATGTACTTTACAGTTGAAACTTGTTTGTATTGTTAATTTTATTATGAAAAATACTTCAATTTTGTTTGATCTTTCCTTGTTAAACACAAGGGAGCAACAGGAGATCTGGTTGTACCATTGCATCGCGCCTCAGAGTACATGGTAACAGTAGTGAAAGAATAAAAGTCAGATTTACTAAATGTCTAAACATGTCAGTATTGGTTATTTATGGGCAGAACCTGAGACTGCTGGCTAAAACAAAAGAAAAAGAATTGTCAGTCAGTGTGTAGAAAATCTGCAAGATGCCTCCAAAGAAATGTGGAGATTTTTTAAACAGGGTTCTCAGAAGAGTTTTCTCATCAAACCTTAACATTGTGCTCACTTTTAAATCAGTCATAACCAACATCCATAAAGTTTGCTTGAGCTGATGTTGATCCTTTTTTAACTTTTTCAATAGAAAATTCCTCTTTTTAGACACACTTAACATGTTTCTATCCATCCATTACGGTTTTTACAGTAACAGTTTTTTACTGTAAATAAACAAACTTACACAAAGGTCTAATATAAAAAGTGATGATTATATTACATCTAATCCCAAAAGAATAATTTAACTATTAGTAATCATACTAATATAATGACATCGAACTACCTAAAGGGAATTCTAAAAAGGTTGGAGAATGAATGTTCAAGTTTTCTTTAGCTGAGGAAGATTTAACCTCATCAAATGGTCTCTCTCTCTATCCCAGCATCAAGGTTGTCCCTGCAGGGAGGCAGTGGCTGTTTTCACCTTGGCACAGATGTTGGAGGCAGTTCCTCCCTTTGGAAATCAGAGAAAAATAATTAACAAAAACTATCTGGCTAAAATATTAAAATGTGAATAAAAACACTGGTCGTTGCCATGTGGTGTTGTGGCATAGAGTTATGTTATCTTAACAAGCCTCTGAGGCCTAGAGAACAACCATATTTATACCGAGATGAAATCACACACAGTTGAAGTCTTATTTTAACCCGGTTTATTCCTAATTGAAGGTCTGAGACTGGCACTGAGAAGTTCTCAACAAAGAGAGGACAAGGTTATGTTCTACTGAGAGATTTATACTTAGCAGACAAAGAAACTGTATTATTTAAAGATATTTAACATTTTCAGAACAAATTTATAGTTATTTATAGTAATTTTGGTTCAATTTAAAGTAACATGAAGGTATTTCACATCTTTGCATGCACAAATAAATCTTCACAATTCTGTTGAAAGTCAGTTTTTGTGGACTTTTTTAACTCTACAGTTGGTATGAGGTTCTTTTCCTGCAATGCTGCATTTGATTTACGTCAAACATGTCGGTCCTTGGTCCTGGTGTCAAAATAATCCAGCTGTAAACTCATCTGTCCAGAGAGCATTTCATCTGGATCTTTGTCTGCATCCTCTGAGGTTTCTCCGCATCCTTGCACAGCTCCCGTGAAAGTTAAGTGTGCAGTCTCTTTCCAGTTCTACAGCATAAACATTAATATCAACAGTAGCAAGAGCCCACTATAGGTCTGCTGATGACATTTTTGGATTTATGGAAACTTCTTTTAGCATCTTTCAGTCTGCTTTCAGTGAACCTGCAAGGTCAAACGTGGGAATGTTGGCAGTTGTTGTCCTCCACTTTTGGATTATTTTACATACAGTGTAATAGCTGATTTCAAATTTTTCTGAGACCTCTTTAAACTCCTTACCAGATTCATAAGTGGCTACAATCCTTTTTCTGAAGGTCTCAGAGAGCTTTTTGGATCTTACCATTATGCTAACTCCCACTTCAACCGACATGAGCCCACCAAACTAAATATTCGCAGTTTAAACAGGCAAAATGTCCTTAAAAACTGCTAAGTAATGATGTTTTCATCATGTGCACCTGTTGTGAGACGCTTGTAATTATTTTTTGCAATTTTAAGCAGAAATCAATGTGGGAATTTCCTAATTTATTTTCTCACCAGAGATTAAATATTTTTCTTTAATTTTATGGAAACGTTTTAAATGGCTATTTTTCAGATTTTAGTGTTTATTTATATTACTTGAATATCTGAGTGGTGTTTGAATTTCTAATAAATATCCATATCTCCAAATATGTTGAAAAAACAGCCTGTCGTAGAGTGTCCTAATTTTTCTAACACGACTGTAGATATAATGCTCCACTTCTCTGCCAGATTTAATAAACTTATGATTTTTTTTGTTCACTAATGTTTATAAAGTAAACACACAGGATGACATAACTATCTCGCCACATTGCTAAAAATATGTCTATTGATGTAAAGTTTAACATTTTTAAAAGCAGGCCAGATGACATGAGGTAGACCTTCTGGGTGTTTGCTGCTAGGATACACAACATTACCCTCCTCTAGGGGTCATTTACTGTGCTGGCACATGAGATTACTTCTTAATTTAGACCCTGCCTCATTTCATTTGCTTCATGAAACACATTTCTATGCAGAGAGCATAGAAATGTGCTACCACTTGTGCCTACCACTTGCTCAGTAGTGGTTTGTGTTTGTGTTGTTAATCTAATGATTGTGTGTGAGTCTCCCAGCACGCCGCTCTGTGGTACATCACCTCCTCGTGAGGCCGCAATAAAAAACATGACATTGTGGGCAGGGCTTGGATCTCACACGATGAGGGTTAACAAAAAAACAAGTGGCTACATGCTTTCTGTATGTCGCTAAGCCACAGGGACAACAAACAGGGAGGTCGACTGAACATTTGTAAAGAAATTGAGCAAATTCACTCTGGAGGCATGAGACATGTTATAAAAGATAAGTCGCCGCCTTTACCGAGACCAAGAAAGGCTCGGTCTATCACCGTATGATCAGTTGCATCAGATCCTACCAAAAGGATTTATACCCCCTGAACTTTTTACATTTCATCATACAACCACAAACGTCACTATGTTTTATAGGCGTTTTTAGCAACAGTTTAACACAAAATGCATAATTGTAAAGCGCAAGACAAATAATAGATGATCTACAGATTTTGAAAAGAATTCAAGTGTGATCAGTGTGTTTCGTACATTTCCTAACAGTAAATACTATTAGGAAACCCTTTTTGCTACAGTTACAGCTGCAAGTTTTTCAAGGTATGTCTCTGCCAGCTTTGCCCATAAAAAGGCTGAATTTATTCCCATTCTTCTTGGAATATAGTTCAAGCTCAGTTTGACTGGATGTTGAACAACTGTGAACATTAGGTTTTAAGTCTTGCCAGAGATTTTCAATTGGTTTTAGGTCTAAAATATGTAAACTAAATCTAAATTCTAAACAGCGTCATCATAGCTCTCACTGTATTTTTAGGATTACTGTCTTTTTGGAAACTGTTCATCTTTTCCAGTCTCAAGCCTTTTGCAGCCGCTAACAGGTTTTCTCCCAGGTTTGTCCTGTATTTAACCCTATTTATTTATTTATTTTCCCATCAGTTCTGATCCCCACCCCCCTGTACCCACTAAAGACAAACATAACCCCAGCATGATGCTGCTACCACCATGCTTTACCATGGTAGATGGTGAGTTCAGGGTGTTAGTTTTCTGCCATACATACGTAGTATATATTTACAGACCTACGAAAATAATTTCTTTTTGATCTCACCTGACCGGAGCACCTACTTTCAGATACCTGCTTTTAAATGGCTTTTGGCAAACTGGAAACAGGACCTCTGATGGCTTTCTTTAAACAGTAGACTCTGCACAGTGAGTTTTCTTGTCGATAGGTTATCCCACCTGAGCTCTGGATCTCTGCAGCTGTCTTAGTAGGTTTCCAGCTGTGCCGTATTTTTTTTTCCATTGTCAAATGATGGATTGAACAGTGCTCTGTGAGATGTTCAAAGCTTGGGGTTTGGTTTTATAACCTAACTCTATTCCACAACTTTCTCCCTGACCTGTCTGCTGTGTTCCTTGGTCTTCATGATTCTGCTTGTTCACTAATGTTCTTCAACAAACTCCTTCATAGAGCAGCTGTAGATCCTTTGTAGACTTCTGTCCAAAACTTTAAAGTATTCTTTAAATACATAAATGATATAGAATAACAGAGCAGAGATACCATTATGACTTGCAATAATAGAAAATAAAAATATGACTGTACAGAACTCTTCTTTTACTGATTTATTTCACCCCCTCCTTGCACCAATAGAAATTTTGGTTATATTTCATACTTCCACGCAAGGATTAGATTTCAGGACAGAGTTGCTCGCACAGATTTTCTATTATTTTGGAAATAAGCAGAATTTACCAATTCACTATTTTTGTCAATATCCTTATTTATATGATTTTGTTTTTTTCTGAATCCACCTGAAAAATTATTGAGTTCATCACAGATGATGTTTTATATGTCAGTGTCTCACCTTCAAAAAGCAGGCTCTGTGAACTCAGTAAAATGAGACTTACTTTAAAACCATGTTGCAAACCTGTACCTGAAAATGCGCATCACTCCAGTTTGTCTACAATATTTGATTCAGAATGCTGCAGCTGCTTGTTAATATCACAGCGTGGAGTCAATATAAGTGCAGGGAATGTCGGTTGTAATATTCTTTTATTAATGTGTCCTATACAGCTAATATAATGTGGTTACATTTATTTTTTATTGATATTAATTCCATAAACATACCCATAATACGCAGAAATATGTAAAAGAACATATGATGTGCAATTAAAAGTTACATTTTTCCTTATCTTGTATTATTTTTAAAACTGATTAACAGTCTCCTAAAAGTCATTAAGGTTCAGGGCAGTTTTCAGATTTCTATCATTGTCAGTACTACGTGTTTCTAAGTACATTTTTAATGAACAAAAGCCACGTCATAAGTGAACTCTACCAACTTTACCAACTCACCAAGGAAATTTTATTTGGCCATGCTACTTCTATATGTACACTTTCTCACTTAATGGGTCTCTTTATTTTCATGACTATTTACAGTGTAGATTCTCATCAAAGGCATCAAAACTATGAATGAACACACATGAAATTATATAGTAAATTAAAAGTGTGAAATATCTCTAAGCATTTTTATATTTTAGATTCTTTAAAATAGCCACCCTTTGCTTTAATTACTGCTTTGCTCTCTTAGCATTCTCTCAATGAGCTTCATGAGGTCGTCACCTGAAATGGTTTTCTTGAAAGACTGTCCCAGATGTTCATTGAAAGACGGCAAAAGGTTAATAGTCATCACAACAAAGGGTGGCTACTTTAAGGAATCTAAAATATAACATATTTAAGGTTATTTTACAATTTTTGGTTCGCTACATAATTCCATATGTGTTCATTCACTGTTTTGATGCCTTCATTGAGAATCTACGTACAACGTAAATAGTCATGAACATAAAGAAAACCAGCAAATGAGAAAGTGTGTGGTAGTGTATAAAGAAACCCAATTATGAAATGTTATCTATGTTGAACAACTTTTAAATTTAAAATCCTGACTTGGATGATTCTCTGATACAAAATCTTCCCTTAACATGAACGTCTTGGAGCTCATTTAGAACGATGTTTTTCAGGAAAAATATAATGATGCCTCCTCAGAAGCAGCTGCATTTAATTTAGCTCTCTAAGAGCACAATGGCCCAGTCTCTGTCACTCTCACACTGTTACCAAAATAACTTTCTCAAACCAGCTTTGCACTGACCAGATAAGACGCTCTGCAGGAGATTCACGTCAATGTTCTGATAAATATCTAAATGAAAGCAACATAATTTTTCAAATTTTTTGGACAATCTGTCGGATCACTTTGCTGAATAGCCACTCAAGGCCTGCAGAAAAATAGACTCAAATTAACATTAGTTTTGATATAAGGTACCCTGAGACTAAATGATTAATTGGAGGCTCTAAATGCACGTTGGCTAGTCAAACATGGCGTGATTTCTGGCAGAGGAAGCATGTGAGCTGCATTTCCACATGGTCTGTGGTCAGCTGGGTGAAGTCGCAGAGGAGGCGTCTGTCTCCAGCTGCCAGAACACACTCCTGTTCATGAGATGTGTGTGTGTGTGTGTGTGTGTGTGTGTACACCAGAGGAAGCTCTCTTAAGAGAGCTAAGCCCGAATTAGAGGGCTGAATCTGAGACTGTCATGTTAGATAAGTTTGACTCTAGAAAAACATGTCTAGTCCAAAACTTTCCAGGAATAAATGAGTAAGATATCTAGTCTCTTGCAAATGTTTTCACAGCCCATTGAACTTTTTCACACTCTGGAGTTGTGGTTGAAATGTGACAATGTGTTTTCGTGGGATGTTATATGACAGACCTACAAAAAGTAGTAATTGTTCATAATTTTATATCTGAAAGTAAAAAAAATACAAATAAAAATCAGAAACAAAATAGGTGCATTTATATTTAGCCCTCTTTACTTTCATACCCATGAATATTAGCCAGTGCATCCAGCTGGCTTCAGAAGTCACCCAATGAGTAAACAGGATCCACCATCAAACCAACAGGTAAGGAAAGTAAAGCATTAATCGGAGAAGCAGCCACGAGGTCCTTGGTAACTCTGGAGGACATGTGATGCTATGCTTTTGTTCAGCAGAGGCAGGGAGGCTAATCAGAGCTGAGGAGAAGGTCGGTGGAGCTAAACACAGAGCGATACTGGAAGATAACCTGTTGGAGGCTGCAACAGCAGTTAGACCGGGGCTGAGGTTCACCCTACAGCAGGAAAGTCAACCTCAGCCCCTCCACCCTGAACAGGGTCAGCAATGACCCTAAACTTACAGCCAGAGCTACAATAGAATGGTTTAGATCAAAGCATATCCATGTGTTAAAGTCCAAACCTAAATCCGTTTGGGAAACTGTGGCAAGACTTTAAAATTGATGTCCACAGAAGCTCTCCATCCAATCCAAATAAATGATGAAAACTTTCAGCCTCTAGATGTGGAAAGCTGGTAAAGACATAACCCTAAAGCATTTGCAGTTATAATTACAAAGAAAGGAGGTTCTACAAAATATTGACTCAAGGGGAATAAACCTTTACACACCACACTTGTCAGATTTTTCTTTGTGAAAAATTGTTAAAAAGCACGTATCCTTTGCTTCTTGCTTTTCACTTTTTTTTGCATCAAATACATTCTCAGCCAGTAAAGAAAAAAACAATCACACCTCTGAGCTGGGATTGTGCTTTATTTTCACTCATTGATGCATCAACTCATATAACTAAAACATGTTTGTTTCAGAAATAAACATGAAAAAATATATTCAAGCTTACAAACAAGAGAGATTGTTAAGCCTCTTATTTCCCCTTACTGGTCTTCACACATGAACAATCTACACAGACTTTGAACAAGTTTTATATCTGGAATAAAACCATAAATGAATTTAAACAGTAAGCTGGGTTTAACAAATAGGACAGCTTCTTTACAAGACCTGAACAACAAAATTATGCACGATACATGTCGTTTTAAGTCATAGTTTTAAAATTAACGCTTGAGTTTGGCAGTGGCTGGTCTGACACTGGTGTGAGGGTAAAAATGTTGGCTATAACTGGAAACAGTAATAATTAGAATGATCGACTTTAGCTGGTATCAAATTCAACAATGTCTTCATCATATAAACAGTTTATCTCTTTTAAAACGTATATAGAGCCACATAAAAGCTTTGGATCAGAACAGAAAATAATTTCACCATAACAGCTTGAAAATCATCAGTGCTTTAATACAGATGAATGAGAGTCCTGGTTTTTGCCCAGATCATGACTGGAAAAACAAAAAGAGCTGAAGTTGAATTTCAAGTAGTTTTCAAAAAGGAAAAAAAAAAAGACGTGTCCATTTTCACTTCCCCTCCCAAGCATCTTCTCTTTGTTTGGCTGCCAGATGCTTTTGTTCTGAAAGGTAAATCACGTGCAGACATGTTACACACATGAAGACGTGGAAGCATCACTAGAAAAAAAAAAACTCCCTGAAGGTGATTCATTGATCTAAATATATATCAGTCTTTACCACAAGTAGGGATGTGAGGAGCGGCGGCAGATTGACGGGCCAGCTGTAAGCCATTTTTATTTATATGTGGCATCACTTCCCAGAACGTACCGTTTAATACATGACGCTGTTCTGTACTCACGTTTACTGTGCATTTAAAGATCTTAAATAAACAGCATGGTGGTGTGCCTATGCTGAGAACAAAGAAGCTGTTTTTAGTTTGCTGCAGTCCGGACCTCTGCTTCCTGGACTCACTGTTCGTTGGCCTGCAGTTGTGGTTTTCCGTGCCTATATACTTATGTTCCCTCCATGAAGGAAAATGGGTGCTGTGCTGATTATAGAGCTGCAGTGATGTGCACAGCAACTGATGGACGTCTCTTGGCATCAGTTTGCAACTTTCCATTCTGTTCTGTAAAGATGTACAAACACCTCCCTCTTGTGGCAGAAACGCTGCAGTGCATGCACATATTCTGCCGAAGAGACGGGTACTTTGAGAGGTATTTTTAGGATACCGAAAAATATTATTCACTGCAACCTCAACCTACAGATAGAAAGATAACAGAAAGATAAACTTAATGTGTCTGAGTAAATGTACCTTTTGCCTGCTGGAGTTTCTTCCTCTCTGCCTCTCTCTGCTCCTTCGTTAAGTTGCTTTTCATACCGAGCGCTCCGATCACAAGCTTCCGAGCCAACGCAGCACTTGTCTGGGGTCGCTCTTTAGCAGGCAGGAGGTAGTCTGAGAATGATAAGAACACAAGTTAAAATGTTTTAGGGTACTATGGTAACTATGGTAAAGATAGTTAAAGATATGTATGTATTTCTGCAATAATAATCAGTTTTGGATTTGTTTGGCCCAGCCATGGATGGAGAACAACATCTGAAGCACACAAACAAGGAGACTGGTAAAACTCTGAATCTCATGATGCAAAGCATTAACCTACTTTCAGGAGAGCCCCAGGAAGGAGGAATCACAGCTGGGATCCCCATGACACTATAGTACAAATCTCTGGGTCGCAGCTCTGTTCGCCCTCTTCACCTGCAACCATCAACCGGTTGCATAGCGGAGGCCTGACATCTGACTGTTCTGATCTCGCGGGTCGAGTAAAGGGCTACCGGATCCAAAGTTGAGTGCGATCTGATGTCTGTGTAACCATCGATCTAAAAACGGCCAAAATAAGACTAGTCACCTTAACCTTTCTTTCTGGGCTTCTGCAGGAAAAGAATCTGAGTCAGAGATTCCCAAGGAAGAGACGGTGTATCAAATCAAAGCGATTTTTCCCACTGCCTGAAGAACATGGCATAAAAAAACGCAGCTCTGCTTGCCTGAAGCTTACAGAGAAGCAGAAACCCGCCCCAGCAGCTAGACCGAGAGCAGCCTCCTTTATTCACAGGTACCACAGCTTTTACATCTCCCCCTTTGGACCTCCTGTCCTCCTGTTCATCAGAACGGTCCATGTAAGAGGTAGTGTTTGGATTTTCCTTCATCTCCTCTACATAAGTTGCTAAAATATCCAAATATGTCTTTAAAAACATGCTAAATTTTGACTCCGTCAGCTGCTAAAAGCCAATTGCTCAGCTTTGCAGGAGCCACCAACAGATCAGCTGTGTTTGCAGCACAGCTCGTCCATTTAAAAGTACCTGTGGGACTTAGAGAGGCTGTTGAATAAAGACCGATATTTGTCCTTTGTGTAGCTGAACCGCTAACCCTGGTGTGACCTCCTCACATCTGTTCGTTCGCCATCTTGTGAGAGGCTAAAAACGTTCCTCGCCGCCACGTCAGTAGCCCCTCACTCCGTTCACAAATCATCCACAGTGGTGGCTATTAACAACAATTAATTGTCCAAAAGGTTATTGATTTCTAATTTGGCAAATAATACTATTGTGTTATTGAAAAAATATTGTATTTACCCTTCTGGTTTGCACTGTGAACTGGTTGTAATGCAAACAGATTGTTGTTCTTAAGCTGTTTTAAAACAAATTTGGCCTCACTCCAAATTCCTCAAAATAAACCTTTGTTCTTAAACATAAATATCCACACTGAACTGTTATATCATTGCATCATTTTTATTGATTAATATTTTATACCTGTGTCCTGTTTTTTTGTAGTTTATTAGTTTTCCTTATGCTTTCATTCAAAGACCTGTAAGCCTAGTATTTAGAATGGAGGTGGATTATTTTTGTTAATAAATTGCTCTATTTTGTAAAGTCGCTGTTTGTGTTTATTCTATATTTGTGGGCAGGGCTTGCTGTTCCAGAACGCCAAAGCTCAAATCACCTCTTTCATCTATTGTTCTAAAATACCACGCCCCTTTGGGCTGGTATTCACAGGACCGAACGAAAGTTGTCTGGCTAAAATTAAATAACCAAACCTGTTGTTGCACAACACAAGATTCCAGGGCCAAATGATCCTGAATTATTCAACCGGCATCCCTAAAAAAACTAAACTGCACAGAACAAAATGCAAGCATTTTATTTTTTCCTTTGTTTTTTTTTTTTTCTAGTTAAATTAACTAACAATATCTACTCAAAGATGAATCTATTAAAAACATTATCACTTTTTCAGTGTTCAGTGGTAATTGGTATCAAATACTGATGGGCAACGAGACGACATGAGATTGTGAAGAATTAGGACAGGTTGATGATCTGCCAAATCACAGAGAGATCAAGATGTTGTCTTTAAGGAACATTCTGTCCATTGTTGTTCTATGCTCTTGCAGAGACTCCTCAGTTTTATTTTGCTCCGTTTCCTTTACCTTCAAAAACTAACGTTTATAAGGCTAGAGTGCATCTTACCTCGGTGCTTGTGCTAAATAGATGTATTTTTTTAATTAGGCAAAACAGTCTGAGACTGAATGTACTTCATGTGTTCAGTACAATAACATATTTGATAAATGTCAATTGTACAAAATGACATCAACTGGTTAAAGTTTGTTTCTTGCCCTAATTGTTCTGTTTTTAACCATCTAGCCCAACCCCTGGTGTCAAAACACTACAGAAACAGTAATGTACAGTAAAAAAACAGATATGTGCATTCGTACCTGAGCAGCTGCGGGCTTTAGCCTTTGTGGCGTTGGAGGATTTGGAAAGTGGTCTCAACTTCATTAGTGGGTTTTTGGTTCTTAGAGCTTCTCGGGCTGAAAAGTAAAAAAAAAACAACAAAAAAAAAACAAATTTCATAACAGAACAACACGGACTCAAATTTGTAAAACAAAAACAAAGTCAGCTTAAAGCACAGGGGAAAAGGAAATGGTCTCCAATTATATTACAATATATATGTTGATACACCTACTGATGTATTGTGTAAGGCTCTGTGTTAATGCACCACGTTTCAAACACATACATGAACGTTTCCTCCCAACTTCCCTGTCTTTGCATCCATAAACAAACCATTTCAGACCCCTGCTCTAAAATCTAGGCTTGGACCCCATATTAACAGGCTTCCTTACAGTCGACTATAAGCAGATAATAAAAGATTACTTTAAATCACTAGCAGTTAAAGCAGGTATGACACATCTCCAAGGAGGGTATGAATTGATACTTGGTTGGTACATAACATTCAGTAGCAGATGAACCTAAATGTTGGGTATGAAATGGCACAAACTGGAGAATGTGTTATCGAGAAAATGATCAGCATCGTTCCAGTAATTGTGCTTAAAGTGAGGCAAAGCTTCACTGACCTGCTATGGGGCTGGAGAACAGACCCAGGACATGTGTGTCGTCAATCCACTTGATGTCAAATCCTCTCTGTCTGAAAACACAGCCAGCAGTCACATGAACCCAGTACAGATCGTTTCATAAAACCGAACAACTTTGCAATCAAAAAGGGCTCTTACCCTAGTGATTTTTGAAATGAAACCTAGTCTGGAGGCGTTTTAGATCAAACTAGGTCAGGTCAGGTGTGTTGGGCATGCTTCATACTTAAAGAATGTATCAACACTTTATGATTAAGACGTTGCCAACTTATAATGCAACAATAATAAGTCAAAAATGTGGTGCAATTTGATCGGCTAGGCCATAAACTTGCTCCTTACTTTCCAAACCAGTTCACAGCAAAAAACACCAGCACAGCAAAAAATTACTCCAAACTATCTAAAGTTTAAATAAATAAACAAAGTAAAGAAACATTCAATAAAACCCATAAATTTATGTCATGGCGCCTTATTGAAAATAGACTAGATTCAGATTCAGGAATGTAAAGCATGAACAAGAAGGAAGGCAACTGATGCTTAACTGTCTTTAATTTTGGAAAAACTCAGGACTACAGAATCACTACTCTGACTTAAACAAAGAATAATTATCAAAGTAAAAACTAATTTTCCCATAAAAGGTTGACGAATCAGACTGATGCATACATACTGGTAGCACTGAAATAACTTGAGAAGGTCTTCCGTCTTAAACTCTGTGGGGAAGTCGTAGATTTCCACAATATGAGAAAGTTCGTCCTCTGTGAGGTCGATGTCTTCTTCGTCGTCCATCTCCATGTTGTAGTAGTCAAATCTAGGTTCCTGGAGCGACTTCTTCTTTCTGCCCTCCCTCACAGCCAGCTGCAGCAGTGAGAGACAGAGGAAGATATGACTGAAAGGAGACGGTTGTATTTTGTGTGTTTTGGTGTGTTTACGCTGAAGTTCGGCTGAGCATGCACAGCTCTGAGGAAAAGTTGATTTATGGTCATCATCGGCATGAATGTCTAACCAATGTGAGGCTTTTGACGATTTATTTAAATGGTTAATTTTTCATTGTGGAATAATTGTACAACAACTTTAACTTCAGGAAACTTCAAAAACATCCAGTGAGTGCAAATGTTTTAATTTAATGCGGATATGGTTTAATCCAAAGAAGGTAAAACGTTTGCATGCAGGATCAAATATATACATACGCCTAAAAAAATATTTGGTTAAATGTGCATCACTAAGTTGCAGAGGAACCATATCCTGTTGCCGTATTTCTGGCTGGATGTTTGACCACTCTTATAATTAGAAATGGTAAAGGTCATTTTCCTAGCCTGGACCTGCCTTTCAACTATTGTCCATAATGGTCCATTCCAGTAGCTTAACCTGAGCCAGATTTATTCATTCTAAATCCACTTTTGATGTATGTTTGGGACCATTATCCTGCTGGAACGCCTAACCGTGCCAAAGTTTTTAACAATGTAGCTGTTGGTTTGAGGTGTAGTTGAAGAATTTAGAGACAGCCCTTCATTAATTCACCATCCTTGTGGAATGCAGAAGTACCTTCGGTAGCTAAAAAGACCCTAAGCATGATACTCCCACCACCATGCTTAACAGCTGATACTGTGCATAGTGAAAGTACAACAATATGTTGGAGAACATGAATGCTGATTAAAATTCAGAGATGCTAAAATCCAAAAAGCTCTCACCTCTTCCAGCAGATGTGGGTCTAAACAGTCCCCATCATCATTGAACAACGTTTCCCAGCTCTCCTCTTCCTCCTCTGCTTTTTCATCCTGAGGGGATTCATCCTGCTGTGAGGAAGCTTCAGCCTCTTCTTGCCCATTAACCACCGCCTCTGCCTCCTGTAGCCTCTCCTCCTTCACATCACTGCTCTGAGCGTCTCCCTCTCCACCAGGTGCTGTGGTGTTAGCCTTGTCCTTCCTGTTTTTGGCGTTCTTTCGTGCCTTGTCCGTGTATCGGGGTTTGGGTTTTGGTTTATCTTCTCCCTGAGTCTGAACTTTGTCTTTAGTGGCCTGGCGTCGCTGTTTAGGGGCGTACAGAGCCTGGCTGGGCCTCTTTGAATGACTGGCAGCTGAAGATGTCGGCTGGGTGGGAGCGCAGTCTTCCTTTGACTCTTCTTTTGGCTTTTCCTCCTCCATGTTTAAATTAAAACATCTAGATACAGCAGGAAGCGGAGAGTTTCACTTTTACAGCAACTAATTAAGTGTAAAGGTTGTGTTTAAAAAAAAAATTTAAATAGTTATTAGTGTTTAGACGTGTATCGTTAAAAATGTAATTCCGTCTAAGACATCTTCGGCCACCTTACATTTAGCTAGTTTCAAGTAAACATCTCCCTTCGCTGAGAAGTTAAATATTATCTATGAATAGCACAGCTAAAACATTATCACAAAAAACACTCAAAGTATATATTTTTCATTTAAAATATTCAAACTTGAGATGAATTTGCGCTTTAAGCTTACCCGTGTTTGGTTTGTTTAGGAAACAGATTTTGTCGCGTTGTATTACGAAAGCAAAGCAAAGCATCATGGGAGATATAGTTCTCTGTGTCCCTGGCCTGCACCTAAACAAGCCTTAAACAAGAGAAGCAGCTTTTATACACATCGAGTTAGAATATTATATAAACGTGGGCTGCCTTAATAGGCCTATGTCTTTGTAGTTAAGATGAATGAATGTATTTATTTTAATATAAATTATAGCTCAAGCAACGTAATTGGGGTCACACCATTTTTTAACCGGCGAGGAAACAATGCGCCAGGTTGGCGTGGTTCCGCGTCAGCTGATGTATACCCCTTAATGCACTGTTATGGGTTTTTTTCCAGGCACAATGCTCATGCAAGTAAAATAATGATTTTTTTTTTTTTTTTTGGCGTGCCAAGATGCAAAATAGTTTTGAATGAAAATGAGGTGAATCTACAGAATATGATAAAGTACAAGCTTGAATTTAGCAAGGACTTAATCCGTGGTCATTTATGTTTTATGCTTATTTACATTGTCTGAGGTAAATGAGTAAATAAATAAACTCAGATAACGTTGACAGGTAGTGCTGGGCATGAAGATGTTCAATCGAGTTGCTTCAATAAACTCCCCCTTGTGTCTTTAAACAGGAATCTTTCAGGGGTGAAATTAAGGCATTTTTTGCAGAAAAGAGCCACAACATTTCTCCTTGAAGACTTGACTAAGTTCCCTGCAGTACAATGAACTCATTGCCATGTTCAAAAAACCAGTTGGCATGATTTGGGCTTTGTGACATGGAGCATTATCCAACAGGAAGCCATCAGAAGAAGGGTACACAGTGGTCATAAGGGAATGGGCATGGTATGCAAAGGCTGAGGCGTTTAAATTTTGCTCGATTGATACTAAAAGGCCCAAACTAGGCCAAGAAAATACATCATCACAAGCCTAAACGATTGTTACAGGCAGGATGGATCTATGCTTTTATGTTGTTTACATCATATTCTGACACATTAGATAGGGTGCATACATTTTTCCAATCTGATGTCCAGGTTTAGAGAGCCCTTTTGAATTGTAGCCTCAGTTTCCTGTTCTTATCGGACAGGAATGCTACTTGGTTTGATCTTCTGTTTGATGTGTTGTGCATTTAGGGGTGCTATTCTGCAAACCTTGTTTATAAGGAGTGCTTATTTGAGCTACTGATGCATTTTATTGTATCATCTGCAAGAGACTTGATCTCACCTGATCTCTGAAATCTGCAAGACATTTTTTCCACAAAACTTCCTGAAAAATGGTTGTGTATAAAAAACCCAGTAGATCAACAGTTTCTGAAATACTCATACCAGTATATCTGGCACCAACAGCCATGCCACATTAAAAGTCACTTCAATATCTTTTCTTCCTCATTCTGAAGCTCATTTAGAACTTCATTTGGTCGTCTTTGTCACGTCTAGATGCCTAAATGCATTGAGCTGTGCCAAGCCTTTCGATAATATACCGTTTGTGTTAAAAAATAATTGAACAGTTATGCCCGATATAGTGACCGACGAGCTAATTTGCACAATCCTTCCATTCCGCTTCGTGATTGACTATAACCATCGCCGGCTGACCGTCAGGGAGCGTACCCAAGGTCTCAGCGAACCGCCCACAAAAATACGGGACACCAATTGGACAAAATCCTTAGTGCTCAGAAGCGTGCTCTGTGATTGGTTAGATTTCCAAACATTAGAAGGTGTTTCATAAATGCCAAATGTAGGAGTTGTGTAAGAGCAAATATCGCTAACCTCGTTTTATAAAGCCGTGCGCTGTGGACATCTGTGTATCTCTATTCACTGACACGGTAAGAGAGTATTATGGAGTGTTTGTTAGCGACTGTGGTCTATTGGTGAAATTTATGTTAGGGAAATATAAATTTAGTATACAATTTATAATTTCTTTTTTAGAAATGAGCAGAAATGCACAAAATAGTATTTGTAACTAATCATTATCAACATTGCAACATTGTTTTTTTGTGTTTCTAGAAGCATGTTGAATGTTTAAGAAAGGTTTTTTAAAAAAAAAAAACCGAAGAGGAATAAAGTGACTTGTATAAAGCTATTTTATTGACTTCTGAAGTTAAGTGGCTCCACTGCATTTTAAAGAGGGGCATCGGCGTGAAAGGGGCCAAATAGAAATGCACCACTTCCTTTTAGATTTAAGTGCAAAACATTTTATTATTTCTTTACTGCTTTTCCTTCTTCATAATTTTATTTTTGCTTTGATGTATCACATAAAACCTATAAAATACATAGATGTTTGTTGTTGTAATGGGACAAAATGTACAAAACGTCAAGGGTTATGAATACTTTTACAAGGCACTCTATAATATTTTCTTTGTTTTAATTTATTCCAACAATCAACCAATAAAATTCCTCATTTTAAGCTTTATTAACTAGACTTGTTCCTTCTTTTTACAAGGTTTTAGTCATGTTGGGTTCAGGATTGCTGCTCCTCCTGGTTACACTGTGGCATCGGTCCGATGGTCAGAACTCGGCCCCCATGCTCCAGGTTGTAACACAGACTGTGCTGCCACCTGACAGCGTGAACAATCCCACACAGCTCAACTACGGCATGGCTGTCACAGACGTGGATGGTGACGGTGACCTAGAAGTGGTGGTTGCAGGGTGAGTGGTGATGTTTGTAAAGATATGGGATGGGAGGATGTCTTGTGTGAGTAAAACAAACACCTGATCTGTTCTCCCCCAGGTACAACGGTCCGAATCTGGTACTGAAGTATGACCGCACCCTAAGTAAGCTGGTAAACATTGCCATTGATGACAGAAACTCCCCATACTATGCACTGAGGGACAGAGCAGGAAATGCTATCGGTGTGACTGCCTGTGATGTGGATGGAGACGGACTTGAAGAGATCTATTTCCTCAATACAAACAATGCCTACTCTGGTTAATATGACTTTCCTAAAACCACAAGATTTAACAATCCAAATTAGCTGCAAATATATCAAGCGTATCTGAATGACTGTGTTTATGCAGGACGGGCAACCTATTCAGACAAGCTCTTCAAGTTTCGCAACGGCCGCTATGAAGATCTGCTCAGCGACGAAATCAATATCGGCCGTGATGTTGCCAATCAAATGGCTGGACGTTCAGTTGCATGCGTCGACAGAAAGGTCTTTGCTCAGGTTTTCTCTGCAGTTTTGGCCTGTTGTTTTCTAAGAATATTTTACTCGAACTTGTGGTGTTTTCCAGGGTACAGGCCGATACTCCATCTACGTGGCGAACTACGCTCAAGGCAGCGTTGGTCCACACACACTCTTAGAAATGGATGAGACTGTTAGCAATGTGTCCAGAGGAGTCATTGCTATCGCTGACGTCGCTGCTTCAGCCGGGGTCAACAAGCTCACAGGTCAGAGAGGAAGCTGCAGAGCTGAAGCATTTCACTTTTTAAAGCTATTATAACCAGAGCAGAAACCTTCATTGTCTGTCATGCTCTTTAGGTGGTCGCGGTGTGGTTGTTGGACCAATCCTGAACCAGATGAGGTCTGACGTGTTCTGCGACAATGAGAACGATGCCAACTTCTTGTTCAAGAACAATGGAGATGGGACGTTTGTGGACATGGCCCAGCAGGCAGGTAAGAAAACAAATAATAGAGAAGAAAATTTAATCTGAAGGGCATAAATAATATTTAATAAATATTAAGCTTTAAAGCTTTTGGTTTCACATTTGATCCTTTTCCTCTGTTTAACTAAAGACCAATATTATAACCCAGTTCAATTTATTTTATTTATAAAACACCAAATTACAACAGATGTCATGTCAAGACACTTTACAAACAGGTTAGTACATATGCAGTTTATTGATGTCATAGCAATACAAACTAACCATATAGTTACATTCAGATCCGGTACAGTTTGAGTGTAAATATAATAGAATACAACCAAGAGTTTACAACAGTCTCTCCTCCTGAGCAAGCTTGTGGCAACAGTAGAGAGGGACAGCTTCCTTTTAACAGGTAGAAACCTCCAGCAGACCCAGGCTCTGTATGATCGGCTTTCAGCCACCAGCAACTGGGAGTTAAGAGCACAGAGCTGAGAAAGGACAAAAAATTCAGACGGACTGGTGGAGGAGTACTTTCTTGTCTGGTTAAATATCTGGTTAAATGTGTATCACCGTGTCCTGCACAATTATCGGCACCACTGATTAACTTTATTTACATCTGTAAATAACCTTTTATCATTTATTGCAATAGCATAATATCACACGGAAAAATTTTGAAAAATCCAGCCATGAATCAAAGAATTCCAGTGCTAAGAAATAATAATTTAAAATAAAGATACAGCTGCCACAATTATTTACACTCAAATAAAAGCAGTCAATTCCTGGGGGACTTCAACGCCCACGTGTAAAACGACAGTGACACCTGGAGAGGCGTGATCGGGAGGAATGGCCTCCCCGATCTGAATCCGAGTGGTGTTTTGTTATTGGACTTCTGTGCTAGTCACGGATTGTCCATAATGAACACCATGTTCGAGCATAAGGGTCTCCATCAGTGCACTTGGCACCAGGACACCTTGGCAGGAGGTCGATGATCGACTTTGTTGTCTTGTCGTCAGACCTTCGGCCGCATGTTTTGGACACTCAGGCGAAGAGAGGGGCTGAGCTGTCCACTCATGATGAGTTGGATCTGCTGGAAGAGGATAAACCCGCACAGACTTGGCAGGCCCAAGCGCATAGTGAGGCGTATGCTGGGAACTTCTGGCGGAGCTCTTGGCCAGGGATGTATTCAACTCTCACCTCCGGGAGAGCTTTGACCAGATTCCGGTGGATGTTGGAGACATAGAGTCCGAGTGGACCATGTTCTCAGCATCTATTGTCGCTGCTGCTGCTCGTAGCTGTGGCCGTAAGGTCTGCGGTGCCTGTAGCGGCCGCAATCCCCGAACCCAGTGGTGGACACCAGCAGTAAAGGGACGCTGTCAAGCTGAAGAAGGAGTCCTATCGGCTGTGGTTGGCTTGTGGGACTCCTGAGGCGGCTGACGGGTACCGTGAGGCCAAGCGTGCCGCGGCCCGGGCAGAGGCAATAACTTGGGCCTGGGAGGAGTTCGGTGAGGCCATGGAGAAGGACTACCGGTTGGCCTCGAAGCGATTCTGGCAAACCGTCCGGCGCCTCAGGAGGGGGAAGCAATGCTTCGCCAACACTGTTTATTGTGGGGGTGGGAGGCTGCTGACCTCGACTGGGGACATTATCGGGCGGTGGAAGGAGTACTTCGAGGATCTCCTCAGTCCTGCCTCAAGTCTCTGGATGTTGTGGGGGTGTGATGGTTAACACGCCTCTTCAACATTGTGTGGACAGTGCCTCTGGACTGGCAGACTGGGGTGGTGGTCCCCCTTCACAAGAGGGGTGACCGGAGGGTGTGTTCCAACTACAGGGGGATCACACTCCTCAGCCTCCCTGGTAAGGCCTACGCCAGGGTATTGGAGAGGAGAGTCCGTCTGATAGTCGAACCTCGGCTTCAGGAGGAGCAGTGTGGTTTTAGTCCCTTCTGTGGAACACTAGACCAGCTCTACAGGGTTCTCGAGGGTTCATGGGAGTTTGCCCAACAGGTCCACATGTGTTTTGTGGAACTGGAGAAGGCATTGGACTCGTGGTGCCCTGTGGGGGATGCTCCAGGAGTATGGAATCGGGGGCCCTTTATTAGGGGCCATCCGGTTTCTGTACAAGCGGAGCAGGAGTTTGGTCCGCATTGCCGGCACTAAGTCGGACCTGTACCCGGTGCATGTTGGACTCCGGCAGGGCTGCCCTTTGTCACCGGTCCTGTTCATAACTTTTATGGACAGGATTTCTAGGTGCAGCCAAGGGCCGGAGGGGGTCTGGTTTGGGGACCAGTTGATTTCGTCTCTTCTTTTTGCAGATGACTTGGTCCTGCTGGCCCCCTCTAGCCAAGACCTACAGCATGCACTGGGGCGGTTCACAGCCGAGTGTGAAGCGGCTGGGATGAAGATCAGCTCCTCCAAGTCTAGGCCATGGTTCTCGACCAGAAAAGGATGGCTTGGAGGGGAGTTCCTGCCTCAAGTGGAGGAGTTGAAGTATCTCAGGGTCTTGTTCACGAGTGAGGGAGGAGTGAAGCGGGAGATCGACAGATGGATTGGTGTGGCTGCCGCAGTAATGGGGTCACTGTGCCAGTCCGTTGTGGTGAAGAGAGAGCTGAGCCGAAAAGCGAAGCTCTCGATTTACCGGTCGGTCTACGTTCCTACCCTCACCTATGGCCATGAACTTTGGGTCCTGACCGAAAGAACGAGATCCCGGATACAAGCGGCTGAAATGAGCTTCCTCTGTAGGGTGGCCGGGCACTCCCTTAGAGATAGGGTGAGGAGCTCGGCCATCCGGGAGGGGCTCGGAGTAGAGCCGCTGCTCCTCCACATTGAGAGGAGCCAGTTGAGGTGGCTCTGGCATCTACACTGGATGCCTCCTGGACACCTTCCTTAGGAGGTGTTCCAGCCACGTCCCACCGGGAAGAGGCCCAGGGGACGGGCCAGGACATGCTGGAGGGACTATGTCTCTCAGCTGCCCTGGGAACCCCTTGGGCTCCCCCCGGACGAGCTGAAGGAGGTGTCTTGGGAGAGGGACATCTGGGTGTCTCTGCTGAGTCTGCTGCCCCCGCAACCCGGTCCCGGATAAAGAGGAAGACGACGAGTACGAGTAAAAGCAGTCAAGCATACATGTATACAGTACACATTTTGAACACAAGTATACAAAATCCTATCGCTACATTTACTTTCTAAAATTTTTTTGTTTATTTCGGACTGGGAATAATCGATAAAAAACTAAATGTAATAAAATCCAACAGCAATGATGACTGTAATCAGTAAACGGCAAAGACAAATATTTTTGATGATCAGAGTGTCTCTGAAGACAATTAGCAATCCCTGGCAATATTAACAAGTTTTAATCATATGCGTTTGTGACAACAAGGCTGTTATGCCAGATGGTATCTGAAGTCAAAAAGAATCTCCCAACCTTTCCAGCCTCCCAACCTCCAGCAAAGAGCGGCGTCTGGGGTTCACCAGCAATACATCTCAGCCTAAAAAGGCTGTTGTCCGCATCGGTGGTGGCTGTATCTCCAGAATGTGACGTTTTGGCTTTGATAAATTATTTGCTATTAGACTGTGTGTAGCTTGGAGTGAAAAATTTCAAGCTGCTATTGCCAAAACAAATGTCAAGAATAGTGCCTTGCCTTTGCTGATGGTGTCAGGGATTCTGCAAACAAAAGGGGAAGCAATGGGAGCGGCTCCGTTAATTTAAAGTTGTGGGACGTGTTCATCACATGTTTACAGACAACGCTGTGTGGATGCCTGCAGAGGCCAATGTCATTAAAAATTCAACTTATACAATATTATTATTAATTATATTTTATCATTTATTGTACATAAATCAGTATTTTTTATTACATAATTGCAAAAATCAAATAAGCTCAATAATGAAGCACAGCTCATTTATTGAATTTTTTATTTCAATGTTTTTATTATTTCCTTGAATAAAGGTGTGGCGGACCGGTTCCAGCATGGCAGGGGAGTTGCACTGGCTGACTTCAATGGGGATGGAAAGACAGACATTGTCTACGGCAACTGGAATGGGCCACACCGACTCTACATCCAGACCAGCGACTCCAAATTCCGTGTAGGGAAAAAAAGGGACAAGATTTTGGAAAACTCATCAAAATCTTGGCTTAAGTAGAGGTTTTAAAGACTTTATATATATTGTTTGAGTGTAGGATATTGCCAGTGGAGAGTTTGCTTCACCATCTCCTATCCGCACCGTCATCGCTGCAGACTTTGATAATGACAAGGAGCTGGAGGTGTTCTTTAACAATATTGCCTACAGAGGAATCGCACCGAACAGATTGTTCAGGTTACATTTCAAAATTTACAGAGATTCAATTCCTAATCATAGACATACTGTAGGTCATTCACAGATAAACTTAGGATTTATTTTTAAATTGGACATTTTAAGCAGATGTTGATTGTCTGCAGGGTGTCGAGAAGAGCTAATGCAGACCCTGTGATCGAGGAGCTTAACGTAGGAGATGCTGCAGAGCCACAGGGGCGAGGAACAGGTTAGCCGTCTCTAATTTCAGATTTGACGTCACCCTGACTTCCTGTGTTTCTGTACAGGTGCAACTATTAGATAAAACTACAGCTACATGTAACAGTAGGTCAAGCCAGCAAAAAGGAGTCTGTTTGTTTTGGACAGGGGGAACTGTGACAGACCTCGATGGGGATGGACAGCTGGATCTTCTGCTGGCTCACGGGGAGAGCGCCCAGCAGCCGATCTCAGTCTTTAAGGTCACACAGGTTTGTATCTGTGCATGGCTGTTCATTTTGACTTGAACCCAATTACCGTCAAGCTAATCATCATCATCGTCCTTGTTGTCAGGGTTCATCCAACAACTGGCTGCGGGTCGTTCCTCGTACCCAGTTTGGGGCGTTTGCTCGCGGTGCCAAAGTAACGGCCTTCACCGCTCAGAGTGGAGCTCTCACACGCATCATCGATGGAGGCTCTGGGTACCTGTGTGAGATGGAGCCTGTCGCCCACTTTGGATTAGGTACATTGACATGTCAGTAAAGATGTTGGTTGAGCAAATCTCAGATACTCAATTTTACCACAATTCCTGTTAACCAAATACAGTATTGAAGTATGCATGTCATTTTTATTAGTATAGGTGCATCTTTAATAAATTGCAACATCAACAAAGTGTTTTTTTCATTCATTGAATTCACAAAGTAAGGCTCGTATATTATTTAGGTTTATTACACACAGAGAATTATATTTAAAATGTTTATTTCTGTTTGTTTGGATGAGTGTTGCTTACAGCTAATGAAAACCAAAACTTCAGTTTTTCAGAAAACTAGAATATTACATAAGATCAATAAAAAAGGCTATTTAATACATAAATGTGGACCTTCTGTAAAGTATGTCTATGTACTACACGTATATCTAAAAAAAAAAATGCGGAAAAATTTAAATTCTCACTAGCTGTAAGCCTTATTCATCACAATTAACAGAAAGGAGCATATGAAATATATTACTCTGTGTAACTGGTCTATATATTGAGTTTTTATTTTTTCATTTAAATACTGAAATAAATACATTAATTAATAACATTCTTCTTCATGAGATGAACCTGTACATTGGATGTTATTACTTGTGGCCAACATGATACATATTTGAATACACTGTGAACAATGCGATAAAATTAAATGCAAACATAAATACATGGGCTGCAAACACGGATTTGATTCACCTCTCATCTATAATTTTGCCCAATTCATTGTTCGACTACATAAAGAAAGGGAAGGGTGTTTTATTTATTTAATTTTAAAGAAATTATCTCCCAATAAAGCATCATGACCTAAAGTAATGAAACAATGAGCCCCAGTGTGATGTGAAAACTCTGGCATGCAACAAATGTTCCCTTCAGACTTTGAGGACTCAGCAGGAAGCAGAAAATGTATTTTTAAACTAAAAACAATAAAAAAACCTAAATTTATCTTTTCTACACTCAGTGTTTTTTTTAAAACCTGTAACTTCCAGGAGCAGACACGGTGAAAGTTCTGGAGGTCTCCTGGCCAGATGGCACCACAATGACTCGTGCTCTCAAGTCTGGAGAAATTAAGTCTTTGGTGGAAGTAGCCTACCCGAAAAAAGGAGAAATGTCCATGCTTCCCAATGACACGCAGGTACACAACACGAATTCACAGCATGACTGTTGAATTAAAACATTTACCCAACACATCACAGCCTTTACTACTTTGTGTTTTTAATTTAACTTAATTCATAAGACAATGTCCATCTTTTAAAGCCTAAATATTGAAGATTTTCTTTTTTTTTTTCAGTGTGGGAAAGGCTTTACTGTCACGAACGGCCGCTGTGCAGGTAGGCCAAATAAACGGTAAACGTTTTTCAGACCTAATCTTAGTTTGCTTTATTTTCTTTTACATTATATCTTTTTTGTTTCAGCAGGTATTTGAGGAATATCACATGGAAAAATTCTTTAAAGGGCCGATGTGTTGTGCTACAGAGAATATGACTTTGAATGCTTTTTAAAAAGGTCATCCTGTTTACTTTGAGTAGTTATATTGCTTAAATTCCTTATTTTTCACTAACGTTTTATTTTTACTGCTTTACAAATCCTGTTTAATAAAGTGCTCTGCTATTTCCCTATGTGGGGTCAGTTTATCATTTCATAAAAACACTGTGTCAGTCTCTTTTGCTTAAGGAACAGTTGTTTCTTCTCTTACAAATCCTTGAAAAAGTATTTTCACTCCTTAAACTTTCCTACTTTGTCCTGTTACAGCCACAAAGCATTTTATTGGGATTTTATGCTATAGATCAACACAAGGTAGCTCGTAAGGGTTAAGAGCAAGAAAAGGGATGTGTTTTTCAAAATGTTAAACAAACAAAAATCTGGAAATTGCGGCAGGGCTTTTGTATGGAGACCCCTGAGTCAATGTTTCGCAGAACCACATTTAGCAGCAAATAAAGCTGCAGGTCTTCTGTCTTCTTTTTTTCTTTACCAGTTTTTTACATCTCTAGAGAATTTAACCTATTCATTTTTACAATCTCTCAAGCTCAGTGAGATTGGATAGAGAGGATTTGGGAACATTAAAGTTTAGGTCTTGCCACAGTTTTCCATTTGGATTTGCCTCTGGACTTTGACTGGGTATTTCTAAAACATAAATATGCCATGATCTAAAGCATTCTGTTGCAGTTCTGGTTGTATGCTATGGGTTGTTGTTCTGCTGGAAGATGAACCTCTGCCTCAATCTAAATTTTCTTGCAGCCTCTAACTAGTTTTCATCCTGGATTGGCCTGTAATTGGCGTAATCCATCTTTCTATCAACTCTTGCTAGCTTCTGCTGATGAGAAGCATCCTCCCAGCATAATGCTGCCAAGACCAGGTTTCACTGCAGAGATGTTGTATTGAGCAATTACTTTACTTTTTGCATTTTACACGTGGACCTACTCTCATTTGATCAGAAGAACTGTCCTGTCCCACCTGAGCTCTAGATCTCTGGAGGGCCTCTAAAATGACCGTGGGCTTTGTGGTTGCCTCCCTGATAAATGATCTCCTTGAACAGCCTGTCAGTTTAGCTAAGCCAGGTCTTGGTTGGTTTGCTCTTCAGTCCAACTCTTTCTGCTTTCAGGTGATGGATGGATTGATCAACATTCAAACTTGGGATATTGTTTTACAACTTAACCTTGCTTTAAACTTCTCCACAGCTTTATCAATGGCCCGAAACTGGTACTTTTTCTTGGTCTTTATGATAATGTTTGTTCACCAGTGTTCTCTAGTAAACATTTGAGGCCTTAACAGAACAGCTGGAGATGACATTAAATTAAACCCTTTTGGACTCTATGCTAATTCGATGATTTCTTAAAGAAATTGGTTGCAGTGGATTTGTGCAGGGTTGAGTAAAGGGAGCTAAATACAAATGCACCCCACACTTCACAGATTTTTATTGTGATATGTTTGTATTGGTTTCTCACATAAAATCCCTATAAAATATGTTGAGGCAAGTCATAACTTGGCAAAATGTAAAACTACAACACCTTGTGTAAGGTATTCAGTATACATTGATAGCAGTAAAGAAAAGCTTGAACATTCAGCCTGTTAGGACGGACAGAGTTGGCTCCAAGAGGAAAAAAAACAAGGCCAGTAAAAATGTGAATGTTTTGTTGAGAACATCGAGTTCCTTTATTCCCGTGTTCACCTTTTAGGCCTTCCTTTGTCTCCATTCCACGTTAATGACCTGTGGATAACACTTTAATCTGATGTCGGTGTGTCTCTCATTGTTTTTGGTGTTGTCCTCTGTTGTCTCTCTCCATCCTTCCAGCTTTAGCACCATTTCGCTATGGTCTCCATTCTTCAGTGCCCTTGTTTGACGCATCCTGTTGTGACACATTCTCACTCTTGTGTGTCATGATGCTGTTTGCACTGGCAAATCTGAGGTGAGAGTTATCTGCAGAGAACTGACAACACAGTTTTCATCAAGCTCCACGCGCCTGGACCAGAGAACATCTGAAAGGACTGAGAGACTCAGTCTTTGAATGTCCATAGAAGTGAAATATTTCTTGCCAATCATTTCCGAATGTGAAATGGTTATTTTAATAGAGATTCATTCCACATAGAATAAAATACTTGAAGCTTTTATTCCTTGTAATTGGCTTACAGGTAAAGAAAACCCAAAATTCAGTGTCTTAGAAAATTAGAATATCACATTAGACTAATCAAAAAAGGATGTTTTAAACACAAACGTCAAGCTTCTAAAAAGTAAGCCAATTTCTATGCACTCACTGCCTGGTTGGGCCTCGTCTTGCATGAACTACTGCATCAATGCATCGTGGTATAGAGGCGATCAGCCTGTGGGTAGGTGTTCAGGAAACCCATATTGCTATGATAGCTGCCTTCAGGTAATCTGCCTTGTTGGGTCTGGTGTCTCTCATCTTCCTCTTAACAGCCCATAGATTCTCCATGGGGTTCAGGTCAGTGGAGTTTGCTGGCCAATCAAGAACAGGAACACCATGGTCAATGAAGCAGCTTTTGGTACCTTTGGCAGTGTGGGCAGGGGTCAAGTCCTGCTGGAAAATAAAATCAGCATCTCCACACAGCTTGTCAGCAGAGGGAAGCAAGACGTGCTCTAGATTTACCTGGTAGATGGTTGCATTGACTGTGGACTTCAGGAAACACGGTGGACCAACACCAGCAGATGACATGGCACTCCAATTCATCACTGACTGTGGAAACTTTACACTGGACTTCAAGCAACATGGATTCTGTGCCTCTCCACTTTTCCTCCAGACTCTGAGACCTTGATTTCCAAAGGAAATGCAGATTTACCTTAATCTGAAAACAGGACTTTGGACCATTGAACAACAGTCCAGTTCGTTTTCTTCTTAGCCCAGGTAAGACGCCTCAAACATTGTCTCTGGTTTGGTGGCTGGACACGAGGAATGTGACATTTGTAGCCCATGTCTAGTATTCGTCTGTGTGTGGTGGCTCTTGATGCACCGACTCCAGCCTCAGTCCACTCCTTGGGAAGCCCCCCCCCAAATTCTTGAATGGATTTTGCTTGAGAGGCCTCTCAAGGCTGCGGTTCTCCCTGTTGTTGATGCACCTTTTCCTACCACACCTCTTCCTTCCACTCAATTTTCTGTTAATACGCTTGGATGCAGAACTCTGTGAACAACCAACTTCTTAAGCAATGGCCTTTTGTGGCTTACCCTCCTTGTGAAGGGTGTCCATGACTGTCTTCTGGACATCTGTCAAGTCGGCAGTCTTCTCATGATTGTGTAGCCTATGACCCAGAGTGAGAGACGGTTTAAACTTTAAAGGCTCAGAAAACCCAGCTGATTAGGGTGTGACACGAGTGTCCAATAATAAACCTTTTCACAGTATTCTAATTTTCTGAGACACAACATTTTCAGTTTTCTATACCTTTAAGCCATAATCATCATAATTACAAGAAACAAAGGCTTGGAATATATCACTGTATGTGTAATGATTCTATATAATATATGAGTTTCACTTTCTGATATGACTGGCAGAAAATATTGCACTTTTATGCAATATTCACATTTTTTGCAATGTACCTGTAAGTGCGAACACTGATCTTTGCCTCAACCGTTTGCCACAAATTTAATGTAGCAAAGCATGCGATGAAGGTAAATCGACGTTTAAAGATGCCTATAAGCACATTAAAGGCTTACTGTAACAAACAAATCATTACAAATAATGCTTTAGTTGTTTCAGTTCTCTGAGTTTCTCACTAAGCCATTTATTTATGAAAGTGTTTTTTGCCTGCATAATACCAGAAAGTTTAAATTCACAGAATAGATATCAGTATTGATTTCTCTCTTTTTTTCTGTATTTTTTTTATCAGATGACAGTAAATGTCATTTTTTTATAAATAATGGGTCATACATTTCTTATAGCTCTTAAAATGGGACTGTAAGTAAGGTTAATTAGGGAAAAAAAGCTGTTTTTGCACATACTGATGAACACAGGGCTAATAAATGAAAACACTGCTAGGTGTACTAGAACGTGCTTCAGTGACAACAGAGGCCATATTGTTGTGCTCGAATCTACTTTGGATTGGAAACTTAGAAAAACACAACACAGATTTTATGACTTTACAGTAGGTTCGTAACAGTAGTTGTAAGTCTTCTGCGAGATGGCAACAACTGAAACAATGAGTGAAGAGGATTCTTATACACGGATTAATCAGTTTGCTGCTATAGTTAGATCTGTTTTCAGCCAGTAATCTTACTGGCCTGATTGATGACCTGATGTAGTTTGTTTTGATGTTTAATATAAAGGTTATCGCGCCATGATGTTATAATAAAGCAGAGAAGTGAGAGGTCTACCAAACTGACCCTATTTAGAAAATACATAAACAATTTGACTGCAATGCAAACTATAAAATGGTGTTTTTTTTATTTAATTGGTTTAAATAAATGAGTTCAAATATGAACATCAATGAGCTGATTTTTTTCTTATAATTGTTTAATTTATTTTATTGCAAACATCAATGGATTTTTTAATAAATGTACTGGAAAAAGAAAATATGCGAATCATGAATAGACTTTTTTCCTGGAATGCATTTGTTTTTCTTTTTAATTGATTAGTTAAATTGGTTTGCTACATTTAAAACTAAACGATGTTTCATTTATTTCATGCATGCATGTCCTCTTAGATCCACCAGATTCCCTTGATTGAATATGTTTGGTATTGTTTACCTTTCTGTTAACTGTAGCATCTTGGCAGCCTTTCTTTCACTTTTAAAGGCAGTCCCACCATCTATAGGACTGAATATTAATGTAAAAACTTGAGGGATAACAAATCAGATAATTGTCTGAGGTTCAATCTTCGTCACATTATGGGTCATGCGTAAATCTGGCAACCACAGGAAACATGTTAGCTTTCCTCAGATTCACGTGTGATGTTGCAGCTTTTTACCAAAATTTTCAGTAAAATCATCCAAACTCAATTTATATATAGTATAAAGTTGTAAATCATAATTAATCCAGATAAAATCTAGCCTGCCCAAACCTGCAAAATCCTCTGTTGACATCATATTAAATATGAGGCAACTGATCAGTGTTATTTTCAATATGTTCATTTGGACATCCTTCAAAGCCATTTATTAGTATCCTTCCTGGCTGCAAAAATGTAACATTAAGATCAATTTCAGGTTTCAGTGGTGTTTCCTACGGATCCAACCTGGAGTATCACCTGCTATTTCCAGCAGCGATAATCCCTCACCATGCATGTACTTGTCAGTGTACTATAACCAATACCACTTTCATCACTGCAGTCAACACCAGTGGAATGACGCCAATTTTAGCAGTCAGACACAGAGAGGTTTAGAGGGCAAGCAACGTCTGACTTCAGAGCGCATGCATTGCTCCAGTACCGGCAAATAATATAACCATGTAAGGCAGAGGTGTCCAAACTGCGCCCCGGGGCCATTGGAATTACTTTCTGGGGCCTCTGGTAGCATTCTAACAAAGAATATACAAATTTAACTATTTTGCCTTGCTGCACTGGCAGTTGTTGCAGATGGACACAGCATTATTGTATTTTTTAGGGCAAAGTTTGTAATGAGAAATTACATTCTTCTTAGCATGGAAGATGTTAGCTACAACTCAAAGTATTCATCTTTTACTGACAGCGCTTTTGCTTTCATTTTAATTTCATAGTGAAAAAGAGTATCCAAACATCCAGTGACTTTTTCTTTAAGGCAGACTTGGGTCCATTCATTATTAAGCTAGATAAATACAGCAACCATTTTTGAATAAAGTATGAGAAGACTGAAACGTTTTAGACCAAGAAAAAGGTCAAAAATTTGGAGGGAATTGCAGGCTTTTCTTTTAATAAGGTGAAGGTTTAAGACCCTTTAATGCTTTGAATCTATGATTTACATGTTTGATTTTTTTACAAATCAGACTGCTTTTTCATTTAATTAAATAATGAATGTCAATTTCTTTTTAAGCAGGTAAACGTACAATAAAAACTACATTAAAATCATTTATATATGGTGTTATCTGCCATGGCTTGTGGGTCATCAGAGTGACCCTCTGGCTAAAACACGTAAGGTTCAACCTCTCTTAAATGCTGTTGAGTCTTTGCAGAAATCTGTCAGACGTCCTTCATGCTCATAATGTTTACCAAAGCCAGCAGATCACGTCAAATCTTGTGCCTCTTGGGATTTCATCGACCCAAACTCAAAGCAGAATTAAGAGTTTTTGTTCTGTGCCCCTTTTATAAACTTAGCAGTTTGTAAAATCTTGGAGTGGAAATTCGAACTTAATGACTCACCTCTGTTATTACTTCAATTCAATTCAATTCAGTTTATTTATATAGCGCCAATTCACAACACATGTTGTCTCAAGGCACTTCACAAAAGTCAGGTACATACATTCCAATTAATCCTAATCACCGAACAGTGCAGTCAGAGTTAGTTATTTATTCAAATTGGATAAAAAGTTTTTCTGTCTAAGGAAACCCAGCAGTCACTGGCGTTGACTTTGCAGCAATCCCTCATACTGAGCATGCATGTAGCGACAGTGGAGAGGAAAAACTCCCTTTTAACAGGAAGAAACCTCTAGCAGAACCAGGCTCAGTGTGAGCGGCCATCTGCCACGACCGACTGGGGGTTAGAGAGAACAGAGCAGAGACACAAAGAGAACAAAGAAGCACTGATCCAGGAGTCCTTTCTATGGGAAGGAAAAGTAAATGTTAATGAATGTAGCTCCTTTAGTCGTTTCACCTAGAAAGAAAGAACAAATAAACTCTGAGCCAGTTTTCAAGGTTAGAGTCTGAAAGAGAGCACATAGAGTTAGTCACAGTAAAAGCTCAGTCAATCGCCATGTCTAGGGGAGAGAAAGGGTTAAACACTAAAAGACAGGGCCATGTGGATCATCGGTAGAGGGTGAACATTAAGTTGTTGCCAGCAGAAGCTCGGACGATGCCCCTCTCCAGACAGTTGTCACAGGTAGACACAGAGTCAGGCCAGGTGTAGCTTCTAGGAAGAGAAAAGAGAGAGAACAAAGTTAAAAACTGAAATAACAGCAAATAATGCAGAATTGAAGAGTAGTTTGAGAATGTAGCGAAGAGGGTGAAAGTGGTCATTATGTCCTCCAGCAGCCTAAGCCTATAGCAGCATAACTACACAGAAAGTTTCAGTTCAGATTATTTAGTTAAACGGCGCTTATTTACAACAATGTCGTCTCAAGGCACCCAACAAAGGGTCCCACTGATGGTCATTGTTATACTAAAAACCACAAGGATTGGGATACCTCTCTCTGTCAGACTGATTCTAACCATTGGAAAAGAGAAGGGGTCATACAGGTAGCAGAAATGGAGGGTGTGTTTGCACCTCAACCGTAACTGAGCCGGTTTAGGCTAAACCTGACTCCCCCTTACTCCATCCAACAGGGAGGGAGGAAGGCTCCCTCCTGATAACCTAAGCCACTCTAACTATAAGCTTTATCAAAAAGGAAAGTTTTAAGCCTAGCCTTAAAAGTAGACAGGGTGTCCGCCTCATGGACCAAAACCGGGAGCTGGTTCCACAGGAGAGGAGCCTGATAACTAAAGGATCTGCCTCCCATTCTACTTCTAGGGACTCTAGGAACCACCAGTAAAGCTGCAGTCTGAGAACAAAGTGCCCTGTTAGGAACGTATGGAACAATCAGATCTCTGATGTATGATGGAGCTAAATCATTAAGGGCTTTATATGTGAGGAGGAGAATTTTAAATTCTATTCTGGATTTCACAGGGAGCCAATGAAGGGAAGCTAAAGTAGGGGAAATATGATCTCTCTTTTTAATTTTCATCAGAACTCTTGTTGCAGCATTTTGAATCAGCTGAAGGCTTTTAACTGCATTTTGTGGACATCCTGATTGTAAAGAATTACAATAGTCCAGCCTTGAAGTAACAAATGCATGGACTAGTTTTTCAGCATCACTCCTGGATAGGATATTTCTAATTTTGGCAATGTTCTGGAGATGAAAGAAGGAAATCCTAGAAACCTGTTTAATATGGGATTTAAATGACATGTCCTGGTCAAAAATAACACCAAGGTTTTTTACTTTATTACCGGAGGTCAATTTAATGCCATCCAGGTTAAGTGATTGACTAAGCAGTTTCTTTTTTAAAGACTCCGGTCCAAAGATGACAACTTTTGTCTTGTCGGAATTTAGAAGCAAAAAATTTAAAGTCATCCAAGTTTACTGTCAGTGAACATTTATTGATAAAAAAAATAGGTAGCAGTGGAAAATATCTTTAAGTCTCAAAGCTGACAGAGGAGCAAAACCATTACCATTCAAATAAAAGCCCAGCAAAACTAATACTTTAGTTGTGATAATATTATATAATAACACTTGAAGACCTTCATCGTAAGCTTTTCTAGGTGTTGCATGGATGCAGTGTTGGCTTCTCAGCCTTATCCTTTTGATCCAATAAATAAAACGCATTATAAAATATAGAAGAATTACACAGAGTTATAAACAAACGTTGTGATGAAACAGTTTATTTGACATCCATTTGGTTTGACCTTTGTGCCACATGTATCAAACAAGCAGTATGAAAACTTGTACTTTCACAAAATATCAAAATAAAAGTGACATTCACATTTATGAGCCTTTTTTTGGCAGTTACTGTTCTTTGGAAGTTTGTCCATGAATCAAGGAAGGGTGGGTGTATTTCTAAAATGACAAAGTAAGATTTGGGAAGACGTTTTGACCCATCCTTTCTTTCCTTACATCCGGACCTAACTCACAGTGAGTCCTTGCATAATCTAAATTTAGGAAAAGTCCGCCTCTCTCACTAAAACAGAAGAGGTTAATTCTCGTATTTTTGCATGTGTCTCCATGCCCTGCAAAGAAAAGGCAGGTTTAAGAGAGAAAAATACAGAAGATCTGCTACATTATATACTTGAATAAGTTGACATTCATCTGCTTCCAGGCAGTGTGAAAAACATAAGAGGTAATAGAGGAAGAAATGCTCAACGCTGGCTAACTGATCGTTTGGCAAGTGAACTTCAGCGTGGCATCACTGAATAAAACTGTCTCTGCAGTCAGTTTAAACAACAGAAAACACGACGTTAAAAAACTCTTCCAAATGTTCAGAGTTGATTTAAATGAATTCAGTAAAGCCTCCTAATTGGTGAGGGATCTGGACTTGGTTGTGCAGCTACTTGATGTTAGTTGAGGTATAAAGTTTGGTGAAGCTTATGGTTTTACTTGGCTCTGCACTTCTTTCTTTTTGTTTTTTTCCTTGAAAATGGCAGAAAGGAAAGAAACGGTGCCTCCGATGGAGAGTGTTCTGGCTGGAGATATAGGGAACAGGTCTCATTTCTAGATCCTAAACGATAGTTTTTGAAGAAACAGAAAGGTAAAAGAATGGTCCCATTGAGCAGTTGTGGTCAAATTTGATCTAACTTTCAAAGATACATTATCCTCTCTGAATACCAACAGGGCCGTTTCTCTATGTTGGTTCCACTGCTGGACCAGAACTGGTCTTTGCATCAGAACTGGTTCTTAACTGGTTCTTTAAAAAGCAGTTGAGAACAAGATTGATTTCCCTTAGCCAACAAACCAGCTTGGTACAATTTCATTGAAAACTACTGTACACATTTTAAATATATTATCCTGTCGTTAAAGAAAACTCATGCTTGAGTGGGCCTATTACCAGTCTGCTTTATAAACAATGTTTTTTAAGCAGGTGTCATTGTTGGTGGACAATACCAACCAGCATTCCTTACCTTTTATAAATGTTCAGCATGATTTATAAACTTCACTTGTCAAGTTTTGCAGATGAAAGCAGCTAAAAACTGTAATTGTGAATGCAGCTTTCTGCAGTCCACCCAGAGGCGTTTGTTGCAGGAATGTCAGTAAAACAGACACTGAGCTCACGTTCTTTCATATTTAAAAACCTTATATTGCCTTTAAAAGTATGGTCATGGATTTGCCCCTTATCAAAGCAGGTCTTTGGTCTGATCAAGCAGACTAAGTGCTGAGATAGCACTATTAGGTTTGGTCCATTAAGTGGAAAGATTCGGTGCAAAGCAGGAACTGGCTCCAAACTGGCCCTGGAGAATCTTTAGAGGAAAAAGAACAAACAGTGAACATTTATTAATTACCCATTCGTTAACTCCTGATAGAAAGAGAAAATTAAACATTAGCTGAGCTTTGTTCTGAGAGGTGCTTGTTATTTTTAGAGCATATTGACTTCTCCCACAGTCAAAACAAGAATATGTTTACTGCTAATTCAAAATTATATTTAGGTGGAACTTTGTGGTTCTATTTCAACCGTCTATATTTTGTAGCAGAACATAAAGGTAGAGAGGAGAAGAAGGTAGAAATAATTTTTTAAAACCTTGTAGTCACAATGCTGGTACCCTGTTGGTGTTCAACTCTGTACCTTTTTGGGACCCTTCCTTCACCTTGATTTCTTTCTGTGTTACATTAAGAGTCATGTCTGAAATGCATCGTTACATGTACATATCTTTGAGACAAACTGCTAAAGTGCGCATTTTGTCTACTGTGGAACAGGTTTATGATCACAGGTCATGGACACAAACATTTTTGAGGAGGCTGGTGAGAGCTTGGTGTGAATGTAAATGTGTGGGATGCAATGGCTGTTGGAACATGAGTGGTATTATTGTCCTAAGTTTTCCTGCAGGACGGGCTCTGCGCCCAGTCATCGAGCGGTGCTACCGGACACGGAACTGCTGCCAGAACTGGAGCCACTGGAACCACGGTCTTCATAGATGGATATCTCAATCTGGAGAATGCAGTTAGGGACCAAAAATGTGTTACTACTTTAAATCTAAAGTTTTTTTGTGAATTTTGATCCCAATTTAGCACTTCTAGTGGTGCTATGAAGGTCATCAATAACTCAACAAGATCTTTTGTTGATAAGCATTGATGTCTTTTTATGCGTTAAGATCAATTTAAAGCCTTTCAGTCTGCTGCTCACTGGATTCCAGTTGAACGTCTACCAATCATTATTTGTTGTAAACAAGCAATTGAACAGTTTTTGACAGGTAAAACCCAGGTCATTGATATAGATGCTTCTAGCTCAGACTTATTTCAAGTCCATATTGGAGTTTCACAAGGTTCGGTTATTGCCACATTATTTCTTCTATAAATAAATGACTTAATACATAGGAGGTAGAATCAACCTTTCTGCTTGTTATTGAGAATAAGGATAAGCAGTACTGAGATTTATTGCTAACTGGTTTTCTTACTCATCAATGTCCACTCTATACTAATTTAAAGAGGAAATCCTTACATGCTCATTTCCTCAGTCACTACGGGGGATTATCAAGCAAACAATTCTGAATTTTTTTTAATTATTATTAATATCTTTTTTGGTATGCAAACAAGAAAGAATTTAAAGCCCTGCGGAGAACTGCAGGGGATTGGCAAACTGTGTGCAAGTGCTTCTAAGCATGTTTTTACTAATTTACTACCGGGGTCGGGGTCTTGAGCAGTGTTGCTGCTATTTTTGATATTTTATGAATTTTATTCATGAATTAATGAATAAACAAGCAAGGATACAACACGCATTCCCCTTTCAATGGGATCCGTGATGAGCAGACCTCTGGGAGCATAGATCTTCTCATTCTGCTCTTGAATGTACTTTCCTATCTTCTTCAACACCTGATACACAGATTGGACAAGAAAAGATAAGAAACTGTGTGGAGTTCATGTCAGATTAATCGGAACCTTCGAAACACAATAAACTAAGATGGCAGTCTGACCTTCTCGTAGCGAGTCTCCATGCAGAGGAAGATGAGATAAGCCGTGACGCATGCCAGGCAGCCCTCCAGGTAAGACTGGCCTCCAATCTTTTCTGCCTCTGCATAAAAGTTGTTCAGTGTCTTCACAGTGTCCTCAAACAGAGTCCGCTCAATCTGCAGACACATTATGACCCGCAAGCATTTAAAGCAAGACAAGAAGCATCAGAATATGTGCGAGTTGGCTTACTCTGTATGTAGTCTCAAAAGCTTTTAAGATTAACAAAAGTTTAAAATTACATTACTGCACAAGTCTGTCTAGTTTTTCAAGAAAATCAGTATAATCTGTAGATAAATGTTACAAATTCAGACATTATTTCCCCTCAAAAGTTTATTTTATCATTTTAAATAGTTTATATTTAACCTACTGTGAATTAAAACTACAAATACAGTGGGGCTCCACAGCAAAACTGCAACAGAGAAGGACCAAAAAGGTGCAAAAGATAAATAGCTTGAGATTAAGATTGTTTAGGCGTAAGCATGGCACCACTGACAGTTTCAGTCCTTGTCATCGTCAAAACTACTTTAGTATTCCAAAGGTGAAAATATCATTGACTCATTTATTTGTAGAATAAAATATCTGTTTAAATGTACGTTTTTTCTAAGTTAAAAGCTCAGTATTAACCACATACGATTACATCTGATACTAATTTATCATTTTATAAACCTTTCAACTGATATAAAACTAGGATTTTAAATGACATCCTATTCAGTCCCTTTTCAATTTTCAGAAAATCTAGCCCTGGACCCCACGATAGATCAGAAATGTATCATCATGTGTGAGATTTCAACACTGCAAAGAACGACTTGGACCGCAATGGACAACAAGCTACTGTAATGCAAAGTGCCATGCAATCAGGTTCTGCATGGTAATAATATTTTTATTATTAATAATAATATTTGGGTCGAATCATACAGGCTCTCACTGTCCAAGACGCTCATTCTTGATTTAGTTATAAAAGAAACCAAGAAGAAGCCAATAACCCTAATTTGAAATGGCGGTTGAATAATTTTAAGAGCAAATTCACAACATTATGACTCTTGATCAATTATGACATAATGACCCTTGACCAATGCTTCTTCAAGAACATTAAAACATAATAGAAAGAACTGTAAAAATACAGAAATGTTCCTGCAGCTTATAGCTACAGATGCAGGAAAACTTGTAGGCACCCTTAGAAAGCGTGCGCATAAAGCCTTAAAATAACTTCTGAATTTATTGCAGTAGCATAATGTCCTTTATAGGAAAAATAAAGCCTTTATCTAAGCACATTTATTCAGTCAGTGAAGGATCAATTGCTTTTTATTGATTTCATATTTAAGAACAAACTGACCAGCTGAGAATGAAATGTTATTCCTTTCTGTGAGCCCCCAAGTGGTCACATAATCATAGGCTGAAATAATCTGACATTGTGCCATTTTTGTTTTCAGCAGGCCGAGGTGAGTTCATAGCATAGCACAGAATTTGGTAATGTTAATGTTGGGTCATTGCTGTGATATCTGAGTTGAAGTTCTACAGCCATGACACACATGTCCCTTATACATGGTGCGTTAGAGCTTCGGAGCTCAAGTGGTGGAGTTATTTGACACGTCCAAAAAAAAAAAAAAAAAAAAAAACAATGACAGCTTTTCTTTAGCTGGTGATTATATTTTAAATAAAATAGTATCTAGTGTAATGTAAGGCAATGCTGCGGTGTTATTTTGCTATGCCATCTCTTCTAATTTTTGGCAATAAAGTCTCCTGGTGGGTTTGATGTAAAACAAAGGATGAATATGTGAAAAGTTAACTCATGCCCAAAATTATGAACAATGGAGGATCCGTAATGCATTGAGCCCATATCCCTTCCAAATGTTAACGTTGTTGGATCACTTAAGATTAACTCCAAAATACGCGATTTTAAATACAAATCTGGTAGACTACAACGATAAACTGAAAATGAGTAATTTCAGAAACTTTCAACAGGACAATGTTCCAAATATTTCAGCAAATTAATAGGGAAATGATTCACCAGACACAAAATCCACTTTCTCCTATGGCTATCTCACAACTCAGACGTAAATCTTATAGTAAACCTGTAGGTTGAGATATATAGAAAGATTTACTGAGAGAATGTATTGGGGGGGGTCAAAGATCCCTCTAAATGCACCCAACTTATTAGATATTATTTAATAATATTATGAGGCAAATATTATAAGACTCGGTGTGGTCCTATTGACAGGAGGGGTACCAACATTTGTGCCATGGGCGATTTAGTTAAAAAAACAATTTCAGGGTTTCTTAACATATTTTTTCTCTCTCAATAAATCTACCCAAATTAAAGGTTGGATGTTTCTAAACATCTGTCAGTAAGAGATTAGGCCACTGCGACAAAACATGAATTTACACGTTTTTACCAGGATGTCCCACAGTTGTATCTGCACATGTACATGGATCCTTATAAAATAAAAACATTATGCACAAAGTCCTCTCCTTACCCTGCTCTCCAGCTCAGAGGGGAACTTCGTCTGAAACCTGCATGTGGTCCCTTCACTGTAGTCCCTCTGGATGAACACCTTGTTGGCAAGAGATGCACTGTGCCTCAGCTCCTGTAGGTTATGGAACTGAGTTGGATAGAACATAAAACAGTAAGGGTTAAAGCAATGTGTTTTAATGAATCCTCAGAGAGATCTGTCCCCCTGTGCAGCATATCAGGTTTCTGTTCACTCCTGTGTGTACAAACAAAGGATGATGTTGAAGGTGTTGGATGATCGGGTAAGAACAGACAGGATGTGATCGATCAATCTGTGGCTCAGTGACTGCAATAATTTCTGCCTGGCTGGCTGTTGGAGGAGAGCCCAGCACTGGACATACTATCTTATCCACACACCCACGGTTGGGTTATTTCCCATCTTTCTCTCTGGGCTGGGATGAAGTACAACATTTCACTTAAAACAGATCGAATCAAGATGTGGCAGACTGGCCAAAAAAAGGCCAGCAAAGCATTACAAACGGCCTAATAAACAGAGGCAGCTTCTGATGAGGGTCTGAGCGGCGTGGCTTCTGTCCGTGGTGCTGAACGCCGCCCTGCGTGTTTCAGAGCAGTCAAACAGTGGCCTGTCACCGGATTAAAAGGGAACAACAGAGCAAAACAGATTTGCTTTCACCAAAACAGCTTAACTTTGCGGGGGTGGGCGGCTGGCCTCACACCGTAATCCGCTGTTTCTCATGAATTTACGGACCCACGTCATGCAGCTGAAGCTATGGTCCTCACCATGTATACAGTTACTGTCTTTCTGCTGGAGAGAGGAATAAAAACGCAAAATCCGTTGCACTGTGCAGGATAATGTAGGACACGATCCAGTCCAGAATGAGGGGAGGTGCAGTTAAATCAGCCGTGTGCAGACCCGATGCCCTCACTGTCCGTATTAATTGCATCAGGAGAGGATTTGATTTGCTTTTATTTTTCAGTTTATCGATAAGTGATAAAACATATTCTCGTTCCTGAGCGGGGAGAAAAACACAATATGATTCGTCTTACCTCTGTCGCCATGTTGCCATCCGTGGACGTGGGGAAGAATCCCTTCATGTGCTGAAATCTCTTTAGTGGGACAGGGAGGATCAGAGGGCGGGGCTTGTGTGGTGGGCGTGGCTATACCTAATGGGGCGGGGTCCGGTTTGAAACGTTTAAAAAGGGTGTGGTTGGTAGTAGAAGAGCTCGGTACGGGGTTTCTGTTCATTTTTCATTTCAAAATTTCCTTATTTTTTTGGTTTTACATTTATAGCTATATAGAAAAAAATCTAGAGATGCACTGATTTGGATCTTCCTGGCCGAACCCAATTCAAATTCTGAAGAAAGTTCCTTGATAAGGTGTTGGGAATTAGGCACCCAACAGAAAATGAAGGGATTCCAAAACTATAGCCATTTATTTTTCTAAACATTCTCATATCTAAACATTTTTATTTCACTCAAAAAATGTGCAGCAAATTACTACATGGGGTTGGTTGATGATATAGACAGAAAATGGTGGGAGTGCTAAGGTTTAATGCATTTAATGAATAGGGTGAAAATAATATAGCCTGGTGGCACCGATCGTATGGCCGCGTCGCTTTCGTCAGTCTGCCCCAGGGCAGCTGTGGCTACAATGCTAGCTTACCACTGTCAGTGTGTGAATGTGTGTAAGAATGCCTGATTATAGTCTTAAGCGTTTTGGAGTCTTTGGGGACTTAAAAAGCGTTATACACGTGCATGCCATTTACCATACTGCTGGGTGACTTCAGCACCCACATGGGAAACAACAGTGACACCTGGAGGTGTGTTATTGGGAGGAATGGCCTCCCCATCTGAACCTGATTGGTGTTTTATTGTTGGACTTCTGTGCCAGTCACGGTTGTCTATAACGAACATCATGTTCAGGCATAAGGGTGTTCCTCAGTGCACTTGGTACCAGCACACCCTAGGCCGGAGGTCGACGATCGACTTTCTAGTATTGTCTTCTGACCTTCGGCAGCATGTCTTGGACACTCCAGTAAAGAAAGTGGGAGCGGTCTACCGATCACCACCTGGTCGTGAGTTGGATCCGAGGCAGAGGACGAAGCTGGACAGACACGGTAGGCCCAATCATGTATTGAGGTTCTGCTGTAATGTCTGGTGGAGCACTTAGTCAGGCATGTATTCAACTCCCACCTCCAGGAGAGCTTTTCGCAGATTCCGGTGGGAGGCTGGAGACAGAGTCCGAGTGGACAATGTTCTTTACCTCTATTGTCGATGCGGTTACCTGTAGCTCTGGCCGTAAGGTCTGTGGTGCCTGTTGCAGCGGTAATCCCCAAACCCGGTAGTGGACCCAGACGGGGTGCCATCCGCTGAAGGAGTCCTATCGAGCCTGGCTGGCTTGTGGGAATCCTGATGGGGCTGACAGGTAGCATGAGGCCAAGCCCACCCAAGCCCTGGGTAGTGGCAGAGGCAAAACTGGGGCCTGGGAGGAGTTCGGTGAGGCCATGGAGAAGACTATCGGTCAGCCTCAAAGCGACTGATAGCGACTTTATTTTTTTAAGTGTAATGCTAAAATACAGATGTAGCAAATAAAAGATAGTCCTTTAAGTATAAATCAATGTAAACCCCCTTCGTTTATTAAGCATTTTTATTTCTGCGCTTTAGAAAGTTAAAGATAAGAAAAAAGATAAGAAAAAATTCAAACAGTGACCTTCAAGACAGCATAGCAGCCACAGTTCACTAAATAAAAACAGATTGAAAGATGAATAATTGAAAAATGAAAAACTGAATTTGTAATTAAATTTAAAAAAACGTGCAACAATGATTTATTAAATGTATAAAATTGATTTAAATTTAAATTATAATAAATAGAATTAAGAAAAATCTTCATTGTTTCATGTTTTAATAACTTCCTGGTGCCACTCTACACCACATCAAGAAATGATTTTATCTGTCAGCCTTTCCCTTTAAAGTGAGTAGGCAAGACTAACAGGGCTTTAAAGAGGGTGACTGGTCTGAGACCATGTGCGTGTGGAAATCTATTTGGGCAATTAAGGTATTATTCTAACTTTCCCATGAACAATAATTATGTAGTAATTCCTTAATTTCTTAAATTGAGACACTTTTGACCAAGGACTTGGCCCACACTCTCCTCAATCCATCCATGCAACTCAGTCAGAATTATCTTATCTTGCGAGTCAGGTAGAGCCAGAAGTCTCCTTGGTATACAGTCAGTTTGTCTAAGGACTTGTAATTCTTTAAAATACATTTTTTTTATTCGGGGTGGTTTGCTCGAGCTTATCTGTTCATGTCATGAAACTCAGAAAATGCCATATTTTGACTGAGGGAAAAACAGAAGAACAGATAAGTTGCAGGTTTTATATGCTGGGCATGGTCTTTACTTGGAGACTGGTTGATCTTAACTGCAATGTATAATGATGCTTCATCTGAAGAATTATTATCAATTCATAATCATCTGTTGTCTTCTGCTTATCCAAGATCAGGTTAGAGGGGTTAACAAGTCCAGGAAGGAAGCCCAGAGATCTCCCTCTACAGTTACACTCCAACTCATCTTGGCCAAGGCATCCCTAAGCCAGAAGGGCTCTACACTCCAGATTAAAATCTTAAGACCCAGGTAGAAATGATAAGCATTTGCATTTTGTACTGGTGGATAATAACCGATCTTAAGTAAAACTTGAAAAGACAAAACACGGAGTAGCCGAGTCATTCAAAAACTGCACAGGCAAGACCTCGCTCAATGCTTCACTGCCACCAACTTTGGACACAGTAACGGTTATTTTAGGGTTATAAAAAGATCCTGAGGGTCATAGACCTAAAACTTTGAGGGGGTAGACCTACAAAAACGGACATCAGCTTCGGGCTATTTGATGCCCTTTGTGAAGCCATCTTCCCCTCATCAAACAACATTGTAACGGCCTACAGGAAGTACTCGCATCAGGCATGTCTAAAGTAGAATATTAAAAGCTCAACGAGGACAGTGGGGCTACTCACTGCTGAGTCCTTTTATTGACATCTTTACTTCCGTTTTTGGTTTTTCTATTGGGCTGTGGTTTTCACCTTTGATCCGCTGATGCATAGACTGAGTTTAAATGTCAGGACCACAGGTGAAGGTCGAAACGTTGACGGATGGAAAAAATGTGAGAGCTTTCCTTTTTGGCTCGGTCCTATCTTCACCGCAACAGGCCGGAGCGGTGCATTCATTACTACTGACGACCCCCCCCTGTCTGTCCATCTCCATCCCTTCAGAACAGGAACTGAACCTTCATATAATAGACAAATACTGTATGAAACTAATTTAGCTATATCAACAACTAAAGACATGGAACCTATTTTAATACATAACTGAAGAGTTTATAAAAGCAAAATTATTTAATTAACCATAAGCATTTTTACCACTGCTGGGTATTAACATTAAATCTCTGTTAAGAGAGAAATTACCTTCAAAGATTGAACCCAAACTATGTAAAACTCGTCTATGTAAAGCATCTAAAATGCAGTTATGTAAAAACAACCCATGCGGCATAATTAGGCCATCTAGCATTAAAAAAGAAACTGATCGTACATCGATGCTGCTTTTAAGAAAAAAAAACAATTCTGGATAACAAAATTTTTAATAAAATTAAATTCTGGTGCTAAAAACTGTCAGGAATGTTATAAAAATTTCTACGTCCAGTATTAAGTTGTGGTTACAACCGTTTTTAAATGTTAATATGGTTTTAATAAAGCAAAAGACCTTAACCTTCTCTGCTCAACTTAGATAACTTATAATTTCACAATTTATTACAATATAATCATAAATGAACCTTTAAAATATGACTCTACAAATATCTCAAAAACACACAAATACCCACTTGTTCAAATAAAAATCTGCACTTTTTGGAGTTTTAAATTAAATATATTAGATATAGAACAAATAGAACATATTACAGTAACAGTGGATATATGATTACCATAAAAGCAAAGCGAACAGTTACAATCATCTGTCTGATTAAAAAAAAATCGACTGTTTACCGCGACACGAGTTTTCAACACCTCAAAATCAGTTCTTCAAGTCAAGTCCTGCTTGCAAGAGAGTGAGGCTGTGGTGAATATTTCAGGTGTCTTCTCGGCAGATTCTGGGACTTTCATCCAGTTAGGTTTAACATCCATCCAGTTTCAGGAGAAGCTTCAGAAGTCTGGAGATTTCTAGGCTGCCACGGCACGTCGATAAGCGCATTTATCCACAAAGGAAAACATTAAAACCAGGAGGCAAGTAGATAGTTATAGCATTTTGAAAAAGTCTCTGTTCTGCTGAAGGTTGTGCTTTTTTACTTGAAATTATGCTGATTCAAGGTGTTCTTCCTCTAACTGTGATCTTTGAGCCCCAGATGGTGCCGACAAAGCTGGACAGAAAGCAAACCTCAGGTCACAGGCAGTACTCCAGCAGCAGGACCAATTCTGAAACACAACTGGGCATTTTGTCTAATTGTTTATGACAAAATTATCTCAGGGAGCTCAGATTAACAAAAAATCTAAATACTGTATATTAAAAGAGCAAGACTGTGCAATCTTCATATTAGCTGGCCAGAGCTAATCACAAAACTTCAAATTATTACGTTGCTCATTTGAACACATCGACTCCAGTTCTGTCCACTTTTGAAATTGATCCAAAAGCATCTTAAGTTTCGCTTTTTTCCTATAGAGGATCCCTCTCAGTAAGACTTACCTGCCCCACAAGACAGGTAATGTAAAGCAGGTAAAAACTAAATCCCAGGCATCCATCCTGTTCAGTCTTGGCCTTAAATGTGCAGCATTTATAATTCTCTTAGCTTAGAGAGGGGAATAAATGTAGGTCCTCTGAGTGTGAAGCCATAATGATCTGATCATGGGGTCCTGTGCATCATGGACAGATTTTAGCAGGAAACGTCCAAACACACTACAGTAGCAATCCCACAAGCCACATATGAGGTTTACAGAGGGATGCAGCTGGTATAGGCAGGAGGGTCCTGGATTTCCACATGGGAGATATCTGCACAACGTGTATGAGCCTTTACTACCGAACCGAGGCATGTAGGTTTGGGTTTCAGTGAAGGACTCTGGAGACAAAATCAGTACATAGTCTCATTGTAACTTGAGGAGGGAGGCATTACAGGCAGCACACACAAACACGGTCTCTCTCTGTGCCTCTGGAGCTGAGAAGGAGACATGAAGCAGAATATGAGCGGGAAGAAAAATAAACGGTAACAGGAATCAACTCTCATGCAGGGGTCTCTGACTCTGGACCTCGAGAGCTATAGTCCTGCAAGTTTTAAAAGCATTCCTGTTCCAACCCTAATCAGAAGAAAGACTAACTACCAAACATCTGCAGAACTTATTGACATGGTGAGGAGGTAATTAATTGGATCCAGGTGTTGTGAATACGGATGCATCTAAACGTTGAAGGAAAGCAGCTCTCGAGGACATGAGTTGGAGACCCCTGCCTAAAATAAAATTTCAGTGATTTCTAAAAACACAATTTTTTACTTCTTGAAATCAATCATAATTATTGCTAGCATGATTTTATCTTTTATTAATTTCCATTCTCACCTGTCGCCCCCATGCAGGATCTCAGCACCTTGAAGGAACAGCACCGGGAGCAGAAGCTGTTGCCACAGTTACTGCAGTTTCTCTGCAACATAAAGACATGCCACTTCAAACCCAGTGTCAGTAAAATGATCAAACTAAAACTGATAATGATGTGAAAGGTTCAACATTGACAAAAGGTTTAAGTCTCACCCTCTTCTTCAGTACGGAGAAGACGGCACTGCAGCCGGAACAGTTGCCTTTGGAGATAGAGTGATAAAATGGAGCAGCATTTAATAACTACCGTAAGACTTTTCTTCCCCATCAACAAGGTCTAAAGGAGAGCAAAACAAAAACCAGAAGAGGCGTCAGAGCGGACTGACCCGTGCTGGTGGTAGGATAGCGTTTCCGCAGTCTCTCCGTCAGTTTGGAGACCTTGCTGCGTATCGGTTCATTTCGACTCAAGAGGCCATTCTCAGACACAGTGTCATACTCAGGAGCTCCAAGAGGCCCGTCATCATCCTCCTGAGGAAGATGAAAAAAAGAGAGAAACAGACCAGAGAAATGATTTATAATTTTATAAAATCGGACATGGTCTTTGGAGTTTTTCAAATACAAATGTGTGACCACCTTAAGATGAATTTTATCCAAAACAGAATCACTAATATTGTGTTTCAAAAACCGAGCAGCTTCAGCACAAGTAGCAAAACCACTAGTGCATTAATTAAAGCTGAGAATGCATGTATTTACAGTGCAAGTGCATTCAGTACATGCATTGGGAATATAATGAGCACAAGGCCACCAAAAGAATCAATATTTTGTAATGATATCACTGTAAGACTATTGCAATGTATTTAACCTAAGTTTTTTGTTACATCTATTTAACTGTACATGTCACCTCCGGGGTTCACTAGTCAGGCTTATAAAACATTATGGGCCTGATCTTCAAAGATTCCACATAAGAAGCGCCAAATTGCTTGTACCAAAAAAAACAATTGAATGTGCAATAAGTGGGTGTGTTTCAAACATTGTGCATGCAATGGATAACAGGTGCAAAAGAGGTGCAACCTGCCCTATTTAAATGAGGAAATTGCATGTGCTACAGGCTGGCTGCTACTGCCCCCAGTGGAACAAGAGGAAAAGCGAACAAAAGCTGTGGCGCTTGAAACATGCCGGGGTTGCTGCGCTGCATCATTACAAATGATCCCGGTGCTGATTTTGTCTTTCTGTTCCATTCGGATCGTGCACAGCTTGTTAACTGTGTTGCTCGACGTAACTCACTACGGTTGCAGCTTACAAATAGGCCAATCAATATTAACATTATAAATGACAAACATGTCTGCCAATTAATTCATTAGAGGTTTGCACACCTTGATCTTTTAATTCTTTTCGGAGACTCACCGTATTCTTTTAGTTTTTAAGAGTGTTTGAAGTGTTTAACATAAACAGCCCCTATAGTTAAGCCTGAATTTTAGCAACGTAAAAATAGTTTGTTGTAAGGGTTGGCTATCTGTATATTTTATCTTTGCTCATTTTAAAACATAACATCATGTAACTGTCCTGCAAAGAATTTGAATCGAATATTTATGTACATAAAAATAAACTATTTTCTAATGATTGTCCTGAATTCATTTTGCTTGTTCTGTCAATATTTTAACGATATATAACATGTTTGATCATTTAAGTTGTTAGTTGGTGACATGAAATCATTTTTACTGTATCTGCCTTATAATGACTTTATTTCTTTCCTATTAATTGTACTATCAGCATCATAGCACGGTGGGTACTTTGCATGATGTGCAATTACAGTTAACAGGCTGTGCACGCTTCTCTGGTGGATGATCAGTTATGTGTGCACTTCACCATGATCGGGGTTTGTGCTTTGCACCCCCAGATGACTCACGACAGCAATGGGGGCGTGGAATGATCCAAAACCAAAAAAAAAAAAGTTTGAAAGGGAAAATTTATATAGGGGGGATATTCACTGCTTCGTTTGTGATCGGCTAAAATCAGCCTTAGATAATCCTACTTTTAAAAATCGTCTATTCTCATCTATTTTTATTTTTTTATTTTGACAACCCAAATTGAGGCCCACATGTACAGAAGAATTCTCTCCCCCCTTTTCATCTGTATTCAATTTTATGCCCTTTCTGGGCCCACATTTGGCCCGGGGGGCCCCCCAAAAACATTTTTGAATCCTAGTTGGACCTGATTTAACACATGCAAAATTTTTAGCCCCACAAACAAAAAACCTGAAATCGGTTAGGGTTTAAATTTAAAAATCGCATTGGGGGTTTGGAAAAGGGGTTTAAATTTTTTGCTTTACCCCCTCCATAAAAATTTGTGCGTTTGGGGCATTATCATATGTTTTGAAATAATTCCCAAGAAGGCAAACACGCTAAAAAGTTTTGGGGCCCGCTGTTCCAGAAGCAAACAAGTGGGTTTGTGGTTTGAAAACCCCAAAAACCCTTTTTTAAGGGTCAGGCCTCTATGTACACATCAAAAGGGATTCATGAGGGGCCCGGGAAAATAGAAAACGGGTAAACAGTAGTAAAACAAGGAAATGGATTTTGTCCTTAAAAACTAAAACTGTTTTTTTTGGTTTTAAATGAAAAAAAAACCCTGTTGTAAAAAAAGGCCCCCAAAAATATTGCCTTTTTAAATTTACTAAAAAACTTATTTTTACCAGCTTTTAAACAGAATAATAGTAGGGGGTTTTTAAAAAAATGCCCTTTTACGTTTGGGCTTTTAGGCCCCCCAAAACAAATCCCTTGGGAAAACTGCAAAATCAAATTCAATAAAAAACATGAAAACATCATCAGACTTCCCTCTACAGGAAGTGAGAAAACATGAATATCAGACAGTCCAAATAATTGCAGTCTGCATTTTCTCTATTCTAATATTTATTATATAAACTGAAAAATACTAAAAGGTCTAGGCTTCCAGTGAATCCCTGAACTAATAAATAATTATTAATAAATTAAATTCCCAGTTTCCAAGGACCGCTTCAAAAGCGCCCCTCCAAGAGGGTCACCGAGGTCTTGCCCCTGGGGAAAAAAAGTTTGCCAAGCCCAGGAAAAAACTAAAATTTTAAATTCACAAACCTTTTCTTGAAAATTTTTTTGGTTTTTTGCCTCAGAAAAACAGTGTGTTTGAGGGCCCCCAGGCCAAAAACCCCCAATTTTTAAAAGCATTAAGGCCCCCAAGGAAATTTTTTGGGCGGGGCGGTCACTCCAAAAACACCCCAATTTTGCTTTCATCAGTTTAAAAATTGTTTCTCTGTAGAAGAGTAAAGGGGTCTTTAGCTATTCTTTGACCATTCATAGGGTCGTTTTCTGTGTACTCATTTTCATAATTTTAAAGCATCATTTTCTGCACTTTGTTTTCTTCTCTCCAATCAACTTTTTCATCAAGTTTACTGTTCTTCTGTGCAATGTTAGAAAGGAGACATTTGTTGCCTTCGTCCTTAAATGACAATCTACTTTTTGACACAGGACAAACAAGTTCAATGATGATATTTATTTGTTTTGTTTTGAACAGGCCTCCTTTGAATAATAATTCACATACACAGAATCAGCAGCACGCATAATGACTGTTGGATCCTTCGGCTTTAATTCTACTACACCTACTAGTAACTTAGTTCTCATTGAGGAACATTATTTCTACCTAAAACATTGATTGATCAGGTTAGTGATGCCAATTTCAATACAACTATAAAAAACATCAGCCATCAGACTGGCCATGTGGTATTTGTTGGGTCATGTGACTGTGATGGTGATGCAGCGCAAGCAGCGGGGTGTTTAACTGAAGCAGAGAAGCAATGTCAGCAGGGTGGTATTTTTTACACCGTGTTGAAAGGGAGAAATATGTATATAATATGTATAATATCAGTCAATACTAGCAATCCTAGTATCAGACATTGATATCGGCACCGCTTTTAATATCTGTGCATCCCTAAATGTATTATTATGCATAAATATGTAATATGTGGAAAGAACAGGCATCTGACCAAAACATTTTATAACATGCTGTCAGTTATAAAAGCACACCAACACTGGAAATTCTTAATGAGGACATTTTAATAAAATGAATGGAGGAGAAAAGCTGATTCCACTAATGTGCTTCATGAATGGATGGATTTCACTTACCAATAAGAGCAAAGGGGTTTCCTTGTTAGGAAACAGAACGACACATGAAAGCTACTTTATACATGTGGGACACCTGAAATAACACTCACAACCATGCTTTAAAAGCAGAACCAACAACTACACAAGGTGACAACACGTGAAGTTAGTGTGTGGAGTGGGAAAAACTCACCTGCAGAGCAACTGAATTTTCCTGAGTTAAGAGGGACGGCATGAGGGAAAAACAGGAGGTGTCATCAGGATTTAATTTCCAAAGCAGTGATTGGTAAATTCGAGCCATTTTCAAAATGTGTGTCGGAAAAGGAAGAAAATGCTCCTGAATTTCTAAAATAAAAACAAGGCTTGTTTCATTTGCTTTCACAAACAAGTTTCCATCATCCTAAATTTTCAACACAGCCTGTCCTGAGCCATGTCGATCACAAATATCTATTACTGATGAACCAGTCAATCAAGCCAGCGATCGATATCTAACCAATGTTCCTTCGATCAGCTCTGACCAGTGATCAAATCTCAAAGTAAGCCAAAAACCACTATCTGGCACTAAAAGTTTCTAATATTGAACATCTGATCCAGGAGTTGATTGTCTCATGAGGCAGTAAAGACAACAAAGTTATAAAGGCCCAGTGCAAACATTAAATGCGATGTCTTTGCTCATACATGTACATAAATCAATGGACTAGGGTTAGCCAGTACTATGATATTAATATGCACTGAGGTACCCAAGAATAGCAGCAGTAAAAACTGCTCCACAACATGTTAGGTTGGCCATAAGCAGATAAGGTTACACATGTATATAGAGTAGGGCTGCAACGACTAGTAGACATCATCAACAATGTCAACTATAAAGAATTTGTTGACACCAAGTCGCTCAGTGTTACGTTTGAAGCGGACCTGCAGCTAAAAGCTTGCAGCCTGCTGCATATCCACATCAGACCAGATGAAGACAAAATAGTGGCCATATGTTTTTTAATTCTATGAACTTTTTGCTCGAGTCCATATGTATTGCTTACAACACTTTGTTACATCATGCGGTTTCAGTAAAGTAAGGTTAAAAATATACTAGAAAGCCATGAAATGTCCTAAATAATGTGAAGTAATAATACGACATGACAATCCTGTCTAGGTATATGGTCTGATTTTAGGAAGGCTTAACAGTATTAGAAAATTGGACATTGGCTAACCCTAAAGGGCAGAGCATAGTCGTGCGTACTATGAACTCCACAATGTCCGCGGATGGTTTAATAGTGGAGGGTACCACGTACTGGTCATGACAGACTGGGGGATTACAGACTCAGCAGGAGGGGAAACGGGATCTTAAAATATCGCATTAGGTTTGCATTTACCTCGATTGCATCCTTGAATTCGTCATCTGGCTCAGCCTCCTCAGCTTCCTCTATGCTGCCAGGTGAGAGGTCCTGTTGTCAAACACACAGATTCATACATGAACAGTGGTACACAGACACCTTCTGAAAACCTGTTCCCCCCAGAATCAGCTCCCTGGACAGCAGACATTAAACTGCAATGATGAAGAGATCATCCAGAACTGGCCACAAAAATTTATGTCAACATTGAAGCTTTTTGTTGCCTGTTGGCTTATTGTTCCTAGAATAATCTGAGGCCCTTTCCGTTCCGTTCCCTGCCTGTTAATAGGAGACAAAAAATCTATATAGACAACATGGTGCCATCTATGTCCATGTATGGATTTATACTACGTTGAGTACACGGGATAAGCAGAATAAGTAGCTTACAGTTTCAGATGGTTTTACTTTAAATCACAACATCTGAATTTATCACAATCCTTTTAAAAAAAAAATAAAAACCATGTTCTGTAATCTCACCTCCAGGCTGGTCGGTGTGGGGGTCTGGTCCGCTGTGTTGCCCTGGTCCTGCTCCTCACTTACCCCCTCTGAGGTCTGCGTCTGACCCAGATGAAGCAGATTCCTGAGGTCCAACAAAACTGAACAAAAAAGATATCAATACAACATATAAGAACTCCAAACCATCCAAGTGACATTGTTAAAACTTGTCTGAATGAGCCAACCTCTGCAGAAGTCTCTGTTCCACAGGAAGACAACGCTGTTAAGCCCGGCAAGCACCCAGCCCAAAGGAACAACATACAGCAGACACACCACTACCAGCATTGCACCATAAAACCTGGAAGGCAGAGGTAAACAATATGAGAATCAGACCACAGTTTTGAGTTCAAACGCAATTTTCCTTTTACACCAAGCTATAAAAAGGTATAAATACAAAAACTCAGTGTAAATTTATTACAGATTTTATTAGTGTGGTTATGAAAACAGCAGCATTATACCTCTGTATAAAACAGGGCGCAAACACCTCTTTACAAACTATAGACCTGTCTCATTACTACCTTAGTTCTCCAAAATTCTTGAAAACCTCTTTAATAACTGGCTGGATAAATTCTTTGACAAACACAAATGAATCACAGAAAATCAGAATGGATTAAGATCTAACCCATCAACAGACTCAATTGACCAAAAGCAGGACAAAGTTGAAATATTTCTAGACCTGAAGGAAGCATTCAACACCATAAATCAATACGAGTTGCCTTTCTGACAGAAAGCAGTAGGTTAAGTTGGGTGATAACTGTTCGTTATGTTTGGATAATACTTGTGGCGTCCCCCAGGGGTCAGTATTGTGTCCTTTGTAGTTTATTTTGTCCATTAACAATTTGTGTAAAGTCTCAGAAACATTCAAGTGTGTGTTATTTCCTAATGACACAAACATTTTTTTCAGAACAATTTTACTCGCATTACTAGTACACAGGATTAATACGAAGCTAAAAAAATGTAAAAGTGGTGTAATAGAAATAAATTATCATTAAATTTGAGCAAAACGTTCATTGTTTTGGGTAGAACTAAACCACAACTACAAGTTCATTCAGATGGTTTTAAATTAAAATGGTGATCAAAATTTGTATTCTGGGAGCAATAATTGCCCCTCCTTGAACCGCCACCTTAACGTGGTGGAGGGGTTTGAGTGCTCAAATGATCCTAGAGGCTATGTTGTCTGGGGCTTATATGCCCCTGGTAGGGCCCATGGGCAAAACAGGCTCTAAGGTGGACGGGTCAGACAAAACAGACGGCGGTTGGCCAGAAAACCCTTTATGACCGAATACTAAATCGAGGCACGTGACATCGCCACCCTGGTTACGGCGGAGCCGGGGAGGTTCCCACACTGGAGCCAGGCTTGGGGTTGGGACTCATCGGAGAGCGCCTGGTGGCTTGGGGTTGCTCCCGTGGGAGACCCGGCGGGGCCAAAGCCCAAACGAAAGGACACGAGGCCATTCCCCCAGGGGCAAACCACCTGCCAGGGTGGAACCGTGAGGGACCGGGGTTTTGCAAAAAAGGGATTGGGCGGCGGCACGGAAGGGGAGACCTCGGACGGGCCCACATCCCCGGCTGCTTAGGCGGCTCTAGGAAGGTGGATGTCAACCTCGCTGGGGGGGAAGGAGCCCTGAGCTTGTGCTGGGACGGTCGAGAGAAGAGAATCGACTAGAAAACAGTCGGGCTTCCTCAAGCACGCGTGGGCTCTGGAACCATCGCCTTGAGAGGGGCCTGGACTCTCTTCTACTTCTGGAGTGGCCCACGGGGAGAGGCGGCGGGCTGGTGTGGGTTTGCTTGTTTGCCCCCCAGCTTAGCCGTCTCAGTGGGGTTTACCCCAGTGAAATGAAATGAGAGGGTCGCATCCCTAATGGGGTGGGGACAGGTCTCTGACTGTCATTTGAGCCTACGGACGAAGAGTGGAGTGCGGAGTACCCGGCCTTCTTAGCCGTGCTCGGATTAGTCTGCCCTCCTGGGGACTCCATTATTCGATGGGGGACCTTCAACCCCCACGTGGGAAACGGACAGTAAACACCCTGGAGAGGCGTGATTGGGAGCGGAATATGGCCCTCCCCCGATCTGAATCCGGAGGTTTTGTTATGGGACTTATGTGCTAGTCCCGGGTTGTCTCATAATGAATACCATGTCAAACATAAGGGTGTCCATCAGTGCCACTTGGCACCAGGACACCCCTAGGGCAGGAGGTCAATGGTTCGACTTTGTTGTGTTATCATCAGACCTTTGGCCGCATGTTTGGACACTCGGGTTTGAAGAAGCGGGGCTGAGCTGTCCACCTGCATCCACCACATGGTGGTTGAGTTGGGAATCCGTGAGGAAACCCGCGACAGACTTGGCAGGCCCAAGCGCCTCAATTGAGGGTCTGCTGGGAAAAAGCCGTTTTTTTCGCGGAGCTCTGGCAAGGGATTGTATTCAACCTCTCACCTCCGGGATGAGCTTGACCAGATTCCGAGGGATGTTGGAGACATAGAGTCTGACCCGTGGACCATGTTCTCTGCATCTATTGTCGTGCTGCCGCCAGTAGCTGACGGCACATAAGGTTGCGGTGCCTGTCGCGGCGGGCAATCCCAAACCCGGTGATGGAACACCGGCCGGTGAGGGACGCTGTCAAGCTGAAGAAGGAGTCCTAATTGGATGTGCTTGACCTTGTGGGACTACTGGCGGCTGACGGGTACCGTGAGGCCAAGCATGCTGTGGCCAGGGACTGTGGCAGAAGGCAAAAACTCGGGCCTGGAAGGGAAGTTTGGTTGAGGCCATGGGAGACGAACCTACGTGTTGGCCTCGATAAAAGCGATTCGTGGTTGTGCCAAACCGTCCGGAGCTCTCAGGAGGGGAAGCACAGTGCTTCCCAACACAGTTTTACGTTGAGCAGCTGGAGAGCTGATGACTCGAGCTGGGGACATTATTCGGGCGGTGGAAGGAGTACATCGAGGATCTCCTCACAATCCTGCCAATCACGTATTCCATGGTGGAAACAGGGCTGGGGACTCGGGGTTGGATTCCTTTCATCACCCAGGCTGAAGTCACCGAGGTGGTTAAAAAGCTCCACGGTGGCAGGGCTTCGGGGGTGGATGAGATCCACGCTGAATACCTCACGTCTCTGGATGTTGTGGGGCTGTCATAGTTGACACGCCTCTTTAACATTGCTTGGCGGTCCGGGACAGTGCCTCTGGACTGGTAGACTGGGGTGGTGGTCCCCCTTCATAAGAAGGGTGACCGAAGGGTGTGTTCCAACTACAGGGGGATCACAATCCTCAGGCTCCCTGGTAAGGCCTACGCCAGGGTATTGGAGAGTCCAGCCGATAGTCAAACCTCGGCTTCAGGAGGAGCAGTGTGGTTTTCGTCAAATATGCTGGAGATCTCACATTAGATGTGTAGAAGCCAAAGTGTCAGGAGGGCTTGCATTACTAAATAAAGCAAAACAGGTTCTGGATTTAAAAAAAATATTTCACATTATATACTGTTCAACCGTTCTTCTATATTTAAATAACTGCAGTGGTTTGGGGCAATAAATATAATTAAGCGTAGTACAACCATAATTAATTCTGCAGAAGAAAGCAGTAGGGATTATTGATGGGACTGGCTATAGAGACGAGACCAGCTCCCCTTTATTTGCAGTCAAAACTGGTCAAATCTACATATTTTGTGGAGGTACAAACAGCAGTAATACTATTTAAAGCAACAAACAAATTGTTAACTGGTACTATTAAAAACTATCAGCTGAAAGAGAGGGTGGTTATTATTTCATTTTAAAATCAAGGGAAAAGTTTATCACTGTAAAGATTTTGGATTTCCATCGGGGGAGAAGCCTATGGAAAAAAGGGGCCCCCAAACGAAACATTTAAAAAGGATTTCAAAACACAATTTTAAAAAGACAAGGGGTGAAGAATGTATCTGATTATTTTTGCTAATTACAGATAAATATTTATTTGAGCATTTATATATGAATTCATAATTATTATTATAATATGTTATATGGTGTTACTCTTTATTATATATGTATTTATGTGTATATATATAACTAGATATATATTATTGTGTATACTTTGTACATAGATTTGTGTAATATTTAAAAAGGTGTAGATTTATATAATAGTAGGAATGCATGCTTCAATTGAAACTTTATTTTGTAATTGTTGTTATATAATTGATATAAAATAATTGAGTAAACTAAATATTGTTTCAGTCTTATTGAATTTATTATTGTATAGTTTAGAACAAGGAAACAGAACAACTTATTATTAGTATGTTTTAGAGAAGGGGTGAGATTAAATAAGTTTGTACTTCTTCCCACTCCTTATATGTAAACGACAACAGCACTGTAGGGATTATTGTGTTTATTTTTGTTCTTTGCATGTTTGAAATAAATGCTTAATTAACTAAAATGTTAACTAGCTGAAGTTTATGGAACCTGCAAAAATTGCACAAGTAGGTGTATGGATACTAACATACTGCTACAGCTGTATTACATTTGCTACTTCAATATTGACAGTTCCAAGGGTCAGACTTTTGAAGGCAAATGACTTAACTACATGCAGTGTACATGTATCTGTGTGTGTGGGTGAGTGTGTACAAAGACCTTGATGATGTGGCATGATCATCCCAGTATAAGACCTTATAAATAGCTTCCGCTGACTGGCAAGCAGAGGACAACATTTCATCCAGGTGCTTCAGCCTGGTAAGAACAGAAAATACACAAAATATAAAAATAAAACCTAAGATGCAATTAAAAAACAGTTAAAACAAGATTTACGCTTTGGTTGGCAAAAACCCATAATAATAACTCGAATGGACTTCTTTCAAGATATTCTGCCAGAACTAATGTGGTGTGTAAAATTAAAATTATCTGCGTCATTCCCTCTGCTTTCAGCACCAGGCTGCTGCAATCAGTAGCTAGAGAGGAGATAGCAGCACACCAGAGGACTTCTCCAGATGGGGAGCGTTGTTGATGACCATTTAGGCTTAGGTTACTGACATCATCATAAACAATACAGCAAATACTTATTCACCTCATTTACATCTTCCTTTTATGTATAGAGTGCTTAGATTATTGTACCGTATGTCTAGAGAGTCTATTTATGTATAAATATATTTATATTTACGACTTTTTCCATTTTTATCCAAATGTTTATTTTTGAAAGCATTTTACAGTCTGTAAATAATATTTAAATTCTTCTATACTATGTTGTTCCACCTTTTATTCATGATTATTTATTATTTTTTCCATTATTTATTTACCCTTCCTTACAAGACGTTCACCTTTACCCTGTCATGCAGTTGAAACTATTTCATTTCCCCCTGGAGGAATGATAAAGTTTATCTTATCTCAATATTAAAGATTGTTATAGAAGTTTATGTGCTCATTTACTCGACTGTTTAGGGGGTGGATCCCTGCATGATCGAGCCGGTAGAGTCTTATTAATATGCTGTTGTTCATTGTTCGGAGAATATCTCTCTTTTCTCTCGGTCTTTCTGCCATCTTCTCTGCTTCAGACACTCTTAGGCTCACTAAAAGTCCTCCTCACCACTCTAAACATTTTCTCACGTTAGGAGCTCTCTTAAGGACTAAGGAGCTTCGTGAATAACTTATCTTACCGAGGGAAAATTCAAAGAAAATCTTAGAATTCGAGAAATATTTTTCTTAGAATGACGTCACTAGGAGTTACTTTTAGTCTTAAGAGTCTTTGTGAATACAGGCCCAGATGATTAACAGGAACTGCACAGAAATGTACTTACAAATTGAATTATCAATGAGTTGCATCAAAACAGAGGAAATAAGTCAGTGTTAGTTTAGCAACTTGGCAAACTGCTCTACAAGAAATCTCCATGAGCAGGACCAAGTAATGAGTTCAGACTGTAGTTGTATGTTGAATAAGAAAAATCTCCAGAGACAAATGATAAAGCAAGGAGCATTTCAGGTGATCCTTTGTCAGAACATTATAGTAGTTTTCCTAACTCTGTTTAATCGCTCATGGAGCGGCATAAAAGGGCTTTAATGCAGAAAATCCGATTGGGACAAAATATCTGTTGCTATTAAGAAAAATGGAAATTAGAGATAGCAGAATCCTGAACATCACTGGTGAGGTTCTTCACAGGGACAAAATCACAATACTAGTGAAGGTCATGTGATACTGATTAAATCTAGTCTTTTATTTTGTTTTTTGAACATAAACGCGGCATTGATTTGATCAACTTTACTGTTGTTACGACTGTGACTCAGCTTAGGGAAATGAATCATCTTAAATGACTTGGATCGTTATGAGGACCAAAAAGAACATCTTGATTGGGAGATCCTGAGCTTCAGATCTGACCAAAAAATGCTTTGGTCTATTTCTTCTGTTTTATTGGTTGTTTAGCCAAAGAAAACAAATTCAGGAGATGAAAATATTAAAGGATATGTTGACTATAAGTCAACAGGTAGACTTTCTGGTTTCTAAGGAGTCATAATAAAATATGGCAGAGACAACACTTAAGTTTGTTACAGAAGACAGGCAAACAGACTCTCATTGATCATCCACAAATACAAGAAGTGTTTATGAGCTAAAGGTTACCCAATCACTGGCTGCAACCCAGCAGTTTGTAACTTACAGGTCTTTGATTTCCAGCATGGCCTCCTGTTTGGTGAGATTCACTGTCTGCAGGTCTCTACGATGCACAGCGTGATGGCGCCTCTTCTGGAGCTCAGCCTCTGACGCTCTGCTCATACACCTGTCCTGCAGGTAACCCAGTGCAGCAGGCGCTGAAACCGCCACTACACTCACTGTGAACCAGCCCACTGATACCAGACAAGAAGACAGAGCAACTGTTGTATTAATTATTAAGATGCACAACAACAGAACTTGTTAAATATTGATGCCTAACGCCTCAACATACCTTCAGCAACTGTGCAAAAGAAGACATTAAGGAATGCAAACACAAGAAGAGAGCACACTGGCATCTTCCATCTGAGTAATGAGAGAAAAAAACAGTAAATATAATTGACATTCTTAGGAAAAATGTGGCTTTTCTTCTACAAGCACCCAAACATACCCAAGCAGATAGCGAAAGAGCTCCACTGCATCTACAACCGGTTCCAAAAACAGAGCCATTCTCTTGTAGGACACCACCATGTTCAGGAGGTCAAAGTTTGGTGCACAGCGAGGACTCCCTAACTCAGAGGCATCCGGAGACCCTGAGGTCTCTTTAGATAACGAGTGCACAAGCTCCCCCCGTTCCCCCAAACCCTGGGAGGCCTCTCCAGTGCTGTGCAGCGACATCTCTACGCAGTGGGTAGAAAAAAAAAACACAAGCAGGCAGGATGCAATTAATGAAACAGGAAACCTGAATTACAAAAATCATCCTCTCATAAAACGTTGCTTCCTGGAGGAATTTTTTTATGATGAGAGTAACGCATTTCCAAGGTTCAATATCACAAATGAGTCAGGTTGAACCCATCTTGTCCCAAAACCATGTGTGTAAAATCTATCTAGTGCACCATGGTATAGAAAACCCTAAAGATATGAACGTGAACAGCAGAAATGCACAAGAATGTGGCAGCGTGGTTATGCAATAAAAGCTTTAACATTTCAACAGCAGAAGGAACTGCAAACATTCAGAGCTGACAGCAGGTTCCGGAATGTTAATGAAACATAAAAAAATAGCAATATTATTGTAGAATATTGCAACAATAAATATTCACTCTCCTTTTTTTTTACCTTCTTTTGCATCATCAACATGTCCTAACAGCTCTCCCTGAAGTCTAGTATCTTGGTCACCAAGATCTAAATCAGTTGTAGGTATAAAACACAGTAAAAGTCCATAAAAATGAAACTTTTTAATAAAACACTGTGTGGTGTGGTGGAAAACTGACACTGTACACTGCCCTAAACACACCATCCCCACTGAGAAGCATGGTAGCGCCAGTATCATGCTGAGGGAATGCTTTCTTCTGCAAAGACAAGGAAGCCGGTCAAAGGTTATAGGTAGATAGCTTTTGCTAAATACAGGTTAATCCTGGAAGAAAACCTGTTGGAGGCCACAGAAGACTTAAGACTGAGGTAGAGGCTGGTCATGAGCAGTACAACGACCTTAGACATAGAGCCAGAGGGGAACGAGTAGGATCAAACCATAAGCATGTCTTAGAATCGCCCAGTCAATGTTCGGACCTAAATCCAACTGAGAATCTCTGGCAAGACTCAAGTTTGAGCTATTTTGCAAATAATGAGCAAAAAAAAAAAAAAAACAACTATATCTCCATACAGTGGAAAGGGTTTCCTCCATGTTATAGCTGGTGTAGCCTTTAAAAGACCTGCTTGTGCAGCTGTCTTGTTTTAAGACATGAATACTTCCAACAGAGACAATCACTAGAATGAACAGTAATCGGTGCTAATAGCTGCTGTGGCCCGAGAGAGATGTGGCCAAACAGGAAAGGGAACTCTGAATAGAGAGCACTGAACAAGACATATTACAATTAATGTACTGGTTATTATTTCAGCTAAAAACAGGAGGTAGAAAACATAACTTACTGACAGCAGAGACAGTCCAACGCAGCAGCAACAGAGGAGCTGAGCGAGGAGCTCAGGCGAAACTAACAAGACCCACCGACATCATGAGATCGGAGGGAGGAAGAGCCTCCAAACTCGACCAGCTCCGGTAACATGACTGCAGACAGTCCGTCCAAACAGTCTGGCTCCTTAAAACTGCCACAGAGGTGAAACGCGATAAAAAAAAAGACAGTTCTGTTTTGTTTATGGAAGCAGCTTTCCTCGCTAGCTTGCTGCTGTTCAGAGAACGTTCGCTTCCCCTTCTAATCCAGGACGAATAGCTGACAGCGGAAAACGACCTGATCAGTCCAGAACAGTCGATAATAGATAATAGAGCAGATTGATCGATTTCAACAATAAGAAGAGATAGATAGATAGATAGATAGATAGATAGATAGATAGATAGATAGATAGATAGATAGATAGATAGATAGATAGATAGATAGATAGATAGATAGATAGATAGATAGATAGATAGATAGATCTCCTTGCAATCATCCTTATCGTTGGCTCACTCTAAAGACTCTATTTCAGAATCAAGTTGGGACCCTGACTGGGCCACTCCAACATGTTAATATTGTTTAATATTATTGGTCAAATGTAATGATTACCCTTAAATCCAAATGTGTCAGGAGGCTTAGCTGTAGATATTATTTCACCCACTTTGTGCAATGCACCAGTAATTAAACAGGCCTTCAGCATGATTCTACCACCACCATCTGAAGTGCTGCGTGCTACTCTTTTTCTTTTGCAAATTTGAGAAATCAAGGAAGTTTATACAGTTGATGAAAAAGGAAGTCTCCCAATTTCCGGCTCTTATCAGTTAAGTATTAGCAAAGATGGGAAGTCACTTCTGAGTCAGTTGTTCTTATAGCTGCCTTTTCTCTGGAGTTCATTGGAACACAATGTTTACACGAGAAAAAAATACATTCAAATTAACAAAGAGGGAAAGAGAGAGAAAAGGAAAACTGACAGTGATTAAATTACAAACTCAAATCTTATAGGATTTAATTGAAATAGATTAGAACCCATAGAAAGCCAGTAAAGACAATTTAACTACTTAAGTCTAAAGGCTTTGATGCACTTTGTTTTTCTCAGGTTCCTGATCATCAAACATGTTGTTCTAACTTTAAAGAGTCATGGCCATTTAAAACAAAACCTACACAACCCAACACCATGTTCTTATCTTCATAGCAAACACATCTTATAGTGCAGTTACACCAACAGACATGAAGTGTCTGATTGTGCATGATTGTCTCCTTACCCCTGGCTGAGTCGGTTGGAGTATTATCAATTCAATTCAATTCAATTCAATTCAATTCAATTCAGTTCAAAAATACTTTATTAATCCCAAAGGGAAATTAAATGTTGTAGCTCATATAATACAGGTCACATTTTACAAGACGACTGGATGGTATAACATGTTATGTTGCTTGCATATTTCAAAAAAAAAAAATCATAATCATACTGGGTATAGACAGATAAAGTTAAACGGCAAGTTATTTAGTGCACTTTCTTCACATTTAGTGAAATCTAAATCTTAAATCGATATCTAGAAAAATATCTTAAATCTAAATCTTATATCTAAATCTAACTATATATCTTAAATCTAAACGTTAAATCTAAATATATATCTTGTATATTAAATCTAAATCATAAATCTAAATCTTAAATCTAAATCTTATATCTAAATCTAACTATATATCTTAAATCTAAACATTAAATCTAAATATATGTCTTGTATATTAAATCTAAATCATAAATCTAAATCTTAAATCTAAATCTTAAATCTATATCTAAATCTTAAATCTAAATCTAAATCTTATATCTAAATCTAAATATATATCTTAAATCTAAACGTTAAATCTAAATATACGTCTTGTATATTAAATATAAATCATGAATCTAAATCTATATCTTATATCTTAAATCTAAACCTTAAATCTAAATCTATATCTTATATCTTATATCTTAAATCTAAACCTTAAATCTAAATCTATATCTTAAATCTAAACCTTAAATCTAAATCTATATCTTATATCTTAAATCTAAATCTTAAATCTAAATATATCTTGTATCTTAAATCTAAATCTTAAATCTAAATCTCTGACTTAAATCTTCAGAAGATATGCTAATTAACCACGCCCCTTCAAAGTCTCAACTCGTGGCCACACCCCCAGCGCACAGGGCTGAGATTGGGAGAAGAACAGAGAGGTCAAAAGCCAACATGGCGGTCTCGCTGCAAGCCGAAGAGATCGAGCGGGCTGTAGTGACAGTTGTGCGGGCTACACTCCCGCATGCACCACCCCCAGCAGTTTCTGTAAGTACAACAGTTTTTTCCATCTAACTTCTGTATATAAGTGAGGAGTCATTCAGTAGATATCCATGGAAGCAAATGTGTCCCAATATTCAAACTAAAATGTAGTAATAAAATACTTTTTCCATTTTCAAAATGAAGCTGCATTTTTTTGACTCCTACATAAAATTAAAAATAAATCTTTTGACCTCTCTGTTCTTCTCCCAATCATGGCCCTATGCGCCGGGGGTGTGGCCACGAGTTGAGACTTTGAAGGGGCGTGGTTAATTAGCATATCTTCTGAAGATTTAGGTCAGAGATTTAGATTTAGAATTATGATTTAGATTTAAGATATATATTTAGATTTAGATTTAAGATATGTATTTAGATTTAGATTTAAAATATAAGACATATATTTAGGTTTAAGATATATATTAAGATTTAGATTTAAGATACTTATTTAGATTTAGATTTAAGATATGTATTTAGATTTAGATTTAAGATTTAGATTTAAAATATAAGATATATATTTAGGTTTAAGATATATATTAAGATTTAGATTTAAGATACTTATTTAGATTTAGATTTAAGATATGTATTTAGATTTAGATTTAAGATTTAGATTTAAATATAAGATATATATTTAGGTTTAAGATATATATTAAGATTTAGATTTAAGATACATATTTAGATTTAGATTTAAGATATGTATTTAGATTTAGATTTAAGATTTAGATTTAAAATATAAGATATATATTTAGGTTTAAGATATATATTAAGATTTAGATTTAAGATACTTATTTAGATTTAGATTTAAGATATGTATTTAGATTTAGATTTAAGATTTAGATTTAAAATATAAGATATATATTTAGGTTTAAGATATATATTAAGATTTAGATTTAAGATACTTATTTAGATTTAGATTTAAGATATGTATTTAGATTTAGATTTAAGATACTTATTTAGATTTAGATTTAAGATATGTATTTAGATTTAGATTTAAGATTTAGATTTAACATATAAGATATATATTTAGGTTTAAGATATATATTAAGATTTAGATTTAAGATATTATTTAGATTTAAGATATATATTTAGATTTAGATTTAAGATATAAGATATATGTTTAGATTTAAGATTTAAGATATGTCTGTCGATCTCCCGCTCCATTCTTCCCTCACTCGTGAACAAGACCCCGAGATACTTAAACTCCTCCACTTGACGCAGGAACTCCCCTCCAACATGAAGTGGACAAGCCACCCTTTTCCGGTCGAGAACCATGGCCTCGGACTTGGAGGAGCTGATCTTCATCCCAGCCGCTTCGCACTCGGCTGTGAACCGCCCCAGCGCATTCTGTAGGTCTTGGCTAGAGGGAGCCAGCAGGACCACGTCATCTGCAAAAAGAAGAGATTAAATCCACTGGTCCCCAAACCAGACGCCCTCTGGCCCTTGGCTGCGTCTAGAAATCCTGTCCATAAAAGTTATGAACAGGACCGGTGACAAAGGGCAGCCCTGCCGGAGTCCAAAATGCACCGGGAACAGGTCCGACTTAGTGCCGGCAATGCGAACCAAACCCCTGCTCCGCTTGTACAGGGACCGGATGGCCCTAATAAAGGGCCCCCGATTCCATACTCCTGGAGCACCCCCCACAGGGCACCACGTGGGACACAGTCGAATGCTTTCTCCAGGTCCACAAAACACATGTGAACCGATTGGGCAAACTCCGATGAACCCTCGAGTACCCTGTAGAGGGTGTAGAGCTGGTCCAGTGTTCCACGGCCGGGACGAAAACCACACTGCTCCTCCTGAAGCCGAGGTTCGACTATCGGCCGGACTCTCCTCTCCAATACCCTGGCATAGGCCTTACCAGGGAGGCTGAGGAGTGTGATCCCCTGTAGTTGGAACACACCCTCCAGTCACCCTTCTTATGAAGGGGGACCACCACCCCAGTCCAGAGGCACTGTCCCCGACCGCCACGCAATGTTGAAGAGGCAGGTCAGCTATGACAGCCCCACAACATCCAGAGATTTGAGGTACTCAGGGCGGATCTCATCCACCCCCGAAGCCTTGCCACCGCGGAGCTTTTTAACCACCTCGGTGACTTCAGCCTGGGTGATGAAAGAGTCCAACCCCGAGTCCCCAGCCTCTGTTTCCACCAGGGAATGCGTGAAGGCAGGATTGAGGAGATCCTCGAAGTACTCCTTCCACCGCCAGATAATGTCCCCAGTTGAGGTCAGCAGCCTCCCACCCCCAGTTAATTTTAGTATTTCATTTCAAAAATGAAATTTGTATATTGTGTCGATTCATTACAGATTTGGATGTACAGCTTAAAACCCCAAATTCAGTTTGTCCGCGTTTTCTTTTGTTTATAAAGAAATGTTATGCTATTGGTAACCTATGGCCAAAATCAATCACAGGGAAGACTGCTGACTTGACAGTTGCCCAGCAGGCAGTCACTGACACCCTCCACAAGGAGGCAAGGCCGCACAATCTCATCGCTAAAGAAACTGCCTTTTCATAGAGTGTGCATTCAAGCAATTTTAGAAGAAAGTTGAGTAGAAGGAAAAAAAGCCTGCTAGTAAAAGGTGCACAAGCAGTAACTAATAAAGCAGTGTGAAACATAGCCCATTCGAGAGCTTAGTGTTGATTCACAAAATGTGGACTGTTGTAAAAGTCAGAGTTCAAGAGCCACCATACTCAGACGTATCAAGGATAGGAGCTACAACTGTCGGGCACTTTTTCTCCACGTCAGGTATCAGCTCAGCAAGCTCTCTTTTCGCTTCTGAAGGGCAGGATAGGGGGATATAAACACCAACCAGAATAAAGGGTTTGCAATTTATTTAAAAAAATGACTGTGAGTACTACATGTCTTCTGTAGCAGTGTACCATCAGTGCACCAGTCTTCATTTGTATAAAAGCAGATCCCACCTCCTCAGTTGTTCCCAGAGAGCTCTGAAATGTATCACTCTGCATGTAATGATTCTAAAACAGGGGTTCCTAAAGTATGGCCGGGGGTCATCTGTGGCTCTCAGAACAATTTTAAAAGGTGGAGCCTGCAAGCATAGGTGGTTGATGCTGATAAACACTTTTACATCATAGGGGGAGATTTTCACAGATAAAATCTAAAAAAAAAAAGAAAATTAAAAGTACTCTTATCAACCAAGAATTTATATTTCTGTTTTTATTCTTGAAAAAAGCAACTGTTTTCAACATGATTTTGAACCTCATGGCAAAACGTTTAGAGACCACTGATCTACAAGAGTTTCACTTTTTGAAATAAATCACTAAAATAAATTAGCTTTACAATCATATTGCATTTTATTGACGTGTATCTGTATGCTGATTCTTGGGAAGATTGCCAGTATTTTTTACACAGGTCTCAGACATGTGCTGTATATCTCAGAGCAAGTGATGACAGCCTATACAACCCCGACAAATTGATCTTTTTAATCATCTACTTTAGATGAAGATGTTTATATTTCAATGTATTAAAGAAGTCAACCGTCTTTAAATCAACTCTAGGTGCTTGTTGTGAGAGCGCTGGTGGAATTTGAGCCCACCACAGTTCCTGAAGGACTTCTCACACTGCCCGCACACGTACGGCTTCTCTCCAGTGTGGATGCGGAAATGTCGGGTCAGCGCTCCTGAGTGGCGGAAACACTTGAGGCACACAGAGCAGGTGTATGGCCTCTCTCCAGTGTGGATGCGCAGGTGGGTCTTCAGGTTCTCCAAGCGGTTGAACTCTCGGCTGCAAACAGTGCAGCGGAAGGGGCTGCAGCCTGGGGGGTAAAGCTGCAACCTGGTCCTTGCATCTCCGGCTACGGGTGGCTGACAGCGCTGCAGGAGCCTCTGGCGGCACTGACCGTAGTGTCGCCGCAGCAAGCTGGGCACGGGGAAGGTCTGACCGCAAAACTTGCACGTGGGGATGGTGGAGACGCTGCGGACTGTCTCGACGTGGAATCCATGGACCTGTGGAGGAGCTTGTGATACAGAGGCTTGTTCTGCCAGATGGAAGATGTTTGGAAATTCTGAGGAGATGGACTCAGGATTTGAGGGTGTTGGGAGGCTGGAAATCTTGGCTGGAGGACGAGCTGTTGAGAAAAAACATTAAATTAGATAAAACCATAAAAACACATGGGGAAAGTTTCAGGTCTATAGTCTGTTTATTTGCTCCATTAGAGATTGGTTCTGTTTTTGCTTCAATGTAACATTAACATTTTTCAAATCAAACTAATTTTAATATCAGACAAAGATGACTCCAGTTAAATAAAAAAATCTGTTTTCAAATGATATTAATGAGATCCTGGAAACTGTCTGAAGCTGTAAATTATAAATTTCACACTGAGAATGAATCAATTTATTTTATTTTAACAGACTAACTCAGACAGAGGCTTGTGTGTAAACTGAATTGTTCATTTTTTGTACCCTGACTTTCGAAAATCTAATCCTAATCCCTCTGTACAGCTAAATAAACAAAGGTTACTTGGCTGGACAGAGAGGGAAAACTAGAGGTTGTTGACCCCTGGCCCAAACATTTAAAGCCTTACATGAAAATGCTTCAGCACACTTATTTAACACTGGTTTTCCTCTTACCTTGATCCACCTCTCCACCGAGAACATGAGCCTTTGGGTCTTGGCTCTGAATATCCGTCAACTCTGGTGGCCACTTGATGCCTTCCAAGCTTAAATGTTCCTCTTTAATTAAGTCCAAACAGCAAGATACTCCTCTCTTTTCCTCGTCCAATTCTTCTCGTTTGATCTCGGCAGTACTGATAGGTTTCGCCGACTCAGGAGCTTGTTGGTTTTGACATGGTGGGATCACGCCTTCTGTTTTCAATGCAAGACACTGAGACATAATCTCAGTCACACCTGTGAATAAAATAAAGCAAAACAAAAAGAAGACAAAACTGCTGAATAGAAGTGTTTACATTTAGCATTCGCATTTACAACAAAACAAAGACATTAAAATGTCTACAATTTCATTGTTGAAAGGAAAACGTTGAACGATCCACTTACTGGGCAACAAATACTGAGACCTATGTTTTTTTAACAAGGAATACGATGAGAAGCTGATCGTCTTAATCCCCACTCCTCTTCTCCCTGTACACAAATGACTGCACCTCAGCGGACTCGTCCGTGAAACTCCTTAAGTTTGCAGATGACACCACTGTCATTGGATTGATCCAGGACGGTGATGAGTCTGCATACAGACAGGAGGTGGATCGCGTGATACACTGGTGTGGTCAGAACTGCCTGTTCCCAGAGAGCTCTGAAATGTATCACTCTGCATGTAATGATTCTAAAACAGGGGTTCCTAAAGTATGGCCAGGGGTCATCTGTGGCTCTCAGAACAATTTTAAAAGGTGGAGCCTGCAAGCATAGGTGGTTGATGCTGATAAACACTTTTACATCATGGGGGGAGATTTTCACAGATAAAATCTAAAAAAAAAAAAAAGAAAATTAAAAGTACTCTTATCAACCAAGAATTTATATTTCTGTTTTTATTCTTGAAAAAAGCAACTGTTTTCAACATGATTTTGAACCTCATGGCAAAACGTTTAGAGACCACTGATCTACAAGAGTTTCACTTTTTGAAATAAATCACTAAAATAAATTAGCTTTACAATCATATTCCATTTTATTGACGTGTATCTGTATGCTGATTCTTGGGAAGATTGCCAGTACTTTTTACACAGGTCTCAGACATGTGCTGCATATCTCAGAGCAAGTGATGACAGCCTATACAACCCCGACAAATTGATCTTTTTAATCATCTACTTTAGATGAAGATGTTTATATTTCAATGTATTAAAGAAGTCAACCGTCTTTAAATCTACTCTAGGTGCTTGTTGTGAGAGCGCTGGTGGAATTTGAGCCCACCACAGTTCCTGAAGGACTTCTCACACTGCCTGCACACGTACGGCTTCTCTCCAGTGTGGATGCGGAAATGTCAGGTCAGCGCTCCTGAGTGGCGGAAACACTTGAGGCACACAGAGCAGGTGTATGGCCTCTCTCCAGTGTGGATGCGCAGGTGGGTCTTCAGGTTCTCCAAGCGGTTGAACTCTCGGCTGCAAACAGTGCAGCGGAAGGGGCTGCAGCACACAGAGCAGGACCACTGGTGTGGTCAGAACTGCCTGGAACTAAACCCACTCAAGACTGTGGAGATGGTGGTGGACTTTCGGAAAACACCACCCCCATACACCCCGCTCACCATCCTCAACAACACCGTGTCGGCTGTGGACCACTTCAGGTTCTTGGGAACCACCATCTCTGAGGACCTGAGATGGTCTTCACACATAGACACTGTTCGGAAGAAGGCCCAGCAGAGACTGTACTTCCTGAAACAACTCAAGAAGTTCAACCTTCCACAGGAGCTGCTGGTCATCTTCTACACTGCCATCATTCAGTCTGTCCTGTCTTCATCCATCTCCGTGTGGTTTGGTTCATCCACAAAACAGGACAGGTCCAGACTGCAACGAATAATCAGGACTGCAGAGAGAATCATCAGGGCTGACCTTCCCTCCATCCAGGACTTATACAGGTCTAGGGTCAGGAAAAGAGCTGCTAAAACCTCTGCAGATCCCACACACCCTGCACATAAACTGTTTAGAGTTCTGCCTTCAGGCCGACGCTACAGAGCGCTGTTCACTAAAACCAGCCGCCTCAGAGACAGTTTCTTCCCCCAGGCTGTTTCTCTGTTGAACATTCAATAGAGTACAAAACAACAGCATACAGATGCTGATTAAACTGACTGTAATTACATTTGATTTAATGCTAAAAAATAGCACACAATGATTAGTTTATTTACCCCTTTTGGTTTTGATACCTGCAAAAAATAAGCAATCCTAAAGACTGTCCAACCATGCACTTCAGTTTATTGTGTTAAATTATATTTTGGTCTAAAGTCAACATTTGTGAAAGAACTGGTACCAGTGTGGTACTGTGATGGGATGCCACTTGTGCAGTAGCTCAGACCTGAAGTAGTAACTCAGGTAAAATCCTATTGGGGTCGGTGAACAGAGGCTGTTGTCAGCTTTCCTCCAGCAGACCTCCAAACCTCATGTGGTCTTCAGTTCAGCTCAATAACAATGTGTAGCGCTTCATGAAACCCAGTGTCCTGCATTCAAAGCCCTTAAATAAGTGCAATGCAAAGAATCGGTTGCAGTAATGTAAAGCACGTTGCTACTTGATTCTAGAACAGTGCAGACGTATTCTCTTGGAGTGATCAATCATGCTTCCTTGTCTGGCAATCGAATGGGTTAATCTGGATTCGGCAGAAACCAGGACAACGCTTGCCTGACTGCATTGTGTCAAGTTGGGCTCCTACCCTGACCTCTAATGAAAGGAAGCCCATAACCGCCCAACACTACAAACTGCACTGAAAGCATTTAAGAACTATGGTCATAGATCAAAAACAGAAGCAATGTGACTTGTTTTTAACTTTAATGTATGACCTCAGCTGTAGTCAGTCAGTAAAGGAAATGTTGCAAGCTCAGACACGTTACCTACCTTCATCTTCATTTTCTGTCTCTGAGGCTGCATCGCCGTCACTCTGCGTCATATCACGATCTGATCGCAGCTCCTCATGTCTGCTCACACCTCGAAGATCCGGACCAAGACAGCCATGACCTGCAGGCTCACCTCCGATCTTAGTCCTAGCCAGTGAAGCCATTGTGTTTTGGCCGCAGGAGGTAGGGTGGAGCGCCTCGTCCCTTTGCCTAGCGCCAATGGCATTATCCTCCATGTAAACACAGTCCAGCATCGGCTCTGCTCGCTGCAGCTTCTCTCTCAGGGACTCGTTCTCCCTCCGCAGCTCTTCATACATGTCGCTTGTCGCCTGACTGACGAGCTCTCTCACCTCTCGGACTGCGAGCTCCACGGCCACTTCCAAAGCCCCGTGTATGGCAGCAACAAGCTCCTCTTGGATAGACCGCACAGCCTCGGATCCGCACAATGAAGGCGCAAACGCTCCCCCAAACAGCTGCGGCTTCATGGTGCGTTCAATTTCCAACCACACCTTTATCCTATAGAAGGTTTTTCGTTGACTGACCTGGACGGACAGCTGCTTGTTTGTAAACTAAAATACGTCACTTCCGCCTACCTAGACATCTAGTGGTGCGCGTGTGGAACTGCAACAGTTAATCACATGGTAGTGCAAGAGTTGTTTTCCAAACAAAAATACACATTCAGCAATTTTCCAGGTCCAAATTTGAATTATTTTCCTCTAGCTTAGACAAGGATTGAGCTGTTCAGTCATAACGAGTGCATTTAAAAAGCGTTCAAAACTAAGAATATTGTACAAGCATCGTGGTGGTATGAAGCTCGGAACCGTTTTGCTGGCAGCGGTATTAGTGTGTTGCACAAAGCTGATGGAAAAATGTTATGGATGACCTACCTATTGCGACACCTAGTGGCAAACATGTTAAACTGCAACAGCTGATTGATAACAAAAAACGCACATTACATGTTGTGGTATTAGAGTTTATTACGGTATCCAAAAATGTTCAAATGTCACATTCAGCAAGTACAGCGACTACCATTCTCAAATGAGTCCATCACTTTCGGCCTTTGTAATGGTCCAAATTTGATAGAATCCAACCGGAAGGCCCGAGTATGGCCGCAAACATCACAGTCAGGACAAACACAGATTCCTTTAGAGAAAAAAAAAGGCACACCAGAAGTTAAAGTTAAAACTTTCTAACAAAACATATCAAAGAGAATCCAGCCTGGTGCTTTGAACTTACCACAACCCCTATTTTATCTTTGGGTGGTTTACCGTGGATGTAAGTTGCTCTTTGCTGAACAAACATTCTGGAAAGTTCAGACTGTGGAGCCTTGAGCAGTCCAACAAAAAGTCCACTCATGTTCAGCTTTCACAGAAACCCAAGATACCACACAGTTCCAAGGAATTAAATGTTGGAAGTTTTGTAAAGAGGAGCAAGATACACTTATATAGCACCCCCACACCAGCTGGTTAATTGACATTGCCTTCAGGTGTCACCAGGAAAATTCGATACTATTAAGCTATTTAAAGATTTTTATAACATTGAATCTTTTCTTAAGCCACACTGAAAACCTGATGGGTTGTTTTTGATAGGTTATGCAAACACTGATGGAAATGGTTTAGGTGCATCAAATAAGGTCAGTCATAATGTTACCTCCTGGTTACTGCAAGTATTTGGAAAATTCTGGTCTTATTAGATGACTTGTATTATATATTTAATAGTAATGTGGTAATGCAACAAATTGTATGCCAACCCCCATAAACTCTGTTATTAATTCACCAAGCCCTGTTCTGCTTGATGCATGTGTAATTTTCTTTCCTTCTTTACAGACACCTGTAAAGAAGGTCCCCGGGCTTGTCTACTACTGTAGATCTCTCTGTTGCTCCTGCTGTTTCAGCTCTTTTTGAACACTGTCATTTCCTTTTTTAAATAAGATTGTGCAACAGATGAGATCTACAAACTGACTTCTTGAATGCCATGCCTCTAAATAGATGAAATAAGTTTTTATTGCTGTTGGCCCTGTTTTCCTGACTTTTATTGACTGTTATCTTAGCTCAGGAACTATACCAATTGGTTTTAAACATGCTGTTGTTAGGCCTCTTCTTAAAAAACCTCAACTTGATCCCTTGGTTTCATCAAATTTTAGACCAATATACCTTTTCTTTCCAAGGTTTTGGAAAAAATGTTTTTTATTCAACTTCAAACTTTTTAAAGAGCAATTGCACCTTTGCGAAATTCCAGTCTGGCTTCAGATCAGGACAATACAGAGACTAATTAGCAAACATTAATGATGATATAGATATTTCTGTTGATCAAAGGTCCCCTGTGGTTCTGGTTTTGTTGGACCTCACAGCAGCCTTTGACACAGTGGATCATTCTGTTCTTTTGTCCCAACTCAGCCACTATGTTGGTATCATTGGCACAGCACTGAAGGGATCTTATCTGAAACAGAACCTTTTTTGTTATGAGTAACAATTTTACCCCTTCTAGTGCTCCTCTTTCATGTGGGGTCCCACAAGGCTGCATTCTTGGCTCTCCCAGTTTCTCTTTCTACGTTGCCACTTGGAGCTATTATTACCCAGTACTAGTTATCTTTCCACTGCTATGCAGGTAATATACAGATCGACCTGTCTCTGAAGCCAGATTACAGTAATGCTTTCCACCCTACTAGATTGCATTACTGCTGTGAAGCAGTGGTTGGGCAGGAGATTTATGTTTTTAGATAAACAAAAACCTGAATGTATTTTATTTGGGGGCAACACAACTACAGATCTCAGGTCTTTGACTTTTACTCTAAAGAACATTGTCAACAATTTGGAGGTAATATTTGATAAGGATTTTACATTTAAAAATTGAAGTGACTCTGTAGTTAGGAAAAGCTTTTTGCAGCTGCTTCTTTTGTCCAAAGTTAAGCTTTTTTAAAGTATCCTTACCTGGAAAAGGCCATTTACACTTTCATTAGTTCCAGACGCACATTAACCCGTTTTTTTCATCTTTACATTGGGTTCCTGTTTGTTTTAGAATTGATTCTAAACTTTTACTGTTCGTTTTTAAATCTCTTAAGTGGTTGTGTGTGTGGCAGGTCCTTGAGGTCTTTTTGGAAGTTCCAAGAACTAAGCTTAAACTCTGGGGTGACCAGGACTTTTCGGTGATGGGACCCATGCTCTGGAACCAGCTTCCTTTGGACCTCCGTGCCATCACTGAACCCAGCATTTTCAAAAGCAAATTGAAGACGCATTTGTTCAGAAAGGCTTCTAATGTTTCTTACCACATTTCTTTTTAACTGAATAATTTTGTGTGTTATGTGCTTTGGTCTCCTTGTTTGGATGTTTTAATGCACTTTATAAATGAATAAATGAAATCAAATGAAAAATAAAACTCCACAGAAGAAGAAGAACTGGTTACTGCAGCTCCTTTGGAACCAGTTTGACCTGCAGCACACCTGTTTATTATTTTCTTCTGACCTTAACCCCAGCCAGTGTCATATCTCCTGCAGTGGCATTATGTCTCTCTCCCCTGTGTGTTTAATTCTCAGTTTGATCAGTCTTTTGTTGATCCTGTTTTCTCTTGGTGAAGATCCGCTTTGTTTTCCAGCCTTTGTAATTGACCTACCAGACAACTTGGACTACTTAACCCTGAAAGTCGTTTCCTGCTTGTTTACTCTACCCAATCATATTAAGACACCTCAAACTAAAAAAAGATTGAATCCATTCCTTAGTAACCTCATGTTCATCAACACTTCACTTTACTTAAAATACAAAAAATCTGCAAGTGACCTGCTAAGCATTCACGCTGAGTCAGTAAAATGCATTTGAATTCCTGTCTTGGAAATCCCGTTTAAGATCGTTCCCGTCCACAATTAGGTCCAGTCCAGTATGATGATTTGCTAATGGACAATTTGAACTATATACATTTTTTGAAGATTTAGACACAGTATTACATTGTCCTATAAATTAAATTATGGATATCTAATTAAAGAACTAGACTTTTAGATTTTTTTAAATAATTGAAGGAATACAAAAATACCTTAAGATCTAATGTTGAAAGAACTGTTTAAATGGCCACCTCCCCAAGATATAATCATACAAAAAGGATTGCCCAAAACCATACAAACAGTGCATTAAGTTAGACTTAAAAAACTATTAACCACTCACAGATGAATTCAGGATTACCTTAGTAAGAATTGAATCTGTATGCGGTCTAGTTTAACTCTTCATCTAATTGCAGTTCAGAAATCATGCTTTTTCCTGTCTTTTTCTGGTTGTTTTGTGAGAGGTGTTTTATGTGAAAAACATGAAGGAATCAAACAGTTTGAAGTGGAAAGCCTTTTACTGCCCAGCATGCTGGCACAAGCTAGGAAAAATTCTTGCACATGCATATATTTTGCAACACAGCAAACTGCAACACAAAGAAACAAAGCGCAGCATCAAATTAAGCCCAAAGTTACGCGCATGGATTTAGTTTCAAAGCAATCCTTTAACCAGAAGAAACCAACGTGTTTCCTCTAAATGGAAGTAATTTCAAAATGTACGTGGCCCAGGCAGAGTCCTGACTTGAATATGATGCAGGGAGCTAAAAATTAGGGTGATGGCAAGGAGGCCTCCCAACTTCAGAGACTCTCCTGAATTACAGCACATCTTTACAGTGGTGCTGTGGGAAATTGGCTGTGGATGTGAGTTCAATATTTAAATTCTAACAGAACCATTCTGTAGTCCCACTTCTTCCATATTATTCTGGGGGGTTACTGTTTTACATTAACAGACTCAACCCGAGCCTTCATATCTCTACACATTCTTGTCTTGTTAGTCAAATCTATTTCTACCTCTTTGTTTACAGACTGACTCTGAGGTGAGCACCTTGGGTTTGACGTCATTACTGGATTACTCTTTGATTATTCCTGCCCTCGCGGCTCTATTTGCCTCTGACGCTGCAGTTAGAACTGGGTCAGCTCAGCATTAGGCTGTGATGAAGGCTGCACTCTACATGCTGGTTCAGTAATTAGGTTATCTGTGTCTGCCTGGAGTGTAGAGTCAGAACGTCTCTATCTGTCCGCAGAGCCTAAGGTAAGCACCATAATTTGACCACATTCTACTTATTTTTCAAAATAAATTCTCAGAGTAGGCAACTTGATTTCTAAGTTTATATAAAAAGTTGTTGTTAGCTGTCATTTAATTGGTCATATACTTTAAATGAGAGAAAGTTTCGGTTACTTAATTAAGAAAGACTGTAAAACGTACAGGCAGGCAATACAGGCAGCGAGGAAACCCCTGGAGCAAAATTGAGCAATAAAACACTTTTTTATTCAAGATTTTTATCAGAGAGTAGCAATATCGCCTAAAGTTATAAAAATTGATAGTTGGCTCTTTAAAGTATATATTTTGGAAATTGTTTTGAATTAAAAAATATTGACACAACTCTATTCAACAAACGAGAATCGTCAGGCCATGAATGCATTCGATGGACTGATTCATTTGTTGGTGGACTTGTCACCTTTAAGGCCAAATGCTAAATTATTGAAAGGATTTAGCTGTTCAGACGTGACATTTTTCTTAAGATACAAAATGTACAGTTAAGCTAAACATGATTCATAGTCTTGGCAGATTTAGGTTTAAAATTATTTTTTATTCAACCCAGAAGCTTGTTTCTGATCATACATGAGACATGCATCTTTTAAAAGACAATAAAGCCATGTGAAATTTTTGTCATTTGTCTGTATCTATATACACTGTATTAAAATGGTATATTGAAAATTACTTTTAACCTTCTCAAAAATATAAATCATAATCTATATTGGCTTTACAGCAATGAAACCCTTGCTATAATTGCTGACCACCTTTTAACATGTTTCCACTGGTATTTTTGGGGACAAGCTCGAAGTCTTTGAGGTCAGGAGGCCTCCTGGCCATCACCCTAACCTTTGGATTTCACAGATTCTCAACTAGATTTAAGTCAGGACTCTGATAGAAATGTTCCTGTCAACTTAAATTCACCAGACGTATGAAAAATTTTAAGCTCAATTGTCTGAATAATAAAATACACTGACTTTTGTCTGCCGTTGCAGAAAGGCAGCAGAAAAAGTCTCTTCTCTTTAGGTTGAACAATTATGTTTCTTTTCCTAGATTTCTTGATTATTTGACCTTTCAGCCATTTCTCCAAGGTTACATTTTTTTCTCTATTCTTGTGCAGGATAAAAAAAAGCTCTCTGACCCAATAATATGGCAGAGGCCCTGGAACTCAGCGCCACTGAGGACAGCCTGCCTGTGGAGTGGAAACCTTCCAGTCGACGCAGTAGGAAGTCCGGGTATTCCAACATCTTCTCAGGGGTGAACCTTCATCAGCTCCACAGGCTGTTCAGAACAGCCGGGGACAGAAATGCGGAGCACCAGGCAAAGCTGGTGTGGCAGGACATGGATGCAAATCTGGAAGGAGCAGAGGAAGGACAGCAGAATGAAGAAGAGCAGGGGGACGATGAAGTGGGCCTGGCTCAGGCATTGGTGGGGCTGAGAGTTCGAGCCAGGAATAAGAGTGGAATAAGGGTCGACGGACACAGTGAACACAAGTGGCTCAGAACATCAGGGTATCTCAGGTTTGTGAAAATGTCTGATAGGCTTCTGAGTTTGTGTCTTTATATGCATGTTTGATGACAAGGGCCTGACAAACCAATACTGACACACAAGACTGTGTCCTGCTCTCCCTGCAAGCCTTTTCAAAAACACACATCAGGCTTCATGTTTCACATTCCTCACTGGGATGAAGCTAGACTGGTCAGGGCAGGACAAAAGCACCACACATTATTATAAGAATGGGTGACATTACACGGTTCAACTCAAGCAAATACTTATACTTTCCAAGAAAATCATATGTTGTCAAAACCCTGATTCAGAAAACAAAAAGAACATTCATTCACACCACTGCAGACCAGGAGATATCATTAGAAAGAGTAGCTATAAAGGCTTTTAGGGGTATTTGACAATGGTACCACTGTCTTGTTCAGAATAGCAACTGTGTGGCCTTATCTGAACATTCATGGCATTCACAAGCAGAATTATTTTTTTCCAAATTACTGCTATTGGGAGCTCCGTTTGAATATTGATATAGTACCTCATACCCTAAGTACAATTTTAATATTACTTGCTTAATGGGCATTGTCTTTTATCATTTGCATTCATGATCTTATGTTTATCACTGTTCTTTCTTGAATAATTGTTGTTTGGAGATGTGATGCTGGTCAGATAAACTCAGTGTTACCGTTCTGTCTTCAGGGTTGAGGAGCCATTTGCTGTCTACCCTGTAGAAGAGGATGATGATCAGACAGAAAGTCTGCAGAAATTTAAATTGCCAGCTGAGGAAGACGTTACAGGGAATAAAAATCCATTCAAGCCATCATCATGGAGGTTGGGCATTAGGATGGAGAGTGCCAGAGACTCTGAACGCTACCTTCACCGCATCCTCCACTGAACACAATGCCCACTTATGGAAGAAGGAAGGACAGTTATAAATGAAATCACTGGTTCATTGAAGGATACAAATTACATTGTTTCCATTGCTCTAAGTTGTAGGAGTCTGGACATTCATGTGTTTTGGGCGGATTTCTACCTTGAAAAACACCTAATGTATTACTGTGTTGGAATATCTGCTAAAAACTGTAAATAGATGCATCATCTTATTGAACTGTCTGATAGAGGTGGTTGTGTGGAATAGTAATCCATCATTATGTATGGCTGTATATGGAATTTCTTTTAGATGGATGCAGTGTATGGTAACGTTTTTTAACATTTGAGCTTCTAGAGATGTAAAAGTAGAGGTCATTTTAACTGGGGTGGGTTTAATTTACAGTTAAAATTTCAATCAATATTCATTTCTGATTTTACATGAACAGATGACAAATGTTTTTATTTAAGATGTTCCACCTCTGATCGTTCACATAGCTTCAGCTTTGGCAAATGAGCAGATAGTTTTAGGATGATAAAATGTAGTAAAAATAATAATATATATATATATATATAACTCTCCTCGGGAAAATGTACCCAGGAGAGTTTCTGAATTAGTAGATTTCCCCTTCTTCTTGAGGATGTTACACTTAGACATGGAGTGTACCTCCCATTACCAATTTATACAAAACGAATGCAAAAGAACACAAATAAGTATTAACTGAATATGTTTTAATTAGAATCTATCATTATATATTACATACAAATGATACAGTGCATTGTCACAATACATTTCATGTCAGTTCAGCAGAATGTTACCTTCTCTTGTTTACTTGGGTCCACCCAAGACCAACATGCTTAAGAGAAATCATTGCAGCTGGTAGAAACCGCCACCCAGCCGTTTAGCTACAGATTCAGAACCTTTTGTCCTTTTTAATTATTTCATTAATTTGCAGATAAAGGGCAAATTAGGCAAACAAGTCTCTGGGCTCCTATTTTCTTTAATCTCTTATACCATACGTACCTCAGCTTTGCAAAGTCACCTCAGGTGACTTTTAGATTTTAATCACCATAGAAACAATGCATATCGTGAAACCAGTTCACATGGTCAATGTTCAGAGATACAAACCAGTTTAGTGTCCTCTTCCTAAATTTGTGAGAGTTAACCTTCTGAAACACTTGATGAAAATGAAAAACCAATGTATTGGCACTGCTGTGGCCAGCGTGGGAGAGGAAATATGCACGTGTTGAGAGGTGCGAGAAAAACATGGAATGCAAAAACCCTCTCGTACAAAATAGAAAACAAATGGACGAGAAGGTTCAGACAGCTGTGAGAGTGGGTGTGTGAGCAACCATAACATGCACCAATGACTGCAGAGTAATGTCATTGCACAGCACCTTCTTCAATCACATTCACACAAGGCACAGATGCAAACTGGGAAGATATTCTGGGAAATCCATCTTCTTTTGGCCTCATGTCTACATAAAATAACTTTCCATCTGCAGCAAAAAAAGATGCACACGGAGAGGAGAGGTGGTGGGATTTTTTTTCCAAAACAAAAACTTCTCCATCCATGCACAGATGTTCCTCAACCACAGCAACCTGCTGCTGCTCCTTTTCTTGTGTCCTACCACCAGGTGAAGAAGGGCCTTCTGCTCTGGAAACTCTGCGTGTAGGATTCACTGTTTGCTCTCTGAGGAGCTCTAGCTGTTTCCACGATAACTGGGGGCATCTGGACCAACTGGAGCGGGGATTTACTGTCCTTCAGCGCTTGGCACAGGTTTAAGATCTGAAGACAGAAAGATCGGAATATGGCCAAAAAAAAAAAAAAAAACTACTTCAGTTTATACTTTAATGTCAAACTCCCTAAAAAATGTAGATAAACTTCCTTTCTGTAGGGCTTCAGTTTTAAATTGTAGAGCAATCATAGAAAATATAGGAGCAAACTCACCTGCCCCCTCATAACAGATATTTGCTTGTGAAACTGTCCCCTGTCGAAACCCGGATCTTTCTGTAACACAAAGTAAGGAATATATGCATATTACGACCTTCACGGAAACTAGTCAACCACTGTTTCCTAGTTCATTTTCCAGCTGGTAATGCTGAACCTCTCCTTGCCTTAAATAGTTCATAGAGGTCCTCTTCAAGGTCTTTGATAAAGTTTGGATCTGAGAATTTGGGTAGCACCAACTCTCTGATTTCCTGGGAGAAAGCAACTTTCGCTTGGGGCAGCCATGCCCAGTAGAACGGGTCTGGAAATATGACAATGAAACAGTTTCTTAACAATTTTGATAATGCCTTAAAGCAAATGCAGTTATTAATGCTGAAACTGCTGCTTTCATCACAAAAGCAACATGCATATTTCAGCTGAAAAAAAGACCAATTAAAAAAAAAGACCTTTAAGAATACATACATAGGAGGCGTCTGTCTACAGGTTAAAGATATGCAGGCTGAGTTTCTTACAGGCTCTCCAGGAGTCGGGGTGTTTGAGTGGAAAGGCAAGGCCATTGTCTATAGCTGCCAACTTGATGATGGGTTCCTTGACTACAACCCAGTCGGTGTCCTAAAGGGGAAAATGCAAACATTTTGTAAATACAGAACAAAATATGTAAGTTGATCTGTCACAGCTGGACACAAAAGACAAATTAGGCCTCTCAGCCATTTGTCAACATGGAGATGGGTTAGAGTATGGGCAGCCAGCAACACTTAGAGCTTAATAAGCTGTGAGGACCACAGGCTACTTCCTAAGATAATATTAAGATACATGAACTAAAAAAAAAAACACTGAAATCCTTCCATGATGATTGATCGACTGCTAGACAATCCTAAAATTTTAAGTAACAACCTGATTTGTCTGTATATTTTAAAACGTCAAATGCATGTGAAGACATGAGGCTGTGATGTTACAAAACCGTTTAAGTTCCTAAAACAAAAAGGTTTATGCTTGACAGCATAAATTTTAGGTGAAAATTATAAACGGCAAAAATGCACATTCTGGTTGGCTCGCCAATATTTATAGGACGTCTAGACAAAATCTTTAATCGCAAAAGATTTGCTGGTGAATCTTTGGACGTGGGCCTAAAGTAGGGGTCTGTGGTCATTCATTCTGAATGAATCTGAACAGCAGACTTCACAAATCAAAGCCAACAGAATAACTAACATTTGGATCTTTTGCATACGTTATACTTGTGTTAAGAATATACAGATTTGCCTAAAAACATTGACATATAAATCAATAGATAAATGCTCCGAGGCATGTTTTCCTCTTTCCTCAACCTATTCAGAAGTTTCGGTACATGAGTGGACTTACAGTTCATCTAGAACTGTTCTGGGTGAGTTCTGGCCGAGTTTGTGCATTTAGACAAACATCATTCTTCCCAGACCATAGGTACCTGCTTGAATGACTCCTACAATGTGATTATGCCATTATTTATTGAAAAAGTACACACTTATTCATCAAAAAGGCCCTTTTAAAAAGTCTTTAACTAGTGTCTTCAGCACCCCCTAAAGGAGACTGGAAGCAGCAACAACTGAAGATGAGAAATTTGACCTTCTTACTTCAAAGATGAAAACATCAGTTTAACACAGTGGATTTATTCTTGAATTACCCAATGCTCATGTAGCAGATGACACCAACCAAGTGCAGAGGTCGTTTTATGTTACTTTAACAGACAGAACATGTCAAAATAGAAATACTGATCCTCCTCACCTTATTACCACCAGAATCCATTGGACAGTCGTATTTCAGCAGCCAGTTGTCATTTCCTCTATCTAGATTTAAAAAAAAAGAGCAAAATCTGTAATTGGCAGTGACATCTAAAAACAACCAACAAGGTTGAAATCCTAAAAAGTTACATTCCAATAAATAACTTGAATATCTATGTTGTGTAAGTACCCGTGTTCCTGATGATGTAATCGAGGACCACGAGCCGTTCAAACTGCAGCTGTAGCTGACGGTTAGTGTTTTCAGGCAAAGGCTCAGCTTCAAACCTCCGCAGCCAGAAATCAGCATCCTTGTATCCATCAACAAACAGCTGGAAGGACCCAACCTGAGGCAATTTAGAAAGCAAATCTTAATGGCTGTGGGCTGGGCATCCTTTCTCATTATGCATCAGATGGTCCAAGCATATTTTGGTAATTGGAGTTTCTGATCAGAATCCAGAGATTTAAATTTCATTTCATTTTCTTTTCATATTTAAAATAAGGAAATAAAAGCTCTGGCTAAAAGAAATGACCCATGTTTTCATATTCCTATAAGCAGGCACCTCACTTAAATTGGCAGATGTCGTTCCAAATTAATAAAAAGCTGACTTTTAAAAAATGACCTTTTGAAATAAAAATAAAAACCTCCTGAAATTACATAAAAATAGCCTCAACAATAATTTCAATTATTAGGTAAAAATTTTATATGAAAATTCTTTTATATTATAAAGCAGATTTTTTATGGTAAATGAAATATATTTCATAATATTGAGCTGAGAAATTAATATGCATTCAATTATTTCACAATTTCATTGTTACATTAAATCATTATCTATTATTTATTGATGTAGATACTTATTTCATAATGTTTCATTTATTTATTTATTTTTGAACACTTTGGCGTTCCATACAGATGCACTGTCGATTTGATAATAACTTGCTAAATATTAAAATCTAATTCTGTACTATGGTTCAATTTTCTGTTTTGTATATTTAGTCACTTTTTGATTTTTGTTTGCTAGTTCAAAATTTGAAGATGGAGGGATGCATTGATTACAAAAATTACATGTGAAATTAAGTTAATCAAAACGGAATACCACAGTAAATCCTTTTTACAGAAAATCTTCACATTGGGGTAAAAGACTGAATTGCTTTTACAATTTAATATGAAAAAAAAAAGTCAGGCTATTATTTTTAGGACTTCTGAAAAGTTGAAAACTTTATTTGCTAAAAACTAATCGTGACAGCTAAAGTTACAATGATCTGTATTGTAATAGCTGTTAAGTTTACCTTAGGTGGGAGTCCAATTCTGTGGAAGCGCTGACCAACTTTAGGCACCTTCTCCAGAGCCAGCTTTTTCCCTCGAGATTTGACCCTGTCTATGGCACTATAGTTGAAGGTTTCACTTGCCAAATACACCACCTGAAAGGACAATGATGATGCAGAAATAATAACTCAAAAATAACTGTCTCATGCTTTTATGATTTCTCTTGGTAAGTCTTCTGAAGGTTTTCAATTTTAGATTTTTAGACTTCAACACATTTTTTCCAGTAAAAGGCAGATGAAAACTTAATAGAGCTATGTGTACATTATCAATGAAATTAAAGAGTTACAAGCAAGTTCATGATTTTTGTTATAGCTTAATATGACAATTGAACACAAAAACAATGCTTAAAAACGTCCTTAAAAAAAAGATTGAAAGCATTTCTCTCCTTTGCCTCATATCGTTAAGATATTTATGGAAACTCATTGATGGATTGAGGATGGACTCTCTCCCAATCCTTATTTGTATTGAGATCAAATTATTAGTAGAGTTGCACAGTATATGAAATCATAGTAAGTGTGTGCAATCTATCTCTAACAAATGACTGTTTGGATGCAATATTTGGATACAATATGTAAAGTGTCCTACATTCAGGTTATGCATATTTGTAACATATTTGGCCTGTTGAATGGACTATACCGTCCCTTAATGCCCATACCAGGTGTCCCAAAAAAGGGTTTATCCTAATCAATATTTAATCACAATTTTCAGAAGTAATATTGCAATTAAATATCTTCCTTAAATCATGCTGCCTTAATTATTAGATGGCCAAAATCTACTTTTAGAAGGAATTGAAACAAGTTATGTATGAAAAGCAAAAAAAGATCATATGAATTGATATTGACCAATCAAAATGCCAGGAGCTGAGATTTGTTTTCAAAAGGTTGTTTAGAACAGTGTGACAGCAGAAATTGTAAGTTAACATCTTTGAACAAAATGATCAAATCGAGGAAGAAAAAAAGCACACTGAGCAAAAATAACAAAGACGTGGTTAAGAAAGACGAGGGTACAGGCGCCGTATGGACCTGCCCACAGTTCCCCTCCTACTGTGAGAATTTTTGAAACAATAACAATGGCTCTGTACTAATAATCACTTTGAGACATGCATGCTAGAAGAATGAAATAAATATCAAGGTAAACGTACAGTAAACCCAAAACGTGCTCTGATTTGCAGCCAGATATAAACTGAACTGTAACATTTAACCTGGCTGCTTCAACCCTTTTTGGCTGCCTGCATCCTGTTAACTAGATCTACAGAACATACAACGATATTAGTTGCTTTGATTGAAAACTTAAACTTTCTTAAATACCACAAGTAAAACATTAAAGAATAAGAATAAGTTACTTGTGGCTCTAGTCATTTACATTGCTTTATCTCAGAAAGGCCCTTTTCAACAGAAAAAAAACACACAAAATTAAATGTATGTGAAAAAAAAGTAGACATGGATCAGCCCTTTTGAAAAATAAAAGGAGGCCGTCGTGTGAGTGATGATACCTTGGTCCTGGGGACTATATTGAGCTCCAGCTTCTGATCCACCAGGCTGGCCCCGGCTTCTGAGAGGTAGCCTTGGTTCAGAACCAAACAGTCGCGGCCAAAGCAGCAAGGACAACACAGTTTCTGGAGCCACTTCGTCCACTTGGGATTCAGCTGGCCGTACGGTTCTTCGTTTTTGGGCTTGAAGACTCCAATAATTTTCTGCAAAGACAGGGGCAGTGAAAAAAAAAAGTAAAAAGGAATAAAAGGCAGTTAGGGATACTTATATTTTCACCAGGTGAAGCTAAAGCTTTGCCACTTGAGGAGTTCTGGATAGAGCATATTTACAGACAAAGAAGGTTTTTCATCTTGCAGTGCAAAATGTACATTTTTTGTACAGTTTTGGCTTAATAACTGCTCTGAGTGGGTTGTTCTGTCAGCAAAGGCAATGTTTTAGAGTCTGCATACTCCAGTGAAGGATTATTCAATTACTAAATTAGCTGGCGATTATTTCAATAATCGATTAATCCGATTAATTGTCACAGCCCTAAACAGAAGCCTGTTTGAAAAGGTATTAAGCTGAACGCTGTATCAGTTACACTTTAAATAAAGTTAAAAGCTACGTTAAACCATTGACATTTGCTTAAAAATAAAGCTGCACACAGCTTCCATGTGCTAAATGGGCTGCAACCCCCCCTTAAATCCAAAAGAAGGTAGGGAGTTTGACAAGAGGACAGTTTGGGGTGTGGTGTGATTTCACAGTTCAATATAGAAATCACATGTCCCATTTCTCTCGTATCACACACACACTCCCACCAATTACAACAAAAAAATCCTCAGAGAGAGGGAGCACATGACGACTTAGCAAAGTGTTGACTAACTTAAGAAACCGCAGCGGTGGGGGTCAATGGAAGCAAGTGGTTGTAGAGGAAAAACCTCCCATGATTAACCTACAATATAGCCTTTTCTGTTTTAAACTGCCTCACGTTGAAGTAAGGGAGGTAAATGAAAGACCTGGTTCTTTTTTATGGTGAACAGACTGAAACTGAAACTTTTGGGATCTAAACTCAATGTTCAAACAAAGATTTCCGTTCTGTTTTTCTTCCCCCTCTCTGTTACACAACATTGGACACGTTTTAGGAAAAGAAGGCATGTGAGTCGCTCGAGGCTCTTCGTTAAATCTAGTGGACACTATGAAAGTTTAAAGTAATTATTCAGAGTGGAACGCGCCTTTATTTCTCCATGGCGACACGGTTTTATCCGAGGCACCGTGCATCGATTTGTACAACTCCTGCTGCGGCAGAGAAAGCATGTGAGCTCCACATTGTTGGTTCAACTGGATTTCAGAGAGTTTTTTTTTTTTTCTGAGAGGAAACAAAAGAAAAAAAAAATAAAGTCTATGGCATCATAGGAATAACTAATATAAACTATTATCTCTGTGTTTTATCAATGTAAAAGCAGGATGAGACAAGCACTGACATTCTACTTTCTCCAGCAGATGAATCCGAAATGATTAGCATCTGCCTGCCTGCAAGGTCATACTGACTGCAGACCCACTACCCAAAAACTAGAAAACAACAACAACAAAAAGAACTAAAGAAATTTTGATGGTTTTGATGGTGTCTGCCACTTGGTACATACCGCCCAACAGCATTGTCGTTGCTGGTTTAAGCCATTATAAAATAGTTTGAGTAAGTTTTATGTTTAAAGGTCCACATCATCACATTTTATTTTTGTTTTGGCACCATTAATATTGTGGAAACTACTTTTGCAACGATCTGCTTAATGGATTTAGGCTTTTATTTTGAAAGATTTCTGAAAGCTCTATTCCAAAAGGGCAACATAATCTATTTTTCATCATTGGTGTTGTTTCATCAGTTATATGGAAACTACATATCTAGTCTTTGGAATACTAAGGCTCTTATTTTGAATATTTTGAATATTCAAAGCCCTAGAAAAGTGGATTTAGCTCCCATGGTAAAGTGTAACCCAATTTACCAAGAATCAGCCCAACAAAACTCAGATTTTCTTTGCGTTTCTGTAAACTTTTTTTTTTGAGGAATTCAATAATTTCATACATTTTATATTTACTCCTAACGTTTCATTACAAGTTGGAATATTTTATTTTATACAACATTAGGAGCTTTCCATTGTTGAATAAACTGGAAGGTGGGAGGAAGAGGTTGAGATAAAAGGGGACAGAGTAATTTAGCTCTTAGTCAACATGAGAAGAAAAAAATTAGCTCTCTCAAAATGACAATAAACCACAAAATGATGCTGTCAATGCATTGTTTTATATGTTCTTTGCAGTGTTAAATAAGTTAAAGTGAGTGTATGATGAGTTTAAATGTGTTGTGGTCTATCTGCCAAGTCATCACAGGATTTTTAGAGAAGGCCTTTATCAACAATCGACCACAACAATTTCCCAACACACATGTAAATGATATCAGGACCACACCGATCTGAGGCTAAACGCTAACTCTGTCAGATCCGTGAAGAGACAGCTCTGCAAACCTTTAGTAACCTAAAGATGTAAGTGGGAAGCAGCTCTTCTTACCCCCTGAGAGTCTTTCACAAAATAGCTTCCACTGGAGCCCTGGTAGATCCTCTCTGGGTATATTTCTTCTTCTATGGCCCGTTCGGCCTTGCGGATGATCTCTCTGAACTCAGGATCTTCCGGGAATTCGTTCCTGTGCGGGTCCCGTGAAGCGTTTCCTCGGTCCCGGTCCAGGAGCGGCTGTCTCTCCCGGCTCCGTCCGGGACTACCGGCCGGGATGCGCACCACGGAGCCTGGTGTGCTCCCGAAGGCACCTCGGGGGCTGTTTGGCTCCGTGGTGCTGTAGTTGAAATCTCCAGAGTCCCGGAGCGGCGAGACAAGTGGACTCGTCTCGTCCATGGTTTGGAGGTACCTGAGGAGTTATTTTATCCCCTCTTAGGAGACGACAAAACGGAGAAAGACTACGAAAAGGAAAGAAACAAACGACAGAACACTTGTTTTGTAGCTTAGCTCTGACGCTGGCTATCAAAATCAGGTGACCGCCAGCTTCCGGTAAAAGGCGGGACCTGTTGAGTGTTTTGATCTGCAACCAATCAGCGTTAAACTCCTTCTGTCAGTAACATAATCGTAAATGCTGATTGGACACCGTCATCCTCCACAGAAAACACACGTGAGACTGTAGTTAATAGTTAATCCAATCAATTAACTCTACAAAAAGGGCTTTGATAAGCATTTTCTATTTAATTAAAATATGTTCTGAAGTTTTTGGCGTTTTGTGAGATTCCGGAAGATTTAGATTTTTATAATCACACTTTTTAGCCTCTTAACCAACTCTAATATACTTGTTTTTACTATGTACTTTACTTATTTATATACCATTAATTTTCATATTTAGATTATTTGTTTCATAGGAGTGATGTAAGTGGCATGATGCCTTGGTAGTTGTCCTTTCATGAATAAAAACCTCTCTCAGGATTTTTTTGTTTGTCAGTCATCTTAAGGGATTAAAAACATTTGATGTTCTTGTTTTAAACAAATATGAAAAAGATCAAGTTTTTCATATTGCCCCCTATGTGTTTATACAAAATATTTCACAAACAAATAATGGTATACTGAGTGAAAACATTAAAAATATAAAAATATTTTAAACTAATGTAGCACATATTCAACAATTTTATTTTTATTCAATGTAATAAGAAAAAAATTCTTGATTCTGACTTCTTTTCGGCAAGACATTTAAATGGATTAATTTAGTAATCAAACCCTATAAGCAGATTTATGATTCTTATTACTATTTTCTGTGGTTTACATTAGGTTGCAATGAACCTTTGAACTTGTTACCCCACACCTCCACACCATACTATAAATACAGGGAAATCAGGGATCAACTCTGTGGTGATATGATTTCTAAATTACAATGGGCCTAGCTTTAATCAAAACTGATGTGCTTCTTGATCATTTCAGCTGAATATTTCTTAAATCACTCTCTCAGCAGATTTTTTCATCAACTGACAATTAAGGAAATTTGATTCTGTTTCTATTTCAGCACTGTTTATGTTAAAAATGTTATTTATTTATGATAAACAATTTCTAAATATAATTCATATTATTTATTTACTATAAAGAAACAGATATACTGTCATATCTGTGTCATATGTATTATTAGTAAAATCCCATATGTTTAGTTTTACTTAAGATAATTAGTTTTATTTTCAAACCAACTTTTCATTTAGGTTAATTCTTGAGTAATTTCGTTCAAAAGCTGCAGTAAGTTGTTTTACAGCATATGTAAGCCATCTACAGTCAAACTAAACCTCAGCACTTTCTATACCTTTTAGATACACTGACTCCTGTGGGGCCTTAAGTAATGTCCAAACATTTTTAACAATGTTCGCCTATTTTTCACAAATTGTTCTTCAATTACTCTTTGGGCCACTCCAGTGCCATTCCTCTAATGTCATACCGTTCTGGTGTCTGAAGCAGTATCCTATGATCAATTGTATCACAAGATTTCTTTAAATCAACAAAACAAAATGTAGTTAGTCCTTAGTTGTGAGTTAATGTTACCATCATTTTACACCTGTCAGGATCTCATACTATAGAAGAACAGGCAACATTTCTCTGAGGCATCCTACTTTTCTGGCTATCTGTGACATCCTCTCTTACAGGGCCAGAAAGTTCATTCTGCTATGGACTCTTGTTTATGATACTGGGCGATTGACATTTGAAGAAAAAAGACATATGGGCAGTTTAGCAATTTACTCATTTAAGAAAATGGGGCATCAGTAGAGCAATGGAAGAACTGTACGCAGCTACAGCAGGATGTCACCCTACACCTCACACTTCCTCTACCTAAAGATGTTTAGCAATGTTTAAAAATTTGCATTTTTTTTTTTTACTAGGTCAAATTATCTGCTCAATCCAGAAATGCATCTTCCTGGCAAATGTGGCATCAATTAAGAAAAAATAAAGCATTGTAACCACATGGAAAAAAATCAACCAAACACACAAATTTACTTACTTTTTGTGTTAGCCTATACATAAACTGAGTTAACTTTTAATTAGTTTGTAGTATTTGTTTATTTGTTAACCTGAGATTATTTTCCTCATGAAGAAGTGTACTGTAATTGAAAGTTTTTTTTAAAGCCAGTTTATTTTTAAAATTTTAGTGACCTTTATGAAATGTATTTTAAGGCTTTTTTTTGCCTATTACTGTTCTCTGCAGTACTTATATTCATAAAAACAAGTAGCTTTTAATGTTTTTGGTGAAAACTGAAGATGTTTTGGGTCATAGCTGCAGTCTGCGTGGGTTTGTGGACGTGCTGAAGAGCGCATCCTCCTGACTCCATTCTCCTTCGCATCACCCAGCTCGCCTTCTGATTGGTGGAAACCACCCGGAAGAGAGGAGAGGAAGTCCTTTCGTCACTCAGGGAGCTCCTTAAACCCCTGTTCTCTAACACGCTGCTTCCCTTTTCGGGTTGTGAAAAATTCCGACCTCTTCTCTTTGGATTTTCTTCAGGAGCTGCTGCGGAGTCAGGAATAATCCGCCAGCGTCGCTGCAGCTCTTTTGGAACAACCAAAGTCACCGGAAGTACAGCGTAGAGGGTGTTGGAGTGAGGATGGCTGCCTACAAGCTGGTTCTGATCCGCCACGGAGAGAGCGCCTGGAACCAGGAGAACCGCTTCTGCGGCTGGTTCGACGCCGACCTGAGCGAGACCGGGGAGAAGGAAGCGAAGAGGGGAGGACAGGCCCTGAAAGGTCGGGTATGACGGGCACAGTGAGCGGCTCTAATCGGACTCTCTCTGTCGGGGTTAAGCCCTTGAAAAGATGGTGCTTATGTAACTCTGGGGGATGAAGAAACCGGCAGCGCAGAGACTCGATGAAACAATTCAGCAGCTGCAGACACAGAGGAAATATAGTGTCATTAGTGTCGTCCTTACAGACGGCATAGGACATGTCTTCATTTGCGCCATCAAACTACCTGACGTCTCTGAACATTTTCTTTTTAAAAACTAGGACTTTTTCGGATTAGGTTTATACAGTGCGGTGCAAACTCTCAGTCTCTTGTCTGATAAATCAAACCAGTCACCAACCAAAATAGTCAGCATGGTTTAATTTCTCTACACGATTTCACTTTAAATGTGTGCAGAAAGGAAGGAGCGAACCTCACAAAGGCGCCCATCCAGAAAGAAAACCGGGGGGACTATTAAGCTACAATGTCTCAGTTTTCAGTATTTTACAAGTGGAAATTTCCTATGAGTCATTCTGAATTTTGCACACGTGTTCATGCATACACGCCTCTTAGTTTGACCTGAACTTCCCCTGCAGCTCATCACCCAGAGCTCATAGGCAGGTAGTGCCATGTGGCCTATGGAAGAAAATGCATTATTCCTTGGTAAAGTGACGAATGTCATGCAGATTATCTTTGGTTCAAGTAAGAAATGTTACCCTTCAGAATCATCTTTCCCTTCATATTTTAATTTCCTTATTCTTTTAATACGAAGTAGTGCTTAAATGTGAGGTAGAAGGTGAACGATAAATGGTCTTAACATTTTTTATGCTTCTATCAGCTTCCCACATCCAGGAAGGGACATTTTCAGTTAAATATGTTAAAATATCAATTTTCTTGCCGCAGGCTCTGAATTGGGTTTAGGTCTGGGCTTTGACTGGGCCATTCTAATGCATGAATATTCTTTGATGTAAACCATTCCACTATAAGCATTAGTTGTTTGTTTAGGGTTATCAGGCTCAAAGGTTAAGCTCTGCCCTAGTCTCAATTCTCTTGGAGCCTCTTATTAGGATTTTCTTCCAAGAATGCCCTTTAATTGGATCCATCATCTTCTTTGGATGATGGATTGACTACTTTACTGTTGGGTGCTGAATGACATAGCCCTGCCTTAAACATTTCTACTACTTTATCTCTGACCTGTCTGCTGTGATCTTGAGTTTGTGATGCTGTTTGTTCACGTTTACTCTCTATCAGTCATCCGAGACCTTCACAGGACAGCCGCAGTTATACTGACATTATTTTGCACACAGTTGGACTCTATTTACTATTAAGGTGACTTTGGCTGGAATTACCGTTTTTTTAATCATTTTCCTTCTGCCTTACAATTATGCACCGCGGTGTGTTGGTCTGTTACACTTAATCCCAATAAAACACATTGAATGTGACAAAATGAGAAAACATGTGAGGGATATGAATATTTTTGTACAGTACTGCATATTGGTGAACATTTTCTTATACTGACAAATTCTCACGAACTCCTATATTTTCTCTCTGATTAACCTCAGATGCTGGCTATGAATTTGATATCTGCTACACGTCTGTCCTTAAGAGGGCCATCCGCACCCTGTGGTTTGTCCTGGACAGCATCGACCAGATGTGGCTGCCCGTCCACCGGACCTGGCGGCTCAATGAGCGCCACTACGGTGGCCTGACGGGGCTGAATAAGGCAGAAACTGCTGCCAAACACGGGGAGGCTCAGGTCAAGATCTGGAGACGTTCCTTTGATATTCCTCCCCCATCCATGGATGAGGGGCACGACTTCTACCAGGCTATTAGCAAGGTGAACAGCTCAGGGAAAAGTGGGACAAACTGAAGCCTTTTCTCCTACAAATGCATACATCTGTGTTGTCTGCTTAACGAACATGGCTGAAGCACTGCTGACAGAGGTAACTTTGTCCTTGTGTGGTAGGACCGGCGTTATGCTGAACTGACGGAGGATCAGCTTCCCAGCTGTGAAAGTCTCAAGGACACCATTGCCAGGGCGCTTCCTTTCTGGAATGAGGAAATTGTTCCCCAGATCAAGGAAGGGAAGAGGGTGCTGATTGCTGCTCATGGCAACAGCCTGCGGGGCATCGTCAAGCATCTCGAGGGTAGGAGGGAACAAAAATTATTACAGAGATACAACCCAGATGTTGTAATGATCTGATTATGGGGTATTTGAATTTTGCTTTTTAGTTAAATATGTTGTATTAAGGTTTTTGTGCAGTTCTTCTGAATGAAAATGATCTAAGATTTGCACTGAGCTTAGGTTAAAAAAAGGAAAGTTTTACAGATTAGTTTGAATGGAAAACATGATTTGAAAGCAGATATGTTTAAGCCACTCAAATCAATAAGTAATGGTCAGAAATATTTGTTATAAATATCATGTAGCTTAACTTTTCTGGCTTTTCTTCAACAGCATCAGCAAACAAAAATGAATATTTCCTGTCCTGCATGTTTAGCATGGCTCACATAAAGGATGTGTTGCTGGTGCTGTCATTTTGACCGTTCAGAGAGGAGTAGTGCTTTTGTGAAATGTTAAGACTTTTTAGTTCTTTATTTAGACATGTGGTTGCCTGAAGAAGTTAGTAGTAGTCAGTGTCTTACCTGCAGTTAACAGCTAGCACCAGACTCCTTGTTCATAAGAACAAGGATTCTTGCTAGTGAAAACTTAGAGGTTTTTAGGTTTGACTGATCATAACCTGTTAATGATTTGAATTGCGTCTTTTTTTGCATCAGTGATTTCCACTAATCTTTGGCAACTTGGCATCACTAATCTAAACAAAATGATTTCTCCTTAAAGTTATACTTGCACACAAAATATTTCACCATGTACTTTTTCAAAGAAAACTTTATTTATTCATGGTCAAAATCAACTTCTCTTTCAAGCTGTTTAAAGTGCTGAAAATGTTCTTAAAACAACAGAAAAATCTTCTTCACTTTAGTTTATAATAGGAAAGTTACAATCAGTCAACCTCTTATTTTTAGAGCGGTTTACACACCCAAGTGATCAAAGTGCTGTACAGGTCCAAAAATAAAAGTAAAATACATAAAATGACCAAAAGACACAATACCCCAAATAACCAAGAAGAAAAGAACAGTTAAATATAATAAAAACAGTAAGTAAGAAAAATAGGACTAATAATTAAAAACAGCCTGGAATTAAAAGACAAATTAAAAAGATGGGTTTTTAAAAGGGACTTAAAATCATTCGGCCCCTGAAACTGGCTTCTTGCATGGTGAGGCAGTTAAAATCAAGGGATGCGTTTGCCACGTTCCTGATTGATTTAATGTGGGATTTTAAGAGCTGGCCTAAAACCCATTGTGAATAAACCTGGCTACTGGATGCTGTATGAAGGTGTTTAGGTTCTGCAAATGAGCTGCAAAAGTACTGGAGCCGACATTTTAATAGTTTGATTTACATTGTTATAGTTGGCAAGCAAATTAAATGTATTTTAAGTCATTTGGTTAACTTATTTTCGGTGAATTATGTTGGTTGTAAATTTATTACATACATATATTAAGGCTTTGCAGAAAACCTGAAATAAAATAAAATCATGTTTGTGTCTGTTGCTGTTTTCTCAGGTATGTCAGAAGAAGCCATCATGGAGCTGAACCTTCCCACAGGCATTCCCATTGTGTACGAGCTGGACAAGAACCTGAAGCCCTTAGGACCCATGCAGTTCCTGGGAGATGAGGAGACCGTCAGGAAGGCCATGGAAGCTGTGGCTGCTCAGGGCAAAGCCAAGAAATAGACTTATTCTTCTGTAAGCCCAGAATACAGACCAATCCTGCACTCTTCAAACATTCGGTTCAAAAATTGGTTATTTAATGTTTGTGTCATCACAGACTTGCACACATGTAGACCCAAAATGTGCACTTTATAGAAATAATACCCTGCTTAAACACAATCAGTCTGTTGCTTGTGTTTATTGGTCTTTATTCTGTCATACACCGAAAAATACACTTCATTTTTAGACTATTGAATATAGTTTAAGCACTGACCAAATTGGAAATTGGGGACCAGAGAGCAGAAGCAGAATGGAGATTTGATGCAGATCTGTCCTTTTATGAACAGTTGCTGTAGCCAAAGCTCAGTGGAAACCGAACCGCTGCTGGCTGTTGTTAAAAAGGCAAATTGTTTTGTTGTGCACTGCTGAACTTTGTTTGCTGTGGCAAAATGAATAAATGTTGTGAGACATCAGTTAATGATCTTTATTTTTTCTTTTTAGTCTTTGGTCTTTTTTTCCAGCACAACCGTCTACTTCTTAAGATGCAGTGTTACACAGTGAATTAAAAAGTTTAAGATAAATTCATTCATTAGGAATCTAAAGGTCAGCATTGATTATTAGTTTATGCAGCAGGCAGCTTTGTTTATGCTTGCTGGAGTTTATACCCATTAGGAACAGAGGCTGATTTGTAATGGATTTAAATCCTCCCTGTATCTGGTAGCTGTAAAAAGAACATTTCAAGAGCTAAGCAGACATTTTTACTTTAACAAATACACTAAAGACCCAGATGCAATGCTACCCTCTGTTGGTGAAAATTGATAAAATCTGGGATGAGGCGTAATGGACACTGAACGGCTAGATATGGTGAGCAACACAGCAGGCAGGTCAGGGAGAAGGTTGTGAAACAGTTTGAAGCAGTTTATAAAACAATAAAGTCGGCTGTAAATTTTTATCAGAGCATTGTTTAACCTATCATTTGAGAAATGTAAAGAGCAAAGCCCAAAACAACACTGTAGATCACCCTGAGCACACTTGGTGATGTGAGGACAGAGACGCTGGTCAAAGTTATGGGAAGATGGATGGAGAGAAGCACAGCGCAAGCTTGAAAGAAAACCAATTAGAGTTAATATTGGAATGGAGGTTCACCTAAGAGGACAATAATGCTAAACATTGAAGCCAGAGCTGCAGTGGAAGGACAAAGCACATTTATTGGCTCAAAAGGCCTGAAGTCCAGAACAGGATCTAATTGAGAATTGCTGTTCACACATGTTGCCATTTAATAGAGTTTGAGCTATTTTGCAAAATATGTGCTAGAAACTCACTCTAGATGTGGAAAACTGGTAGAGACATATCCCAAAGTGTTGTAGTAGCAGTGAAAGGTGGTTGTACTATTGATTCAGGGGCACTGAAGTAAATTCCCAAGATTTAACATTTTCCTTCAACTTCACAATTATGCACAGTCTGGTGTTGGTATATCACACAAAGCTGCTGTAAAAGACATTGTTGTAATGAAATGGAATTGGAGTTGCAACTGCACTGTGTTCTACAGACTATTTTGTTTTTTTCTTTTGGGTTTTTGCACATGTGGAAGTGAAGGAAAAAAGCAACTGGAACAGATCCTACTAATTAAAGAAGAGGATTAGTCAGTTATAAACAGTGGTGGCGCCAGAATTTGGCAGGAGTATTTGAACATGACAGACCTAGGAAGACTGTTTAAGAATATTCAAAAAATTTGTTGGAGTAAGAAGGTCACTAATTTCAAATTCTCCAACAGCCCAAAAAGCATTTTATGTTAATTTTGACTCTCTGCATTGCCCTCCTGACTTTGTGTGCATGTTTGTGATGGACTGGGGACCTGTTCAGGGTGCAACCTGTCTCTGGTCCATTCACTGCTGGAATTAGACACCAACCCCCTGAACCTTGCAAGGATGAAGCAGGAATAGAGAGGGCTAATGGTCAACCTCCTAACCTCCCTCCCTGACAAACAGACAGTCTTACGTGAATAGTATTTTTTATTATTATTAAAATGAATCTAAGCAAAAAATGTCTTTAATTATTCATGCCATTTTGAATCATAAAGCTTGCGAAACCCAGATCTGGCTTTGTGTTTTGGTGTGCCAGACTGATATTATTACGGACCCTCACCAAACCACCCCTTTAAAAACTTTCTGGAGGTGCCCTTGGATGTAGAAAAATGATGTATGTAAGTGAAAAACAATAACCAGTTATTACTGCGTTTAGATTTATATTTCAGCTGTTACTTTAAAAATTAATGAAATTTTGATCATAGAAGTCTAGATCAGTGGTTCCCAAACTTTTCAGCCTGTCATCCCTAAAATACATATAATCCCCAAAAAACATATAATTTTTACATGTAATACATACATACAATACATACAATTTTTACACATCTGTAAAATCTGTTTACCATGACTTTTTGAGGTAATACAAGGGGAATTGATAACATTGTGTAAGTGGCATTTGGAGTGATATGATTGAGAATGAAAAGGCAGGGAGACAAGATACACGACTTCTTTTTAAAAGGAAGCAAATTAGGCACAAATCAGATAGAGTTCTGTTCTGGTATCAGCAGCCCTGATGGCTCCCATCCTGGGACCAGTCAGGAGAGGGAATGTTAGACAGCCAACCATCACGAGGTCAGAATATCTACAGAAACAGTCATTAACCAGTTTAGTAATTACCTTCAGATTTCCATTATTTTGAAATGTTGTTTGCTGCTAATGTGTGTTTTTTATGATAAATTTGTGGTTGTGTTTTTATTTTGAAAATACTCATATTTTTGGTTTAATGTAGTTCTATCGAGGGAGGAAGCCACAGAGGCCTCTGCCTCTGACCAGGATGATGGTGAGCCAGTCCCAGGAGATACCACTGACCTCTTCCCAGCTGTGTCCAGTACTGCTTTTGCTCCTCCAAAGGGACCCAGTGGTAATTCTACTTAACGAAACCTGCTAGTTAGCTGCCTTATCTATGTTTATATTTATTATTTATCATTTATTTATTTTTGAATAAATCTATCCATTTATGTTCTATACCTGCTTCTTCCATATAGGTCTCCTTTGAATACATAATATGCAGATAGTGTTAAAAAAAAGAGGTGAGAAGGCAGAGGGTTTGGGTTGGGGAAGGTCCTACGGTTTTCACCGCTCTGTTGATCATGTTTAGTCTCTATACTTCACACTCACCACAGTATGTTCTCCATCATGCCTGCTATTGTAGACCGTCACTTTGATGTTGGATTATCATCTATTTGAAAGCTGTTCAATAAATGGGGCAACCCCCAACTTATTTCCCAGTCTGGACATTGTTTGTAAGCGGGTAGTAACCTGGATCCACCCAAACCCAGAAGCGACCAAAGAGATGGAACCTGATGGTGGCTACATAATATATATATTGATCTAATACTGGTTACAATAGGATACGGTTACAACTAATATATTTTACTTCAACTTTATTTATATATTTAAAAATAATATATTATACATTCTATTTACATACAAGCAACAATATTTCTACAAATAAAAGCAGGAACATCAACATTGATAGCAATTACAGTAGTTTTAAGTGTGACATTCATTTCTAATCCTCTTTTAATACTTTTTTTGGACATTGCTTGAACTCCACATTTGGAATATTCCAAATCTTCATCACAATAGTGTCATTGTTCAAAAGTTGATGCCAAGTGTTTTAACATTTTGTCTGTTTTTTGTGTTACATTGTTAATAAACTGCAAATTATGTACACAAATCTCATCTCCTGTGTACTTGGTATTTACGTAAATATAGGTAACAGTTAGAAACTGATTCTTAGAGAAACAAAGTCATTCTCATAGTTTGTGGACCCCTGAGATAGTCTTGGCCCCCCTCTGGCCCCCCCAATGATAAAAGTCTGGCTCCGCCCCTGTTGGTGTCTCGCGGGAGGTCCCGACCCCCACTTTGGGAACCCTTGGTCTAGATAATCAGTTCAGCATGTCTTTATGGTATGGAAAGAAGAGAAAAATCTCAAAGTAAGGTTGTACCGACAGAATGGAACTAGAATGGAGTTTTAGGCCCATTGTGGCCATTGTAGAAAAATAATTTGGCCATGGAGGAGTCGTTATCCACCAAAAATGAAGAAATTTCTAAATTATTTTCACATATTTACATGAAAAATATTATATTCTCTGATGTTGAAATCAAAATTTGCAAGAAAAAAAACTAATTTTCCAGGATTAAAGGCATACATTTACGACAATAAAACTAGAATATGTATAGTCAGAAATTTGTAAGTAAAAAAAGACTTTGGTAAGCGCATGTTTCAACTCATGCCCAGCAGATGGCTCTAATGCACCAAACAGCTGATTTGTTAATCGACAACAAACGTCAAAAGAAGAAGTAAGACAACCGCCCAATCAGAATTTAGAGTGGCCCTCGTCATAGCCAATGAGGTGGCTTTCTGCTCTTACTGACAACATGTCGCCCCTGAGGTTATGTGTCCCAGGTAAGCCCTCTGTTTAAACTGCTACAAATGTGTTTCACTCTGAAATGAAACCGTGTTTTAGTGTTGCTGCTGCTTCGGGTGATGTAGAGGTTTCTGTGTAGCTAAAATGTAAAATCGAGCTGCAGTCAGATAGGCAGAAACAGGCTTAAACAGTTTATTTATTGTAACCACACGTGGAGACCACCTTGGTCTTCCTGCAGATTTACAGTCTGTCAGTCGGCATTTATGGCTAAAAACCAAGTCAAGTGTTCTGGTGTATTTTCCTGTTTTTTTGTTGTCGAGTTCGCTCGGTTTTTTGCTGTCCACCTCAGGTTTTATCACCTGCCCTGCCCATCGCCGCAGGCAGCGCTGCACATTCCTCTCCGCTCCTGTTTTGACGCACCCAAATTTAATTCGCAACTTTTGTTGCGCCTGTCAGAAGCAGATGTTAATATGTAAATACTTTTATTAGGCGGATTAACATTACATCGTATCACTAATGAAGGGCGGAAAGTGACAGAATATATAGAAAAAAATAGTACACGTCTTAAAAGCCACAAAAGTCTTTAGTTAATTTAATGGTCTGTTTTATAGTTTAAAGCATTTCTTTCAGTTTATTCTTTTTCCAAATCTGTTAAGCCTGCAATCATGAGCAGAGGATAATCAAATTATCTGTTAATTATTAAAGTATTTGTTAAACCATTACAACCATTTTAAGTCTGTCTTTGACAAAAGAGAAAGCAGTAAAGACCTTAAAGAGTGATCCGATATAGTGTTTAGGTCATCATAAACTGGGACATATACAGTGGTAAAATTACTCTGAGCCATGGCAGATTTAGATGTAAAATAATTTTTATACAACAATGAAGTTTGTTTTTAAAAGTGAAATGAGAGAGGCATATGTCATATAATACAACAATGTTAAAGTAGTATCAATTCAAAATGTATTAATTTATGTTTACATTTTATTAAAACATGTCAACAATAATTTGAAGCCTTTCATAATAATCAAATAATAATTCTTTATTAGTAGTATGGAAACCAAACCCTTCTTATAATTGCCTAACATATTTTTATGTTTCAGCTAGTCTTTTGACAATTTGTCTTTGGTGATGAGCTCCATGTCATTGAGGTTAGAAGGCGTCAGTGCCATCACCCTAATGTTTAGCTCCCTTCCAGATTCTCTGTGAGAATCGAGATGCGACTAATTTTGGACTTAACTGTACATAATGTTTGTTGTACTGACTCATCTCCTCTTTGTAAACAGGTGAGAAGCTGTGCAGTGTAGAAGATTGTTCTACAGGCACTGGAGTGTACCAGCGACATGGCTACATATACTCCTCCCTCGCTGGCTACGTGCTGAGGAAAAACGAGGGAGAGGAGGTGAGGATTGCAAGGCAGAGCAAGTTTATTTGTGTAACTGGTGTGGGTGACAGACATTTGGAAAGCTGCCAAGGCAGCCAGGTTCACACGGAGGCCTGAGTAAGAGTATTGTTTGTGGGCATGACTCACTCTAAGCCATGAGAGTGAGCACCTCAGTGTGCAGTGTCACTTTGGTGCACGCTGATTCAAGGAGGTCTAATATTTGGATGAATTTCCACAACAGAAAATAAACAGACAGAAGTTTGTTTGCTTTAGTTGCTTGCGTCACAGCAATGAATTATTGTATAATTACATATTTCAACATTGGAAACATACAGATGCATTTTGTCATTCTTCTTTGGAGCTTTTATTATGCTGGGATGTTTCTTTTCTGCTACATCTTTGAAAAGCACAACCAGTCAACCAGTACCTTGGTATATTTACAAATTATTCAGGGTGTCCTGTATGGGTGCTTTTGCTGCAACATGTTTTGAGCTCCTGTAGCTGCACACAGTCACACTCCCACCACCTTGCTTAACCGTTTAAATAGTGTGCTACTCCAAGCTTCCCACTGTTCTTTGAGCTGCTTTAGTCGAGTATGATCTTTAAAATGTTTTTTTTATAAGACCAAAGAACTGTTTTTTTTTCTATTAAAAACTGGCTGTAGTTGTCCTAATACTGTCCTGAGCTGTATTATGCCTGAAGGTACCCTCCATAGGCAGTAACTGCTGGTACAGCGTTAGGTTTGTAAGCGTTTTGGTACATATTGGGAGTTGCAACACTGAACATTTGTCATCATTGTTCAGGTGTCTTATCTGAATTTTGTTATATTCTTCCACGGCGGGTTTCAACAGCGCAATGTTAAAATCTCTTTAACGTTCACCCGAGGATTTATTAACAAGATTTGAAAAACTTATTGTTCAAATTCTGCCACTTACACAACACATCTTCCAAGGTCATATGGAGAGATGCCACACTGCTCCAACCTGTTTAAAGGGAGCTAAAGTCTTTATGTTTTCCACTGTGGCTCAGAACTCTTTCCACCTCCTTAACCTCAGCTGACTAATTTGTCTCATCTTGTAAAAAAAAAATAGATGTGAGAAAAGATTTTAGCCGTAGATCAGTAATAGAAGTACCCAAATATTTGGTTGGAATGAGGTTTAATCTGTTGAATACATTTATTTCCATTTTAAAGCTCTGAGTGTGAAGTTGAAAGCTCATTGTGGAACAGGCAGCAATGCTAAAATACTGAGAATTGTGATTCTCACTATTTTTAATGTTGTTCATTATTAATTATGTTTATTTGTAATGTTTCATAATGAAATGATTCTTTTGTTTTTTTCCATTGAAGCACCCATTCCCCTGATTAAAGCAGCTTTGTTTTAATTGTCTCAGGTTTACCATTGTTCCTCATTAGTGTTATTTGTTATGAAGGCATTTGTTTAGGAGTATTTCATATTTGATGTACATTAAATATCATTTAAGTTATATTGCACAGGAATGGACTCACCTCTGCTATATGTTCGGTTTGTTCAGAGTCTGTTATAATCTGATCCATACTAATAATGTGTTATAGCGTTGAATGGGGGGGATTGTGTGTACTTTTCTAGCTACCGGTGATCTCGGTGGTGAGAGAAACAGAAGCACAGCTGCTGCCGGATGTCGGAGCCATAGTCACCTGCAAGGTATATTTTTCTGTAGTGGGGCTGTGGCTACTCTTGTGCTATACAGTAGAAGTCAACCATTATGCTGATGACACGTTAGAAACAACAAACATAAAGGACATTTTTTCGCATGCCACAAAAGCCGTTTGTCACCTGAACAACATGCATAAAAAAAGTCATCAGTGTCCAGGAAAATCTTAATGCATTCGAATAGCATATAATGGAGATTTATTTCACACAGAGCTATACATTTCAGCCCTTTATTTATTTACTATGGCTTACAGCTAATAAAGAACCCAAGTTCAATTTCCCATATAAAAACAAATCATTTTTCGGACACTTTTTTTCTCCACTCAATTTTCTACCTCTGTGCTTTCACACGGAAGCATATTAATGCTGTGAAAAAATTGTACCGTACACGTATTACTTCCATGAATGTTTGAAACACACTTATACGCCTGCAACTGATTTATGGGTGCTTTTAAATTCAGACTATTCCTGTAACTTGTGCCCCATTTTCATCATCAGTTTTCCCTTCCACTCAACTTTCCACTTACATGCTTGGATTCTGCGCTCTGTGAAAAGCCAGTGTAAAAGATATATATATAACATATGAGGTTCACTATTTGAATTGAATTACAGAAATTAATCAGTAATCAACTAATCCACATTATAAATAGAACATAGAAAATCAGTGAACATGTTGAGTTTTGGAGCACAAGAACATGACCATGTAGGAGAGGTTTATCTTTCCTTGTGTCCACGCAAAAAGCACATACTTTACCAATAATTGTTCTACGATCTTATGTTTGTTTTATGCTTTAATTTAAAAGGTGACTGGCATCAACTCCAGGTTCGCTAAGGTCCATATTCTTTACGTCGGGTCCACACCACTGAAAGATCGCTTCAGGGGGACCATCAGGTAAAACAGAAAGTGTTTCCAAAGTGACTCAGATTGTTTTATTGCCTTTTCTGAGTTACTATGTTGCTGTGTGTGTCAACAGAAAAGAAGACGTGCGAGAATCTGAGAAAGACAAGGTGTGTGATGACTGATACTTAGATCATTCACTACTTTCCTTTACACTTTCTCCTTACTGAATGAAGAGAAAGCATGAAGATATTCCCAGTTTAAACTGTTCTTCCCTTTTTGTTGCAGGTGGACATATACAAAAGCTTCAGACCTGGTGACATTGTCCTGGCAAAAGTTGTATCCTAGACGTTTTTGAAGTCAAAATGATTAATCCTGTTTTTTATGCAACAGGAAAATTGCTTTCTCAATGCAGAAACTATGCAGCTCATACCTTAGATACCTTCTTTGGTTCTTAGAGATTCCTTAGCTGTGTGTGATAGCTTCTCCGAATTAAAAACCATGTCTGAAACAGGTGCTTCATTTTTATGATCTTTTTACTGGGGGCAGGTGATGAGTGTAGCAGGTCAGAATATATTCAATTAGAATATATTCAAAAGGTTTACTGTAATTAATATATAGATTCATTACACACAGAGTGATGTATTTCAGGTGTCTATTTTCAGGGGAATTTTATTATAAAATTCAGTTTCTTAGAAAATCTTAAACAATCATGGGGGAGAGGGATGACCCTATAGTTGTCCAGCAACGTTTTTTGTATTTGTAAAACAGTTTGAATGGCTTTATATAGAAATGGCATCACACCAATAGGCTTACCCCTGCCCTGTGTAGAGTTAAATCCTTCACCTATGATGTCAGATTTCCCTCGGGGACGTTCAGTCTACCTACTTGTTGACAACAGCAGAGAATGAACTGGGCGTGGTGGTGGCTCACAGTGAAGCAGGTAAATCTCAGATCTAGACCACCTCATATGCACAGGTTGATAATGTTTTGATTAAACACAAGATGGCGCAAATCTGTGGAGCACTTGTTTAAATAACGAGGAGAAATGTTTAGTTTTCTTGAAATTGACTTGATTCTTATTTAGAAACACTTTTCAAATAAGTAGTTTTGATTTTGATTTGAAGAATTTGGGTGTTTTCTATTTGCAGTTAATGTAGTTTGATCAAAATGTCAGCTGTCTCACTAATTCTAAGCTCAATTTTTGTACTGTTGTTTAATCATCATAGTATTCTTGCCTTTTTTTTTGACATTTTGTTTTACCTTTTTCCACACACCAGGTGCCCAGATGATTCCCATCAGCTGGCGTGAGATGCAGTGCCCGCAGACCAACGCCAAAGAGTTTCGTAAAGTGGCCCGAGTGCAGCCTGAGTACCTGGAAGCATGAGAGCCCCTGAAAGTCTGCTCTGGAACAAACCAAGTGGCCTCCTCACTCTTTTTCTCTGGGTGACATGTGATCCTTGGGCTACCTCTGATATAGTCTCATTAAGGCTTTACTTCTGCAGGTTTTCATTGTGCCAGATTGAACCCGGAGAGACCAAACTGATGAGATTTGTCTTTATTCCCAATAAACAGAGTTAATTTTTATCAAAAGTCCACAGGCCAACAACATAGATATTAAAAGCAATCCTGAATATCAGTATGGAAACCTGACAGAATTGCATCAGGTCCTTATTTTACAGTTAAGGGCATCCAACGTTTCACAGGATCAAAACAGTACAGTTTTGCACCCAGAGAGGAGCAGGTTCTGTTTCAAATGCAGGATTCAGTGTTTTATTAATACATGTAATGGCAGTGTCAGCCAGAACTATCTTTGCTAAAGTTTTGCTGGAAGATGAAACTGTTATTGATAAATCTCTAATTTTACAGCCATTTCTGAAGAGGCCAGGTCTACATCTTTGTGGTAATTAATGGAAATACACTAAGCATTTGTGCCCCGTCTCTTTAACTTAGTGGGACTCGTTTATATTTCAGGTTTTTGTTATTTTAGCACATTTCACTTGGATTGTCATAAAAAAGTAAATTATTTAAGAATCTATGGCTTGTTATGCCAACTACAGCCGAGTTAAAAAATGTAGGGGTCTATCTGGACATTTAGCAAACATTTGCTCCCAAATAAGTTTATAATTTGTTGAGAATTTTTAATTGTCACTTAAAAATCACTACATGCAATGCATTTAATTTGGATTTTAGGTGACAGACCAACACAAAATATTGCATAAATATGAAATGGAAAGAAAACTATACCTGGTTTTCAAAAATGTTTTCAAATAAAACACCTGAAATGTGTGGCATGCATTTGAATTCAGTGTCCTTTACTCTGATACCCCTACAAATTATACAGTGCAACCAACTGCCTTAAAAAGTCACCCTATGTGATCAAGGACCCCCAGCAGACAGGTCAGGGAGAAAGTTGTGGAGAATTTTAAAGCAGGGTGAGGTTATAAAACAATTTCCCAAGCTTTGAACATTTCACAGAGGACTGTTCAATCCATCATCTGAAAATGGAAAGAACATGGCACTGCTGCAAACCTACCAAGACATGGCCGTCCACCTAAACTGAAAAGAACATTAATCAGAGAAACAGACAAGCACCCTGAACATACTGAATCCATGGTAAAACATGGTGGTGGCAGCATCATGCTGTGGGGATGCTTTTCTTTAGCAGAGACAGGAAGGCTGGTAAGAGTAGATGGATGGAGCTAAATACAGGGCAATCCAGGACTGGAATGGTTTTGATCAAAGCACATTCATGTGTTAGAATGGCCCAGTCAAAGTCAAGTCCTCATGCATTTAAAAATAAGTGGCAAATAAGACAGTTTCCATCCAATCTGACTGAGCTTCAGCTATTTTGTAAAGAATGGGCAAAAAAAAACCCATTTCCTAGATGTGCAGAGCTGATACTTTCATCTGTGACTGCAGCAAAATGTGGTTTTACTAAGTATTACTGTGAGGGGGAGGTAACTTAAATGCACGCCACACTTTCCAGATCTTTATTTGAAAATGTTGAAACCCATGCATCCTTTTTTATTTCGCGTCACAATTAAGCACTACTTTGTGCTGGTCCATCACGTTACATCCCAATAAAATACACTGAGGTTTGTGGTTGTAAGGTGACAAGATGTGAGGTACCAGTGGTGTGTGGCTTTATAGGGCCATCTCAGATTTTATTTAAATGGGGTCAAATTGAGTAACTCCAGGCTAATCTCTGCTTTGAAAGGATCCAAGGGTCCATTTAAAATTAAGTTTCTGCCGTCGAAGTCAAGCTTCTGATGTGAATGCTATGTTCTGTATTTCTACTTTGCATCTTTTGTTGGATAGTAACTCTGTACTGATACCATTGTCCCCCAACACAGAGCGTGTTGAAGTGGACCGTGCTCCGTGTTTCAACCGTGCACTGTAAAGGTTTTAACATGGACAGTATTTAAAAGAAAAGGTAAACGGTCCACATTTGTATGGTGCGCCGTAGGTTAGGTTCTGCAGAGCGCTTTGGGTTTCTCATTTACACATTCTCTCATTTCATAGTGTTTTTATATGCATACAGATTTTATGTAAGCATATCAAAGGGGAATCAGGTGAGCAGTCCTGTTCAAGGGCACTTCAGCACTCTGAAACCTCAACCTTTCAATTTTAAGACTACCCTACTGTGGGTAAATCGATGCAATGTGTACATTTACGGCAGTATACTTGAGGCTTCCTGCTTGAGTAGACTTGGGAGGGTTGAAAATTTCTTGTGAATGGGCCCTTTTCTTGGTATCTTGACATGTCTGCACAATTGCAATGATTTTGCAAACGTAGATTGCTGACTGCCGTCTATTGCTGCTCAGATACTCACTATTTTCAAGTAATCAATTCAACCTCACCTAAAAATAAAAACTGAAATACCTCTTTAATGTTTAGTGTATCTTCTGTTAATACATTTACAAAATTAAGCAAACGAGTCTTACAAATGTTAAAGAGGTTGGAATTTCCAATAACTAAATATTGATGTTTCATGACAAAGGCTCTTGAAGACAAAAATTAGCATCTTTTATGCAGAGATTATTCTGACTGATGTGTCCATAAAAGTCTGCAGAAAGAGCTGCACCTGCTTGAATTGAGTTATATGGAGTTAATCTATGTTGTATGGCCTGTTTTTTGTTCAAGCGCAAGACGTTTTGTATTTTTAAAGGTACGATTAGAAAGCCCAGAGCAAAGTCAGACTCTAAGTCAGTCGCTATGCTTGGAATGCTGAAGCTCAATATTCCGGCTGAATGTCTATGAGCCATCAGGAACAAGCTGTAGTTCTTGCTTTTTCTTCTTATTCTTACCCCTGACTGCACATTAAATGACTATCAGAGCAGTTGCGTCTGTGTGTTTTATGTTAAGGTGCTGCTCACACAGTAGGTCCAGTCTTGCACAATGCTGAGGAAAGGCTTCCAGTTCTCCAACTCAATATGCGTTATATTTTATATAATATATTGTCAAAGTGCAAAAAGCAAAATCTGAATTGTTTTTAGGAATTTATTAAAAAATAAAGTCTGCAAAATCTCCTTAGAGAAACTTACAAGACTTTTCCCGTCAAACCTGCTACTTCTTCTACCACTCACAAAATAAAAGGCCAGTTTAGGCATAGGTAACACCACACAATATGCAACATGCTTTTTTTTTCCTCCTCATATACATTTAGGTGAATTATAAGCTACGTCCTCCAGAGATGAGTCAATGATCACAGTTAAAACACGGAGGAACAAAAACACAAACCTCCCTAATTAGTCATCAAAGCGGACGGACCGAGATGCATTGACATCGATGGTGAACTTCTTATTGGACTCTGCTGTAAACCCAAGGCCCGCCCCCCTGTTATTGAAGTCCATTCTCCGTGTGTGGGCTCGCTCAAAGTCTCCCAGAAGCCCTTGCTGCAGCTGCTGCTGTGCTTCCTTTCCCAGCGCCATGTTGGCTCCCCCAGCCTTCGCCCCAGCTGGCTGGAAGCCCTTTTTGAAGCCGCCCATCAGCCGCAAGAACTTCTGCTGCTGCTGGGAGCTGTTGAACTGAGCCGTGCTCCACTGGCCCAAAACCTTTGAAAGACAATTGGGAAGAAAAGTGAGATCCAGAAATTTGCTTCTGTATTTTTAGAAAGATGCAATGTTATGGTAGATGATAAACTTGGCTGGGCTTCCATTTAATCTGTTATCAATGCTCTAATCTTTGGAACAATGGGTTCCTGTTTTAAACAAAATAGCATTTATTAGGCAGGCTTACTGTAAAAACATGAAAATGTAGTCATGAAGCACTGTGCTGTCATTATTGCAACCTACTCGGCCCGCTAAAGTCTATCAATGCCAGAACCTGACCTTGATGATCTAAAAACATTAATAAATAAAACATCTGACTACCCTGAATAAAAACCAAGAGCCTGAGAGTCTCAGATCACTTCATGTTTTTTTTTAACCATCACTATCTGATAATTCAGCAGCTTCGTGAAAACGTAGCATTTAAACCTTTGAATGATCAAGGGAACCCAAGAAAAACACTGATACTGACTGTAGGTTTATCCGGTTGAGAAGCCTTGTCGATCTCCATCTGAAGAGCCTTTCTTCTCTCCTGTGACAAAAACATAAAACAAAAACTATATAAAACAAATTTAACATAAGGTTAAAATCTATGCAAGAAATAATTTCTAAACCGAACATTCTTCAAATGACAGCTATTTGGTAAAATGCAAATAGGTTTAGCTGGGATGATTGATCCCATGTTAGCTGTGAAGATATGTTATCTAATGTATGCGACCTTTCTGATTAATTTCACAGCTGCTCCTCGACCCCAAACCAAAGATCAGAAATTACCTCTGGTGCACAGACTCATTGTAGTTGAATGAAATAGGCTTACCAGCTTAACCAGTTTACAACGACGACCGTCGATATTGGGAGACAAGATTTTTAGAACGTTTTCAGGACATTAAGAATCTCCTTTTTTGGTTTTACAAATACAGTCAAGGTTTTGCAAACCAAAAAGTAAGTTTTAAGGAATTTGGAACCAATGAAGAATAGTTGAGCCCAGGTTTGATTAGTCTAAATTAAAGTTGATTCTGATCCCAATAAACTGTTAAAATGGTCTTTGTTGTGTTTTTATGATGGATGGATGGATGGATGGATGGATCAGACTGTGCAGGACGTCTGCAGCAGTTAATTAGTTGCATTCATGAACACAATCACACAGAGGAAATCATACAGGAGCTGTTTTTTGTACCGGATTAATGGAGACTTCGTCTGTGTTTCCAGTCTTTGCTGATAGGAAGGTCACTTCCATTTGGGGAAACTCCTGAAACACAAACCCAGACTGGTTTCAAACCATTCTGCAAATGTTAAAACAGTCCCTTTGTTTATTTTATTCCTGGCTCACCTGTGGGTCTTTCTGCTCTTCTTTGACCTTTTGCTTCTTTCTCCCTCCAGCTTTGGCCTCACTGTTGATGTCCTGATCTTTAACTGAGTTTTTGGTCTTTTTGCCCTTCTTGCTCTGTGACTCAGGAGCCCGAGTTATGTTACGCTCACAGCTCCACTCGTCCTCCACAACCTCATCCTCCTCTACTTTTACTTTCTTCTTCTTCTTCTTTGGCTCTGTCTCCTCTGCTTCTACTTTCCCATCTTCCTCTTGTGCTTTTTTACTCTTTTTTTTCTTTTTGATCTTTACCTCAGGTTTCTCCTCCTCTGTTACCGTCTCTTCGTTTATTAACTTGTCTTTTTTCTTTTTGAGAATTTTCTCGTCCTCCATCGATCTTTTCTTTTTTCTGTGAATTTCAGTATGTTCAAGCTCATGTCCAAATCCCTCAGTTTTACTCTCCTTCTCTTTCTTCCTTTTTAATTTGACCTCCTTAACCTCAGTCTCTGCTTTTTCTACATTCATCCCATTTTCCTCCACTTTTGCTTTCGTTTTTGCCTTTGTTTCACCAACTCCATCATTAATTACAAGAGTTTCCTTTTTCTTTCTTTTCTTTTCTCCAACTACCTCTTCAGTCTCCGCTGTGCTTGAAACTAACATATTGCCTTTTTCCTTCTTGGGTTTCTTTGGAGGATCATCATTTCCAATCTGAATTTCTTCACCTTCTTTCTTCATATTTTCAGGTTTGACTTGTACAGACTTATCCTTTAACTTCTCTTTCCTTTTCTTCTTTTCTAGTTTTTCTTTCCTTATAGTATCTGTTTTTACTTGATTCACATCATCTTCTAACTGCTTCTTCTTTTTCTTCTTGTTATCATCCTCTACATTTATAACATCAGTTATAGTAATACTATCACGTTTCTTCTTGTTTGTCTTTTTCTTGTCCTCTTTTTGACCAGTTTCATCCTCCTCTTCTTTCCCCACTTTTTTCCATTTCTTTTCTTTTTTTGTCTGGTCTTGGCTCCCGTTCTCAGCACCAAAGTTTCGGATTTCAGGTGAAAACATTCTTCCTTTCTTGAGTTTTTTCACCCTCTTCATTATGTTCTCCTCACAGGTCTCCTCCTCCATTTTTGTTTCAGCTGGTCTGTTAACACAGATCCTCTGGCTTGTCTGTTTTAAACAACATTAGAATAAAAAAATACTGTTACATTAGAATAAAAGTTCAGATTGATTATAAAAACAAGGCTCACAGACCCATTTTGTACGTGCAGGAGAGATTAACACTAACCGACGGTTTGGCTGGCTGTGTGGGCTGGGACTGCTCGTCAATGTCTCTCTGGAGAGCCAGCAGCTTTGCCTGCAGCAAACCAAGCAACAATAAATGCATAAAACAAACAACACTGAAAGCAACTACTGCTTTTAAACAACATACATCATTTGCATAAATGCTACATACACCCTACGCAAAGCTGAGCCTGTAGCTACATCTACTCGATCATAGCTGAACTGTGTGCATTAGATCAGGGTTTGATAAAGACTGTGGAGGCGTTACAGAAGCAATGAGAATTAGAACATCTGAATGATTTAATTTGTGTTATGCTTTAGGTTTGTTAAGTGGCTTCTGACTGCATGTATCGCTGACTGAAAAGAAGCACAGGCCTTTTACCCTCTAAAGCAGACATTTTCCTAATGTGAGGTTCTTTTAATATAACCACAAACTTCAATGAAATTTACTGGCATTTTAACAAAGTAGGCGTAATATTTTTTTGCTGCAGTTACAGCTCCAGGTTTTTCAGGCTACGTCTCAGCAAGCTCTGTGCATTTGGAAACTGACATTTTTGCCCAGTCTTCTTTGTAAAATATGCCAAGTTTAAATCTAAAGGATTAGATGAAGAGAATCTATGATGACAATTTTAAAGTACTGAACAGACACTAACCTAGACTGGACTTTGACTGGGCCATTCTGTTATGGATGTATGATTATGTGGCCTTTTCTAATCATCTCTTTGCTGCCCTAATTAAATATATCTACCCTACCGCTCACAGCTACAGCTTACACAACATAACTGTTGATTTCACATAAGACGCAACACATAGTCAAAGATAAACTGATCCAAGAGGATGACGCCCTTTAGGAGGGTTAAGAACAGGCATGGATAAAAGCAGGGCTCACGCTCCATTCTTTGCTTCTTTCGGTTCATCCCTAAGATGGGCTGAGGGGGGCCCGGTACCGAAGGTGAATGTCACTCTGTATCTGTTCAATTGTATACTCTGTACACTGATCATTTTGCCATTAAATCTTGTTTTATACTCAACCATTTCTCATTATTTCACAAGGTAAATACTTTGCTGGTTTTACTGGTTGGGTCTCGGAACTGGAGAGAAACGGACCCGGTGGTGCACGGGGAGGAAAGAGAGTAAAAACTCCCATTTTACAACAATTCTAACACATGAACATGCTGTGATCTGAAGCATACCCTTGGACCTCAGGCTGCATGTTGGTGGTCATTATTCTGCTGGAAGGTGAACTTCCCCAGTCTAGAATGTCTTGGACCTTCAGGTTTTCTTTCGGGCAGTCCTGTATTTAGCTCCATCTATCTTATCATCAACTTTAAGCAGCTTTCCTGCATGTAGACCAAAAAGTTCCATTTTTGTCTCATCTGAGCAGAGCACCTTTTTCCACGTTTCCTGTGTCTCATTCATGGCTTTCAGCAAACTGTAAACTGGACCTTTTTGTCGTTTTTTTTTAAACAAACACTTCTTCCTACTATACCATAAAGGCCAGATTTGTGCACAGCTAATAGTTGCCGTATGAACATATTCTCTCACCTGACCTATAAATCTCTGCAGTTCCTCCAGATTTATCATGACCTGCTTCTCCGATTCATCTCTTCTTTCCTAGGTCATCAGCTTAGGTGAACCATTTTAAGATGATGGGATGGACTCTGTGAGAGGCTCAAAGTATGGGATATTATTTTATAACCCAACTCTGCTTCAAACTTCTCCACCCTGACCTAATCTGTTTTCATTGGTCAACAACGTATTGCGTCCCCTAAACCCTCCCACCTCCTACTTCCACTCCTTTGATCACTGCAATTTAATTCTAACAGTTTTCACTGAGAAAATCGCCAAAATCCACCAACAGCTGACCCCTCAGACCTTCTGCAGTTCACCTCCTCCAGTACTCCTCAGCCCCCTCATTCAACCACTTTCACAAATAGTGTACAAATGACTGCACCTCAGCGGACCCGTCTGTGAAACTCCTGAAGTTTGCAGATGACACCACTGTTACTGGACTGACCCAGAACAGTGATGAGTCTACATACAGACAGGAGTTGGATCAGATGGTAAACTGACGTTGTCAGAACTACCCTGAACTCAACCCACTCAAGACTCTGGAAATGATGGAGGACTTTCGGAGAACACCACCCCCATAAACCCCTCTCACCATCCTCAACAACACTGTGTCTGCTGTGGACCACTTCCGGTTCCTAGGAATCACCATTTCTCGAAACCTGAGATGGTCTTCACACATAGACAAGGTTCAGAAGAAGGCCCAGCAGAGACTGTACTTCCTGAGGTAACTCAAGAAGTACAACCTTCCACAGGAGCTGCTGGTCATCTTCTACACTGCCATCATTCAGTCTGTCCTGTCTTCATCCATCTCAGTGTGGTTTGGTTCATCCACAAAACAGGACAGGTCCAGACTGCAACGAATAATCAGGACTGCAGAGAGAATCATCAGGGCTGACCTCCCCTCCATCCAGGACTTATACAGGTCTAGGGTCAGGAAAGGGGCAGCTGAAATCTCTGCAGACCCCACACACCCTGCACATAAACTGTTTAGAGTTTTACCTTCAGGTCGGCGCTACAGAGCGCTGTCTGCTAAAACCAGCCGCCACAGAGACAGTTTCGTCCCCCAGGCTGTTTCTCTGATGAACATTCGATCGTCAGAGTTCCAGAACAACACCATGCACACTTAGACTGATTTCGCAATATATTTTATTGTAAAGTCAATTGTGTATATCTATACATTTAAAAAGACATTATTTTTTTCACTTTTATATACAGCAATAAATAAATAAATAAAATCCTCACTGAGAGCAAAGTGTACCAAAGTCAAATTCCTTGTTTGCCTGTACAAACTTGGAAATAAAGCTGATTCTGATCAACTTTCTTCTGCTGCTGATATCTGGGATCTGATGTTGAAATATAAACCATCTACCTGCTAACTGGACCCTTTGCCTACATCTCTGGTTAAAACTTGCCTGACATCTCTGTTGCCTCTGATCACTGCCATCATACACTCCTCCCTCACCTCTGGAACTGTTCCATCATCACTTAAATCAGCTGCAGCAACTCCTATACTCATAAAACCTGGTTTGGATCTCAACAATTTCAGTAACCGTTGTCCTATCTCCACCCCGTTTATCTCCAAAGTATTGGAAAAAGCAGTTCCATCACAGGTTCACGCCCATCTCTCAAGCAACAACCTACATGAACAGTTCCAATCTGGTTTCCGCCCACGCCACAGCACAGAAACCACCCTCCTAAAAATCTCCCATGACCTCCTGATGACAGCAGACTCTGGGCTTTTAAGCATTCTCATCCTACTCGACCTTAGTGCAGCTTTTGAAGTCAGATACTGCCTGGAAATTAAAATCTTGCTTTATGCATTTAAGGCCATCAATCCTCTCGCTCCTTCATTTCTGTCTGACCTCCTCCACATTAATACTCCCTCCTGGTCTCTTAGGTCAGCCTCATGGTACCTCCTGCTCGTCTGACCACCATGGGATTCAGGGTCTTCAGCCGATTTGCCTCTGGAATACCCTCCCTCCTGACTTCAGAAACACCAGCACTGTCTCCCTTGTCAAATCCCGACTAAAGACTCATCTGTTCAAACAAGTATTTTTAGCCTGATCAAGCACCATGGTCCTTTTTATTTTGTATTCTGATTGGTTTGTATTCTTTTTTTTGCTTTAATTGCTTTTTACTTTGTAAGGTGACCTTGAGTGCCCTGAAAGCGGCCTTAATTAAAATGTATTATTATTATTATTGTCTGCTGGGCTCCTTGCTTTAAATAATGTTGTTTGTTCCTTAAGAAACCTCTGAGGCCTTCACAGAACAACTGTATTTATACTGAGAATAAATTACACATACATAGACTCTGTTTATTAGTTAGGCAATTCAGGGTTGCTAACCGTTTCAAATTTCATGATTCCAAACTTTTCCAGAGTCAAATTTCTAAATTTTGTCAGGCGTTGAGAACAATTTTTTTAAGCTGCTTATATAATTAATTGTCTGTATGTTCTAGAAATCATGAAACAAGCTAATGCTAACAGTGGCTTCTAATTCAGCAGTGTGGTAAAGGTAACTGTTCTATTATTCTTTTATCATAAATATCAACATTAATATATTTTAAATTTTAAATTAATTGTTTACAATTTGTTTCTCTCACTCCATAACTTTTTATTCTTTTGTCTGAGTCAGTTTGTTTAGATAAAAATGCATCTTTTATGTGAATTACATAGGAAGAAAAGAATTAGGAAAAATACAATCAACATAATTTAAAGGGATAAATGCTGTCTAAACAGAAATAATCTATTTCATGGAGCTCTTTGAAACCAAACTGGTCAACATGTTTCTATCTTTCAGATTAATTCTTCTAATTCTTTCCCTAAATCCTTTTTTCTGGTATCTTTTGGACAACAGAATAAGGAATTAAGTCTGGAAATGTAAGCATTATTAAATACTCTATTTCCTTTTCCCACACTTATGCAGATCTGGAAAATTATTAAATCAAATTCCATACTTTTCTAGACTGTTTAGGAACCCTGGTAATTAGACTCCTGAAGGCCGCTGATTGTACTCAATGTTATTGATTTTACCCATTTGTAAGACATTTAAATTATTTTCCATTGACAATTTTGTACAACTCTGTGTTGATCAATCACATAAAACAGATTCCACGTGACAAGATGTGGAAAGGTTCAAAAGGTGAAAATACTTACACTCACCGGCCACTTTATTAGGTACACCTTGCTAGTACCGGGTTGGACCCCCTTTTGCCTTCAGAACTGCCTTAATCCTTCGTGGCATAGATTCAACAAGGTACTGGAAACATTCCTCAGAGAGTTTGGTCCATATTGACATGATAGCATCACACAGATGCTGCAGATTTGTCGGCTGCACATCCATGATGCGAATCTCCCGTTCCACCACATCCCAAAGGTGCTCTATTGGATTGAGATCTGGTGACTGTGGAGGCCATTTGAGTCCAGTGAACTCATTGTCATGTTCAAGAAACCAGTCTGAGATGATTCGTGCTTTATGACATGGCGCGTTATCCTGCTGGAAGTAACCATCAGAAGATGGGTACACTGTGGTCATAAAGGGATGGACATGGTCAGCAACAATACTCAGGTAGGCTGTGGCGTTGACACGATGGTCAATTGATACTAAAGGTCCCAAAGTGTGCTAAGAAAATATCCCCCACACCATTACACCACCACCACCAGCTTGAACCATTGATACAAGGCAGGATGAATCCATGCTTTCATGCTGTAGACGCCAAATTCTGACCCTACTATCTGAATGTCGCAGCAGAAATCGAGACTCATCAGACCAGGCAACGTTTTTCCAATCTTCTATTGTCCAATTTTGGTGAGCCTGTGTGGATTGTAGCCTCAGTTTCCTGTTCTTAGCTGACAGGAGAGGCACCCGATGTGGTCTTCTGCTGCTGTAGCCCATCCGCCTCAAGGTTCGACGTGTTCAGAGATGCTCTTCTGCATGTCTTGGTTGTAACGAGTGGTTATTTGAGTTATTGTTGCCTTTCTATCAGCTCGAACCAGTCTGGCCATTCTCCTCTAACCTCTGGCATCAACAAGGCATTTGTGCTCACAGAACTGCCGCTCACTGGATATTTTCTCTTTTTCAGACCATTCTCTGTAAACCCTAGAGATGGTAGTGCGTGAAAATCCCAGTAGATCAACAGTTTCTGATATACTCAGACCAGCCCGTCTGGCACCAACTACCATGCCACGTTCAAAGTCACTTAAATCACCTTTCTTCCCCATTCTGATGCTCGGTTTGAACTGCAGCAGATCGTCTTGACCATGTCTACATGCCTAAATGCATTGAGTTGCTGCCATGTGATTGGCTGATTAGAAACTTGCGTTAACGAGCAGTTGGACAGGTGTACCTAATAAAGTGGCCGGTGTGTATTAGCACAATATAAGCACTGGAAACATGCAATTATAAATTAATCAAGTTTGATCTTTCATGCTACTTACTGCTTTTGCTGCAATACTGAGAATGCAAACATATGCAGGCCAAACGTCCACAAACTTCAACTTTATATATATATATATATATATATATATATATATATATATATAATATATATATTGAACTAGGTGGCCATCACTGAAGCTAACAATTTCTCACCATAATCCTGGACCGTTGCTAAAAGGCCATATAAAGTAAAATCTTGAGACCTGGTGGCATGATGTCAGCATGATGGGGTAGATTTGTAGCTTTGCTATGTTGAGGCATGGATGATCGAATGCCCTGAATACATCATGGTGCGTTCAGGGCAGCAGCCCATACCCTGAAGCTTAGGTTAACTGGGTGATATAAGATACATCCTCACATGGTTAAACTTTATTAATCTGATTAGTGTATGAATTAACCTCAAAACGTTTCCTAAAATATGGGGGAAATTAAGAAGTTTTATTGTAAAAAGTCTATCATTGTGTTAATCTCATTCCCAGATAGATGTAATATGGAATGGAAGTTAAAACAGTAATTTACCAAGTATTTGAATTAAACATCCCCCTTCTTTTACCAGTCTGGCCAAGAAGTTACTCTATTAATCATCAACAGACAAAAAAAAAACAAAAACAGAAGTATTACAAAATTACAACTAATGGCAAACCTAAATAAACGATCATAAAACCATAACGGTTTTGAAATGGGATTAATACAGATTATAAAGACCATTAGGTGATAAAACAGCTCATTACCCGGTCGACTGTAATCTCTACGTGTTTAGGCGCAGACCTTTCAGAAACATACACTACGTCCTCATCGGAATCCGTCTGAAAAGTGAATAAATGTTTATGTCTTCAGCGCTTTAATGAAGAACAACGATGTTTACATTCGACTGAACACAGTGCGTCAATTTAATGGAGTGTGTTAACTATGAATCAGAAAGTGACGACATACAAAGACAGCAACAGTAAACTGAACATGCACTATTTTATTCATAACTGGAGCTAGCACTGCTAGCTAGCTAGCTGCAGTGGTATTGAAGTTAACCGTAAAGAATAAGAGAATAGAAACTATCAGTTGGCCAGGAAAAAAAATCATATTTAACAATGGTTGAAAAGTGTTTTATAAAAACATAGTTGTTGGGCTGTTTACTTACTTTGTACACGTTGATAATTCACGTGGAGACACATTTACGCTCCAATCGGAAGTAGCTGTTTCTCCTTCCTGTTAGCGACCACGCAAGCGTCTCTAGCAACGTGTGCGCGCATGAAGAATTGTCATCTTTTCATTTTCGGTAGCTTTATGATTGGGTGTTGATTGCAATACATCTGAAAAATCACGGTACAAAATAAAGAGCCTGTTTTTACACTTTTAGCTGTTTCGTGCGGCGCATGAGAGCAAAGTGGAACCGAAGTCAGATGTATTGTTTGTGTGGACAAACTTAAAGATCAGCTTTAACAATAAGGCTGATTCCTTCTGATTCTAAGGGGAAACACAACACCTGTGTTCGTACTTCAGATATGTGGACCGATAGCAACACTGATATCTAGCGACATGCATATAGCGCAGTATACAGGGGTTGGACAATGAAACTGAAACACCTGTCATTTTAGTGTGGGAGGTTTCATGGCTAAATTGGACCAGCCTGGTAGCCAGTCTTCATTGATTGCACATTACACAAGTAAGAGCAGAGTGTGAAGGTTCAATTAGCACAACATTATGGGTGACATACCAGAGTTCAAAAGAGGACAAATTGTTGGTGCACGTCTTGCTGGTGCATCTGTGACCAAGACAGCAAGTCTTTGTGATGTATCAAGAGCCACAGTATCCAGGGTAATGTCAGCATACCACCAAGAAGGACGAACCACATCCAACAGGATTAACTGTGGACGCAAGAGGAAGGTGTCTGAAAGGGATGTTCGGGTGCTAACCCGGATTGTATCCAAAAAACATAAAACCACGGCTGCCCAAATCACCGCAGAATTAAATTTGCACCTCAACACAGGGTCAATATACACGGCCGAGCTGCTATAGCCAAACCTTTGGTCACTCATGCCAATGCCAAACGTCGGTTTCAATGGTGCAAGGAGCGCACATCTTGGGCTGTAGACAATGTGAAACATGTATTGTTCTCTGATGAGTCCACCTTTACTGCTTTCCCCACATCCGGGAGAGTTACGGTGTGGAGAAGCCCCAAAGAAGCGTACCACCCAGACTGTTGCATGCCCAGAGTGAAGCATGGGGATGGATCAGTGATGGTTTGGGCTGCCATATCATGGCATTCCCTTGGCCCAATACTTGTGCTAGATGGGAGCGTCACTGCCAAGGACTATCGAACCATTCTTGAGGACCATGTGCATCCAATGGTTCAAACATTGTATCCTGAAGGCGTTGCCATGTATCAGGATGACAATGCACCAATACACACAGCAAGACTGGTGAAAGATTGGTTTGATGAACATGAAAGTGAAGTTGAACATCTCCCATGGCCTGGACAGTCACCAGATCTAAATATTATTGAGCCACTTTGGGGTGTTTTGGAGGAGCGAGTCAGGAAACGTTTTCCTCCACCAGTATCACGTGCAAGAAGAATGGCTTAAAATCCCTCTGACCACTGTGCAGGACTTGTATATGTCATTCCCAAAACGAATTGACGCTGTATTGGCCGCAAAAGGAGGCCCTGCACCATACTAATAAATTATTGTGGTCTAAAACCAGGTGTTTCAGTTTCATTGTCTAACCCCTGTATATAGCAGTATATATGGGTGCTTGTGCCAAGTAGCTTGGTTGCATACTTTAAATTTACTCATCAAAAGGTTCTTGATCAAACCACTGTTTGCTGTCTGACATGAGGAAGATAGAGGGCTTTTTCCAACAGCAATACCAGGTTAGTTAAAGGTTAGATCATTTATTCAGTTGCAATATTGTTAATGACAAGTTGCTGCTGCAGTGACACTTGAATTGATCAGTTTTTGTTGGGTTAATTTTATGAGAGGCTGACAGAAGTGCAGGAGCATGCACAGAAGCTAATTTATTAGGTGGACACTTGGAAGAGCACATATCTAATGCTTTAGTAGGCCTATGCACTGACAGTAGCCCTCTCTCATCTGAACAGGATGAAATCATTGCACAATATCTAAAAGTGCTGCCCCCATTTAATGATGCCACAGTTGAGTTGTCAGAGGAACAGAGAGTGTCAGGATCAAAAGTCATTCCCCTATTATCAATGCTGTTTTGGTAGGGACAGAAAAATGCTTCTCACAGCTTGTATAAACTCGCTGTTGCTTTTCTGGCTCCCCTCACTTCATTTGTGCCCTGTGAAAGTGTTATCTAAAGGAGGCAAAATCTTCTCAAAAAAGAGAAACCGCCGGAACCCCAGCATGGTGGAAAAGTTATTTTTAAATAAAAATAAATAAAATGTCCCGCAGTTACAAATAACACAAGCACATTCACATCACCACCCTCTCCCCTGTTTGTTTTCACTTTTCCACTTTTGATCCAGCTATTGTATCATTAAGACAGATTCATACTCAAACTATATTCAGAATGTATTGGCATCACAGATCTCATTCATTTATTCAATTTAAAGCTTCACACACCAAAGTAAAGTCATTATAATCACTCTGCCCATTATACATTCATAGTCCACTTGATGGCACAGTAGAGTAGATGAAGCATAATGAAGCTTCTGCTCATGAGTGGACCAGTTGGATGGAAAGCTTAAGTGCTTCACAAAGCTTCGTCTCGCCATCACTAGTGGCGAGATTTGGTTTCCCACCCAAATCGATCATGTATTCCTGATAAAACTCTCCCTCAATATGCTGTGCTCGTACCAGACAGTTCCTATGGGTACGCCTCAGAAAGTGAAACTCATATACTATATACATTCATTACACATACAGTGAAATACTTCAAGCCTTTATTTATTGTAAATTTGATGATTATAGCTTAAAGATATTGAATAGATAATGATTTGACTGAAAAAAAACCCTAAATATAATGCTGAACTGGGTCCCTTATAGGGACCGGCCACAGTCCCATTTTCCAATTGCAGTCCCTGCTGCTACACCGCAATGACTCACTCAGTATTTAAGGGTTAACTTGAAAACACTCCCACAGGCAGTAAGACATTTGTTTTTATTGTGTTCATTGTGTTTTCAAGTAATTTTGAAGTTGGTGAACAGTAGCTGGTTAGCCTACAGAGTTTTTGTAACTGTTGATGTTGTAAGTTAAAATTTGGTCAACTACCATGAACATAGTTTTAGAAATGTATTTTAAGTTCTTTAAAATGCCTAAATATTATCAATACGGATGTTGTCGTTTAAAAATGTCATTTTGGTTAAAGCAACTATAATTACATTAATAAATAATGTTGACACTTCTGAGGTGAGCCTCGTTTCTGAACCATCTTCCTAAAACATTTGTTTTCCGTATACCTGGAAACCAGCACTGTATTGAAACTGTTTACTGCAGTATTGACCCATCAAACATGTGACCAAAGCTGATATTAAAAGCAACAGATCCTTAAAAAGAAGTAAGTAAAACCAGACAGTAAACTGTGCAAAGAATGTAATAGCCATTTAGTGCAAATCACATTACAAACATTCATTTTAACACTGCCAGAAAACAGTGACAGTATTGTTCTGATAAACCCATCTTTAGAGTGATCTTTCTTTACAGTACAGGTTAAAAAGCAGGTTGGACGGAGTTTTACATTTTTATCCCATATTTTCATTGTACATTGTAAGACCACTCGCCTGTACACAAAAACAAAGCTATTGACAAATTTACTTATTCCGATTTGAGTAACAGCAAAAAGGACTGGTCACAGTCATATACACAATGCATTAATTGGATATACTTTCTCAGCTTGAATTCACTCAGGAGATGAAACTGCAAATCTTTACTCATACGTACACGAAATGGTGTTTTGTAGTATCGGTTTGAACAGCTGTTTCCAACTAGAGATATCAAAGCAAAGACTAAAACAACATACATCAAATATTTTTAGTAAATTCACAGTTTTGGATGAATAAACATTTTCTTTGTATTTCCCAGCAATTAAAATAATAAACATATAATGACTGGTGAAGGTGGGTTAAAATAGTAAGAAGACCCTTCCAGTTATCTGCACTGACAGCATCCGTTGGTTTGGACCTACCCACCTACAGTTGCATTTTAAGAAATTAGACAGTAATTAAAAAGTTAGTTTGTAGAGTAATTAAATAAAAAAAATGAATCATTTTTATTATATAGCTTCATTACACACAATGTTACATATTTCAACCTTTTGTTATGTTTCATTTTGATGATTATGGGTTACAGCTAATGAACATCCAACATTCTGTTCCTAAGAAAACTTTAATTTGAATATAACAATAGAAAAAGGATTTTTATTTCAAAATATTTATTTTATGGTCTAAACAATCATGGGGTAGACTGCTGACCTGACAGTTGTCCAGCAGACAGTTACTGACACAAGGAGGGTATGCCACAAGACAAGCTAGCTATGCCCAGACTTGCTGTATCCAAGCAAATAATGGAAAATTGAGTGGCAGAAAAAAGTGCGGTACAAAAAAGGTGCTCAAGCAGAAGGAGTAATCACGTCATTGAAAGGACTGTGAAGCAAAGCCCCCTTAGGGAATTGGGGTGGGGGTGTCTACAAGGTGTTTACTGCTGCTGGGTTTGCAGTTTCGAAAGCCACCACACAAAGACCCATCCAAGACATGGTCAACAACTGTCCTGTTTAGCTCCACCTGAGCAGGAAACGTCAGAAACGTCTTAACTGGGTTCAAAGTTCACTTCTCAGATAAAGGGAAATTTTGCATTATATTTGAAAATCTAGAGATTGGTGGATGATTTTGCGAAGCCCACAATCCACATTGCTAGAGGTTGATACTAATGTTTCAACAGTCAGTGATGATTAGGGGTATCGTGTCATCTGCTGGTGTTGGTCAACTGAGTATTCTGAAGTTCACAGTCAATGCAGCGATCTACCTGAAAAGGTTGGAGCACTTCATGGTTCCCTCAGTTGATATGTTTTTTGTTGATGCTGAATTTAATTTCCAGATGGAGTTGGCACATGCCCACACTGCAAAAGGTTCCAATACTGGGTGTGTTGACTATGGTATTACTATTATACTATTATTATTATGGTCTGGACTGAGCTGAACACCCCATATAGAATCTAAGGAGAAGTGCAAAGGGGAAGATGAGAGACACCAGAGTCAGCAATGGAAACCAGCTGAATGCTGCTATTAATGCAACCTGGGCTTCCTTCACACCTCTGCTGAGCTACAGGCCGATCTCCTCCATGCCATACTGTACTGAGGCAGTAATTCATGCAAAAGCAGCCCAGCAAAGTGCTGAGAGGACACACTGTCCATTACATGGACACACCTTTCAGTAGGCTGACATTTCTGTATTAAACATTTTCTCTTTTTGGTTTTATGCAATATTCCAGCTTTTCTCAGAAACTGGATTTTTGGGTTTTTATTAGCAGTAAGCCATTATCTTTAAAATGAACAGAAATATACACTTAAATATGAAACTCTATGAGCAGTGAATCTATATAATATTGAATTCAATTCAAAAATACTTTATTAACCCCAAAGGGAAATTAAATGTTGTTGTAGCTCATTATGCAATTCATTATGCATAATATACAAGTTTCACTTTTGGTCTGAAATTGCTGAAAGAAATAAACGTTTGATAATATTACATTTCACTGAGATGCATCTATTTATAAGATTATTGTGCAAGATTCCTCATTTTGACTGGTGTAAAAATAGTCCAACAACAAAGTAAAGAACCATGATGCGTGCATGGCTACAATATCAGGTAACAGGAGAGCATCAGTACTTGGGGTATTCTAAGCTTTGTCTGCTTGGCATCAAAAAGACAAAAGGTACCATTTTTTTTGCAAAATTGCAGACAGAACAATGCTCCATACTTGTCATTAAAAATGTAGAATGCTCTTTAGGTTCTAATGATTGTTTTGCTTGTTGCACGTACAGTCAGCAGACTGCAATTTGTGTATTAGATACTCTGGAGTCATAAGAAAATCTCTATAATGCCATTTTTTCATCTGTAAGGCAGCCTTCAGTTTGACTGGTTAGAGTAATTCTTTGTCCGTGATGATAAATTGATTATAAAACTAACCACTATAACTAGTAATTCCATTTGCTATATACACAATACATATAAATGTTTGTATGAATAAAAAATACTAAAAAACATCCATAAAATTCAAACATTTAGATAAATACTGTTCCTCCAAATTGTGCTTTTACACGGGACTGAAACAATCTTCAATCTCACCATTCCCCCATGATCTTCGGACTGATCCCTGTGTGTGCACGTTACGTATTGCAGAATCAAATGGCTTTTATTATATGCTTATTAAAAGCATAACACTTAAAATGCCATTACTGAGATGGGACATTTCGTTACCGCTTAGAAACACCTGATGATCCAACGTTTTTATATAGAAATGGGCCAAAGTGTCCCAACGCCATCAGAAGGTCACTATGAGAATCCTGAAATGCAACACAGAGGTTAAGCAAGCATTGTAGGCGTCTGCTGGTAACTTACATCAAAGTCCTAAAGGCTGAGTTGAACAAAGTGCAGTTTATCAAAGTAAGCATCACTTATTAACAGAAACCAGTTGTTACGGTACTGGTGTCAAGCTGCTTAGATTGAATGTTTACTTCACCACATTAAAATGTTGCTTTACGGTCAACTTTCATGTGTTTAACTGCAACATGTTCAGTTATTCTCAGTCAAAAACTTGCTTCTCATATTTATGTACTCCTCAGTGTAAATATTGTCTCTTTATCCTTCTCTGATCCTGCTGTTATGACGTACCGTCAAATGTTACTGTAAAATTAAGCAAAAAACATAATCTAAAATACTATTTGTTGTTGTTTTAAAAATATAATGCTGAAACACAAACACATTAAAACACTTCTTCGTCTTCTTCTTTTTAGGTGACGGGAAACTCTTCAGCATCACAAAAGGAACTTGACTGTAACCCTCACAAATCCTGCCCAGTGTTACCACAAACGCCTTCCAGTGTAGTTAATGGGAGCTGTGGGCATCTGCAAGAGATACGGGATCATTGAGGAAGTGCAGATAAGTGCAGATTTGCTGATTGTACGATATAAAGCGTTTGTCTCTGTCAATACCCACCGTACCGCCGTTCATGACCAAAGCCATCTCAGTCGGTTGGTAAACATGGCCTCTGAAGGCGATACCCGGGCGGATGCTGCCATGGCTGGTGGGGTATGTTCCACTTCGAACGGCTGCAGAATAATCAATGCAAGGAAATTACCAGTGTTTCAGATTCTACATCATTACAATCACATTTGGAACAATTTTCTAATCTTTATGGAGTAATTTAGGAAAATATTTTGTCATCTTTATTTAAGAAGGGCTGGACTGTATAAACTGCATCACTGATATATCCTGTCCTTACTTCAAAATCGCAGATATTACGTCTTGTTTTCCAAGATGGTAAGATCTCCACCTCCTTCAAGATATTATTAAACATTTTAGGGGTATAGAGTCAAGGCATCGCTGCACAGCTTACGCCATTCTGCCAGAAATTCATCTACTCCTGACACTAATTTTTTTAACTGTGATACAACCCTGTCAACATCTGCCCCTCTGGCTCTTTGTAGTATTACTTAAGTTAGGGTATCACCTATTAATGGTAGGTCTAAAGCTTCCAGACAAATCCTTGATTACAATAGGATCAGGTTTTTCGGGTTAAGCAAAGAGCTTAGAGACTCTTCTATGCCTTCAGGTTTATAACAGATTTTGTTGAAGTAGAGATATATGACTTTAATAATTTTCCAAGTAAATTAATGGTAAATGGATTTAATTTATATAGTGCTTTTCTAGCCATCCTGGCCACTCAAAGTGCTTTAAGCTAGAATCACATTTAGCCAATCACACTCAAAAACATGCACACATTCATACAGATCAGTATGTATCTTAGGGTTAAGTGCCTTGCTCACGAGCACATAAACATGTGGCAGGAGGAAACTGTATTCAAACCCACGACATTTAGTTCAAGCTTTGTAGCTGTAATCTGTTTTGAAATCTCCAGGTGATTTAATTTCACATGAGTTTGTTCCAATATATTACATTTGTTTAGTTAATCCGGGGTACTCCCTTTTTCATTCACAAAGCTAATGTAAAGTCTACAGGTAGTATTTTAGGCTTGGATTTCAAGGGTATGTTTAGCTAAGCATCTGGGTACTCAAAATATTTCTAGTCATCTACTCTTCTTCTTCTTCTCAATTTTAAACAGAGAAAATAATCAATCCTTGACTTTTTTTTTTGATTGAATGACATACAAGGACTCTAATAATCCTTTTTCCTGGGATTGTGGAATCTAAGGTAGGTTGTAGCTGTTGTCTATGCCCCATATTAAAATATCAGACAGATCTGTGGCAATTCGGTCAAACATATTGTGGAAAAAGTGGTGGTCTGTGTATATTTAACAGTGTCGCTTCCTTATAATCAAGGAAATTCTTTTAGAAGAATGTAGCATCCTTTCTTTTCTGTAATTTGTGAGGCGAACTCGACAGAAACCTAACTTGAAATAAACATTGCCTCTGCCATAGCAAGTCCCCTTGCAGACGAGTTGTAAAAAGTATTTTTATATAACTTCCTTTTATTTAGGGTCTCTTGCCAGAAAATTACATGGTGATTTTCTTTTTCTTTTTTTTTTTTAGCAATGAGCTTCCCTCTTTTTAATACATATTACAGTCAATTGACATGAAGTGTTACCACACTGTGCAGTCCTGAAAGATTACTCTTATAAATAGTTCTTGCTCAAGTCTTACACTTTAATCCCTGGGTGTCCAGAATACACAAAAAACATGTGTAAGAATTACTTAACTTTAAATAAAAGTAAAGGTAAAAAAAAAAGACTTTCACAATAAGTTACGTTTCTCCAAACACCTGTTGGAGTGGAAAGATGCTGACCAACAAAGGGACTTTCCTGCAAAAAGTTAAATGTCTCTTTTAATTTTGCTATGTGTGTGGGAAAAAAGGTACTGAATAAAAACTGTTGGAAGTTGGAAATTTAAAAAAATTGTTTTCATTATTTCTCAGTTTAGTAATGAAATGTTGACCCTTACCCTGGGAGAGGCTTTCATATGAAGCACTCTCTAGGGTGGAGGAGTCAGTTGGAACCCTTGTTGTGTTCTCACTTTGCTCTGCTAACAACCTTTTCCTTATTGCACTTTTGCACTTGCATCTGGAATGTTACCATTTTTACTGACTGAGCAACACTTTCCTAAACAATGACTGCAGTACAAACAGAGGTGACTAGCCAAACAAAGCCTCCTTTCCTTCTGACCCAATAATGTAGCTATAGCTACAGTCTACTATTTCCTTGAAAAATTAACTACAGAAAAAACAGCTAGAAAATCTGTCATATTGACCACAATCTTTGCACTTTTCTTCTATGACCTGTTTTTCTGCATTCGTCCTTTAAAGCAGGAACTTGAGTCTGAGTTGCACCTGTAAACTAACTTTATTCAAGACATTTTACATGTAAGTACAACAGAAACAAAGTACGCTGTCAATTTTTATGACTGGCTTCTGAATGGCATGCAGCCTTCGTGACCGTTATTTTAGCCCCTGTTTCTGACTCACTGTGTTGCCTTAAGAAAAACTGCGCATAAGAATGGCTTCATCAGAAATTCAGCAGTATTAAAATGCTCTACAGGAGAAAAGAGATGGTAGATAGGCAACAACCAGATGGATACAGATGAATCTGTTTTGAAGTAGGTAATTTAGGGCTCTTATAAAGTCTTGTATGTTTTTTTTCAGTGATATTAATTCACTGTCTGTCTGAAAGGGCTGCTCGTTGCTCACTGTCACAGCCGTCTCCTAGGCAACATTGATATTTTATGTCATTATTGTTACAAAAGAAAACTGTTTTCATTGGAGTTAGAGCAGTTACTCTTATGTTTGGGATCTGTGTTCACAAAATTTAGAAAATGCAAATTGTAAATAAAATTTGTACATACGAAAAATGTGTGTTGTTTTTTATTTTTTAGAAAGCTTAATTAATGATGAGGAAGGAAGTAAAAAGCAAAATCCAGGTAATGGTGATAAGTTTGGGATTATGTTTTTTCCCTTTTCAGATTAGATTGAATTACTTCAACAGGATAAAAGACAACAATTAATAGCAGGGTCCTGGCAAAAATATAGTCAAAAAGTTAAACTGGACCTAACCCATCTGGCTTAAACAAATTTATCATTATTTATTAAAACATGTAAATGAGATCCTAAGCTTTGGAACAACTAAAATTAATTGGAATTTGGAAATTTGTTTTGAAATAAAAACATTTCCTTATTTTAAAATGCGTAGCATGAGCCTGTATCGTCATCCGGTGCTTGGTTGTACCTTACTGCTGTGCACATCAACATTTTTTCACTGCCTATATTTTCTCTTATATTCAAAGATCAACATCTCATCTCCGCTGCTGGATTCAGAAAAATGTGGCGAGAGATGGTTGGTGTATATATAGATATTTCAAGAGATGTAATTAGATTTTTTCTTTAGTACAGCACCCCCAATGAACTTTAAGGATAAGTACCTGCTGTACAATGCACCGACCCCCACGGTCCCGCAATGCTGCAAGGATGAGCGGTTTTATAAGCAACAGATGGATTTATGGATTGTTTGATTTGGCAACTAGATATAAATTTGACTTAACTGCCAATTGGTAAGCTTCAAATACGATGGTGACTTTGGTTGTGTTCTGAAAGATTTGTGAACTTATTTTGAACTTATAGTGAACTTATTTTAGTTCTGCTTTTAGGTTTCTACCCAGTGATCGAAAAGACCCATTCAATCTGCATTTTGTGTTCTGTAGACACAACAACCAAATGATTGCATTGTTGGTAACATAGTAAGAGTCTCTGCTTTTGTTTGCAGCCATACAGTTGTGTTGGTTTTCTTGAGCAGTTTTTGTTTTAAATAAAAACAACTCAGTCATAAAGACCTGCCCTACCTAAGACCTGTCAGATTCTTAAAACAATTGAATAAGTTAGGATAGTCACACCAGTTACAGTTTTATCATATGGGCCGAAACTTGTGTCATCAGAAACTGAATTTAATTTGCTGAGACTGAATCTGTATTCGCATAATTTGAAATTTAATGCACTGGTTTAAAAAATTAATTTCAATAAATTGAAACTGAATCTAATAATTTGAAACTAAATTAAACTAAATTTTGTGCCACACCTCCAGATCCTTGAGGAAAGCAAGAGTACTGAAACACAGATTCACCGATTTATGTTTCACATCAGATTAAACCTTTTTTTTACAGCATTTTGAGCTGGAGCAGTGCAGCTGCATGAGCTTGGCACATGTCAGTCCCTATGTCAAACATTTTGATGGGAAAACGCAGAGCAACATAACACTATGCTAATTTGCCATCTTTACCTCTTAGATACAGGTAGCATGATCGCTACAATTAGTCCATCATTTGTTTATATGACGCTTCTCATACATAGTCAATTGTGAGTATGAAGGTTAATGTTAAAGTACATTGTGCTGGTTTGCTCTTGATGAATTTTAAAGCTTCAGTATGGAGTTCTGAGAAAACTGTGGACTTGGACTGAAAGTTTGAACAACCTTACAGGTCCCTTCCCCTTGTTCTCTGCTGTGCTGCAGCCCTCCCTCCACAGTTCCTCCCCCACAGCGCAGCCTGCTGTGAACACACAGGCTAGTAAGCAGGGCCACTGATGACGGCGGATTAACAGCTATGGTACATTCACTGGTAGGAATGAAACATCAGGATATGCTTTACATTATGACTATGGCCTGCCCATACTTTGACTACAAACTTGGTCCTCAAATCCGCACAGCACCATCATCACAGCTGCAGCATATTGGGGAGGGGTGCAAGCAGAATCTACACAAGGGGGATTGACACTGCTAAGACATCCTCCTGGCTCTGATTGTTTCTGACCAGGAGCAGTGCATTTCTGCAAATGGCAGTAGGACCACTGGGAGGAACCAGAGGAGCTTTTTTTATTTTTTTATTGATAATCTGTCTCATAATGTACTTTCAGGACATAGTGACACTTTTGTGAAAATGCTTACAGTTGTTACCTACTGCAGCATTAAAAGTCAATTTTTAGGCAGTTCTGACCCATAAGAACTGGATATTATTCATTATATCCACTTATTTATTATAGGACTTTAGTTTACTGAAATACACATCTGTAACGTATGGTTTTCAGAATCTGCAAGAAAAATTGTTGACCCTTCTATTGTCCCCCAAGCTGCAGGTTTGATCACATAATAGTCTGAACACTTTAAGAAGTTACTCTTGCTATCTGTTCTGAGCATTTAGACAGTAGACAGTCGCTATATGCTTGCTCAGTATGAGAGATTGCTGTAAAGTCAACAACACAATGCAAACAACTGTCCACTGTCGCTCATGCTTGTGCAGGAGAGCGAATGCTACAAGTCACTAACTCAATCCAATCTGCCAGGTTTCCTTAGATGCAAACCTTTTAACCAATTTGAATAATAAACAGAATCTGGCTGCATTGTTTGATCATTTTTAAACTTGGAATCCAGCTCTATGATTTGATTGAATTTACTTTTTTTGTGGAGTGCCTTGAAACGATATGTACTGTCAATTGGTGCTAAACAAATAAACTGAACTAAATTGTTTTATATTTTCGCTGCATTCCCTTTTGATTCAAGGTGCCAGACTCAGTGGTTCCAAACATCTTGTATTTCATAGGCTTTGACATTAAAAGATGCATTTCCCTGTTCAAATTATTGCATTACTTCCACAGCACACCATTGAGCTCTGCAGAAACCTGTTGATGATTCATTCATTTAAGTGGATATGTGGCAACAGGTAAACATACTGGAAATTAGGTCCCCAGGGACAAGAATTGATGGCCACTGAAGTAACTGGTGTTTAAAAAAATATTTGCACCTATAAAGAAACATGCATAGAACCACAGACACATATTGGGCTTACTTGCACTGTGCTCCTCCATTGAGAAGGCTTGGTTTTCTTGAAAAGACTTGTGAGAATGTACAGGGTGCTCATCTCCGAAATGAGGAGCAGGTGATGCACGACTGGTGTCAAAGAAATCTTGTGTGTCAGACTGTGTTGGATTCTGGAGACAAAGGTGGGACTCTGGAATAGCATGGAACAGCAGCAGGATCCAACCCTGAATCACCAAGGCCACAGCCAGTGCAGGCTCATCCAACACTTTAGCATCCTTGTTTCCTCCTCTTTCTCTGCTCCCTTTTCCTCTTAACGCCTGGCTGCCATAAAGATAAAACCCTAGCCAGGCCACCCAAAGCAATGCCGATGCCAGACTGGACAGAAAGACCCAGACGGCATTACACTTCCATCTTCGCTTTTCATTTTCTCCTTCTCGGTCTTCTTCTCTGCCGTCTCCTCCATCCTCTCCAAACTCTCCTCCACACAGCACCACTCCGAGAGAGAGACCCATGGCTATGAGGAGCAGGCCCAAAGTGTAGCTGCACATCAGAGCAAAGTCTAAAGGAGGATACTCACATGCTGGGTGGCCCTCTCTGACTACAGTCAACAGAACCCATTCAGCAGAGATTATCCCTTGAACCAAAGCCAATGCCAGTCCAAGCGCTGCCAGCGTGCTTCCTGTTGGGCTTGACTTTCCAGCCACCAGCCTCCTGAGCCTCACTCCTTGCACCAGCAAACAGGAGAAGCAGAGAGCAAAGAGGGGTCCCCAGAAGGCCCTTCGCACCACACAGAGCACTTGGGTCTTCCCCACCAGGAAAGCCAGAGAGATGGTGAAGATCCCTAGAAGGGTCCCTAGAAGCAGGAGCAGAGGACCGAGGCCGGAGCGCCTGGCTGGGTCAGAAACCACACGCAGCTTGATGATCAGCAGCACCGCAAGAACCAAAGAGGCTAGGCCGCCACTACAGGCCACAGCCTCCAGAACGACGCCCCAGACCGCCTCCAGGTCACACAGTACTCGATAGGGGGGTTCCACGCCCACGCTGCATCCCCGTGGAGGAGGAGGAGTGGGCTGGGTAGAGCTGCAACTGATCAAAGTCAGGAAGCAGATGACAACAGGGCTGACGGCCATCTTGGTGAAAAATGGGAAAAACAGGACAAGAAGAGGCACAGTTAGATTTAGACAAGCAACAAGTCATCTCATCCACCCAGGTCTATATCACATGATGTTTGCGTACATGAGCACATTAGCTGCTCCTGCATCCTTGTAATTCAAAAAATGGTGAAAACAGCTATTCCTGCTCTACTTCAATAAGCTGGTTGTGTGATGTTGTTCATCCGTCGGACACAAACACACACACACACATGCACGCTGCACAGATTAAGACTGCTTTTAGCACTGGGCAATAGTTTCCATGGAAATGGGAAACAGCGTGGGCTGGTTACATTGCATACTGGGCTTTTCAGGAGCCGAGTTCAGTACCTAAAAGCACAGAACACAACACAACACTGCAAGCACACATACATACACAATAATTGCACCCATTTAGGAGGATTTAATGAATATAATGCATTCTCCAGCCTTTACCGAAGCATTTACATGCACCTTTAAATTATTCTTCAACTGATACAGAAAGCTTGTACCAGAAAAAAACTGTAAATCAATGCTCTCTAATTGCGTCAAATGTAAACTTTCTCATAAAATGAAAGCCACCAAATTTCACACAAAGAATTAAAACTCACCTCAGATGAATTCTTGATTTGAATTCTTGATTACTCACAGTTCAGAGGTATCATAATTTCCCATACATAATTTCTTGACATGACTTAAGTCACTAAGTCTTTCTAATTCTCCCTTAATGAAGTCCTTGATGCACCAGAAACAAAGCGGTTTCCATTTTGTTGCCCCCTTTCCTCTCAGCTGTAACTGCTTAAAAGTACGTAACAGCACACTCTGAAAGACCACCAATGTCTTGCTGATGTAGTGATTTGTCCAGCTGCTCCGAGAAGAAGAAGCCACAATTATGATGCATGCCTCAAGACTTCACACACCCACACGGTCAAATATATCTTCAGCCTCTTTCGCTCCTTTCTCTCTCACTCCCTCTGTCCTCATCTTTCTGTTCGTGCAGTCTGAATGTCTGAGCTGCTCTCTCTCTCTTTCCCAGCTTCACGCTGAATCTGCGGAGGTGTCAACAGAGAGAGATGCAGTCCCAGCTTACTTCTGCTCGCCCACACACAGGCAGCATGATTAGCTGTTGCACCTGTCTAACCAGGAAGAAAAGAGGAAATAAGATCAGTGCATAAGCATGGCTGTTCACAGCCTGTCTGGCGTTAATCACTTTTCACTGTTTGCACATCTTGGTGTTATTTCCCACACTCCCACATCATCTTACTCAATCCCTTCTAAGCTGCAGGGGATATCTCCTGATAAATAATGAACTGTTGACACAAAGCCATGTTCTCAAAAACTGCTCTGATATGGAAGCGAAGATGGGATGAATGTTGGAGAAAACAGGTATTTTGTTTGAGAAGGAGCAGATGGTCACTCTAAACACAGGTGAGCCATGCGGCCATGTGACCATACCAGTAGAGAGTGTTGCATAATACCCTGGAAGACATGATTCAGTTAAGTCTGTTTAGAGAGCAGTAATCTCCAACCCCTACGTGTGGGGGTAAAGAAGGACACAGCTCGGGGAAAGTCCTGACGAGGTGCAATCCATGCACAAGAGATTGGCTTGTGAGACATTTTTGTGGCTGCCAGTAGAGCCTGAAGCCCAAAATCTATCTGTCCATTTACAGTACCTTCAGTACAAGGCCATGGGGTGGGTGGGGAGGTGGGGGAGGGTGCTGCCTATCTCCAGCATTCATTGAGAGAGGCAACTCATGCACTAGACCATTCGCTCATCCACTACAGCGCAGCAAAGACGCACACAAAACAGCCAGCCTTGCATGCACACAGTCATACCTAATGTTATTCGCAATGTTATTTATTCCCCTTCCATATTTAGATTTTAAAGTATTGTCCTTCAACCAAGAATTTTGTTTTTTTATAAGAAATTAGACAGATGACAATGTAAATTCAGTGTAAGTTTTGGGAAAAAAATATTTATCTGTTTTTAACATTATCTTTAATGTGACCAAGTAACAAGGCAGGTAACCAGACACAATATAAACTTTGTGGGCGTTTAATTCCCTGACTCCATCCAACAGAACACAGCATTAACTTATAATTTTGTGGCCAGATCTACTAACCCAAACAAAAAATGTAGTAACTGCAACATTGTGAAATTAAAATGTTGATAATGAGAAGGACTTTCTGTAAAAGTTTACTCTTGTCCTCCGACCTATTCAATTCAATTCAATTCAGTTTATTTATATAGCGCCAATTCACAACACATGTCGTCTCAAGGCACTTCACAAAACTCAGGTTAGTCACAGTAGAAGCTCAGTCAGTAGCTATGTCTAGGAGAGAGAAAGGGTTAAACTCTGAAAGACAGGGCCATGTGGATCATCGGTAGAGGGTGAGCATTAAGTTTTCCCCAGCAGAAGCTTGGGGGTTCCCCTCCCAAAAAGGGTTTTTTACAGGTAGACACAGATTCTGGCCAGGTGTAGCTTCTAGGAAGAGAAAAGAGAGAGAACAAAGTTAAAAGCTGAGATAACAGCAAAAAAACAAAATTGAAGAGTAGCGTGAGAAAATAGCGAAGAGGGTAAAATGGTCATTTTTTGTCCTCCAGCAGCCTAAGCCTATAGCAGCATGACTACAGAGATAGCTCAGGATAACCTAAGCCACTCTAAATATAAGCTTTATCAAAAAGGGAAAGTTTTAGCCTAGCCTTAAAAGTAGACAGTTTTTTCCATCTAGAGCCCCTGATGGCCATTGTTATAAATAAAAACCACAACGATTGGATACCTCACTCTGTCAGATTGACCATAACAATTGGAAAAGAGAGGGGGGATACAGGTAGCAGAAATGGAGGGTTGTTTTGCACCTCAACCGTAACTGAGCCGGTTTAGGCTAAACCTGACCCCCCTTACTCCATCCAACAAGGGGAGAAAAAAACGGAGCTAAATAAGGAAGATAGCTCAGGATAACCTAAGCCACCCCCAAAAAGCTTTATCAAAAAAGTTTTAAGCCTAGCCTTTAAAAGTAGACAGGGTTTTCCGCCTCATGGACCAAAACCGGGAGCTGGTTCCACAGGAGAGGAGCCTGATAACTAAAGGATCTGCCGCCCATTCTACTTCTAGAGACTCTAGGAACCACCAGTAAAACCTGCAGTCTGAGAACGAAGTGCTCTGTTAGGAACGTATGGGAACAATCAGATCTCTGATGTATGATGGAGCTAAATCATTAAGGCTTTATATGTGAGGAGGAGAATTTTAAATCTATTCTGGATTAACAGGGAGCCAATGAAGGGAAGCTAAAGTAGGGGAAAGTGATCTCTCTTTTTAATTTTCATCAGAACTCTTGCTGCAGCATTTTGAATCAGCTGAAAAGCTTTTAACTGCATTTTGGGACATCCTGATAGTAAAAAATTACAATAGTCCCCCCTTGGGAAAAAAACAAATGCATGGACTAGTTTTTCAGCGTCACTCCTGGACAGGATATTTTCTAATTTTGGCAATTTTCCCGGGAGATGAAAAAAGGGAAATCCTAGAAACCTTTTTAATATGGGATTTAAATGACATGTCCTGGTCAAAAAAAACACCAAAGTTTTTTTACTTATTAGGGGGTCAATTTTAATGCCATCCGGTTTAAGTGGTTGACTAAGCAGTGTCTTTTTTAAAGACTCGGTCCAAAAGATGACAACTTTCTGTCTTGTCTGAATTTAAAAAGCAGAAAAATTTAAAGTCATCCAATTTTTTATGTCTTCAAGACATGCTTTGTAGTCTATCTAATTGGTTTGGGGCTCATCAGCATTTATGGATACGTAAAGCTGAGTATCATCAGCGTAACAGTGAAAATTTTTTCTATGCTGCCTGATTTTTTACCATTGGAAGCATATATATAGTAAAGAGAATTGGCCCAAGTACAAACCCCTGTGGTACTCCAAAATAACCCTGGAGTTTAAAAGATGATTTTCATTTACAGAAAAAAGGGAAATCTGTCAGACAAAAAATTTTAAACAGCCTAGCGCTGTTCCCCTGATCCCTACAGCATATTCCCAGCCTTTCTAAAGAATATTATGATTCGACTGTATCAAATGCAGCACTGAGATCTAACAGAACCAGTACAGACACAAGTCCTTTATCTGGGGCAAAAAGGAATATTTTGTGACTTTCAGCCAGAGCTGTTTTCAGTGCTATGATGAGCTCTGAAACCTGAGGGGGAAACTCTTTTCAAACAGGTCATTGCCTGTGTAAATGCTCACACATTTGATTAGCAACTATTTTCTCAAGAATTTTAGATAAAAGAATGGAAGATTGGATATCGGCCTGTAATTTTATTAAGTCATCTCGATTAAGCGAAGGTTTCTTAAGCAAAGGTTTAATTACAGCTACATTAAAAGCTTGTGGTACATACCCATTTACTAAAGATAAATTAATCATATCTAAAATGGGGCGGTAATCAAGGGGGAACACTTCCTTTTAAAAAATTTGGGTTTGGGGGTTTTGGGTCAAACATACAATTTAAAGGGTTTTAATGAAGCTTAAATTTCTGATAACTCTGGAAGCTCCCCACCCATCAAAAACACCCCAAAACACAGATCAGGTTCTACAGTTACTTCCAATGTTGTCTCACTTGGAGGATGAAGTAATCATCTTCGGGAGTATGTCAAAAAAAAAAAATTTTCTTCTTAATAGAATCAATTTTATTTTGGAAGAATCCCATAAAGTCATGACTGCTGAGGCCTAAGGGAATGGATGGCTCAACAGAGCTATGACTCTGTGTAAGTTTAGGCAACTGTATTAAAGAGAAACCTAGGATTATTTCTGTTTCTTCTATTAATGATGGAAATAAGCTATTTTTGCTTGGTGAAGTCTCTTTTATAAAACAGTAGGCTTTTTTTCCAGATTAAGTAGGAATCCTCTAGGTGTGTAGAGCGCCATTTTCGCTCCAATTTTCTAACATTGTGCTTTAAAGACCCCACTCTGAATTAAACCCAAGGAGCCTGCCTCCTATGAATAATTTCCTTTTATTCAAGGGGGCTGCATTTTCTAATGCATCACGCAATGATGAAGTAACACTCTGAAAAAGGAATCAATTTGTGAAGGGGGAAGAAAAAAAATTATTGCCCCCCCACTCTGGTTTTTCTGTGATAATGAGGAAAATTAAAAGGGGAACAGATTTTTTAAAAGGTTTTTTCCAGCATTGTCTGATAATGATCTACTATTAAAAATTTTTCTTTCAGGTGTGGAATACTCTGTTAAAATTTAAACTCAAAGGGTTTATTAAAAAATGGTCAGACAGCCCAGGGCTGTTTGAAAAAAATTATGTCTTTACACTCAATGCCATATGTCAGCACAAGGGTCCAGATAATGAAGACAAAGGTTGGTAGGTTTTTTTAAATGTTTTAAGTAAAGCCAATTGAGTCTAAGATACCATTAAAGGCTATATTTTAAGCTATCACTTTCAGTGTCAACATGAATGTTAAAAAAACCCCCACTATAATAACCTTTTCTGTATTTAACCCAAAACAGATAAAAGGGCCCTAAAAACTGATCTAAAAAATTTGAGCGTAAGGGGCCTGGTGGACGGTTACAAAACAACAAACAGAAGGTGGTTTTTAGTGCTTTGCAATTTTGGATGAGGGAAAAAAACTAAGGATTAAATATTCAAAAGAGTTGTAGCTATTGATTGGGGTTTTGGAAAACAACAAAAAATCGGACTGAAAAAAGGGTTTGCTACTCCTCCTCCTCGCCCCGTATTTCGGGAAATGTGAAAATTTAAAAAAATTTAGTAGGAGTTGACTCATTTATAGTAACATAATCCTCTTGCTGCAGCCAGGTTTTTTGTGAGGCAAAAATTAAATCAATCTGATTGTCACAAATCAGGTCACTAACTAGCAGTCTTTGAAGAGAGAGATCTTATGTTCAGTAAGCCACATTTTAATTTTTTTAATTTTTTTTTTTTAGTCTGAGTTGTGTTTTTTTTTATTAGATTTTCCTGATTTCCTCTTTTTAGATAATTTTTTTAATCTATTCAATTTTGGCCGGGGGCGAGACACAGTTTTTAATAGGGTAATGGGTGGGTAGCAGTACAGAAGCTGCAGAAGGGGAGTGGTTTAAACTACGACCCTGCTTCCTGGTCTGAACCCCCGGGTTTTTCAGGTTTTTGGAAGAACTTATAAATTCGGCCAGATTTCCAGAAAGAAGAGCAGCCCCTCCCAAAGTGGGGGATGGAGCCCTTTTCCCCCGGATCAGACCAGGGTTTTTTCCCCCAAAATGTTTGCAATTTTCAATGTAGCCCCCATCGTTTTCCCGGACAAAACCCCCTAGACAGCCAGCGGTTGAATGACGCCATGCGGAAAAATGTCGTCACTGGTTAAATCAGGGAGGGGGACCAGAGAAAAAAAAACAGAGTCCGACATTGTTTTTTGGCCCAAACTTACACACCGAAAACAACACTAACTTTAGTGACCTCCCCCATCGACGTAACCGGGTGTCATTGCGGCCAGCCAATGAATTACAATCTTACTGGTATTTACGTTTATCCTTAGCCAGCAGTTTCGGTTTGGTTTGATGTCGCCCGGGGGGGGCTGGCCCCTTGGGGAAGAAAAAATTTGACTATGGTCGCTGGTGTCTCTAGTGCCCCCTTTACTGACGGGGTATGGAGCTGCCCAAATTACCAGAGTTGGCTTCCCCAGCGGGTTTTTCGCTGAGCGGGGAAAAAACTATTAGAAACGCAGACGGGTTGGGGGGACCTGTGGGCTGAGATCTAGAACTATGCTTCCTACGTACCGTTACCCACCGGGGCCTGAGATCCCGGCTGCACGGGGTCTGCTGGAGGAATGCTACGGGGGGGGTACCCTCGGTGGCTCCGCGGCTAGCTAAGGGGGGCCTCGGCTATCTGCTCGGGTTTTTTAAACAGCGCCGACCCGGGCCTCCAAAAACCGACACCCTCGCCTCCAAAGCTGCAAAAAAAGCTACATTTATTACACGTACCATTATCACTAAAAGGGGGCGAGGAGTAACGAAAAATCTGACACAGAGGAAAAAGAGAGGGGAGACTCAGAGAGAGAAAACCAGCAGAACGGGTAGCCATGGTGGAGCTAAAGCTAAGCTAGCGACCCCTTACCACTACTAGAAAAAACCGTGTAAAAAAACCCGGGGAGTCGCCAAAAGGTTTAAATTACAGCAACAGAAAGTATGTGTTTTTAAAAAGGCCCTTTTTTTATTAACAAGTAAGCGATATCACAGTAGAGAGAAATCAGATCAAACAAGAGAGCCTTCACACACCAAACAATCCACCAAGTGCAAAACAGGAAGTGACGAATACGCCTTAACACGCCTCTTCACAACCACAAAGTACTACAAAGTAGTGGCACTTTCTTTCCTTCCCCCAGGGTACAGCCTGAACGTACAGCACTAGTTTGTGTCTTAAGTGTATTGGAAATGGAGCTAGTTCACCTGGCTACACTCTCCCCTCTTAGAGTCAACGTCTCAATAACTCACTACACCTCAGGTGTATGAAACCTATGAAACCTTCATAGAGAATATGCCAACAACCATCTAAGGGAGTTCATCCAGGCTAACTGACAGGACACAGCATGCTGATCTGGGCAAGTGAAATGGGTTTTTATGTACACCTGCAGTCGTTCTCAGACTCCTGTGGGGAGGAACATTAGGGGGAATCTTAACATCCACTCGGGTATGCGTGGGCTTAGACACTAACTCCATATCAAAGTTGTCATCAGGATCACCTTTCTCTTGCCCTGGTTGTTCTTCTCCCTCCAATGAGTCCTCCAGCTCACCACCTGGCTCACCTGACTCCTTGCCCATCAAATCTGAGTTCCTAGATCTTTGTTTCTTGTCATACTCATCCGGCGAGCTATGGATTCTCTCTACTAGGATAAACTCTGGAAGTGTACCCTCTGCCTCCAGCTCTTGACAAGTTATACCTCTAGGCATAGGGCTAACCTCCTGTGGCTACTGCCGTTCACTTGGTGTGACTTCCACACACGACCTCAAGTTGAACCTTTCAGACTTTCAGGTTCTGAACTAATACCTGCGGCTGAATACAAGAAAACCTAGAAATCAAAGGTGTAACAATAAATGAAGAAGAACATAAAATTGGTCTTTTCGCAGACCATGTTGTAATCTTCCTATTCCTAGAACATCCAAACACATAACTTCCCGAACTGATGAAACTACCGAAAGGTATGATCATCTGTCTGGATACACGATAAATGTATCCAAAACGCAAATATTTAAATTCAATTCTACCCCTTCCGGAGATATTAAGGAAAGTTATAAATGTAACTGGAAATTCCATCAGATATTTGGGAATAGAAATAACACAAGACTTTTTTGGATCTCAATAATAGAAACTATAACAAAGTACAAGAGGAAATACAGAAAGATATAGAAAGATGGGATACTCTCCCATTAGACTTCAGCTCAAGGATTGTTGAGCTGAAGTCTAATGAACGTCTTACCAAGGTTATTGTTTCTATTCCAGGCATTACCAGTAGAGGCCAGCCTACAGCCGGACCATTCAAATATTTTCCAAAAGTATATGTATTCTGGGAGTTGATCTGTGATGCCATAAGTAATATCTTGAGATACAAAATCTGTCCGAGACCAGAAGTACTATTTATGTAAATTTTTAGGGGGAACCATTCATGACAGTGAGAAATACCAAGTTAAAACATTGCTGATAGCCCTCAAAAAGGCAATGCAAAGAACTGGAGGAAAGGGACATAACATGGAAGAACCAGTGGACTGAAATAGTGGAGGACATATTCTTAATGGGAAAACCGACACACAGGGTGAAACTACAGGAATCACAAATTAACAGAAAACGGGAAGAATGAATGGCTTACATGAAAGCATGATGGATGTAAAAACGTTTATTTTGGTTCCCAGGCAAATGTGTTGAATGTGTTACATATGTTCTGTATTAAACATTAAATATTCAAAAATAAAGAATAACTATTAAAAAAACACACCTGCGACTGATACTTGTTGACCAAGAAATCTCACCTCCTGCTGGAGGAAATGACATTTCTCAATCTTAACCTTTAGGTCTTTCTCCTTCAGTCTCTTCTGGAACATCTCTAACCTCACGAAGTGATCTTTGAAAGTTGTTGAAAACACCAACAAATCATCTAAATAGGCAAGAACAATCTTAAACACCAAATTGTTTATTGCAGCCTGGATGAGGCATTAGAGCCCAAAAGGCACCTTTGGTACTCATACAGTCCAAATGGCGTAGTAAATGTTGGTGGTAAATGTCGCTATCTTTTTCATGGGCAGCAACCTGATGGTACCCACTTGCAAGGTCAACGCGTGAGAAAAACTTAGCACCACTCAGCGCGTCAAGACTTTTTTTCAATACGGGGAAATGGAAATGCATCTTGCCTGGTCTTAGCATTCAGTCTGCGGTAATCTACATATAGCCTGAGGCTCCCATCTGTTTTTCGTACCAGAACAGTTGGTGAGGCATAGGAGCTTGAATTCTGCTGAATTACCCTTTTCCTCAACAGTTTTAAATATACTCCAGGACTTCTTTGTATTGTTTTGGTGGTATGCGCCTATAGGGGTGAGAAATGGTGGCCTCATCAACAACATGGATTTCATGCTTCACACAGGCATTATATCCCAAGTCCTCCTCTTGAGCTGTGTACACATCAGCATACTTAATCAGCTGTGTTCCCAGCTCCACTTGTTGTTCAGGGTTACCTCCCAGGTGCAGTTGGCTCAATAGACCATGAACATCAGCATAAACAACCAAACTGTCCTTCTGGTTGACAGCCACATCCTCATGGTTAGCCGAAATAGACTGGAGCCTCACTTTGCAGGAATTTTTATCCACACAATGACCCTGCCTAAATATTCCAAGCCAAATTTTGGGTGGAAGCCATACGTTTTCCTGGGAAACATTCATGATTTGAATTGGGAACATCAAACTCTCTAATGACACTAAAGTGAGGAGAACCCACTAGGCTGGGATCACGTTTCCCCGATCAAACAATATGCTTTGTGGTGATTGAGGAAGCTGGTATAAGCACTTTATGTTTACCTGCAACACATACTACAGACACTTTTCCACCCAATAGCACTCCGTCTCCACTGCTGACTGTTAGCATGTGTCCCTCTCAGTACAGTGGAATGTCCTGTATCACACGTTGTCGCAGTCTAATAGAACTGCCCAAGTCTTGAGTCTCTAACCAGTAAGCAAAGCCACTGGAAACTGTGCAGAATAAGGCCAGAAGACAACATTTGCACGCTGCAACCATTTTTAAAGCTATTAACACAGGTCCCAGGACACAGTCTTACACTTACTGCTGTTTGTGCTAAAAACATCTGTGAGCAGTACGGAAGTCGAGAAAAGGTTCTCTGCTGACTGGAAGTGGGAGGTTTTAAAGTGTAGGCATGTCGGCAGCACAAAAACTGGTTCTCTGGTTCGTTTGTCCTTCCCCTCACCTCAACTAGACATATAATATGTGCAGACAGTAACCACCACTCCCTAAAGCTGCATGGATGAACTTAAAATGGAGGTAATGTGATATTCAGTCATCAAGTTGATTTTCAGAATTATTTATAAAGTCAATTAGTATTATGTTGCCAACATGTACAAACCTGTTGAAAAATACTGATTTAAAATGTAACTGAGGAAAGGGAAAGAAGAGAAATCAGCATATTTATATCTTGAAATTGTTCATAGTGAAGCTGCAGCAGTATGGTCATGCAGGAAAAAAAGTTTAAGTCATTTATATTTAAAGAAATTAACAAATTAGATCTACATGGAAGATCTTAATGTATACATCTTTTGTTTGTTCTGTGTTGCCCTGTGATGAACTGGCAACCTGCCTCACCCAAATGAATGCTTGTGTCCTGATGCTCTGAATATTTCCTGTCACGACAACATTTAGAAGCAACTTGAAAACAGAACTGTATCCTCCCAAATTTCTACATTTCATTTCCTATAGAAAGTACTCCTAGATCAGTGCTTTGACTGCACTGACTTGAAATCTGCATGATTCGTTGAATTGACTTCGTAAAATGTCTTGAGTGGCCATAAAGATACCTAGGTAATCTAGATTATTCTCCAGGCTGCACCCTCTGACTGTGATTGTAATAGCTAAATAACATATAAACACAAAATAGTAAAACAAACAAATAACCTATTTAAGTTTTACTACTTAACCACTTTCTTCTTAAAATTGTAGCAATGTAAACAGCTGGGTCATGCTAATAGCAACTCAATTAGCTATTAGCAGTCTGCTAATAGGACCCAATTTAAAGAGCAAAGATGCATTCTGTCTACTCAGAGCCAAATAATGCATCTGGGTCTATACTTTTAGTTATTGTGCAGATTTGTCTCTTCTTCTGCTTAAAGAAACACTTCCTTGTGCGATGATAAGTAAGATTAAATTCAGACAGAAACAATAAAAAAAGTCTGAGAAAAGCTGACATTAAAAATAATTTAAATATATTTTTATATCGTTTTTTATTTAATGAGAATCATCAAACTCTGAACAATCGCCAAATGTTGTACTACTGACAAAACCGCATCCTCACCCCAATCAAAAAATAAAATATATACTGTACATCATATAACATTTTAATTTTAAAATGGTTATATTTAGTGTTAATTTGAGTGATTTTAAAAGAATACAAAAAAATACAATTTAGTGGGGATTCATATCTGATTTAATCACTAATTATTCATGATTCAAGCACATGTTTTTTATTAGTAACAACAGTCAACTAAATGTAAATGTTAGCAGGATAAGACAAAAATATACATTTATGTGAATGTTTCATGAAAATTAGCACATTGCCTAATGTTCCAAAAACTTTACGTTTTATTTATGTCGAAATATGTCAGGGTCTACCTTAACTACCTCAAATGTTAAAATGTTACCTAAATATTTCAACAAAGGAGTCTGTTATCAATATGTAAGCCATTCAATAACATCATGATGAGCAAAGCCTGGTTAAAGACTTAATGAAAAAAACCAAAAACATTTCTCCCGATCTTGAGTTAAAAAAATCCGTTAGCAATGAAACATCATTCAGAGCAGAACAGCACAAGTCAACGTCACATTTTATTGGTTTGATTAAAATCGTCAGGGAAACTTAATACATGTATTTAGAGTCCACTTTAATAGAGGCTCAGCATACATGTCAGTCACTGCAGGGTTCAACAGTGGGTTTCACCTGCGTCTGTAGGTGTGCAGGACGTTGTTACATGACGGGCAGGAGTGCTGCACATCATGGCAAGAAGTCACACAGAAGGGGATGAGACAGCAAGGCCAGCACCTGGTGTGGAGGATAGGATAAAAAGAGACAGAATAAAAACTTAGCATGAGTTGTTTGCTGAGTTGTTGAAAGGAAAGCAACATTTCAGTCCAGATATTATGACAAAAAACTCAAATTCCTGTTTGATATTCAAGAGGTTTTTATTCGACTTGCCACTTTATACTTTTGTGTCCACATTTGCTCATGATCCTCTGCACCACTTTTATGTGTAATGGCGTATGACTGCCTCATGAGGGCTGTAGAAACATGGGAAATTATGGGGGTTTTTGCCATTCCAGGGGGATCTGGGGACATTGTCACTGTTGCTCTAGCTTTTTTGTTGCGAAAGGACACACATTTACAGAGGGATTCCCCACAAACAATCTGGATGAGCTAAGGACTAAACTTCAAACTAGCTTTCTGTGTAGTCCATATTGTTTACATGAATATGAAAATAAACTGTTATGTCTTAAAAATGAATCACCCTTCAAAAGATTCAGTTTTTAAAGTTTTATGCAAACTGTCGTTCTATTTGTTTCTTGGAGTCAGAATGTTTGGCATTAAAGAGATACGTTGCAAAGTTTTACCTCTTGTAAACTGGGGAATGTGGAGTTTCTAATGGTGTAACAAATTAATTTAGAGATTTTTGTCGACACTTTGTCTCTTTGCTTAAGAAGTACTACTCTTTTATTTCTAAAACTTCCAATATTAAATGTAGGGAAGGATATCCAATAAAATTTTAATTTAAATGGTGAAAATACGCTAAAACATATACTGTTGAAAAGTTTCGGTACATAACTTAGCAGTTTCTCTAGATCTCAATGCTAAAGTGCCATGCTGGGTCTGAACTAGTTTGAGTCTACTACTCATCTGAGTTCAGGTCGAGATAACACTTTACTGTTCAAACAGGGTGATCGAAAGACTTATCAGATGCGCGAATCATCTGACTAACGTCTTTTGATGTACAGGAGCAACGGCTTTTCTCCAAGATCCCTGCTGCCCCAGGATGAGGGGAGCTTCTCACCAAATCTCTGCGAGTGAGGCCAGACCCCTACAGAGGAAGCTCATTGAAGCTTATTGTATCGGAGATGTTATTCTTTTGGTCATGAGCCGTATCTCATGGTCATACGTGAAGGTTGGAGCAAAGACGGCTTAGTAAAAGCATTGCTTTTTTGGCTTGATGTTTTCTTTACCTTGACTAACCAAAGTAGCGCTCGCATTAGCGCTCTAGAAGTAGAATGGGAGGCAGATCCTTTAGTTATCAGGCTCCTCTCCTGTGGAACCAGCTCCCGGTTTTGGTCCGTGAGGCGGACCCCCTGTCTACTTTTAAGGCTAGGCTTAAAACTTTCCTTTTTGATAAAGCTTATAGTTAGAGTGGCTTAGTTTATCAGGGAGGGAGCCTTCTGCTGGAGGTTTCTTCCTGTTAAAAGGGAGTTTTTCCTCTCCACTGTCGCTACATGCATGCTCAGTATGAGGGATTGCTCCAAAGTCAACGCCAGTGACTATCCACTTTCTCTACATGCTCATCTGGGAGGAGTGAATGCTGCAAGTCACTGACTGGATGCAATCTGCTGGGTTTCCTTAGACAGAAAAACTTTTTATCCAATTTGAATAAATAACTGAATCTGACTGCACTGTTCAATGGTTAGGACTAATTGGAATGTATGTACCTGACTTTTGTGAAGTGCCTTGAGACAACATGTGTTGTGAATTGGCACTATATAAATAAAACTGAATTGAATTGAATTGAATTACTGCAGATGAAGCCTCAATCCATCTTCTATGTCTTGCTCCATCCTAACATCAGTCATAAAGAAAACACCTATTTTTTTAAGTACTCCAGGCAGAGACTGATGCCTAGCTGAGAACCATGTAGCAGTTTGCACTCTGCTGCAAACTGCTGGAGGTCATGGCCTGCAGATGCCAGCAGAACTACATGTACTGCAAAAAAGCAAAGACCAGACACTGGAGTTCCTAAATCAAACCCTCTCTTCTCCATGATCACACCTTGAGATCTTGTCCATTAGAACAATCAGGGCTGCAGAGAGAATCATCAGGGCAGACCTTCCCTCTATCCAGGATTTATACAGGTCTAGGTTCAGGAAAAGGCCAGCTGAAATCTCTGCAGACCCCACATACCCTACACACAAACTGTTTAGGCTTTAACTTCAGGTCGGCATTACAGAACACTGTCTGCTTCCCCCACACTGTTTCTCTGATGAACACTTGACAGTCCAGAAAAACACCATGCATATTTAGACTGATCTCACATTATCTTCTCTTGTGAAGTCAATTGTGTATATATTGTTTAAAAAAAATCTTCACTGACAGCAAAGTGTCAAATTCCTTGTTTGTCTTTACAAACTTGGCAAGAAAGCTGATAACATAAACAGGATCAGGAGAGGTTTGGTGTTTTCTGTGGTTTGCTATTCATCAAATGCTCTTTGTCTGACCCTTCCCCTGAGGGCTGCCAGGGGCCAAAACCCCAGACAATGTCACTGCCTCGATCATATGGGCACTCCAACTTTTCCATCATATTAAAGTGGTGGTTCTGTGGAGAGCATTTTACTAACTTTGTAAAAAATCACATATGTCTTGATTGTGGAAATAACACAAAGAAAGCCAGGAACAGCAAAGTCAAGAGACCAAAAGGTCTGCTTTTAAAACTAGAGTCAAACTAGGAGTTTAACTGGGACTTTATAGATACCATAAGTCTCCTGCAGTTATAAAGAAACAGAGCTTTGGTTGGTCCTCTCTAACAGCTATGATGACTTTAACAGCAGTGAGCTGACTACGTTAATATTGCTCTCATGGTATTAACCTTTAACTGGGCGTCAAATCTGTTCAAATTTAGAGGTAAACATAGACACGGGTCAACTCAGCTTTAAATGAAGACTGAAATGACAGCCTAGCACAAGAAATGCCATAATGAACGAACTGCAACCAAGTCTATCAGCAGCATCCTGAAAGTAGGAATCAATTGAACCCTTTGCAGAAAAGACTGAAGTAACTTTGCTTTGTGGCAAGGAAATTCTGTTTTTTAAAGGTGGTGCAGCTCATTATAAAAACATTACTATCGTCCACAGTGTACCCACATTTCTGTAAGGTTTTACTTGTAAAGTTAAAAATTGTAGAGTTACAACCCAAACATTCACAGAATCATTCGTTCTGTACTATCAGTAATTTGTAACAATTTGAGCCGGCCACCCTGTATGTGTATTTTCATGTTGTAATTGTTACTCACCCAACAATAAACAGCGCTCCAAAAATGATCCAGGTTAGCATGCCTATTTGGTATTCGGTTTTGGTCACAACGGTGTTCTGGCAATGGGGACAGTGCATTTGTCCAGGGGCGTCAGTGGGTGTCCGTTGCACCACCAACACTGGGTTCACTGTCAGTCACACTTTGTTAAAGACACATAACTACCTGAATCTCTAGTATATCTATTTTAAACATTAAACTTTATTTTGGGAATGAAATTAAGAAAGACACTCACCTGAATGAACAACGTGACCTTGAGGTCCAACAAATTGCATAACTGGTTGTTGAGCTAGACAGAAAAAAACATTTAATTTGAAATTAACTGAATGAAGCATAAAATGGTCAAAAGCTTCCAGCACGTATATGAAGAGAAACCATAAGGGCTGACCTTGTATAAAAGAAAAATATCATGCATGGTTAATGACAATGAATATGGTCTCTGATCCCTTACCAGGCTGGGGATATTGGTGAGCAAAAGGCTGGGGAGCAACAGGCTGAAGATATTGCTGAGCAACAGGCTGGGGAGCAACAGGCTGAGGATATTGCTGAGCAACAGGCTGAGGATATTGCTGAGCAACAGGTTGGTGATCCTGCTGACCATCAGGTTTAGGCAGAGTGACAACCACATTGTTGTCCAAAGGGGGGCCAGGATATGGTGGCGCCGGGATATCTGGAATAACTTCAGTATCTGGAGGAGGTCCTTCACCTTTGTTCATTTTATCTGTCAAAGAAGTAAAAAACACTATAACAAAGCTGTAAAATATTGAATGTCAGCAGCATTTCTGATGCCTTTCAGAAAGCAAAATTATCAGCAAGCTTGTCAAGAGCTTAAGATAAGGAGAGTAATCAAGGACAACATGGAAGAATGCATGAAAGGTTGTCTGTCAGGTTGGAGGACTTTAAGGTCATGCATGACTTCTTCTCAAAAGAACACTCATCATCAATGAAAAGCAGCATTGTACGCATTTACCCATAAAAAACAGTATCTGACAAAAATGTGACAGGAGAAACCTCTTTAAAGTTTATGGTTCTCGTACTAAAAACCGTCGTGCCTTTTTGAAGAATATATACTGTATATATATATATATATATATATACAGGGGTTGGACAATGAAACTGAAACACCTGTCATTTTAGTGTGGGAGGTTTCATGGCTAAATTGGACCAGCCTGGTTGCCAGTCTTCATTGATTGCACATTGCACCAGTAAGAGCAGAGTGTTAAGGTTCAATTAGCAGGGTAAAAGCACAGTCAGTCAGTCAGTCATTTTCTACCGCTTATTCCATAGTGGGTCACGGGGAAGCTGGTGCCTATCTCCAGCAGTCTATGGGCGAGAGGCGGGGTACACCCTGGACAGGTCGCCAGTCTATCGCAGGGCATCTCACAAACAACCATGCACACTCATTCATACATCTAAGGGCAATTTTAGAGTGACCAATTAACCTAACAGGCATGTCTTTGGACTGTGGGAGGAAGCCGGAGTACCCGGTGAGAACCCACGCATGCACGAGGAGAACATGCAAACTCCATGCAGAAAGACCCCCGGCCGGGAATTGAACCCAGGACCTTCTTGCTGCAAGAAGGTCCTGGGTCCTGGGTCCTGCACGGTGGCGCAGTTGGTAGCACTGTTGCCTTTTGAGCACAGTTTTGCTCAAAATATTGAAATGCACACATTATGGGTGACATACCAGAGTTCAGAAGAGGACAAATTGTTGGTCCACGTCTTGCTGGCGCATCTGTGACCAAGACAGCAAGTCTTTGTGATGTATCAAGAGCCACGGTATCCAGGGTAATGTCAGCATACCACCAAGAAGGACGAACCACATCCAACAGGATTAACTGTGGACGCAAGAGGAAGCTGTCTGAAAGGGATGTTCGGGCGCTAACCCGGATTCAAAAAACATCAGAGCACGTTCATGCATGAAAATGGCCCGATTAAAGTTCAGACCTAAATTTAACTGAGAATCTGTGCTGCTCTACAATTTGTACAGAGTAGTTTGTCTGTTGTTCTAGTTCACACTCTGATTGAACAGGTGTCTGTGTTTGCCTGTGTTTCTCTTGTGATTTTTATCTTGAAAAATGTTTACAACAAAATCTATTCACTTTACTTATATGTGCTACTTTGTGTGCTACTTTCTGTTATGTATCGCATAATATATATATGTATCTATATATATATGTATATATATATATATATATAATATATATATATATATATATATATAGCCTGTTATATATATATATATTGGGTTGTTTTTTGTCACATCACAAAAACAAATTTAATTGCATCATATTGTGGTTTTATGTGATAGAACAACAGAAAGTAGCACATATGAGTAAAGTGAAAGGAAACAGATTTTGTTGTAAACATTTTTCCAAAAAAAAAATATCACAAGAGAAACAGGCAAACACAGACACCTGTTCAATCTGAGAACAACAGACAAACTACTCTGTTAAAATTGTAGAGCAGCACAGATTCTCAGTTAAATTTAGGTCTGAACTTTAATTGGGCCATTTTCATGCATGAACGTGCTCTGATCTATACCATTTAATCGGAGAGCTGGTTGTATGCTCAGACGGCTGAAAGGTGAGATTGGACTTTTTATGGTTTCTTTCAACAATAGCTTTCTTTCTGCCAGTATTCCATTTAGTCTATGTTTGTAAAGTGCTCAACTCATAATTATTCTCACATCTGATTCTCCCACCTAAACACCATGGGCCTCCTGCTCAGCTAATAGATGTCCTGTCAACAGATTCTCCAACCTTAGTAGAGGTCTGCAGCTTCTCCAGAGTTGCCATGAGTTTCTTGCTGCTTCTCTGATTAATGCTATCCTTGTCCAGCCTGTTAATTTAGGTGGACGGCCATGTCTTGGTGGGTTCACTGTTGTGCCATATACTGTGCATTTGCGTTATTGCATTGAAATCTGGAGAGGGTTATAAAATGTAATTAACATTTATTGAAATGCCTGAGGGGTTCTGATTCTGCAGATGAGTGCTGGAACAATTGGACTAATTGGACTAACTGGATTCTGCTGATTTTAACAAGGTGTACAAGTTACAAAACACACTGTTCCTTTTTATTGACGTCATCACAATGATTTGAAATAGCTGTGCTGATAAAGAACAATGTTCTGGATGCCCCAGCTCAAACAAGCTTGTCAATGACTCAACATCTCTCGAACTGGTTCGCCTAACCGGAAAGCACCTGTTTCATGCCCTTACATTCATTCTTTCCACTATGATAAGGGTTGAAGCTGCTGCCAGCATATGATTGCAATGAGTCATTGTCATAGTGATGTGGTGAAGACAAGGGATGCAAAATGTTGCTGTTAATGGCAAGAAATGTAAACAAAAGAAAAATTCCAAGCAGCCTGAGGTTGCAAACCTTGTTGGACCTGTCCACCCATTTTCTGTAAGAGATTTCACCTCTTTTTAAAACACTGCAATCTGTGTACATGTTGCTGCCGACACTTCTCCAGACTAACAGGTTTTTTTGTCACATAATTTACTCAATAGAGCTGCAACATGGCAGTTGCTCTATTAAAATGATATATAAAAGACTGACACACACATTCATGTTCCAGCATTATATTGTAGGAAATGATGTACCTGCATTAACTTTATATCAAGGTAAGACATGCAAAAGTACATATACAGGTACATCTAAATTAATTAGAATATTATAAAGAAGTTCACTTATTACAGTAACTCAGTTAACTAAGTGAAACTTACACAGACAAATGTTTTCAGGCCCCTATTTGTGTTAATTCTGAGGGTTTTCCACTCACAAGTAATGAAAACACGACATTTAAAATTAAAAAATATTACACTAGCACATATAAAAAAAACATGTTAAATAGAGAAATGTCAGCTTAATGAGAAGTATGTTTAATACCTGATTAAAGGTTATTTTTAAAAGTTACTTTTAATATGACAAACGGGCCTCTGATTTACTGAGATGTACTATACCTGTATGTTGTAATTTTTTATAGAAAGGTTTTACAGATACAAAAATGATTAACTCTGTACTTATTATAGAAATCTGGAATTGAGAAAGCAACACACAGGACCACTAAGGTATTACTGGTACTAGAACATTTCTGTAAACTCTTCTTTTAATTTATATGTTTAGATTTTCTCACCTGCGGATGGATTTGCTGAATGTCTTCAAAGACGGTCAGAAGGATGCACGACAAACAGAGCTCCTTATTTATCTGGCACTAGCTAATAATGAATACACATTCTGATTCAGTGTGTCAGATAAAAGGTGGAGCAACACAGCAGGCGGGTAGTAGTGGGCATGTATGATAACTTCTTTGAAAACTGTATTCCTGTGGCAACATGTTGCTGCCCAGTGTAGCTTTGTAATGAGAACTGTAGATTGACTTATGTCTACTTAATTTGTAAGAAAACATAGATTTCTGATCAAATTCTTAAGAATGGCAAAAAAAGAGATATTGTAACCTGGTTGCATATTTGGGTTTTTTTTCTCACACATTTCACATTTCAAACAATTGGAATGGCTTTAAATCATTGTGTTTTTAATGCAACAATTGACTGGGCTTTTGATCTTTTTACAAAGACATTCATGTCAGGTGATAAAACAAATAAGGTCTGTGTGGAGTTTATTTCTTCACTCTTTTTTTATTCATATAAACTACACTACCTGGCCAGAAAAAAAGTCGCCACCAAAAAAAAAAGGTCAAACTCTAATATTTCGTTGGACCACCTTTAGCTTTGATTACGGCACACATTCGCTGTGGCATTGTTTCAATAAGCTTTTGCAACGTCACAAGATTCATTTCCACCCAGTGTTGCATTAATTTTTTATCAAGATCTTTCATTGATGATGGTAGAGTCTGACCGCTGCACAAAGCCTTCTCCAGCATATCCCAAAGATTCTCAATGGGGTTAAGGTCTGGACTCTGTGGTGGCCAATCCATGTGTAAGAATGACGTCTCATGCTCCCTGAACCACTCTTTCACAATTCAGCCCGATGAATCCTGGCATTGTCATCTTGGAATATGCCCGAGCCATCAGGGAAGAAAAAATCCATTGATGGAATAACCTGGTCATTCAGTATATTCAGGTAGTCAGCTGACCTCATTCTTTGAACACATACTGTTGCTGAACCCAGACCTGACCAACTGCAGCAACCCCAGATCATAGCATTGCCCCCTCAGGCTTGTACAGTAGGCACTAGGCATGATGGGTGCGTCACTTCACCTGCCTTTCTTCTTACCCTGATGCTCCCATCACTCTCGAACTGAGTAAATCTGGACTCATCAGACCATATGACCTTCTTCCATTGCTCCAGAGTCCAATCTTTATGCTCCCTAGCAAATTAAAGCCTTTTTTTTTGGTTAGCCTCACTGATTAGTGGTTTTCTTAAGGCTACACAGATGTTCAGTCCCAATCCCTTGAGTCCCCTTCGCAATGTGGGTGTGGAAATGCTCTTACTTTCACTATTAAACATAACCTGGAGTTCTACTGTTGTTTTTCTTCAATTTGATTTCACCAAACGTTTAAGTGATCACCGATCACGGGCATTCAGGATTCTTTTCCGGCCACATTTCTTCCTCAAAGACGATGGGTCCCCACTATCCTTCCAGTTTTTAAAAATGCGTTGGACAGTTCTTAACCCAATTTTGGTAGTTTCTGCAATCTCCATAGATGTTTTCTGTGCTTGATGCATGCCAATGATTTGACCCTTCTGAAACAGACTGACATCTTTTCCACAACCACGGGATGTGTCTTTAGACATGGTTGTTTAAGAAATGAGAAGCAACTCATTGCACCAGTTGGAGTTAAATAACTTGCCAGCTGAAACATAATCGCTCATGCAGTAATTATCCAATGGGAGGCTCGTACCTATTTGCTTAGTTAAATCCAGGTGGCGACTTTTTTTTGGCCAGGCAGCGTACATTCATTTGTTGAGTAGATTTGTCCTGTGATGTACTGGAGACCTGTCCAGGGTGAAACCTGCCTCTTACCATTGTTCCATATATTCCTAACTTAGCCCATCACTTACAGACTGCAGATTTACTGATGGTTCCTAGAGTCTCTAAAAGTAGAATGGGAGATCATTTAGGTATCAGGCTCCTCTCCTGTGGAATCAACTCCCAGTTTTAGTCCATGAGGCAGACAACTGGTCTACTTTTAAGATTAGGCCTGAAAATGTCCTTTTTGATAAAGCTTATAGTTAAGAAGGGCTTAGGGTATCCTGAGCTATCTCCATAGTTATGCTGCTATAGGGTTAGGACATGATGACTGCTTTCCCTCTGCAACATTCTCATACTATTCTCCAATGTAGCATTTTTTGCTGTTATTTCAGCTTTTAACTTTATGTTCTCTCTGTTTTTCTCGTTATAGAAGCTACATCTGGCCTGCCATTCTGTTAAGCCAACTGTGTATGTGAAGACTGTCTCAGAGCTTATCTGATTAGCAGAGTTTTTCTCTTAAATGAAACGAATCAATTAGCTACTACTGCAAATAACTCTCTTTTACATAGAAAGTACTCCTGGCTCAGTGCTTCTGTGGTCTTTTTGTGTGAACGCTCTGTCTTCTCAAATTCACAAACGGTTGTTGCAGATGGCCATTCACACTAAGCCAGGTTCTGCTGGAGGTTTCCTTTGTTAAAGGGGCGTTTTCCTTACTGTTGTGAGGAATAAATGGTACAAGTCAGTGACTCAGTACAATCTGCTGGGTTTCCTTAAATGGAAAACTTTTTTTACTGATCTTTTGCCTTCATCGAAGAATTGGTGTTATATAAATAAACTAAATTGAACCGAACTGCCCAATGACCACTACAGCTGGCACCAGCTTATCTCTTATCAGCTAACCAACACATCATCCCTGTGGTGAAACATGTTGGTGGCAACATGGTGCTGTGGGAATCCTTTTCTCCAGCATGCAGAGACAAACTTGTCAGAATAGACTGAAGGATGAAAGGAGCCAAAATCAGGGCAATGCTGTAAAAAAAATAAAAAGGCTTTAACGGATTTTCAAAAGAACTTTAGACAGATTTTTACCTTCCAGCAGAAAGAGAAAGAGAAAAAAAGAGCCTAAAAATACAGCTAAAGCAACAATGGAAAAGTTTACATTAAAGCATATCCATCCAATTGTAAATCTTTGACATAACTTTAAAATTGCTGTTTTGATGTCCAATTGATGTCCATGATGCTCTCTGCATCTGAGCTTGAGCTTAAACAATAATGGTCAAAAGATTCAGTCTGTAGACATACAAACCTGTTAGAGGCATACTCCAAAAGACTTGCAGCTGTCCAGCAAAAGGTGGTTCCACAGAGTATTGGCTCAGGGGCCTCAATAAATCAGCATGCCACACTTTTCAGATTTGTATTTTGAAAACCGTGTATCATTTGTATCCAGCCTCATGCACCTGAAGTCTTATTTTTCCTCACTTTATTTATTAGTACAGCTCAAAAAAATAAGAATGTGATGAAAAAAATGTTGTCACTCACTTCAGAAAGAAAAACTTAAAAGTAGTAGAAGGGCTTGTTAATCAGTGATAACTGTTTGGTTGTTAATGAAATTCGATGGAAGCCACAGACATTTTATAATCATTTTTTGACTGCCTTTCAGTAGGTTTGCATTTTACCAGGGTCAGTGTCACTAATAATAGTATGAGTTTGCACAGGCTGTCCAACTCCTCCAGGATGGCACATCAATACATGCCAATGCCCGAAAGTTTGCTGTGTCTCCCAGTCTCAAGATCATGTTCCAGGAGACAGCAGTTACTCTAGAAGAGCTGGACAGGGCTGCCGGAGGTCCTTAACCCCTCAGCAGGACCTATATCTGCTCCTTTGTGGAAGGAGGTACTGGATGAGTACTGCCAGAGCTCAACAAAGAGAACTCCAGCAGGCCACTGCCGAGAATCTCTCTAACCAAATAATTGGAAACAGACTTCATGATTGCTCTGTGACTTTGGAAGAAGCCCACTGTTCATTTTCATCAAATGAAGTGGCATTCTTTAACTCCTACCAAATTACCCATTCAATGTCAGTTTGGATATCCAGCATGATTGTTTTCAAATTGAGATCCGATTTGTTTTAAAAGTGCTCTCTTCACTGGGGTGATATATTTCAAGCCTTTCTTGTAATTTTGATAATAATGACTTACAGATAATAAAAGCAAAAAATTCTGAGTGTCAGATAACTAGAATATTGTGGAAAAGTTCAATACTGTTTTCCATAGAATCCCAATAGGGATAACCACAACCTAGAGAGGACTGTCAAGCAAAATCCATTCACCAATTTGGGGGAGCTTGACAAGGAGTGAAGCTAATCCTGAATCAGAGACAATGTCTCAAGCACTGAACTAGACTGTTGCTAAGTGGTCCAAAGTCCTCTTTTCAGATGAAAGTAAAGGTTTTATTTTGAAATCACTGTTCCAGAGTCTGGACAAAGAGAGGAGAGGCACAGAATCCACTTTGCTTCAAGTCCAGTGTAAAGTTTTCACAGTCAGGGATGATTTGGGGTGCCATGTCACCCTGGACTGGGAAGTAAACTGGCCTGACTTGGACGCCTGTTATGATTCTGGCCCGTCTGCCTGCTCTGCTCTCACTCTTGCAATTAACTCATCTGCTTCACCTGTCTGCTGCTGCGCTGCTGCGCAATCACCATCATGCCACACACCTGTGGAGCTGCAGTTATATACAGCCCTCTGACCGGCAGACGGTGCCAGATTTTCGAAAACATTTGTGAGTAGTTATCCAGCGTTCCTTCCTGACTGATTTCGTTCCATGACCTTGCCTTGCCTTACGGATTATTCCTTCTTGCTTGCTCCTTGTCTGATGGATTGGATTTTGGATTTCGACTCTGTTTTCTGCCTCTGGTTTATGTCTCTGCCTGCCCCTTGTCTGACGCCTCTAGCCCTGGAATTCGACCCTGTTTCTGTCCCTGGATTTACGTCTCAGCCTAGCCACTGGTTTATTCAGCCTGAGTTCGCCTGGCTCTCTAGTCTGCCTGGATTTATTGTCAAGAGGACAATCACAGCTCTCTGTGTTCCTGTCACAGCGTCAGCTGGTTCCCCGGAGGATTTGGATCAGTCGGCAATCCGACTTCAGTCTGTTGGACGCTTCCTCATTAACTGTCTGGATCTCTTCCTCCTCTGGATTCTGTGCCTCATCACCAGACTGAGAAGGTTAGTGGCTTTATCTAACTCCTTGCAGATCCTGAGTTTTATTCAGCCACTAACTAGTCTCTCTGTTCTCAGTGGCTCCTGGAAGCTGACTGCTGCTCTTCTGTTCTCTGATCCTGAGTTTCTGAATGAACCTTTTTTACTTATCACTTTGTGTTTGGCTGAATTTGGGTTCTCTGTCTCTGGACGTGACAACACCGTAGAAAATCTATGGGCTGTTAAGAGGAAGATGAGAGACACCAGACCCAACAATACAGAAGACCTGAAGGCTTCAATTAAACCTTAGCAGAACCTCAGGCTGATTGCCTCCATGCCACTCCGCACTGATGCAGTAATTGATGCAAAAAGAGCCCCAACTAAGTGCTCAGTACATAGAAACGAACTTGTTTTTTCAGAAGCTTGACATTTTTGTTTAAATGTTCTGTTTTTGTTATGTAATCAAATTTTCTAAGACCCTTTTTTCGAATTTGGGATTTTCAATATCTGTCAAACAATCATCACAATTACAAGAAATAAAGGCTTGGAATATTTCACTCTATTTTTAAGAAATCTGTAAAATATGTTTCAATTTCTAAAGAGTGGCAAAAAATAAACATTTTTACAATATTTAAATTTTTTGAACTGCACTTGTGGCGTTATGAAACAAAGCCCTTCAAGTGAAGTGGTTGGCAATGGGTAATGCTTGATTTTCTGTGGGTCTAACGGTCGGTTATTAACTTTAAGGACAAATACATACTTTTTTTCAAGGTTGCAGCCTTCTCTCATCACTGCTGCAGTGCAGAGGGAACTTCACTCTTACTTACTCGTTTTTTGCACCCACTGAGTTGTGGTTAGGGTCATGGTGGGGTTGGATCCTTTCCCAGTGCTCAACGGGGGTTTTATGGCAAGTAGCCTGGACAGGCTGCTTGTCCATCACAAAGCCCACACTAAGACAACACTTTTTCAATTCAAATTAACCCAATGTCTGTTTTTAGACAGAAACCAGACTACTCCAACCATGAATGGGGAGAACACAAGGGCTACACCACCAGAGTGTCCATCATATGACATCGTGGGTCATTTTTCTCTGAGCAGCAGTGAGTGTATTTTGTTGTAAAGTGTTTCATTCTAAAATTAGGGGCGACAAAGTAAGGCACGCAGGGCATTTGTTGACATTGTATTGATTTTGTAAGGGCTACAACTGCAATTCAAGAGTTATATAAAACTTGGTCCGTCAGCAAATAAAAATATTTAAAATGGAAAATGTTACGTACAACAAAGTATTTGTCTTTTTATTCAACCACACTTTTGCTTTCATTTTATGGTTAAAAAGGACAGAAAACATTTAGCAATTTTTCCTAAAAAGCAGACTTGGGTGCAGCTGTCATTTGTGGGTGTTTTCGGGTTGTTCTTCTTATAATTGGTTTTGAATCATGCTTCAGTTATTTTCCTGGTCATGCTTTAGTTTTTGTCTTCTAGTTCATGTTTTGTCAAGTTAGGGTTTTTGGATCTGGTCATGCTTTTGTTTCATGATTTACTAGTTGTGTTTCTATTAGTTTGTATTGCAAGAGTCTCTGTTTTGCTCCAGCCACATTTTGTTCTCTCCTATATGTCAATTAACTGTATTTGGTTCACCAGCACCTAGCTTTCAGTCTCCCCGTTTCACCTGGTTCTTGCTCCATATATACACCTCTGTTCTGTTCATTCCTCGCAGAAACATTTTGGATCTTATCACCTTGTTTTCAGCGAGTACGGATCATGCTATGTCTGTCTTGCCTTCCTGTTTTGTTCCTGCCTCCTCTTGTGAGTGAGTTTTTGTTTTTCTAATAAATCATATTACTCACCGCCAATGCTTCCTGTCCGTCTGCATTCCAGGGTCCATACTAGGCCTGACAGCAGCATTTCATTCACTTGGCTAAAGACAGCAGGCGTTTTCGTGGAAACGGTGACCTATTTTCCATTCTTGTTGCTGATAGACTGTCATTGTTACATTTGATTATATAACACATTAAAAAAAACAGCAACTGTTGACCAAAGCGTTTCACAATTGTAGTAAAAGTAAAGTAAAAACTTTCTAGACAAAGAAGATTTAAAACAGTTCACAGAAATTTAGGACCTTGTATGGAAGACTCTATGTTTTGCATCACATAATTAGTTTATTTAAATTAAATGTTGCATGCTAATAGTTTTAGCAATTTTAATATTTAAAAGAAACTTATTTTTTTATACAACTGGACAATTTTGATCAGAGATTGGACACCTCTGGTTAAAAGGGACAATAATCTTTTTAGTTTGGATTTTTATCTGCAACGAGTTACAACAACCCACTCCTGAAGTATGTTCTGGTCCATTAATCTTTCTGTGTTGGTCCATGTGGAGATAAATGGGTTGTATCTACAAAAAAGCGTTCTCCTGGTGCAAACAGTCATTATGAGCACATGTTTTATACCCTGGAAATTCAACATTGAATTGACCTTTTGCAGACTTCTAGTGTTGCTGCCAATTGGTGTCAGATTATATACAGTTTTAAAGTAAATGCATCTGTTGATTAGACTCAGGTCTAACCTACAGCTAACATCCTAATTAATATGTGAAAATTCACATCACATGAACATCACAAAAATATCAAAGAAAAGTACTTTTCCTGAATAACTTCATTTTGATGACAACCCCAAAGTAAAACCTGAATTTCCTTTACATTTTTAAATACATTTGTTTTCTATCTAGAAATATAACTTCAACTCATTTTTAACTCTAACAGTACTGGAATATGTACTGAATTGTATTTCTTTGTAATGCTTTTTCATAGTTTTTTCTTTTTACACTTTATGCTAAAGGACCTTTCTGCCAGAGTCAAAGCTAATCAGAAAGCAAAAACACAGTTCAGAGCATATACTATCAATTTTGGATGATTAAATCTAGCTGAAATGTTATATTTTCTCTAAACTGGCTGGAAAGCTACATTTTACTTTATATTCAGTCCAGTAACCAAATGTTAGACAGACAACATTAGGCTGCCTCTTTGAATCCTCAAAGATGTATTTTCCACATAACAGGATCTTAGTAGCACACCACCAGGACTGTGTAATGCATTTTCATACCAGTGGTGCCTATGAGTCTGCAGGTAACCATTCACACTGTCCTCTGGCTAACAGGTTAACAATCACCAAGCTTATTGTCTCTCCGAACAGATCCAGCCCTGTCCTGCTCATGTGTGGAGAGCAGCAACTTTACACCTTTAATTTAAACACATGTTCTAAGGTTGCAGAAAACAGAATGTAGACTTTGTGCAGTAACTTGTCACCATTAGTAAATGCTGGTGACATTAATTTAGAAAGGATGACAGAAAGAACAGTCTTCCGTTTTGTTTCTCTTGTGAGTCCTTAATTTTCTCCAACCTGTGCTGACATAATTGACTTCACATAGTTCATTTTTGTGCTTCCATGCTTTCATCCACTCATGCTGATTAGACATTTTTTCAACCAACACTCAGTTACATTGCCTGTGACATTTAATTGCCACTGTGCTTGACATGTTATCTTTGTTCCCTGGAGGAGACCCAGAAAGGCCCAAATATTCATAATTAAATATCTGGCAGCTCTAATAGACAGCCTAGGAAGACAAGTTGAAAACGTGGTGATGAATGCACCACACTTCAGATCAAAACAGATGCATGCTGGCTTTTAGCTTTTGCCACGTAGGTATCGCACAGATTTTAACTGTGGTTCAGTATTTTACAGGCAACAAGAACAGCGGGTCTGGTGGAGCAGGACTGAGGGGTGAAAAATTATTCATACCCCTGGCAGATTTAGGTTTAAAGTGATCTTTTAATTTTACCCATGTTTCTTCTGACTGGAAATAATATTAGTATTTTAGAAGAGGCCGCCCAGAGTCTGGACTTTTAGCTCATTGAGAATCTGTGAGGGTAGCTAAAGATTAGGGTGATGGCAAGGAGGCCTTCCCACCTCAAAGGCTGGTAGCTTACCATCAAAAAAAAAATCATCTAACAGTGGGGACATGCAGAAAGATGTTCAGAAGGGTATAAAAAGTTTTTAATGTGCTAATGTTTAAATAAAATGTCATAAAAAAACAACTGATAATTACTTTTTTCTGTTTCTATTTTTAGACAGACAGTTAAAGTGGATGTGAAGTGAAAAGAGAAAGTCCTGAGAGACCAAATATCTAATAATTAAAGTCACCAAAATGACATCACCAGCCATTTATGGAAAGATCTCCATGCTCCAAAAGGTGGGAAGGCAATTAACAGTCTTCAACACTATCCCTGTTGCCCACACGGTGAGCTAACCTTATGTATGTCGTTCTTTGAAGGATCCTGACAGGAGAACCAAACAAAACAAAAGGAAACATTTTTTTCTTTCTGATGAAAAACAAAAAAAAAAATGTAAAAAATAAATAATGTAAAAAACAGTCGGTGGAGAAGATCTTGTTTTTATGTATAGGGTGCCTCTTCAAAACACAGACTGCTAATGTTTTGTTCATGTCAGGAAAATCTGCACAAAGTTAAGGTATTATTTACAGTACTTCCCTTTGGGAACTGTATGTACACCTCAGCAGCTGCAGTTTCCTCACTGCCATCTTTGATACGGCTAATGGGCAACATCCAGACACACAGCGGTTGTTTGACTGGGGAGGTCACCCTCAAACTGGCTGATGGTCTTTTTCTGCTTGCGTTGACCTCTGAATGTCTCAGTGGGTTTCTCACTTGGACTTTAGAACTGAATTGTAAAACAGTATGAAAAGTGATATTGCTCTGGGTTGTCTGGTACACTGGGTTCTGGTCACTTTAAAACTTAGACATCAGAAATAAAAAGGTTACAGTGAATAAAAAGCATTTCACAACCAAATCAATAGGATCAGGCTCGATAATTCCGATCGAGTCATAATGTTTGTATTGAGACTCTTGTGCAGGCAACAACTACAGACTACAGAGAGAGGTTTGAACAGTTTAATCACAAACATGAAAAATTTTATGTTTTTTCCAGGGTCAGGTGAGGATTCCAGGAGGGCACTAAAATGAAGAGGTAAGTGGTTATTAAAGGAATTAAGATCTGATTAATAGAGTTTGTAGAAGAGAGGTGGAAGTTTCCAGGGGAAAGGTGAGCATACTCACAGTGGCTGAGGTTGGCAGGTTGTGGTGGGGAGTCTGGTTGTGATAACAATATTTGTGTTTCTTTCCAGGAGAAGACAGTGGAACGGTGGAAGGTGTGTAGGCAGGAGAGTGATGATGGTGGGGTATGGACGTTTCTGGACAGCGGATCCATAGGTGCGGATCCAGAGGAGCAGTGAGGAGATTTGTAGCGAGAACCCTGAGATGAGTTCTTCAACGATCTTCAGAAACGAGGAGGAAGAGAATTCCGGATGAAACAAGAACTGGATATTAACTTCTTGGAAGAAGGATACCATGAAGTTAAGCTTAGTAACTGTGAATAATCGTCACAAGTAGAAGGCCCGCTTCCCCCTTGAATAACAAGAACTATCTGGGATCCACTCCACTCTATAAGCTCCACTTGATTAGACTTCAAGAAGCTCCAGCTGTCAGGACACACCTGCTCGTCACACCGTGTAATGAGAAGAGGTGAGACACACATGCACACACACATAACCTGCATACAGCCCTGAATGTGATATTGAGCTTCTTCTTTGATAATTCTGTGGGTTCCTCTGTCTGAAGGTCCATCACAATCTTGGTCTGATGGTGCATTGAGAGCTCGGCTCAGAGAAAACTAACCGGTGTTTGACACATCTCATTAGATACTCCATTAGATAAATACATTTCAGTTTTCCAGTCCCTGTGATTTACATTTCAGAGCAAGAGATCTCCAAATCAAAATAAAATACACATATGTACCTTTCGTCCCTCCTGCTGAATTCATATTTTGCACATGCTTAACTCACTTTGTGCAGATAGTCTATTTGTGTTGTGTCAGCTCCACAACAAACGCAAAACTTTTTTTAAGAACACTTTGCATGGAATTTATTTCTTTGAAACTGACAAAGGTTTCTGGTTAACATGCACGAAAGAGGCTTTGTTGCCATATCGTTTCCCGGATATTATTAACAATAACTGAACAGTGTTTTAGTCTTGCATGTATCAAACCCAAATGATTTTCTTGGCAGCAGGGATTGTCTTTGTTACGTCTGGCCTAAGAGGAAAGGAGAAGGCAGGCTCTGTACAATTTTTTTCATTATCCAAACATAAGTTATTAGTATCTATATTTAACAATCTGGCTAATATTATTAGAGCATTCCCAGACACCATGTTTTTGCAACTGTTTATGATTTTTGTTTATCTCCCCAGGTTCTGAACTGTTAAATGATAGTGGATCTGCAGGATTGTTACCTTTCTACATGTATTACAGTAGGTGCTCGGTGGTGAAAACCGCACAACATTACTCTGTGCTCCTCTCTGACCACATGCTATGTCATGATAAAGAAATAAAAAAAAAAAGAGATATTAGCAGTCTCTAAAGCCCCCCAAATTCCTTTATTCTTTCCTTTGGGATACCTTGGATTTTTTCCAGTCTGAGTTTATCAAAAAACGTTAACCATTATATATTTTAAAGTCAGAGCTTTCTTAACAGGAGGAAAATCTTATAACTAAACCAAATATATTTGCACATAGATCCTGTCGTTTTTGGATAAAAAAAAGAAAATCAAATAAGTTTAAAAACAAAGAAAGTATTGCAACCTATAATTCCTAAGCCCCTAAATCCATGAAGTCTTTGCTCTGGCAGCATTAAATGGAAACCAACACCTTTCCAGAAGGTTTTAAAGGATAGTTCACTCACAGAACAGAACTGCCTGCTGCTACCATGACTACAACAAATTCAGTTTTAGGTGCAGCTTTAAGTGATTTAATAAATATCCTTCAATAACATGGACAACCTGCTGTTTAGTGTTTTTTTTATTTAGTTTTGTATATTGTGAGACTGGTTTTTACTGTACTTGCAGAAAAAATAAAACAAAAATGCTCAAACTCCTTTTGGTTTCACTCTAGAGATCTGCTTTGTTAATATTTCCCTGAAGTGTCTCCCAAAAGACCAGGGTTATTGAATTAACCCTTTTAACTCTGGTGTCACAATTCATTTTAAGATGTCTTTCGCGTGCTACTTTAAAAACAGTAAAGGCCTGGGGGATTTAAGGCATTTGACAGATACTAAATGATTGTGCCTCAGTCAGTCCACATTCAATATCCGTCTTGAAGCTCACCTCAGTGAACTAACCTCTCAGGAAAAGAATCAGGGCTTCAAAGCTACAGGTATATTGAGTAAATATCCAGCCTGAGCTAGGCATATTTAAAAGATATTAAAAGTGCTAAATCACTGTCAAATATTAGCCAATGTGCTGTATTTACTTGGCTGTGTTCAAATCCAAAATATGTCAGTTGTTCCAGATAAAATGTCTTCAAAGTCTGCCAAGTCCACATGAAACTAGGCCAAACAGACATTAGCCTAGTAATAATGTCGTTAGTCCGTTTGCTTATACCTGACCTGATTACTTTGCATATGGCTCTCTGAACCTACTTTACCTATGGCTCAGTCATTTCTCAATGTTATTGACTCTTTTAATTTTGTGTAGTCTGTGACTGGTCCTACGCATGAGCATGGACACACTGTTGATCTGGTTTTATGTTATAGTCTACCGGTTTTTAACGTAGTGATTAGTGACCCATTATTTTCAGACCACATGCCTGTTTTATTTGAGATAAAGCTATCCTGTATCAAAGTAAAACCTTGCGCTGCAGCTCGGCTCTGTCGTGTGTTCTTAACCCTTCTGCTGTTGGTCAGTTTTCATCTGTTTTTAATCAGAGCTGTACCATCCTAGAGACTGTGGGAAATAAAACCGAGGATCTCAGCAAATGGCTTTATTCTACCAGCAAAGCGACTCAAGAGTCGGTGGCACCATTAAAAAGGAGACATCCTAAAATCAAGCATGAACCCTGGTTAAATGTAGACACTCGGGTTGCCAGGACAGACTGTCGCAGAGCTGAGCACAAATGGAAAACGGACAAATCACTGGTGTCACTCTAAATATTAAAGGAATGCTGGCGCCGTTACCAAAAGACTGTGAAAGACGGCAAAAGAAAACACAAGTCAAATAAATTGCTCGAACGTCACAAACTTCTTGTTTAAAATTTAAAGGGGCCATTATTTTTGTTCTAAATGCCCACATAGGAGCTGTATGACATCACCTGCTGTATGTGAAAGCTTTTTTACACTTTTTTGCTGCAAGTCCTTCTTTTAGGGCCCAAAATCATACCCTCCTCTCATGCCCCTCATCTTTGGCCTTTTCGCTGTTTTCCAAGCTTTGGAGTCTGTGACCTTGCTGGACCAGAGGTGATTAGCCCATTTGGGGGCCAACGGGTTCTCGGTGATGCTATTCCCCTCGTTATTTGAAATGTTTTTCTTCTTCAGCCCTTTCTCGGGTAGCAGTTTTTTCTTTAGGTGTATTCCTGAAAATCTGAAACATGCAATTGTCCACCTCTAATTGGGAAAACCCATCTTGGATCCAGCTTTCTAATGACAAAAGGCCCGTCTCTAAGTACCATTCCTTTCAAAAAAGTCTCAGAAGGTGTCTAAATCAACTAAATTCTATGTAAAAAACAAAAAAATTTTAGAAGTTTTACAGTCTGGTTTTAAATCTTTTCACAGCACTGAGTCAAATCTTCTAAATGTTTTTTTTGATTATTTTTGCAACGACCTGGGGGACTTGTTGTCTCGGTGCTGTAAGATTTATCAGCTGCTTTTACACAGTTGACCACAGAATTTTACTTCCTCGTTTGGAACAGTGGGTGGGCATTGGTCATACAGCTCTAGATTGGTCATATCTTATTTGGCCAAGCGTACTTTCTGTGTCTGTCTTGATGGCCACATGTCCTCCTCTGCTCCACTATCCTGTGGTGTCCCGCAGGGCTTAGTTCTGGGCCCTCTCTTCTTCATGTTGTACCTCTTTCCTCTTGGCTCTTTTTTTAAGAAATATGGGTTTTCTTTTCATTGTTATACGGATGACACGCAGATTTATGTTCCGCTAAAGAAAACTGACTCCACATCTCTTCAGTCTCTTGTGCTTGGAAGACTAAAAAGCCTGGATGGCCCTAAATTTCTTAAAACAATGAAGAAAAGACAGAGGTGGTGATTTTTGGTTGTTCCAGTGAAGACTCCCTAACTGATGTTGGCACCTTGGCCCAGTATGTCAAGCCTATTTTTTACGAATTTAAGGGTTAAAATGGATGCTGGACTTAAGTTGGAAACCCACATTAGAGCTGCTGTAAAACCCAACTTTTTTCACTTGAGGCAGCTAGCAAAAGTAAACCCTATCCTTTCTAATCAGCATTTTGAAACAGTAATCCATGCCTTTGTAACCACTTGGCTAGATTACCGTAATGCACTCTATAAGGGTGTCAGTGATTCGTGCATTTCCCAGCTTCAGAGGGTGCAGAATGCTGCTGCACGACTCTTAACAGGTACAAGAAAATGTGAGCATATTTCTCCTCACTGTGCTTTTTCTGTAGCAGCTCCCAGGCTGTGGAATGACCTTCCCTTGGGCATTAGACAGGCTTCTTCACGTTCTGATTTTAAATCCCTTCTTAAGACCCGTTTCTTTTCCTTGGCTTTTGACACAATCTGAGATGTTGACTTTGTCTTACCATGTTTTATTTAATTATTTTATTACTACTTTTATTTACCACTTTGTTTATTGTTTTATGATTGATTGTGTATTTTATGATTGTATTTAGCACTTTGGTCCTGTGGGTGTTTAAAGTGCTTTATAAATAAAATTGGGATGGTATTAAAAGTGAGTGCGACTCCTTTTTAGCTTTAAGGTTTTACATGTCGGTGAGTAAAAAAAGGGAAAGTTTGGCTGTAAAAACTTTGCCCTGCTACATAAATCAGCAAATATAACACTTAAGCTGGGCAGAGCATTTCCATTGGCTAAAAATAAAATTATGATGGGCTTGTTAAATTATCAGTCGGAACATATTGTGTCCTAAGTGGTTAAGTAGAAAGCAACTGGACTTCTATTGTTTAAAAGACTACTTCACTGCTGAACATGGTTTTAAATACCAGGTTTATAAATTGTAGTCAGAGCGATCAAACTAATATTGTGTCATTTAGCTTTAGGGTCATGTTATTGAACATAGATACATAATATCCAGGGTGAAGGAAATTCTGCCTGGAGAATTTTCTAATTCTATTGTATTGTATCTAATTCTATTCTATTGTATCAAGAAACAAAAGAACAACATGGTAAAAGCTTGTGTTATACAATCACAATCTTTTATTTTTAACAGTAAACTGTAAATAAATAAAAAAAATATATATATTTTTAAATTGTTTTTATCTAAATGAGGGCTCTGAGTATTTCCCACTGCTGTCATGTTTGTTAAGAAATGAGACTAGCACAACCAACAATCACCAAGAGGCAGTTTGAAAGGTTTTTTTATAAATGTGTACAGTGAGGTGAATCTTACAGGTAAACGGATGTGGTCCAGGACGGCACTAGAAGGAGGCATGTGGTAAATGTTTGGGGTCTGACATGATTAAGATGGATTTTCTAATGAAGTAAAAACGGTTTACAGGCAGAGAAAATAATGGCGTTCCAGGAGGAGTTGAGTATATCCACAGTAGCTGAGGTCAGCAGGGGACTGATGAGTGGGTTTGTTGGTGATAGGACTGGTAGAGTGGTGAACATTGAAGTGAGGACAGGCAGCTGAGAGATGGAAAATCCAGGTAGGTGGTTCAAGGAGGATGGCCAGGCGAGCAGTGAGGAGAATCCTGGAGGTAGTCCTGAGAAGAGCTCTCCAAACAGACACAAGAAACGAAGAAGCAAACTACTAGAGTCTAGGAACAGAACATCAAAAAGGGAATGGAGGTTTCTGTGGAGGAGAGACAGCAAAGGTGAGTGACAGAAACTTGAGGAGCATTAAGACACATCTGGCGTTTGCCTCAAGGAACCTGCTTCTTTTTAAAGCCCTCCTGATGGGCCTTGAGGAGCTCCAGCTGGAGGACACACCTGTTAACATAGGAGGTAGGAGAGACATACCAACCTGCACAGCTCTGTGGATATGACATCTGCTGTGCATTAATAAAAATAACCTTGACCATACCAGCTCTTAAAACTAGGTAGGGATAAACCCTTTTTATGTTGTTTTAATTCCTAATGTAAACACAATCTTGCATTGGTTGCAAAAATATAGCATGGAGGACGATGACATCCGCACTAACAGATTCTGATGTTCTGGTACCTATAACCAAGCCCATACTAGCTTAGAATCAATACAACTCTACATAGTCAATGTCAAATCTATTCATACAGAAAATTTAAAGACAACAGTGGACCGAATTGCTTCACAATTACACCAACAAACCTGAAATGGTATATAACATAAAAATTTAATAAAAATAAATAAAAGACAGAAGAGCTAAGACAGAAAAGCTATTTAGCGCCTCATACCCAATCATTCAAAGGACAGGGGAAAAGAGATGAGTTTTTAACGCACATTTAAATGACTATGTTCTGAGCAGGTGAGTACAGGTAGAGGTAAGGTATTACACTGTCTTGGCCACAACGAATGCTTGATCACTTCTACAATTTTACTTTGAACTTGGAACATCGAGGAGAAACTGTCTGCACAGTTTCTGGTTTAAAATGTTCTTTTTATTGTTGTCCTGTCCCCGATTTATTTAATACAACTGGTGACTGTTATTTCAAACTGAGTATAATTCTCTGTATTCTCATTAATGGTTCTCCAACTGAGATACTCTCCTGATGAGACCCGCTAATGAAGACCAAAAATGATGTAGCAAAATAAACTGGGTCCTTCTTTTAACAACAATAACAATACTAGGGCTACTAAATGGTAAGAGGCATAATATTAGGGCTTTTACCAGTTCATTAGATGCCGAGAAGGTGTTTGATTGGGTGGAGTGGGAGTACAGGGGTTGGACAATGAAACTGAAACACCTGTCATTTTAGTGTGGGAGGTTTCATGGCTAAATTGGAACAGCCTGGTAGCCAGTCTTCATTGATTGCACATTGCACCAGTAAGAGCAGAGTGTGAAGGTTCAATTAGGAGGGTAAGAGCACAGTTTTGCTCAAAATATTGAAATCCACACAACATTATAGGTGACATACCAGAGTTCAAAAGAGGACAAATTATTGGTGCACGTCTTGCTGGCGCATCTGTGACCAAGACAGCAAGTCTTTGTGATGTATCAAGAGCCACGGTATCCAGGGTAATGTCAGCATACCACCAAGAAGGACGAACCACATCCAACAGGATTAACTGTGGACGCAAGAGGAAGCTGTCTGAAAGGGATGTTCAGGTGCTAACCCGGATTGTATCCAAGAAACATAAAACCACGGCTGCCCAAACCACGGCAGAATTAAATGTGCACCTCAACTCTCCTGTTTCCACCAGAACTGTCCGTCGGGAGCTCCACAGGGTCAATATACACGGCCGGGCTGCTATAGCCAAACCTTTGGTCACTCATGCCAATGCCAAACGTCGGTTTCAATGGTGCAAGGAGCGCAAATCTTGGGCTGTGGACATTGTGAAACATGTATTGTTCTCTGATGAGTCTACCTTTACTGGTTTCCCCACATCCGGGAGAGTTACGGTGTGGAGAAGCCCCAAAGAAGCGTACCACCCAGACTGTTGCATGCCCAGAGTGAAGCATGGGGGTGGATCAGTGATGGTTTGGGCTGCCATATCATGGCATTCCCTTGGCCCAATACTTGTGCTAGATGGGCGCGTCACTGCCAAGGACTACCGAACCATTCTTGAGGACCATGTGCATCCAATGGTTCAAACATTGTATCCTGAAGGCGGTGCCGTGTATCAGGATGACAATGCACCAATACACACAGCAAGACTGGTGAAAGATTGGTTTGATGAACATGAAAGTGAAGTTGAACATCTCCCATGGCCTGCACAGTCACCAGATCTAAATATTATTGAGCCACTTTGGGGTGTTTTGGAGGAGCGAGTCAGGAAACGTTTTCCTCTGACCACTGTGCAGGACTTGTATATGTCATTCCCAAGATGAATTGGCGCTGTATTGGCCGCAAAAGGAGGCCCTACACCATACTAATAAATTATTGTGGTCTAAAACCAGGTGTTTCAGTTTCATTGTCCAACCCCTGTATATATTTGATGTTTTGGACAGGTTTGTTTTAAGACCTGAATTTGTAAAGTAGGTCTTTACACAGGTCTCTGGTTTTAGTCAATGGTCCTGCCTCCGATATTTTTCCTCTGGGTAGAGAGATATGACAGCAGTGTCCCCTCTCTCCTTTATTCTTTGCACTTGCATAGGAGCCACGGGCTCCCTGGGATAACCTTGGGAGATACTGAATACAGAATCTCATTTTATACAGATGATGTGTTATTGCTTGTTATTCAGCCAGAAACATCTATTCCACAGGTTGATGTTCATTACTAATAGATTTGGCCTCATTTTAAGATATAAAATCAATTATGATAAATCAGAGGCCTTCCCACTTGGTGACTAAGGGAGATAGGACACTCTTGTTAATTTCCTTTTGAGGTAATCAACCACAGGTTTCACATATTAGGGTATAAAGGTGTGTGCAGACACAACCGAGCTGTATAGGTTGCATTTTAAAGCGATTATGACCACAATCAAGAATGACTATAATAGGTGTTTGACCTCCTGCTATCCTGGATGGGTAGAATAAGTTTATTTAAAATGAACGTCCTTCCAAGAATACTGTAACCTATGTAAATGTTGCCTCTCAGAATCCAGAGGAAATAATTTTCCGAGGTGAGGGATGTTTTTCTAAATTTATGTGGGATGGGACGAAATCTAGGCTAAAGCTGAGGATCTTACAACTACCTATAGATGAAGGGGGCCAGACACTTTCTAACCTTCCTTACTATTACTGGGCATGCCATACAGAAATAATTTCAGCTTGGTTAAATTTTTTTTAAATCAAGGCGAACCACCTGTAGGTTCTTGGTGTTGTGGCCCTTTCTCTCTTCTTAGACTTTTTTTCTGCTGATTTAGCCCAGCGTCCACTGGGAGTCCAAAACAACAATTCTAATATTATTTGGTATAATATTGCTGCTCTCATGGGAAGAAGAAGTTTTTTATGTGCACTTTTCCTGCAGGTATCAGCGTTGGTGTATTTAATGATTGGCACTCAAAAAATGTTATATTTGTCTGGGATCTACTTATAAGTGGTAATTTTATGTCTTTTAATCAAATTCAAACCAAGCACAGTGAACCACAGAAACACGTCTTTGTAAATTCTCTTAAATTTCCAGACAACCAACCTCTTTTTTTATCCGATTGAGAGCTTTCTTCGGGGATGTATTCACTAAAAAGACATTAATTTCTCACTTTTATGGAGAATTATTACCCTCAGATTCTGTTACAACTGATAAGGCCAGGGTTCGGTCAGAAACAGACTTGGAAGTTGAGCTTAGCACAGACGTGTTCTCAGGGCCACTATAAAATGCGTTCTGTAGGATATGGCAGCTGTATTAGCCGACTAGTGAGAGGGTCGGTGGATCACGTTTTGTTTTTAAACAAAGTGTCTGACTTTCTCTTCCCTTGACTCATAGTGGGTTTTACATGCCCTGATCCAGATGTGTACATTCATAACTCATGGACCTGTGGTTCCTGCTGGATAATACATCTCAAAAATTCAAGCTCAAAACTTCAAACATGTTTGTGAGGGATCTGTTCCCCTCGCACGCTTGCATATTAACAGCTTTAACCTTCACACACTATTTGTGTCAAATAGCAATTCCAAACTAGTGCATGTTGGTGTAGAATTTAGCATCTGGGAATCATGGATAAAATCTGATTAAAAAATGTAGTTGGGTGTCCTCAGGTTTAGAAGCAACTCAAAGCAGCTCAGTTCAAGACCACAAGAGTCTACAGCTGCTGCTAATACTTCATGCTTATGTTAATTGATGGGTGACAGATCTCACTGCACAAAGCAATGCTCTGGTCCTTAAAAGTCAATCAATTCGTATTTTTTCAGGTACTTGTTATTAGGCAGATCTTTTACCAAAAGCACCAAGACAAATGTTAAAACCAATGATGAAACACAGCTTTCTATCATATTATGCAGGTTTCTGAAGACATCTGTTTATTCATCAGAGAGCGTTTTATTTTCGCCTTTGTGAAATTTTGGATTCAAACAGTGGCTGATGTCAACTGGAGTTTGGCAAGTAAAATATTTTTTTTTCTGTAGTCCATGTTTTAAAATAATACTCACATGTATGTCAGCTTAGATAAGCCTTTTTAAACTCTTAAATGTTTGAGGTACTCAACCAAATCTTTAACTACAGATTTTTTATTATTTTTAAGTTATGATTAAACAACCAGGCCATGAATGGGCTTTATAATCCAGCCCTGCACAGCCTTAGCTCCCACAATTTAACCAAGGCTATCCATAGATGAGGGGGTTAAAGCGTGATGTTTTGGCAGTGTCAAGATAGAATTCATGATTGTGTTTACATCTGAACAGTATCTCTTGGATAGCACTGAAATACTATATATTTTTGATAAAAACATGACAGTTTTTAAGTTGCTCTGCTGCACGGATGATGTTGATTGTGCAGTTGTTAATTGTTGAATGAGACATTTAATTTAAAAAAATCTAAATTGAACTTTATTTTCTGAACCCCTGCGAAAAATTTAACGGAGATAAAAAATTAGTTTGCATCTCTGTTGAGCTTTTAAATTGTTTTGTATTGGTGTGATCGAGTCACAGCTAAATTAAAATAATAAGGACTTTCCTCTAATCTGATTACATGTGATATTTCAGTTGTTTTCTAAAGAAAATTAACAGTGCATTTCATTCATTTTTTTAATCATTTACCAGTTTCCTGTCAGACCTATCCAAGGTGTACGCTGTTCATCACCTGTTGACTGCTAGAGATAAAAAGCATCCACTGTGATTTTCTGGTGCTGTAGGGAACGCATTAGTCTGTGAAGCAATACAAAATTGGTCAAACATATCCTCAACTAGGGTTGTCGAAATGATGAATATTTCAATATAATTGATATAAAAAAAGGAATTCTTAAACATGCTCCTGGTCTTCAAAATGATACAAACCAAGCCTTTTTCCATCTCCCAGGCTGGTACACAACTTCACTTACTAGAGCTGCAGAGACACAAGCACCTCACCTGAACACTTATGACTTAGAATTCAACCATGTTTATATGGATCTGAAAGTAATCAGGCTTGTGTGGCTATTGAAATTGAACCAAAAATGTTTTAATTACAGTTACTTAACAGGTTAACAAGGGAGGCAATCATATTTTGACATGGGGCCAGGTTATTGTGGATAGCTTCATTCCCTTACAAAATAAAATTGTTTGAAAATTACTTTGTGTATTTATTCAGATTTTCTTTGTCTGATTTTAAAATTTGAAAGACATAAGGGTGATTTAAGGGTGACAAGCTAAAACAGAAGAAATCTGTAAGGGGATAGATACTTTTTTTCACAGGACTATGTGGTTCTTCTTGGGCCTTGTGAAGTGACTGGGAGAAAAGGAGTTCCTGTGGGTGACAGTTAAAATCTGAGGGCCTCACTACAACACAGTTAAATGCAGAGTGTGAAGAGCATTGGGCTTAACACACATCCCTGAGGGTTACCTGTGTTTGAGTAAAGGAGATGTGCTTGTCCATGTGTTGTGGTCAAGCTGATCTGAAGTCTATAACTTGTTTGTGAAGGATAACTGTAATGAATGCAGATCTAAAATCTACAGAACTTTAGTTCCTCCAAATACTGTATGTGAGTACAGTGTGACGTGTTGTGGAAAAAAGGAAGCATTTATATCATAATCAACAGGTGTATGCAGCCTTAGTCTTTGTGTGTTCCTCTCCACAGATGGGATGGATTTGTTCTGTTTTGTGTGATTGCTGTTTTTTGTGCGATTCATGATTGTTTACTACATCAATATGACTGCTAACTGAAAAAGTGGATACAGATACACAAAAAGAAAAAGCAAACTGTTGTACAAACATGAAATGAGAACACTGACAACGCATTGAATGAGCAAAGAGCAGTAGGGTTGGAAAAGATGCTATAGATGTGTGTGACAGATGACTGAGTAAAGCTGCGAAACAGTCCTGACTGCAGCCTCCTTTTTACTTCTCTTTATGTGCATTGATGCTTTTTCTGTTTTTCATATGCAATAATGTCCAAAATCCATGCAATACCTCTCTCTTACTGTTGTTGCTCTTGAAGGTCATATGAGCGTATTTCTCTTTGCCATGTGTCATTCATATCATTGTGTAACTCAATACATTTTTGTGAAAGGGTTTATGTTAATCCACAATGAAGAAGAGCTATTTGGTGTAATGCCTTGTATTTGTTGCCTGCTTTCTTTGTGTTGCATGATGACACTTGAATGCACAATTGCTGACAAATTTGCTCTCTATACTTACATGACAACAGACAAACACCCTGCTCCTGAGAAAACTTGTTGATTGAACCAAAAGCTCTCGAGCAGCAGCTTAAGAAACAGAGTTCAAGTTTTATGATTATGCCAACTACGACAATGTACATACAATTATGGGCTAAAACTAAAAGTTTAAGTTGGTTTTACACCTTGAAAAATACAAATATACTTAAAAACGTGTCAAATTTTTATATTCTGAAGTACTCATACTCGTCGTCTTCCGCTTTATCCGGGACCGGGTCGCGGGGGCAGCAGACTCAGCAGAGACGCCCAGATGTCCCTCTCCCCAGACACCTCCTCCAGCTCCTCCGGGGGGAGCCCAAGGCGTTCCCAGGCCAGCCGAGAGACATAGTCCCTCCAGCGTGTCCTGGGCCGTCCCCTGGGCCTCCTCCCGGTGGGACGTGCCTGAAACACCTCCCGAGGAAGGCGTCCAGGAGGCATCCGGTATAGATGCCCGAGCCACCTCAACTGGCTCCTCTCGATGTGGAGGAGCAGCGGCTCTACTCCGAGCCCCTCCCGGATGGTCGAGCTCCTCACCCTATCTCTAAGGGAGTGCCTGGCCACCCTACGGACGAATGTCATTTCAGCCGCTTCTTTCCGGGATCTCGTTCTTTCGGTCATGACCCAAAGTTCAAGGCCATAGGTGAGGGTAGGAACGTGGACCGACCGGTAAATCGAGAGCTTCGCTTTTCGGCTCAGCTCTCTCTTCACCACAACGGACCGGCACAGCACCCCCATTACTGCGGCAACCGCACCAATCCGTCTGTCGATCTCCCGCTCCATTCTTTCCCCACTCGTGAACAAGACCCCAAGATTCTTAAACTCCTCCACTTGAGGCAAGAACTCCCCTCCAACCTGAAGAGGACAAGCCACCCTTTTCCAGTCGAGAACCATGGCCTCGGACTTGAGGGAGCTGATTCTCATCCCAGCCACTTCACACTCGGCTGCGAACCGCCCCAGCGCATGCTGTAGGTCTTGGATAGAGGGGCCAGCAGGACCACATCATCTGCAAAAAGAAGAGACGAAATCCTCTGGTCCCCAAACCAGACCCCCTCTGGCCCTTGGCTGCGCCTAGAAATCCTGTCCATAAAAGTTATGAACAGGACCGGTGACAAAGGGCAGCCCTGCCGGAGTCCAACATGCACCGGGAACGGGTCCGACTTAGTGCCAGCAATGCGAACCAAACTCCTGCTCCGCTTGCACAGAGACCGGATGGCCCCTAGTAAAGGGCCCCTGATTCCATACTCCTGGAGCACCCCCCACAGGGCACCACGAGGGACACAGTCGAATGCTTTCTCCAGGTCCACAAAACACATGTGGACTGGTTGGGCAAACTCCCATGAGTACCCTTTAGAGGGTATAGAGCTGGTCCAGTGTTCCACAGCCGGGACGAAAACCACACTGCTCCTCCTGAAGCCGAGGTGCAACTATCGGCCGGACTCTCCTCTCAAATACCCTCTGGTCACCCTTCTTATGAAGGGGGACCACCACCCCAGTCTGCCAGTCCAGAGGCACTGTCCCCGACCGCTGCGCAATGTTGAGTCAACCATGACAGCCCCACAACATCCAGAGACTTGAGGTACTCAGGGCGGATCTCATCCACCCCCGAAGCCCTGCCACCGCGGAGCTTCCTCTGTGACTTCAGCCTGGGTGATGAAAGAGTCCAACCCTGAGTCCCCAGCCTCTGTTTCCACCAGGGAATGCAATGGCAGGATTGAGGAGATCCTCGAAGTACTCCTTCCACCGCCCGATAATGTCCCCAGTCAAGGTCAGCAGCCTCCCACCCCCACTGTAAACAGTGTTGACGAAGCACTGCTTCCCCCTCCTCCCCCTCGAAAGCGGACGGTTTGCCAGAATCGCTGCGAGGCCAACCGGTAGCCCTTCTCCATGGCCTCACCGAACTCCTCCCAGGCCCGAGTTTTTGCCTCTGCCACCGCCCGGGCCGCAGCACGCTTGGCCTCACGGTACCCGTCAGCCGCCTCAGGAGTCCCACAAGCCAACCACAGCTGATAGGACTCCTTCTTCAGCTTGACAGCGTCCCTTACTGCCGGTGTCCACCACCGGGTTCGGGGATTGCCGCCATGACAGGCACCGCAGACCTTACGGCCGCAGCTACGGGCGACAGCATCGACATGGTCCACTTGGACTCTATGTCTCCAACATCCCTTGGAATCTGGTCAAAGCTCTCCGGAAGGTGAGAGTTGAATACATCCCCGGCCAAGGGCTCCGCCAGACGTTCCCAGCAGACCCTCACTATGCGCTTGGGCCTGCCAAGTCTGTCCGGCTTTCTCCTCCTCCAGCAGATCCAACTCACCACCAGGTGGTGATCAATGGACAGCTCAGCCCCTCTCTTAACCCGAGTGTCCAAAACATGCGGCCAAAGGTCTGATGATACGACAACAAAGTCGATCATTGACCTCCTGCCTAGGGTGTCCTGGTGCCAAGTGCACTGATGGACACCCTTATGTTTGAACATGGTGTTCATTATGGACAATCCGTGACTAGCACAGAACTCCAATAACAAAACACCACTCGGATTCAGATCGGGGAGGCCATTCCTCCCAATCACGCCTCTCCAGGTGTCACTGTCGTTTCCCACGTGGGTGTTGAAGTCCCCCAGCAGAATAATGGAGTCCCCGGGAGGGGCACTATCCAGCACCCCCGACAGGGATGCCAAGAAGGCTGGGTACTCTGCACTATCACTCGGCCCGTAGGCCGAAATGACAGTCAGAGACCTGTCCCCAACCCGAAGGCGCAGGGATGCGACCCTCTCATCCACTGGGGTAAACCCCAACACCAGACGGGTGAGCTGGGGGGCAACAAGCAAACCCACCCCAGCCCGCCGCCTCTCCCCGTGGACCACTCCAGAGTAGAAGAGAGTCCAGCCTCTCTCGAGGAGATGGGTTCCAGAGCCCACGCTGTGCGTGGAGGCGAGCCTGACTATTTTGATATCTCACGACCTCCCGCACAAGCTCAGGCTCCTTCCCCCCCAGCGAGGTGACATTCCACGTCCCTAGAGCCAGCCTAAGCATCCGGGGATTGGGCCGCCGAGGTCTCCACCTTCGTCGGCCGCCCAATCCTCTTTGCACCGGTCCCTCACAGTTCCCCCTGCAGGTGGTGGGCCCACTGGGGGTTGGTCTCGCATCTCTCGTTTGGGCTTGGCCCGGCCGGGTCCCGCGAGGAGCAACCCAGCCACCAGGCGCTCTCCTACGAGTCCCGACCCCAGGCCTGGCTCCAGGGTGGGACCCCGGCTCCTGCAGTCTGATTCTGAAGTCTGCGTTTAAAAGCCTTAAACAAAATTCAATAATCTTTCTCAGTTAATGAAACGTGATGCCTAGAACCACCTTAATTGCTTTCCTTCGTCTTATTTTCTCTGCTGTCTCAGTGGAGTGATAAGCCACCCTTTAAATTTGTAGACAGGTGAAATGACAATCAAACCAAACAGTGATTCATTTTAAGGTCTCATCCAAAGAAAGAAACATATCTTTAACTGAGTGAAAACATTTTTTTTCAGTGACATGTTTTCAATAATATAAAATTACTTCCTATGTTCCTACCATGTTTGTCTGAAGGGAGACCTTAGGAAAAACAGCTGTGTCCTTCCTTTTCTGCATCAGAAATAGCATGCTTAAGCGCATAACCCAGCAAACCATCTAGTCACCTCTATGGCAATCTGTTGGTTTATTGTTATTGGCCACATAAACATTAAATACTGCCTACTAGTTTGCCCCTATGCTGCACAAGTTAGTGATTTCCTTACACTAGTAAAAAATTTGGCTGCAGTCATGCAAAACACACTAATACTTTTTGCAGACTTTTCAACATTTCATACTTTGCAATAACCCAAGTGCAGAATTTCTGGGAAGTCCCTATAAAGGTGTCCCACTGCAGCCTACCACCTTCATGTCTCTCAGACATCACTCCACACCCCGAAAAAAAGTTTTGCCTAGAATATGTGTCGAGAAAAAGCTGCAAGAACTCCCAAACCAGAGCTGCAAGAACAGAATCATGCCATTTTGTTTACACAGCTCTGGGAGAAAGTACAAATTTGATTGTTCACGTGTTAAATGAATGTATGTATAGCTGTTTAGTCCTCTTTACTGAGGACTAGAGCTCATTTCCTCTGCTTCAGTTTTAGTCTGCTTCATTTCGGCAGGTGTGAAAGCTTACCCAAAACATGTTTGGTGCTGGCCAAACGAGTGAGCTGTTGTCCTCCAGGAAACGTAGGTCTTGATTCACTTGGCAGTGAACTCTGGCACAGTTTGGGTCTCATTTCAGATCCTTAATTCATATCTCTTCTCTAGTTTCTCCTCTGTGATTCAGAACACTGCTTCCGCCTGTTGCTCTACTATTAAAGACCAAGTTTGCTGGGTTGGCCTTTTGAAAAATCAAAAGTGCAAAATTATTGCTGATTTCTATTTACTGTAGTGTATATTCACATCTTGTTTATTTTTCCTCCAGGGCTTATTTCCTGTATTAATTTCCTGATCCTATGTTATCCCGAGTTTTCTGCATTTGATCAGCTTTGTTTCTTCTGTGTCAGCAAACATTTAAAGAGTGGGGGCTGTTTTTAGGTTCAAAAACAAAAATGGTATTTACTTTTACAATCATTTATGAAAATGTAACACATTTTACTCATAATTCTGCAAGTTAATACGGCACATGTATTGGGAATTAGAAAAGGCAGACCCAAGATTCAGCCAGACTCAGAACTGAAAGATTAAAAGGTTTATTCAGCCACAGGAAAACGTCACTCAGGTTAAACTCCACACAGCTTCCAGGAATCACTGAAGCAGAGAGAAAGATTAGTAACGTAAAGTTTCTCCAGATCTTGCAAGGATCAGAAAAGTCACTAACCTGCTTTTGTCTTGGATAGAACTTGAAACCCAGAGGAGAAACCTCAGTGGGTAGCAGGCAGGGATCTCCACAGCGCAGGTAAGAGAGGCAGGTGACTTTAGGCCGAATAATTCAAGGGACAGAAACTGGGTCAATGATCGGAACAACAGACGTCAGGCAAGGGGCAGGCAGAGGCATAAATCAGATGCAGGAAACAGGGTCGAAAACCAAAATCCAAACAGTCCGACAAGGGGCAGGCAGAGAGGCAAAATCCAAGAAGCAAGGCTAGGCCAAAAACCAATGATCAGACAGGAAGGAACGCTGGATATGTACTCACACAATGGCCTTCAAAAAATCTGGCACCGTCTGCTTGTCAGAGTCAGTATATATCAGGGAAGACACAGGCGCTTGGAATGCCACAGATTGCACTGCACTGCAGCAGCCACCAGTTGCATCTCATCTGCTGATTGCAGCCAGGGAGACAGGGGTGCCAGAATCATAACAACATGATCAATCACTCACAGGCTCATTAATCTATATAAAAATATTATTCAACGAAATGTAGATAAAATAAATTGAAAAGGATGAAAAAAACAAACTCTTTTCTTTTTCTGCCTGTGGTTGTTTCTCACTATATATAAGCATAGTGGTACGCCTGCCAATCAAATGCCACGTTAATTTATTTTATTACATATTCATCTATTTTGTGAAAAGTTCCTCAGATTGAAGACACCAAAAAGAAAACTGTTGCCCACTTGCAGGGCTTCTCATATTCCTCACAGCTGTGAGTCTGAGATAACAAAATACAGGCTGAAAAAAAAACCTCTTGTCTGCATTCAAAGCAAACCCGACCATGGCCACTTTTATGTTGCGTTAGTGATATTGGATATAATATTAAACTGCGCAGTGTGCACCTCTACCTCTGACAGCATAAACTCCAGCTGTCAGTCATTTTGAAGACATGCTTTCTTTTCACAAAAGCCCTTTTTGGGAAATAATGGACATATTCAGATAGAAATCCATTCTTCTTCCTCAGAATTAAAGAATGAAGATGATACATATATGTCATATGAATACTCATATGTTTATCTTGGGGTTTGTTGATTACACCTTAGTGTGAGATAATGCATATGGCACCCTTTATCTATGGGTATAAAAAGCCTATAATACAATTGCTGTAGAACAAAGTCACCCTGAGTTGCTGTTTTTTGTTTTTTTAACAAAAATCCAACTTTTAATTTGAGAAAATTTATTAATGTTGGAAAAAGCCAGAAATAGGTGATTTAAACACAATCATTGGTGCCACAGATTTTGGCAGCCCTTAAAATTACTGTCAATTAAATCCTGTCGATTAAAGTATAAACTGTAAAAATAAAACTATTTTTACAGTTTATACTTTATGATTTCAGGGTGATTGAAGTGTCCAGACATGTTTATTTAATCAATTACTTTTTGTTTCCTTGGGGTAAAAATTAGACATGGCAAAAACCCATTCTCACAACCACTGCTCAAAATGGGAAAGACTAAAGAACATGTCTTTTAGCTAAGATAGATGTATGTAGTTTTTAATTAGTCAGAACAGGCCTATGAGAAAATAAATACTATCCTCACCTGATTTATCTACATTAATTCAATTCAATTCAAATTCCAAAATTCTTTATTAATCCTGAAGGGACATTAAATTCTGTTGTAGCTCATATTATGCAGGTTTCTTCAGAGCCGCTGTAGATGCTGATTGCTGTGGCAGGAAGGATCTCCTGTAGAGGTCTGTGTTACAGCAGATCTAAAGCAGCCTCTAACCGAAGACATTCTCTTGTTGTACAACAATCTAACGAAGAGGATACTCAGGGCTCTTCATAATGTTCTTCATTTTATTAAGCATCCTTATTTGCACAATGATCACCAGAGGTTCTAGAGGAGTCCCCAGAACAGAGCCAGCCTTCTTTATCAGCTTTTTGAGCTTTTTAAGGTCCCTGGCTCTGATGCTGCTTCCCCAGCAGATGATGGCAGAAGAGTTCACACTCTCCACAACAGACTTATAGAAGATATGCAGCATCTTGCTGGAACCACCGAAGGTCCTAAGCTTCCTCAAGAAGTACATTCTGCTCTGTCCCCTCTTGTAGACGGCTTCACAGTTGCATCTTCACTCCAGTCGGTCGTCCAGGTGAACTCCGAGGTATTTATACTCCTCCACTACCTCCACTTCTTGTCCCATGATGGAAATAGTGTTTGACCTATTCCTGTTTCTCTTAAAATTTTAAAATCATCTCGTTTGATTTATTTGCGTTCAAGATGAGATGATTGTTTCCACACCATGCCACAAAGCGGTCCACCAGCTCCCTGTACTCAGCTTCTTGTCCATCTCTGATCCATCCTACAACTGCAGAATCATCTGAGTATTTCTGCAGATGACAGGAGTCTGTCTGGTACTGGAAGTCTGAGGTGGACAGAGTGAAAAGGAATGGTGAGAGTACAGTCCCCTGTGGTGCTCCTGTGCTGCTGACTACCTGGTTAGACACACAACCCTTCAGTCTCACAAACTGTGGTCTGTTTGTCAGGTAGTCTTTGATCCAGGAGATTGTTGGAGATTGCCTCCACCTGAAGACTCAGGTGGAGGCATCTTTAACTCCAACTCCCCCGTGATAAGCAAACTGATGAGGGTCCTGATGGCTCGTTGTATGCCTACTCAGGTGGGCCAACAGGAGTCTCTCTAGGACCTTCATGGTGTCAGAGCAACAGGTCTATAGTTATTAAGGACTGATGGGTGAGTTTTCTTTGGTACCGGAACAAGACAGGATGGTCTTCCACACCATTGGAACATTTTTCTAGGCCAGGCTAAGGTTGAAGAGGTGATGCAGAATCCCACAGAACTGCTCTGCACAGGCCTTCAGGACACTAGAGCTGACAGCATCTGGACCTGTAGCCTTATTCTGGTTCAGTCTCTCCAGTTGTCTCTTCACCTGATTTCTTGAGACACACAGGTGGAAGGGGGAGGCAAAGGGAGAATCAGCATCTTCTGATATGGTTGAAGGCAAACATGTAGAAGCAGAAGGGTCCATGGCATGGAAGAAAGGACATTTGAGGTGTTACTGGACAACTGTGGGTAAAAGGAGGGTGGGACGTCTGTTTGGCTGTGAGCAGTAGAGGAGGATGCTGAGCTTGTTTCTGAACTGAACCTATTGAAGAATGTGTTTAGTTCCTTGGCTCTGTCCAGACATCCTTTGGTCCGATCTTCCTTCTGCTTGAAGCCTGTGATCTTCTTCATACCTGACCACACATCTCTGATATTGCTTTGCTGGAACTTGCTCTCCAGCTTCTTCTTGCATACCTCCTTGTTGTCTCTTATCTTGACTTTAAGTTGCTTCTGTATACTCCTCAATAATTCCCTGTCTCCCTCTCTGAAGACTCTTTTTTTCTTGTTAAGCAGCTCCTTCAGGTCACTGGTGATCCAGGGTTTGTTATTGGGGAAGCATCTCACCGTTCTGGTGGGTATGGTGTTATCCACACAGCGGTTTATATAGTTGGTTACACACTCAGTCATGGCGTTGATGCCCTCTCCATGTGGCTGGCACAGTGTGTCTTGTCTGTATCATCACAGCAACCTTGCAGGGCTTCTTCAGCTTGCTGTGACCATTTTCTCACAGTCCTCTTTATTACAGGTTGTCTCTGAACAAGGGGCTTATATTTCGAGCAGAGAAAAACAAGATTGTGATCTGATTTGCCTGGAGGAGGTCTTGCTTAAGATATGTATGAGTCCTTGACATTTGCATAAAACAAATCCAACATTTTGTTTTCTCTGGTGGAGCAGCTGACAAACTGTTGAAACATTGGAAGTGTAGCAAAGAGTGAAGCATGATTAAAATCACCAGATATTGCCACAAAGGCCTTGGGGTGTTGTGTCTGTAGCTTAGCAACAATTGAGCTGATGACATCAAATGCAGTGTCAGCAACAGCTAAAGGTGGAATGTATACTGTTGCCATATAACACTAGTGAACTCTCTGGGTAAATAATATGGACAGAAACTTACTGCTAACAGTTTAATATCTAGACTGCAGAGGTGACACTTAAATCACCAGAAAGCCTGGCAGAGAGACGCTGGAGTCAGGGATATGATCCTGCAGCAATGTCTTAGAGAAACACATAATACTGCATTCCTGATAATCTGGCTGGGTCCTTTGTAGCCCTTGGAGTTCATCCAACTTGTTTCAAAACAATGGTACATTGAAGGGATGGTTTGAACTTCCACCTTCTCTCTCTTCTCTTTGCTGCTGCTCTGCATCCACTGTGCCTCCTTTACAATTCATCAGGGATTTGGGGTTGTAGTTGAAGTATTATTTGAGCTTTTGATATATTGATTAGATGCTCCCGGTTGTGAAAAAAACAACCATGTTGCCATGGTGACACATCATAACAAATGTCCAAAAGTAAAAAAGTATCAGCAAAAATCCTTCCAGCTGCACCGCATCCAATACCAGAGGGGATAATCGTCAAATAAATCTATTTTATCCACCACAATTGAAATATGAGTTCCTAAAAAGAATTAATCAGAATGAAAAGGAACAGAGCGACTCCAACCTGCTGCCACCTTAAGCGGTGCAATTCAGAGCAATTATTATTATTATTACTAAGAGCAATCAACAAGTTTAAAACAACTGGAACAGCGACAAACAAGGCCTGACAAGGATGCATATTGCTCTAGCCACCACACACAGTGAGTCTGTCGGTGAGGGAGCAAAAGAAATCCCCAGAAGAGGTCACCAGGTCACCTAAACAACCATAAGACACTATTTACATGCCAACCAGCTGTTTGGAGTAACAGAAGAAAAAATCCCTATCTGTCCAAAAAGAAACTTTACCTTTTTTAGTTTTTAGACTCTACTGGGGTTTTAATTGAGACAATGAGTATTGGTCAGATGAGACTAAGATAAAGCTTTGCAGCTCCAAGGGTGTTTGACCTGAAACAAAGAATGAACATGCCCGCTGTTAAGTGCGGCGCAGGATGTTTGAGGCTGTTTCTCTTCTGGGAACCTTGTTAAAGCACATGACATCATTAACTCTGAATGAGCGAGACAACTTAAAAGCAAAAGAAGGTTGTACAAATATTAACAGCACGGGTACCAATTATTGTAGCATTGCTGATTTTATTATAAACTATTAACATGGGAAAGGACTGTGGGATGACGGTTCACCCTCCGTTGAGAGAAAGACCCTAAACATACAGCTACAAATGGAGTGGTTTAGATCACACCATATTCAAATAACACCTTACAGCCTGAGTAGTCAGCTTCTCTGCTGTGAAACAAAATAAGCATATCTGCGCAACCACAGCCTGCCTTTTTTTTCTGTTCTTTGCATAAAAATAGCTGTACATACACATACATGTACATAGTGCTCCACTTACCCTTATTTTATGTCTTCTAAAGTTTATATGTCTATACCTAATGTCTGTATGCTGTGTGCTTGAAATCGAAATTAAATTCTTTATTTGTGCACACAATCTTGGTTAATAAAGCCGATTTTTAAATTCATCTATTAGAAAGCCCAGACCTAAACTCAACTGACAATATTTAGCAGGACTTAAAAATGTATCTTGGCTTTCACTCTCCTTCCAATCTGCCTGCATTTTGCAAACAAGAATAGGCAAAAATCTCTCTTTCATTGTCCAAAGCAGGTAGACACACCCTAAAAACCTACTGGAGTGAAAGATGGTTCAACATTGTATTGATTCAGGAGGGCTGAATACAAATGTACACTACACTTTTCCATTATTTTAACTAAAAAAATATGTTTTCATTTCCATTTGGGTATCTTTTTCCTTCCACTTCAGAATTATGCACTATTTCGGGTTGGTCTATCACATAAAATGTGACAAAGTTAAAAACAAGCGGCAGGGGGTAGGAAGACACTGTATATACCAAAATGAAAGTATGTAAATGTAAAAATAAGCGCATAAATCCAAAAACTGTCAGGATCATTAGTTCTAGTTGTAAATGCAAGACATTGTCCATAATATAGAAGGAACGCTTCGTTTAAAAAAAACGTCATTGCTTCATTGTGGAGCCGCTCTGAATCTCCCCTCATTCTCTCTCTCTGATCAAATGAGACGAAGACGAGAAAAGCTGTGAGCACAAAGTTAAAAGAGAAGCGGCACAGCTGCAGCTCAGCACCACGGAAAGCGCTCAATCCCGTCCTTTTTCATCCGTGCTGGACACGCAGTGGGAAAATCCTGGCAAGGTACGGCTGACAGAGAAGTTTCCTCAGAAATTTACTTGTTTTCTTGTATTTACGAAGAAATTTGGATTTAAATTTTTTAGTTTTTTGCCTTTGTGCGAAGTAAGCCGAATCTTGACTTTGTCTTTTTATATTTTTGTATATTTCTGCGTTGAATGTCTCTCCATTGCTTAAATAGTATATTCTGCCATTATCACATAAACGGAATGGCTTTAGAAAGGGCATAGCCTTTATGCTGTAGAGCTAATATTGCAGAATTTAAATAACTAATGATCAATCCGAGCAGAAGTGTCGTGCGTAAAAGCAGTGGCACTGATGCGAGGCGCAACACTCGGCTTGCTTTGTAATTGCGAAATTAGACAAAAATTATGCGTATTAATTAACAGCGTTCATATGGCTCACTTAAAGCTTTTCCAAATGCAACAACTTCTCATGTGAGGTTTGAGTCTCTTTAGTTCAAACGGAGTTAAATTTGAGCAGACACTTACACGGGCTCAACCTGTTTTTATAGAGATTAAAAAAGAAAAAAAAAACAGCTGCAACACTTCACTGTTGCAGCAGTTCTAATTGTTGTTTACCATGAAATAGGAACAGTACAGGCCTTTTTTTTTATTCAGGGGAGTCACATCTGAATGTGGGCTGTACAAAATGGACCATCTGGACCCGTACTGGCATCCACTCCCTCCAGAACTCAACTCTTCTGGAGCCACTGGCTCACCCTTCTTCTTTCCTTACTCTCGCCTCCTAAACATCTCCTCTAACGTGTCCACGCAGAGTGTACCCTTTCAGGGCAGCAGCACCCTGGTAACTGCTATCATCTCCTTCACTGTCTTCTTGGTGGGTCTGACCGGCAACACGCTGGCCATTTACGTGGTGCTGCGCTACGCCAAGATGAAGACGGTCACCAACATTTACATCCTGAACCTGGCTGTTGCCGACGAGCTGTACATCATCGGGCTCCCTTTCCTCACCACTCAAAATGTTCTCTCGTACTGGCCCTTTGGATCGTTCCTCTGTCGTGTGGTAATGACTGCAGACTCCATGAACCAGTTCACATCCATCTTCTGCCTCACGGTCATGTCCATGGACCGTTACCTGGCTGTGGTCCATCCGATCCGCAGCACCAAATGGAGACACCCACGGGTGGCCAAGGTGGTGAGCGCAGCGGTGTGGGGGGTGTCCTTTATTGTGGTCCTGCCAGTGGTCATCTTCTCTGATGTGCAGGTAAAGATTCAGATTGTATTTTGTCGTTATTTATATTATGTATAACTAAGTCCATATATATATATATATATATATATACACATAACGGTATTGTTTTTAAACCAGATAAATCAAAAATGTATGGGCATTTGTTAAACATAAAAACTCCTGGACAGAATTTTTTTTTGTGAAATATGTGAGTGGATGTGTGGCTGCTTAGAGGTTCCAGACAAGGAAGGGGTTAGCACCATTGTTACAAAGATTATATATGTCAGGGTTTGGACATTTTGGACTTTGTTTGTGGTTTTGTGTTTTGTTTACTTTTAGCTAGATGTTTCTTGTTTGTGGTTTTGTATTCATGTTGTTTATTGTTTTCTGTTTCCTGACAGTTCTGGTTTCCTTCTGCCTCCCAGTGTGGTTTTTCCCCTCCGCCCTTAGTTCCCTTGGTGTTGCTTTCCTATTTATTTACTTAGAATGGTTTCCTTATTATTATTATTACTATTATTATTATTATTATTATTATTATTATTATTATTATAGTTCTCTGGTTCCCTAGCTTTGCTCTCGTTTAGTGTCCTGTATGTTCATGTGTTAGCATTGGTTCCTTGCACTCTCCTATTTATTAGTTTCTTTTTTGTTACTCATTACGTCATTAGTTTTCCTCTTTTAGTTATTTATCATTCGGATTTAGTTCCCTTTACTGTCCAGTCCCTCTTAGCTTTGTTCCTCTAGTTCATCTTTATTCTCCATTCCCTCCTTTATAGGTTGGCTTTAGTTATTGTTTACTTTTATTCTAGTCCTCGTTTCCTCTGCTTCATTCTCAGTTTGTTCTATCAGTGTTGGTTTAGGGTTTGCTTACTTTTGTAGTCAGGGGTTTTTTTTGGTTTCATTTTGCTAAGTTCTTAGGTTTTTGTTCCCTCCATTTTTTTCCCTTTTTCCTTTAGTTCATGTTTATTCTTGATTCATCTTGTCTATAGTTTCATTTTGGTCTGCTCAATGCTTTTTTAAATTAGTCCCTTTCCTCTTGCTTTAGTTTATTAGGTTCACCCCCCTCCCCCTGCCCCCCTTCCATGTCACACCTGTTCCCTGTTTCTTTGATTACCTGCCCTTTGTTATCCCTTAGTATATTAGTTAGTCTGGTTTCTGTGTTCGAGGCTGGTTTGTAAAATTGTCTTCATGCGTCGGCTCCATGTGTCATGCTTTGTCTCGTCCTCGCTTAGTGAACCTACGGTTCGTTCTAGTCTTTAGTTTTAGTGTTTTGTTTTGTCCTGGATTCTTTGATGTGCTGCTGCTACCCTGCATTTCCTGCTGTTAGTTTCAGCCCAAGTCTGGATTATAATAAATCTTCATGTTGCCTCGCCATGAAGTCTCCTCTCCCATCTCTGCACTTTGGTCCAAAACAAACCCGTCCTATGACAAAATATTCAGGAAACGTAGATGAGCTTCATGAAATTTAAACAGGTAAAGAGGAACGAGCTTTTTTCTCACCCACCATAAAACTGTTTAATCGATGATGGAACATGAGAATTTAAGTTGAACAGTCTTCCCATAAGGGTCCTATGCCAGCGTTCACTCGAGACTTCTAAATTATTTAGTTGGAGGGGCCACTTGTGGGGTGGTTTTTTGCAGGAGGGCAGCCAGGTCAGGAATCGTATGTTCCTCCACCAGTATCAACGTAGTGACTCTGGTCACACTATCCTGCAAAGTCAAGAATTGTCTATAAAAAATTCCTCTGAACACTGGGGGTTGCAAGTGCTCTGTTAATGTCCTTCCTCATATAGAACGAATTAGACGCTGTGTATTTGGGCCGCAAAAGGAGCCCTTGACAAGGCCATATTGAGATAGGAGGTAAATGTATTGTGGTCTAGACAATCACAAGTGGTGTCAGTTTCATTGTGTCCAATCGCCTGTAGTATATATATGTATTTGGAAGAGGATACTCTGGCGACAGTAACGACACGTTTGACTGTGTACAGTCAGTAACAGTATACTGTACAAAGTGACATGCAGAAACAGTACTTAGATAAAGGTATAAGCTTTGATATGTCTTTTATAATAGTGTCCTGAAGAACTACCAATTCAAACTATTTTAAGAATACAAGAAACAATTGTTTTCTGGATCAAAGTAATCAGACGAAAGGTGGTTTATACATTTGTACAATGATGCATTTTTGACTTGTGTATAGGTTCATTTGCTTTAACGCAAGTGAAGAACTTGGTTCAACGTGGAATCTTAGTGGCTGCTAGTGTATATGGGAGGCGGAGGTAATGCTAGGGCTGTTGAAGTTACAAAGCTTTTGCAATAAAAGATGTTTTCAATGTAGTTGCTGGTAGTCAGTCCGTCAAATTTTGAACTTAATAGGTTGCCTCCCCTGGGCGCATTGCTTTATAATCAATGCGCTGCGACCGGCAACGGTCTTGTTAATATACCGGCTAGATGAGGCGTTTACACTAACATATTTGCTGCATTTCAGATGGCACGGCGTGTCATTTTGGGCGATAAATATGATACTTTCTTAATTATACTTTCTCTATCAACGGGATGGGGGCTGGAAGATATTAATAGTATATATTCTATATTAGGCCTTGAAACCGTCATCATGAATTCCTTGATATGAAATACCTCATGTTGGAACACTACTACAGTACTAGAAGTCTATCTCTGTTAGGATAGTCATTTCCATCTGCGAATAGTCCTTTTTTCTGTCTTTTGGCTGCAAAACATATGGATAAGAACTTGTTCAGGCTGGTTTGCGATTGTTATGCACCTGGGAGGTATCACAGTTATATCTAGTATGAGTAGTTGTGTTGGAGGGCGTTTTATCAGCGAACCCAGACAATATTCATGCGTCGTGTGTTTGCGCAAGGACGATGGCTCGTCAGATCGACCGAGAGGCTGAAGGGTAGCGTGATAGGATTGTTTACTAGAGTGCCGGTTTTCATGCTCTGCTGGCTGCCGTTCTTCATCATCAACATGGTCAACCTGGTGGTCATCATCCCTGAGTCCAGTGCCACTGCTGGGATCTACTTCTTTGCTGTCATCCTGTCCTACGCCAACTCCTGTGCAAACCCACTGCTCTACGGCTTTTTGTCAGATAACTTCAAACAAAGCTTCAGAAAGGTTGGCTGAAAATCTTCTGGCCAGAAAACAAAACCACAGAGCTGTTAAAGTTGTCATAGTTATCACACTGTGTTGTATAATAGTCAGATTTTGTGTTCATGTTCATTTTGTTTCCAGTACTGACCTTGTTTCCTGCTTTACTTTGTAATTCCTAAGTCTGTGTGCATCTTTGTGCTCTTTTTTTGTTAAGTCCTTGTTCTTCCCATCACACCTAGGCTTAGTTGCGATTGTCCCACCTGCCTTTCTTCATTCATTACCTTCGTCAGATGTTTCATGGTTTTCTCCTTTTGGCAGGTCCTTGTTGCCTGTAGCACTTTAGCTCAGTTAATCTGCAGTCACAATCATTTTTTCTTGCTACATATTTTGATTTATCTAAAATTATCTTTTTCAGCATGTTTGAGTGTGAAATAACTGAAGCGCAGTTTGTGAAATATGACTTCCTGACCCATATATAATCTGTGACACTTTTAAAGATGTATGGTGCATGTGATTTGGGTAAGGGCTTTCAACTTCATACTGCGCTTCTGCATCAGCACATCAAAAGTTACATTTTGCAATGATGTCACATTTTATTTTTCTCAGTTTCATTACCTAAGGATCAACAGATTTTCTATGAATAATAGGTGAAGGCTGTACACAAAGCTGGTGAGTGCCCCCAAGGTGTGAAATATTATGATTTGAATTATTCAGAAAATAGGTTGGGCTGCCATGCTGTCGGCCTTTCAATCACAAAAACGTGAAGGTGATCACCAAAGATAAATGATCAAAATTCCAGTGGAAACATGGAAAACACTGGTCAGCAGTTATATTAAGGGTTTGATTCCTGCAATACATTTATAGACTTCCACTGATTGTTGAGAGGAATATAAACATTCAACATGGAAGCATAAACTTCAGTTTTCAACATGCACATAAAGTGTTTCTGGAGTAATACTGGTCAGCTTCAACAGCTTTAGCAAGCTCTTTTTTTTTGGGAAGTAGGTAGAAAGGTAGCATAATCATGCATTGGTGTTGCTCGTCATCATTAAGGCCTGGGAAGTTAGTCAGAACTGAGGATATATTGGCACCAACTTCTGATAAATACTTCAAAAAATAATTTCTGAATCATATTGAGAAAAGAATATTTGCCCTAAACAAACTGCAACTATAGCCCTTTATAGAATGAGGTTTTGGGGTTGAACTGGAGAAGTTTTGAGGTAAGAGAGGCTGAAATGCTGAAGGAAGATTTCCCAAAACTATTGAACTTATGCATGGTCATGTTTTATGCCCACATGCAACAGCACAATCCCCGCGCGTATTTGAGACTCCACTTACTTCAACCTTGCTGACTGAGGTTATACCATAATATTTGAAATTTTTGCTTGTGTATAAATTATTAAATTGTGACTTGTTTAACAATCTGTTTCATGACACATGAACGATGCAAACGGATTTTCAATTTTGAATTTAAATAATTGGTGGGTTAATTTGGTTTGATAAATTTTTGGTGAAAAAAAAATATATATTTGTATAATCTCTCAAACATTTCTTATAATAGCTGACCAGATTTTTTGCATGTGTCCACTGGTAATTTGGCCATTCATGTTTTATATTAGGCTCCAGATCTTTGTGGTTGGAAGACCTCCTTGCCATTCCCTTCATGTTCAGCTCCCTCCACAGATTCTCTCTCTCAATTTCAAGTCAGAACTCTGGCTGGCTCTTAGGCGTAACTTGTAGGACAACGTTCTCTCCTGCCTAACATTAGTACTAATGATATAATGGCAGGATATCTATTCAGTCTCACCGACTAGTGAGTATCCCAGTAAGCAGGAACCCTCACAATATACCCAGGAACTCCTCTTTGCTTTAATTTAATAAAGAAATTTTTATCACGACCAGAGACAGAGAACCCAAATTCAGCCAAACACAAAGTGATAAGTAAAGAGGTTTATTCAGAAACTCAGGATCAGAGAGCAGAAGAGCAGCAGTCAGCTTCCAGGAACCACTGAGAACAGAGAGACTAGTTAGTGGCTGGATAAAACTCAGGATCTGCAAGGAGTTAGATAAAGCCACTAACCTTCTCAGTCTGGTGATGAGGCACAGAATCCAGAGGAGGAAGAGATCCAGACAGTTAATGAGGAAGCGTCCAACTGACTGAAGTCGGATTGCCGACTGATCCAAATCCTCCGGGGAACCAGCTGACGCTGTGACAGGAACACAGAGCTGTGATTGTCCTCTTGACAATAAATCCAGGCAGACTAGAGAGCCAGGCGAACTCAGGCTGAATAAACCAGTGGCTAGGCTGAGACGTAAATCCAGGGACAGAAACAGGGTCGAATTCCAGGCCTAGAGGCGTTCAGACAAGGGGCAGGCAGAGACATAAACCCAGAGGCAGAAAACAGAGTCGAAACCCAAAAATCCAATCCGTCAGACAAGGAGCAAGCAAGAGGGAAAAATCCGTAAGGAAAGGGCAAGGTCATGGAACGAGATCAGTCAGGAAGGAACGCTGGATAACTACTCACAAATGTTTTCGAAAATCTGGCACCGTCTGCCTGTCAGAGGGCTGTATATAACTGCAGCTCCACAGGTGTGTGGCATGACGGTGATTGCGCAGCAGCGCAGCAGCAGACAGGTGAAGCAGATGAGTTAATTGCATGAGTGAGAGCAGAGCAGGCAGACGGGCCAGAATCATAACAATTTTGAGAAAATCAATTAAGCACATAAGAACATATGTGAATTTTTTGCCCTATGCAAATTCACTTTTTTTGTGTAAGTGTATTTGTCATTATTTGTCAGGGCCATGCTTTGGTCTATAACCCATCTGAGTATTACCCCTTTAATTACGTAGCTAGTTATTCTGGTTTTTAAGATCCAGTGATAAACTCACCTTTAGAACATTAGCTTGCGCCATTCTCTGGAAGTTTTATCATATGGCTATGAAACCTTTCCAAATAACCTTTGTGGCTCCTATTTTGACCCTACAGGTGCTTTGTGTTTGGTGCACGAGGTGTGCTGCCAAAGGGGTTGATGATGGAGACCCCAGTGCTCCACGCACAGAGAAAACTACAGCGCAGGACTGCATCCTGCTCTCCCCCCGAAATGAGGTCTACCACGACCCCCAGAGCAGCCAGGTAACTTCTTCAAGTAGGTAATGTTTGGGGGAGGATAAGGTGAATATGATGTTTGCCACATCTAAAGGAGAAACTGAAAAATTAGTCTGTTTTTCATGTATAGATTGTGAATATCATTTAAAATCAGACAGGAAAACCCCATCATCAGTCACATGTGTCTTAATCACTCTACATGCTGTCAGAAAACAGCCTTTAAAGACAGAGAACTGACAGCAAAACACTTCGGCTCAGTCTGCGCAGCTTCATGGAGTCCAATAAGAAAAGCTATAGATCTGCTATAATAGCTCTGAGAGTCCCTTTATGTCACACCAGGTGGTACAAGCTTATTAAAGCATAAGTCACAACATTAGAAGTTCATTTATTGACGTTTAGATTTGTGGGTAGAGTGCGTTGTGAAAGTATTCAAACTACGTTTCAACGTTTCAACCCTTTGGTCACATTGCGCAACTTCAATCATTAAAGTATTTCACTAGGATTTAATGTAGCAGACCAATACTGCATGACTGTGAACCTGAAGAGAAAAGAAACATGGTTTCCTAAGATGTTTACTAAAGATCCAAAAAGTGTGTTGTGCATTTGTATTTAGCACCCTCTACTCCGATGCCCCAAAAGCAAAAGCATCTTAAAGACAAAGGAACACAACAGACAGTTCAGAGAGACAGTTTAATGTAGGTTGAGATTATAAAACAGCATTCTAAGCTCTGAACATCTTATTAAGCACTGCACAATTCATCATCTGAAAATTTAATTGAATATTGAGTATGACACAACTACAAACCTACTAAGACATGGCAGTCTACCTATACTGAGGAGTCAGACATGGCTCTCAGATGCTATCTATCCAGTATGACTCCGTTTAAACTATTTTGCGTAGAAGAATGGGCTAATATTTTGGTCTGTAGATCAGCCCAGCTGAAAAAGACAAACCGTAAAACACATTCAGCTGTAAAAGCAGAAACAGTTTGATTTGCAAAGCATTGATTCAGGGAGACTAAGCACAATTTACACCATTATTTTATATTTGTAAAAAATCTTTAAAACCACATCTCCTTTTTCTTCCACACTGCCATTATGCACTACATTGTGGTTTTCTACATAAAATCATAATAAATAATTTGAAGCTCGTGGCTGTAATGTCAGAAAATTTAAAAATGTTTAAGAAGTATGAAGACTTTTGCAAGGCAAGAGTTTTACCTCTTGGTCTCTGTTCCCTTCACTGTTAACTTGTGACTAGAAGTTCCACCTCATTTTTCATTTCCTCTCAACGCATCAGCAATAACATTACCTTTTTTGTGACCTTCTCTCCTTGCTAAAGATCTCCCCCCACCCCACTGACTCTATTGACCCTCATGCTGCTGCCAACCTGAACCGCTCCATCCCTAAATACCAGCTTTCCTCCACGTGCCCAGGAACAGCCACCACAGCCGTAAACTCCATGATAACTCCTGAGACAACTGCACCTGAACCTCCCACCATAACAGCCCTGACCGCCGCCTCCTCCTCCTCAGCCTCCATAGCTCCAAAGGAACAGCAGTGAACAGACTCTGGATCTTAGAGTGTGTCTGTAGAAGTGAAACAGACAGGCTGGACTAACTGATTAAAATATAAAACCTAAATATTCAAATACAGCATTTGTGCCCCTCCCTGCATGACACTAACTCTTGACGATATTTTGTAACAAAGCCCAACTCTTCATCAAGCATCCCTCTGACATAAGTGCCTTTTCATCAGCCCCTTCAGCAGTTACTTCAATTTCTAAAGGAGGCTAGAAACATCAATATGATTTTCTTTTCTTTGTGTCAAGGACTCCTGGAGCATGTAACCATGTCTACACGTACTAGAACCAAAAGCCTTTGCATTTAGAAAATACAACCCATACAATTTATTTTATATAACCAACATTAGTGGTTAAATTTGGACTTAATGAAACATTTTTATTTTATGCTGGCACAGATTTCTAGTTACCTACTATACAATTACAGAGATTAAGATGCATTCATCATGCGCATGAATGTCATATTTAGTTTGGGCTTTAAATTATTTCTTTTATCTGCTCAGAGTTAACATGTACATAATATAGATGCAGAATAAATATATACATACACCACCATTTATTTTTAGATTGCTGTCTATGAGCAAATTGCACCTCAGGCACTCACCTTTTTGTAGCCAAGAACGAGGTTTTTGAATAGAAATTCTGGAGCATATTTAAATTGGTTGGTTTCCTCAAACAGATGTGACATTTATGCAAAATCCACATTTGTTGGGATCATTGTCGTTTTAGAACACCCTCTTGTGTCAAAGTTTTTATTTGACCCAAACTCTCACCTTCAGAGGAGAGGAAATTGGTTGGAATATTCAAGCCTATCTATAAGAGGAAAACTGCTGAACCACCTATTTTACTGTCCATATTACAGCACGTTCAACATAAATGTGAACTGAACAGGCTGCTGACTTCGAAAGAAACATCTGCACCAACATCTACCTTGACAAGGAGGGATCAGTGTGAAGCTTTCAAACCCTTGAATACTGTAACAATCAAACAAATGTAGCAACCCAAGAACCTCCAAGGCTCAAGCCCGTCCTGAACTGTAACCTGCTGCAACCCCAGTGTCACTGTCCACAGTTGAACAGAGTTTGACATCAACATGGAATGGTAGGGTGCCAACCAAGAAGTGCCTGCTTCAAAATCAGCCTCTCAACTCTAAGTGCCAAAGAAGAATGTTTGGAGGAGTCAATGTGAAGTTTTCAAACCTAAGAACACTGCACCACCTGTCAAGCATCATGCCATGGGACCGCTTCGCACCATTAGTACTGGTGCTTTGAAGAAAGTCTGTGAGATAATGAAGAAGTAGAACTACCTCCAGATTCTTTAACATCAAACCAGCAAAAGACGTCTTGAAACTTGGACACAATTGGATGTTGCAACAGGACAGTGATCCCAAACACACCTCAAAACAGGCATTATCATTTCTTGCAATTGCCTTTCCAAAAGCTGTCCATCTACCCTATTAAAAAGGAATGAACCGATCTGGAATGTCACATTTATACCAGGAAGATTAACCATTAAAAATTAGCTCTATCATTTCTGATTAAAACAGTGGACCAATATATAGCCAGAAATATGCCAGAAGCTGGTTGAAGCCTAAAAATATTGACTTCCCTGCAAGTACACACTGAACACTCATCATGACCACACAGCTACTGTGGCTCATGAGGGGAACACAGACACAATTTTTCAGACCAACTAAAGCCAACTGAAAGTATCCAATGGCTGCAAGCTTAACATTTGTTTTGATACTTTATCTACTTCTGGTCCGCTTCTGACAATATTTCCTGTCCTGCAGGACTTTTTCATTGACTGTTGACAGTACATTTGCAGTTGGATCGATAATCTGTTCACACTTCCTGAGTCATTTCCAGAGATTCAAAGACGTTTGAGTGTGACTGAGCTCAGGTAGGGTCTGGTTCGCTCACACAGTTGCATTTGTGTCCCTACCCTTCACACACTAACAGACCTTGGTGCCAACATGCCATGCCGACTGTCCCCAACTAATGCAGACTGATACAGACTTTGCCCAGCTTGGATTATGGGTAAAATTTAGCAGAATATTTTAACCAAATGTAAGCAGGGATTGATGCACAGTGGTTCTCAAATGTTTACACACCCCTTTTATAATTCCGGGTTTTTAAGACTATATTTTTTCCTATTTTATTTCCACCTCTAATGTGACACATATCCTGTACAATTCCATGGGAAACAGACAAATATGATAAAAGAAAAATACAAAACAGAAGAACTACAATAACCTGGTAGCATTGGTGTGAACACCCATAAATTACTACTTTACCTTTTGATTCAGTTTCTACATTCAGTCTTTTTTGGTGGGAGTCTGTCAGGAACAACATCTTGACTTGACAAAATCAGTCCACTCTACCTTTCAACAAACGTTCTTGGAGATTCTTAGATTATAAGAACATCTCTTGTCCACAACCTTCTTCAGGTGACCTCATAGATTCCTGTCAGATGCAGCTCTGAACTCAAAAAGTTCGTTCAAAATAATGCCACAAAGAAAAGTAACCCTAGACCATGTTTCACTGTGGGTAAGGTGTTGTTTTGATAATGAACTGTGTTGTTTATGAGTCAGTGTTACTGTCTGCCTCTTGGAAACTTCCCTGACCAGTTTTAGTCTTAAATTAATATTAGTTATGTAGAAATATCAAGTTATAATAATGTCACCTTGTTGGCAAAGTATGAGTTCATTTTAAAGTTGCAAATGAATGAACATAAAACAAATCCTATGAGGACAGCTGAACTTTATTTCTGGTTAATCAGATTTATTATAACTGAGAGGTGTGAACTCAAAAAGACTGAATGCTAAAACCGAATCAAAAGGTGTTTCAGCAAAGTATCACTTTAACTACACTCATGCAACCAGGTTATTTGTGGGGTTTTCAGTTCAACAATACTTGATATATGTTGCATTAAAGTTAAAAACAGCTGTGAAATGATTTATATCAATTTTGTTTTACCTGACAAGACTTAAAATATTCACTGTAAGTACTGTTTTTAAACCTGTGTGTATAATTTTGAGCCTGTGTGAATTAGAGAGGAATCAGAATCAGCTTTATTGGCCAAGTTTGTGGCACACAAACAAGGAACTTGACTACAGTTCCACTTCACACTCAATGTACAGACAATTAAAATATATATTCAGATAAAAATAGTATTTTTTATGTAAATGTTAGTACTGGGCAACGATAAAATATTTTAATCATGATTAATCTCATCATGTTTTTACAATTAATTGAGATTAATCTCATTATTATGCACATAATTCATAATTGATTTTAAAGTGTTGATCATATTTTAAAGTACTGTTTAATGGAAAAAAGTCCAATAACATTTTTTGTAAACACTTTAAACAAATAAGGTACTTTTTTAACAGCCGTATTCCCTTAGTATGTCAACTGAGTCTTGACTCAGTGAATACAATCAAATCAAATTAAGTACAATCCCAAAGCTATTTGCTGCTGCCAGATCAATAATGTTTTATATAGTTTGTAAGGACAAAAAGTAACCCTCCGTCCAAAGACATAACTGTAACAGGTATTTTTCAATTAACAACAAATTAACATTTTTAGTCCTTTTTTTGCTGACCTGGAACAGAAACACTGAAACAGAAGTAAAAATAAAGGAGCATCAGTAACAACTGAGGCTGTAATCAACCAAGCCTCTCTTGTCTTTGTTGATTTATTCTTCTCCCACGCATTGGTCTTAGTCTGCAAGTCTTAAAATACAAAGGCTGTCATTGGTTGAGACATGCGATGATGCGCATCCAAAGCCAATACTGATCAACATCCCTTTCTGTGACCCAGGGGTTAGCCTGTGTATGTATGTGTATTCATGAATAAACAATGCGTTAATGTACGATAAAATAAATGTCTGCGTTAAACTATGGCTGCGTTAACGTTAGCATAACACATTAACATGCCCAGGACTAGCAAATATGTATATATGTATATATATATATATATATATATATATATATATATACAATGTTTTTAGCGAAACACAAAGAAAAGACTGAATTAGTGCAAATATGCTACCAATCTGGGCGCTCTGACTGTTAAGTGTTGATTAGAGAGAAAGCCTGAGGAAAGAAACTGTCTCTGTAGCTCTGGGCCTTCTTACGAACATTGTCTATTTGTGAGATACAGCTCAGGGCCCAAGAAAGCCTGGATGATCAAAAATTACAATAAATTCAAACTTATGTGACCGATTCTTGATTATAAAAGCAAGGAACTTATATGTTGCATAAGCCATGCACCTCGGAAAAGAATAGTTCAAATTATTCACAAAAAACCCCAAATCAATATAATGGTTATACCCACGATGAGTGTATGTAAACTTCTGACCAGAACTGCAAGTAGTTTTTGACGGATTAACAACTGTACATTTTGTGAGGTCTAATACTGAATATCATATGTGCATTTTAATCCACACTTTCTGTGAGCACATTGCTTCATGTGGTATTGTGGGCTTTAGCTTAGAACCATTCGGCGCCAAATAGTGGTATTTGAATCTGGGCTTAGCACCGTTGGCCTTAACAATCATATTTCCGCATGAGCTTTTAGATATTACATATCTAGAGATGCAACTGGGACATATCTATAACTGACTGGTGCAATTGCAATTTAAATAAATTAGTTTTCAGCTCAGTAGCATTTCATTTGAACGCTTTTTGTTGCCCTTGGATTAACAAAATGAAAATCTATGAATAATAATTCAAAGATGTTCTTTTAGTGCTAAATTGTGCCAGCAGTATTGTCGTATTGTTGTTGATGTGTCTTATCTTTTCTTGTAGTCATATCATACAATCATTCATTGTATAAATAAATTTAATTAATTTAGAAGTGCAAAGACACAGGTTTAATGTAGAACCACATATGCGAGTATAGAAAACCTCCTGATGGATTGTTGCGCCTTTAATGTCTTGGAAGAAGTAATTTTTTAAGCTGTACGCAGAAGCTGATTGGTTGAACAGACCGTTAAAGGAAAATGAAGGAGGCAGTGGGAAAACGAATCAAGGTATTTATCATCAAGGGCATTAAACACTATTGTCTGAATACTTGATATTCTTTGTTGTGAAGACGTACTGCTGCTTTGGATGTCCTTATAATAAATTTTTTTTTTAAATCTGGTCACGTCTTCTTGCCACAGTCCAAAACATGTGTGCATGGTTGTTTGTCCTGTGTGTCTCTGTGTTACCTTGCTATGGACTGGCGAACTATCCAGGTTGTACCCTGCCGGACAGCTGGAGACAGTCACCAGCTCTCCCTCGACCCAGTACGGAAGAAGCTCTTTTTTGGTTTGTACCATCCCCATCCAATTTTGGTACTAAACTTACTTCATCTGTGGACAGAGACACTGGGTTTCCAGTAGTTTACAGTACAAGCTTCAGCCTTGGTGGACCTTGTTCATTCTAACCAATACCCTTCATCAGAGGGTGAGAGCAACTTCAACAGAACTGGGTCTTCTACTGGCAAAATGACCCCATACACATGTAAAACTGGTGTCTGAATCAATAAAGGCATTTAGCTTCTGGAATGGCCCCAACTTCAAACCTACTGAAAATGTAAAGACTATGCTTAAAACCTGGGTCATTGGTGGGAAACCAACCAATTTGAATTTGCTCTACCGGCCAAACAGAGTGGTCAAATATCCAGCCTGTTTGATGACAGAGTTTCTTTTTGACCTCAAAATGTATGTTTGGTATGCAACCAAATATTGGTGGAGGTGTAAGCATCTTTTTGAGCCAACTGAGAAATTCCACTAAAAAATTCAAATTCCTGCCCCCAATTATTGTTTTTAAGACTCATTTAGAAATAGTGTATTTCTACCATGAGGAGTTGTGAGCCTGTGACTAGAATCGTAGTTATAGTTTTGATCACAATTAACAAACCAGCCAAACGCTGTTGTAGACAGGATATTTGAATAAAAGAAAACAACAACAGGTTCATGACATTATTAGATAAAGCCCTCACACAAAAACACAAACTGATGCATCTGAAGGTCGTTCACTTCATAAATATCATCATTCAGCCCACCACCGTGAAAGAAAGGAATACAAAGCAGTCAGATCCAACAACGCAGAAATTATCTTATGTTCACATCTAATTTGTTTTACACTCAGAGGAACTATTAAACACACACACACGTATAGGCTCAGTTCAGCCAGCATACACAAAAGCCAGACTTGGACTAATGTAATTACAGAAGGAAAGCTCCAAGACAGATAACAAACAGGTCACGAATTGTGACAACATGCAGAACAGAAAGAAAAAATATTAAACAGATATACAGTACAGACCAAAAGTTTGGACACACCTTCTCATTCAAAGAGTTGTCCTTATTTTCATGACTATGAATATTGTAGCTTCACACTGAAGGCATCAAAACTATGAATTAACACATGTGGAATTATATACTGAACAAAAAAGTGTGAAACAACTGAAAATATGTCTTATATTCTAGGTTCTTCAAAGTAGCCACCTTTTGCTTTGATTACTGCTACGCACACTCTTGGCATTCTTTTGATGAGCTTCAAGAGGTAGTCACCTGAAATGGTTTTTTACTTCACAGGTGTGCCCTGTCAGGTTGAATGAGTGGGATTTCAAGCCTTATAAAGGGGGTATCAGTTGTGTTGTGCAGGAGGTGGATACAGTACACAGCTGATAGTCCTACTGAATAGACTGTTAGAATTTGTATTACTGCAAGAAAAAAGCAGCTAAGCAAAGAAAAACTAGTGGCCATCATTACTTTAAGAAATGAAGGTCAGTCAGTCCGAACAATTGGGAAAACTTTGAAAGTGTCCCCAAGTGCAGTCGCAAAAACCATCAAGCGCTACAAAGAAACTGGCTCACATGAGGACCGCCCCAGGAAAGGAAGACCAAGAGTCACCTCTGCTGCGGACGATAAGTTCATCCGAGTCACCAGCCTCAGAAATCGCAGGTTAACAGCAGCTCAGATTAGAGAAAAGGTCAATGGCACACAGAGTTCTAGCAGCAGAAACATCTTTAGAACAACTGTTAAGAGGAGACTGTGTGAATCAGGCCTTCATGGTAAAATAGCTGCTAGGAAACTACAGCTGAGGACAGGCAACAAGCAGAAGAGACTTGTTTGGGCTAAAGAACACAAGGAATGGACATTAGACCTGTGGAAATCTGTGCTTTGGTCTGATGAGTCCAAGTTTGAGATCTTTGGTTCCAACCACCGTGTCTTTGTGCGGCGCAGAAGAGGTGAACGGATGGACTCTACATGCCTGGTTCCCACCGTGAAGCATGGAGGAGGAGGTGTGATGTTGTGGGGGTGCTTTGCTGGTGACACTGTTGGGGATTTATTCAAAATTGAAGGCATACTGAACCAGCATGGCTACCACAGCATCTTGCAGCGGCATGCTATCCCATCCGGTTTGGGTTTAGTTGGACCATCATTTATTTTTCAACAGGACAATGACCCCAAACACACCTCCAGGCTGTGTAAGGGCTATTTGACCAAGAAGGAGAGTGATGGGGTGCTGCGCCAGATGACCTGGCCTCCACAGTCACCGGACCTGAACCCAATCAAGATGGTTTGGGGTGAGCTGGACTGCAGAGTGAAGGCAAAAGAGCCAACAAGTGCTAAGCATCTCTGGGAATTCCTTCAAGACTGTTGGAAAACCATTTCAGGTGACTACCTCTTGAAGCTCATCAACAGAATGCCAAGAGTGTGCGTAGCAGTAATCAAAGCAAAAGGTGGCTACTTTGAAGAACCTAGAATATAAGACATATTTTCAGTTGTTTCACACTTTTTTGTTCAGTATATAATTCCACATGTGTTAATTCATAGTTTTGATGCCTTCAGTGTGAAGCTACAATATTCATAGTCATGAAAATAAGGACAACTCTTTGAATGAGAAGGTTTTTTTTACAAACTTTTGGTCTGTACTGTATATATATATATATATATATATATAAATATAAAGAATACACATCCGGGTATAGGTGTGTTGCATGAACACATTTATTTCTCTAAAGTATCCAGGATTTCATGGACCTGGTAATGTAATTTCTTTAAGTAGCCTTATTAGTTTTCTACACAACAATTTCAAAGAAAAGATACTAAAAATATAAAATATTAAAACCTTTCAATCCTATGAATGACTCTACGCACTCATAACACTTGCAACTCATAAAGGGTCTGTTTGTTGTTCTTTTTGTGAATTTGTATCTATGTAACCGGAAAAACAAACCCTCCTTTGAACTTGCAGGCTGTCCTCTTTTGCAGTTGCCTGCAAACTGCCTTTATGAGGTTCTAAAATTAAAACTCACTTCATGTTTATTTTATGCAATATTATAAAAAACTTTGAGCATTAATGTGATGGAAAATTGGTCTCTGAAAAACACTCAGGGGATGGACATTTCTTTCACTTTATTTGAGGCATTATTATCTTGAACAGAAACGTCTTTTGTTCTTTGAAAAAGTAGAGCTGTTAAAGGATCAAGAGGTTTCCCACTGATCTCCCTAAAAGGCTTCAGTTATTGTTATTTTAAAAGCATAAGTACCCAAACCATACGAAGAAAAAGGGTATTTAAATACCTGTCTAAATGTGCTGTGGTCAGCCACCAAGTGCTATGTGATGGTAGGTAAAATGTATTGGGAAAAATTTAACATATTACAGAAATATAATTGCTTCATTTAGGGACAAAGTAATTACATAAAAAAAGTGTTATGTTGGTTTCAGGTTTGGTGCATCAACAATTACTAACACGGCGAGATCGTTTAACAGGTTTATTCAATATGAAAAGACAGGAGAGTGGGTCTTCTGGGTTCTCTGAGGGATTCTGTATGAACACTGAGGAGGAAAGCTAAGTGGTTATTGTTCAACTTAATAAAGACAATGGGAGATAAATAGATGTGAAAAGGATCCTTATTTTTAGAGGCGATGGAAGAGTTTCTGAGTTTGGCAGGTGATGGTTAAGAGATTTGTGGTAATGATGTCTCTTTGTTTTACTTCCTTCCAGGAAAAGGCATGTGGTGAAGCTGATGGCGTTTCAGAGTGGACAGATAGGTGAGCAAGAGGTAAGTAGGAGAGCGCTGTGCAATTACCAGGAGGTGGGTTCAAGGAGCAGAGACAAAATTAATAGTCATGATCCTGAGAGAATTTCTCTGATGATCTGAGTAAGGAAGCAGGACACAGGAACGATGGAGCTTGAGAATGGCCATGGACTGGAGCCTGAAAATGGAGGACAAACTGTGGTTAAGAGTCTAAAATAAGAGAACAAACAAGAGTGCGCAGAAAAGGTAAGTCTGGGTGAGCAAACAATCTGGCATCTGCCTCTTGGTATTTGAAGATATTTGAGCTCCTCCTGATTGGTCCTGATGAGCTGCAGCTGCAGAGCCGGACCTGCCAGTCACACCCTGTAAGGAAGTGGTGAGGAGAGACACACAAACACACACACCAACCTGCACACAGATCTGTGGATCTGATAAGAAGGTGAACTACCCTGATTACTGCCTTGCTGGGATGAATCATGACAACACACCTGCTTAAGCTACAAGAAGCAAATAAATTTAAGTCAGCTGTTCTTTAATGAAAGCATAGTTTGGACTCTGAGTTTGTAGTCCCTTTGTCTTCAGTCTTTAGTCATGTTCTACATATTTCCCCATGTTCTCTGTAGCTCTTATATAGAGTCATGAAAAAAAGCTCTTGCGCTGTTGGACATTCACAGGTAATCCTGACAACATGTCTGCTGCTGTGCTGCATTTTAGGCTGGTTTCTTGCCACTACAGGCAGCAGGATTTGGACTTTAGCTATTTTTATTCAACACCAGTAGTATTTACATTCAGGTTGAAGTTGTTACTGGTGAGAAATTAAGTTTGGTTTGATCTGTCTTTCTTTCTCCATGGTCACTATAGTTGATAAAGAAACCTTAACTCTCCTGAAACAGCAGACTTTATTGACATCTGGGAGTACACACAGTTCATTTTGCTGTCACTTTATATCGTTGCAAAGCTAGTTATGGTTATGTGCACTTTTTTCAGTACATAAAATTCTGCATGTGTTCAGCTTTTATTGGTTCAGTACAAGTCTGTGCCAAACGGACAGGGCTATACTGAAAATCTCCGTATGTATTTGCGTACAATTACCTCCCTGAGGTATACAAAGATTGGTCAGGAAAAGAGAAAACATCCAGTAAGCAGGGACGACTACTCCACACCCTACATGAATATTGATGCTGACCATGTCCATTGCTTTGTGAACGCAGTGTACCCATCATCTGATTGCTGAATTCAGCAGGATAATGGACCATGTCACAAAGCTCACATCATCTCAAACTGGTTTTGTGAACATGACAGTGACTTCACTGTATTCCACTGGCATCCACAGTCACCACACATCAATGCAATAGAGCACGTGTTGGGATGTGTTGGAGTTATAGTATCTCATAGAGTTTCATCAAGACATCTGCGGTTTGAATTTATTTCGTACTTAGAAGCACTAAATAGGCAATTATTTGTAATTTCTATCAATATATCTTTACATTAAGTTGTGAGTCCAGGCAGGAGACTTTAATATGTTTTTTTATTTATTTTGTTCGACTTGTTTAATGCATCTATGATGAGAAATTAAGTAATTTCAATAGAAATTACTTACAGCCATTTTGCAGCAAAAAGAAAGAGAGCTAGAGAGCTGTAGCAGACGAGCACAATATACCAGGTGTTAGGGGTTCATTCTGTTGCCAGTGGGTTGTAGGTTCAAACCCCCGCTCTGTCCGTCTTAGTTGTGGTGTCCTTGGGCAAGACACTTCACCCTTCACCAGCCTGCTGATGGTGATTAGAGGTACCTGTGGTGCCGATTGTATGGCAGCCCCATCTGTCAGTCTGCCCCAGGGTGGCTGTGGCTACAATGTAGCTACCACTGTCAGTGTATGAATGGGTGGATGACTGATTGCAGTGCGCTTTGGAGTATTCAGACTTGATAAAACACTATACAAGAGCAGGCTGTTCACCATAAGTCCGTACACCTCTGTGACCAGAGCCTCTATTCTTGTCTTCCACTGTTTCCTAGGTTACCTCTTTCTTGTCATATTTCCTCCTCCTTTACTCTGTCGGGAGCATGATTTCAAGAGGAGCAAGACCCTCATGCCTGGTAACAAACTAACTCCCCCTTCCCCATCACCACCACCGCACACACCTTCACATTATAAGACACACAAACCCCCTCCAAGTGTTTAGTTTGAATCTGTGCGGACAAACGTAGAAGAATCTCTGTCTGCATCCACAACGGTCCCCCGGAGTGAAGCGATCACGCAGCCCAAGGGCTGACCTTAGCAGCTTGTCAGAAGACATTAATATCCTGTGGGCACCGCACGAGAGAGAAACATGGTCGCAAAGAGGAGAAAAAGACAAGACAAATATTGTTACAATACATAGGGCAAACTGCTTTGTTCTCCTTCAGCTACAGCTAAGCTTAACAGAAAATATGACTGGATGCTAGGAGGTTAGTTTAGCTTAAGGTGGAATTAGATGTAAAAATGTGTTTAGTTTTGATGTTCTTGCTTAATATCGAGCCCACCAATAAAAATGTGATTTGTAAATAGTCTTAAAGGTGTTTAAGATGTGGATGTTTCCTGAATAACATTTTAAAAAACTATGCTTTGCTAAATCCTTATTAAAATAGATTACAACTACAAATATAATTGTAAACTGTTTTGCAAATAGTATTTACTCCTCTGCCTTCACACACTGCAATATCCCATTCTAAACCCATAGGCTATATTATATCAGCCCACCCTTGGCAGCTGCAACAGCTTCAACTCTTCCACAAATCCTTCCTACAAGGTTGAGTCTGTTTATCGGAGGCTTGTTTGTCAGATTAAAAGTACCAATTGAACCATTTGAAAATGACAACCTTTAAGCAGGTTTTACACATACTTTACATCCAGCTAACATCTTTGTATTAAAAATGTTTTTTATTGGTCCAATGTAATATTTTAATCTCTAATGTCATGTTTCCATTAGCTGTAAGCGGAAAATCAGAAATAGAATCAGCTTTATTAACAAGTTTGTCTAGACAAATGAGGAATTTTACTCTGTACACTTTGTTCTCAATAATAAAGAATATATTTTTAAATGTACATATATATACACAATTGAGTTTACAATAGAATATAATGTGAGATCAGTCTAAGTATGCATGGTGTTGTTCTGGAACTCTGACTGTCAAGTGTTCATTAGAGAAACAACCTAGGGGAAGAAACTGTCTCTGTGGCGGCTGGTTTTAGCAGACAGCGTTCTGCGGCGCCAACCTGAAGGTAGAAGCCTAAACAGTTTATGTGCAGGGTGGGTGGTGTCTGCAGAGATTTTATCTGCCCCTTTCCTGACTCTAGACCTGTATAAGTCCTGGATGGAGGGAAGGTCAGCCCTGATATTTCTCTCTGCAGACTTGATTGTTTGTTGCAGTCTGGACCTGTCCTGTATTTTGGATGAGCCAAACCACACTGAGATGGACGACGTCAGGACAGACTGAATTATGGCAGTATAGAAGATGACCAGCAGCTCCTGTTAAAGGTTGTACTTCTTGAGTTGCCTCAGGAAGTACAGTCTCTGCTGGGCCTTCTTCTGAACCTTGTCTATTTGTGTCGTAATTAACAGAAATAAAGACTTGAAAAAACCAGTCTATCTAAAATTAATCTATACAACGTGTTTCACTTAATTGACTGAGTTACTGAAATAAATAAACTTTTAAATTATATTGTTTTTTATTGTGCACCTGTATTGACCATTCTTCCAGAGGCTCATTTGTGAGGTCAGAGACTGATGTTAGACAAGAAGGCCTGGCCCACAATGGGGGGGTTTCACTGACGTCAATGAAGTCAATCTGCTATCTTGGGGTCTCCGTATCGCTTCAAGCTTTGCACAGCATTCGAACATTGCATACTTTTTCACCTATGGATAAGTATCTAGAGTCATTACAGCCTCCAGATAAGGCTGTGTTTCTCAAGAAAACTGCGGTCATCATCAAAGTGGATCCATATGTACTGCCTGTTTGTTTGTTCAGCGCAAATCTGGATGATTGGCCACACATATCACACAATGATATTCTAACATACCTTGTGCATTTGGAAAACCCGCTCTACGACATGGAGGAAATGAGAGCCTATAAAGGCCTGGATGCACATAACCAGTTTACCTCTGGTTGGGTGCAGGATGTGGAGGTGTTCTACATGAAAGAAATCGTGATCGTACCATGAAGGGTAAGTTTTAAAACACTTTAACCTCTTAAGCCCCATCCCCTGGAACCAGCAGTAAAAGAATGCCAGAATTATCAGAATTAGTTCTTGGAAGTTATTAAATATGTATTGGTAAATTAAAAAGGATGATTTATCCATTTCAGGCTCTCCATTCTATTCAGTATCTGAGCTACTGCTACCCACCCCTAGATACTGGCGAAACAGGATGGCACGGTCCTCACGGCCCACTGTGACTGTATGGCTGAACGCAGCTACGCGGAGCAGGGAGACAACAACCATAACTCAGGAGAATACTGGTTGCTGCCCACTGCGGTAAAAGACCTACCCTACACCCCAGCCTCAGGCATAGACCTTTCATCCCCTAAGGCTAAGTGTGCCAGATTGGATGAGGACATTGCGTCCTCGTCACTCGCTTCCCCCACCGTGAGCTCCACCCCTATGCGTGTTCTGACCTGCCAGAAGGTAGGACCTCCAAGCAGTGAAAAGCAAGCAAACTTTTTAGCTGCCCTGAGCTGCATTTGCCCTAAAGCTACCATCCTAGCAGCCTCTGAGGGCTTCTGTAAGGCTTTCCGCCCGAAAACCTCAAGCCTAGTGTGTCCTTAATACACCTGAGGATGGAGGAACATCAGTAACTCAGTAGAGCTGCCCTAGAGGAGTTGTGTGACAGCATGCCCGTCCGTATTTCTGTACAACAGGCAAAGTGTGTGGAAGAGGCTAGATCAGGCTGGATCCAAACTGTGGTATTTATACAGAGCAGGTAGAGTGACAGCGTCACATATGAAGTCTCTGTGACACACATCAGTCGAGAAGCCATCCCCTAGCCTTGTGAAGGCTATATACCATCCTGAGAGGAAGAAGTTAACTCTGGCGGCCACTGAACACGGTACTATCCATGAGGACGAGGCGAAGCAGTGCTACCTCAAAGACCACAAGGTCAAGCACCCAACTGTTGTCATGCCCAGCAGTGGGTTAGTGATCTACCCATCTCACCCATATTCTTTGCATCATCTGATGCAATCATACACTGTTAATGCTGCAGTAGTGGTGTCATCGAGGTGAAGTGCCCCTACATTGTGCAACACCACCAGGAACACAACTGCCTTGAGAACACTGCAGATGGGTTGAGGCACAAAAGGAGCCTTCAGGACAATTATCAAGTACAAACTAAGATCAATCCCTGTTAGGCTAATTATACTGTTTTGTGTACAAACAAGGGTATGCATATAGAAACGATTGTCGGGGTCTGTGAGTTTACTGTGTATTTATGTTTGCCTGCTATTTACTCTGCTTGGTCACTAGATGGTGTTGGAGTTCACAGGTGCTGAGGGGACAGGTGCTTCGCATTGACTAATTACCTGGAGGTGTATTTAGACTAGAAGATGCCAGCACTTCAATGCCTGAGTATTAGCCACCAGTGGTAACAAACTCTTGCCAAGCTCTAGCTCTAGTTTTGCTTTCTTGTTTCTCCTAGAACTCTGATTTGTTCAAGTGGTTTTCACATATAAGTGAACCCTATCCGTCCTCCAACCAACTCTCACGCAAGTACCTCCAACCTGTGCTCCACACCGTCAATTCACCCTCATCACACAGTCCTGGATCAGAGCTCCTAAGAATCTACCTTCGTGCAGCTAACCCTGGAAGGATCTACCACCATAGAACTGCTCCTGCGTTGCGCTCTCAGACCCCGCATCTCTCATCCCTCTGGCGGTCCATCTTCCTTCCCCCAGTAAGCATAGTTACACACTGGGTTTACAATAACTGTTATTTCCTCTGGTCTTACCCTCTCTCCCATCTTCTGTGCAGTTGGTGATTTTCCGGTCCAGAATCTCTAACCCATATAACTCCCGTGAAAATAAAACTTTTAAACTTTCTATTTATCTCCTGAGTGTTATTCTGTATGTGGGTCAGATCATTAAAAAAAAACTATGACAAGGATATATGCAGACATCACATTCTGGGAGAGAAAATGTTCTAAGAGCAAAACCGACTTTTGTACAGTTTTGCTTTTAAAAATGTGTGGCCTCTACTTTACGAAGAGGCATAAGTTGTGTGTGTGTGTGTGTGTGTCCTATCAAACAGAATACAAATGTTAAGTTCTGTCTGTGTGGTGGAGGAGAAACACAACCAATGGTTCCATGTAGTAATGTGATATGCGAAGGGCAATGGTTTCACCTTGAGAGTGTAATATTTTTCGAAATTAAACAAACAGGTAAAAACAAAAGCAATAAAGCCTGGTGTTGCAGGCCTTGAACCTGCAATATATAAAAAAGAATTTCCTAGAAGCTGTTACCAAAAATCTAAGCTGTTTTTATTGCCCTTACAGGCGGGAATTTACGATAACGTCTGACAACACACCATTAATGAAATTATACAATCCCATCACCTAAGTTGTACAAGGAACAACATTCAAACAACAGTTTGTCTAACACAGTTAAGCCATCCTGATCCAGGTTCTGCACATAATCTAATGGTACGGGACCCCCCACCAAACGCTGTCTGATGCAGCCAATCACTCACAATTTTTCTTTTAATAACCTCAGCCATAGATAACGTTTTCGCCTTTCATAAATGCTGGAACTTTCACTTCGGCCTGCATTGCCCCAACAGACTCTTTGATATCGAAACCACGGTCAGCAAGAACGATATCCCCAGGTAAAATATGGTTAAGGAATCCTGAGTTCTCAGTTATATATTTATCACTCACACGGCCACCCCATGCCTTTGAAATGTAAGTTACAGAACCCTGAGGACATATAGCTATTAAACATTTAACTGTACAATGATGCATGTTATTGGACCATGTTTGTGGTTGAGCCTTTAGGCCTGTTGGCCTGTCTGTAAATGCTACAAAGTAATCTATAATGGCTGAAACATGTACACCATATTGTTTGCGAAAGTCCATGGGAGTACTTTCAATAAGCACATGCCTTGTAGGCCATTTCACTAGCCACCCCAGGTTTTGATACATAATATTTAGTACAGCACCAAATATACAAGATGCAGTTGGACAGGAAATATTAAAACGATAGGCAATATCTTGTATGGATAGGTTTAACCTCAATCTCATTATAGTCAGCATCATTTGTTGGAATTTAGTGAGACAGCTATTGGCTGTATAGCTCATGTCATCAAATATGAATTTGAATACAAGCATAAGCAGGGTGAAATATCAGGCAATCCAGGGTAGAATTTTAAATGTTTATTGTCACCTTTAAATGTCTCCTCAGAATAAGTGGAATCTTGAACTGATTTAATATCACACTGCCTACTATCTATGAGAGTTAATGTTATGTCTGTCTGGCATTGAATGGTGTTGGGTTCATCAGTAGGTGGGTCATCATCAGGCAGAGGCTCAATGCCTGACTCCTCAGGAGGACCCAGGGACTAGGAGAAAGCTCTCTGCAGCTTCATACATCTGTCTCTTCTTAGAGCCCCACTAGAAGGACTCCTTTCTCGCAGCCAATGTCTTCTTTGCCAACTTGACTTTTGTATGTTCCAGCGAGACAGAAGGTGCCCAGTCAGGGTTGTCGCTATCAAACAGTTGAGCTGGTTTGCCTGAAATATAAGTTTTATTCCTCCATAAAATAACGTGATATATTTAATGCTATACTATATAAAAATAAAGAAAATATTAGTAATCAATAATAGTAATAATATTAATAGGAAGAAGAAGCCACTTAAAGAAGATGAGACCTGTGAGGAGGAGATGCAGAGGATCACAGCATAAGAAGAAGCACAGCATAGAGGAACACTGTACAACCTGTTTGACTCCAAGGTAACATCCCAGATAAACAACATCCAACATAGGTTTAACAGTGGTTTCCTGATAAGACAATGCTTAAAATAACTTCTGTGTTCATATGGGAGATCGTTTTTGGTAGATCAGCAACAACTAGAAGTCGCAAGCATTAAACTAACATTAAGCGGCGTCTACAGACAGCCGCTCCACATTTATTTCTACATTTAATGAGGGTAGTCGCACATAAATGTGTTTCTCTAATGATTTAAGAGTAATGAAACTAGCAGACAATCAGCCTGCTAGCGGATTGTTGCTCTGATGGTTAAGTGAAATGTAACATGATTATTCCACCATGTCAAGAAGCTGAAAAGATTTGTTCAAAGGCTCAGAACTTTCTAGGTATTCCATGCAAATAAATTTTACTTACTAACAGTTTGAAGACTCAATTTAAGGCTACTGTCTGTTTGCCATGACTTTTTGAGATAATAAGAGAAGGATTGACAACATTGTGTAAGTAGTATTTGAAGTGATATGCTTATTTTTGTTGAGGGTCAGTTGAGAATGAAAAGTCAGGGAGACAGGATATGTGACTTCTTTTTAAAAAGAAGCAAATCAGGCACAAATCAAATAGAGTTCCACTCTGGTATCAACAGCCCTGATAGCTCCCATCCTGGGACCAGTCTGGAGAGGAAATGTCAGACACAAACCAGCCAACTATCACCAGGTCAGAGTATCTACAGAAACAGTCACTACCCAGTTCAGTAGTGACTGTTCCACCAGCGAGAGTTCAGCGGGGGCGTGCTTTGTATCACTGCATCCAACCCTTTAAATTGCAGTTGATGTAGCTGCACAGCCATGGAAACTTATGCCAAGAAGCTCTCTTCATATTCTTGGGCTAATCTCAAGGCCACGGGAAGTTTAAGAGGCTAGTTTTCATTGATGGACTGAAGGTGCTTGTGGATTTTCAAGGTAAAACACTCACTCAATCAACTAGTACAGCTGGGAGCAAAATTGCAAGTTGATTGGCCTTGGTTTCCTGAGAGCTACAAGAATGTACCAATGTACTTTGGTTTAAGCATCGAAAACGCTGCTGTTTTCCAAAAATTCTTTTAATATTCTGCCTTTTGCTCTAATAAACTAATTTACATCAATGAATCCTAACAAACATATAGGTAGTTCTCTGGTGTATGTAGTTGTAACTGAAAGTACTAACAGGACAAGTTCAGTTAAAGATATGTATGCAAACAATTTTAATGCTTGTTTTCCATTAATAAGAGTCCAGTTTAGTGGTAAATACTGAACGTCATTCAGAGGTGGAGGTAAGCTGTGTCTGAATCTGATGCACAAAAACTAATTCGATTTTGCGTAGCTTTAGTTTGCTCAGACTCACCTTCTTTCTTTGGCCGAGCAGACATCATGGCCCTTCATCACCTTCGCTAAATGACCACAATGATTGTGAGCCAATAAATGGAGCCCAAAAACGAGTAGGGGGGGAGGGTGTTGTGGTTCTACCGTCAAGATGTGTCTCCCCATCAGTTTGGTACTACTGTCCCACCATTGGACTTCTACACAGCGCTCTGTGCACACGACCATGGCCTGCTGGTGCATTCAAGGGCAGTTCCCATGCTAGATTATTGTGTCTAAATAAAGACATTTGTTACCATCATTTCATAATTTAACAACAGGGTCATATTCCGAAATACTGTAGCATTATTGGCCATTTTCAAGTGGTTTTACTGTTGTATATTAGTTTTATTAAATACAAAAATAAGCTCTACTCTGCTCAGTTTTTAGAATGCTCTAAAAATAAAATCACATTGTTATCACTGCAGTCTAATAAAGCAAACATGACTTAATTGTTAAAATACTCGTACTCGTACTCGTACTCGTCGTCTTCCGCTTATCCGGAACCGGGTCGCGGGGGCAGCAAGCTCAGCAGAGACACCCAAAAGTCCCTCTCCCCAGACACCTCCTCCAGCTCCTCCGGGGGGAGCCCAAGGCTTTCCCAGGCCAGCCGAGAGACATAGTCCCTCCAGCGTGTCCTGGGCCGTCCCCTGGGCCTCCTCCCGGTGGGACGTGCCTGGAACACCTCCCAAGAAAGGCGTCCAGAAGGCATCCGGTATAGATGCCCGAGCCACCTCAACTGGCTCCTCTCGATGCGGAGGAGCAGCGGCTCTACTCCGAGCCCCTCCCGAATGGCCAAGCTCCTCACCCTATCTCTAAAGGAGTGCCCGGCCACCCTACGGAGGAAGCTCATTTCAGTTGCTTGTATCCGGGATCTCGTTCTTTCGGTCATGACCCAAAGTTCATGGCCATAGGTGAGGGTAGGAACGTAGACCGACCGGTAAATCGAGAGCTTCGCTTTTCGGCTCAGCTCTCTCTTCACCACAACGGACCAGCACAGCGCCCCCATTACTGCGGCAGCCGCACCGATCCGTCTGTCGATCTCCTGCTCCATTCTTCCCTCACTCGTGAACAAGACCCCGAGATACTTGAACTCCTCCACTTGAGGCAGGAACTCCCCTCCAACCTGAAGAGGACAAGCCACCCTTTTCCGGTTGAGTACCATGGCCTCTGACTTGATGGAGCTGATCTTCATCCCAGCCGCTTCACACTCAGCTGCGAACCGCCCCAGCGCATGCTGTAGGTCTTGGCTAGAGGGGGCTAGCAGGACCACGTCATCTGCAAAAAGAAGAGACGAAATCCACTGGTCCCCAAACTAGACCCCCCGGCCCTTGGCTGCGTCTAGAAATCCTGTCCATAAAAGTTATGAACAGGACCGGTGACAAAGGGGACCTGCCGAGGGGCCAACATGCACCGGGAACAGGTCGACTTAGTGCCAGCAATGTGGGGGCCAAACTCCTGCTCCACTCGTACAGGGACCGGATGGGCCCCAAAAAAAGGGCCCCGATTCCATACTCCTGGAGCATCCCCCACAAGGCATCACGAGGGACACAGTCAATGCCCTTTTCCCCGGGCACAAAAACTGTAACCCGGGTTTGGGGAAACTCCCATGAGCCCTCGAGTACCCTGTAGAGGGTATAGAGCTGGTCCAGTGTTCCACGGCCGGGACAAAAACCCACTGCTCCTCCTGAAGCCGAGGTTCGACTATCGGCCGGATCTCCTCTCCAATACCCTGGCGTAGGCCTTACCGGGGGGGTGAGGAGGGGGTTATCCCCTTGTTGGAAAACACCCCCGGTCACCCTTCTTATGAAGGGGGGCCAGAACCTCCCCCGAAGCCTTGCCCCCGCAGAGCTTTTTTAAACCCCCTCGGTGCTTCAGCCTGGTGATGAAAAAGTCCAACTCCAAATTCCCAGCCCCCTTTTTCCACCCGGGAATTTTGATGGGGTATTGGGAGATCCCGAAGTACTCCTTCGGCCCGATAATGTCCCCCGGCGAGGTCAGCAGCCCCCCACCCCCATAAAAAAGTGGTTTGGTGAAGCATGCTTCCCCCCTCCCCAGGCGCCGGGGCGGTTTGCCAGAAACCTTTTTTAGGCCGACCACTCCATGGCCTCACCGAACTCCTCCCAGGGCCCGGGTTTTTGCCTCGTCAAGCCGGGCCGCACCGTTGGCCTCACATACCCGTCAGCCGCCCCGGAGTCCCCCAAAACAACCACAGCCGATAGGACTCCTTCTTCAGCTTGACAGCATCCCTTACTGCCGGTGTCCACCACCAGGTTCTGGGATTGCCGCCGCAGCAGGCACCGCAGGCCTTACGGCCGCAGCTACGGGCCGATAGATGCGGCCGATAGATGCGGAGAACATGGTTCACTCGGACTCCTCGCTCCAACATCCCCCGGAAGCTGGTCAAAGCTCTCCCAGAGGTGGGAGTTAAATACATCCCTGGCCGAGGGCTCCGCCAGGCGTTCCCAGCAGACCCTCACTATGCGCTTGGGCCTGCCAAGTCTGTCCGGCATTCTCCTCCTCCAGCGGATCCAACTCACCACCAGGTGGTGGTGAACATGCTTGAACATGGTGTTCATTATGGACAATCTGTGACTAGCACAGAAGTCCAATAACAAAACACCACTCGGATTCAGATCGGGGAGGCCATTCCTCCCGATCACGCCTCTCCAGGTGTCACTGTCGTTTCCCACGTGGGCGTTGAAGTCCCCCAGCAGAATAATGGAGTCCCCGGGAGGTGCACTATCCAGGACCCCAGACAGGGACACCAAGAAGGCCGGGTACTCCGCACTACCGCTCCGCCCGTAGGCCGAAACGACAGTCAGAGACCTATCCCCGACCCGAAGGCCCAGGGATGCGACACTCTCATCCACCGGGGTAAACCCCAACACGAGACGGCTGAGCTGGGGGGCAACAAGCAAACCCACCCCAGCCCGCCGCCTCTCCCCGTGGGCCACTCCAGAGTAGAAGAGAGTCGAGCCCCTCTCAAGGAGATGGGTTCCAGAGCCCACGCTGTGCGTGGAGGCGAGCCCGACTATTTCTAGTCGATATCTCTCGACCTCCCGCACAAGCTCAGGCTCCCTTCCCCCCAGCGAGGTAATTGATATTCTACATCAATATTTTGTTTTTTTTCGACTGCAGTATTTTTGAATAATTTGTATTTCCGCAGTTAATACAGACGTCAAACTAATGGCACAAAACCATGGATAACAACACCCCAGAGGTCAGGTTCTATTAGACTGATGTTGACTAAATACGTGAGTCTCTATGGCTGTTTATGCACATTTACTAACATACTATGTTCAACGTAAGAAGGAAATCAACAGGTCATGATAGATATTCAGTCGGATTTATTGTTGATGACTGTAGTTGGCTATTGTGTGCAAAGAGCTGTTCTGTGTTTACATGAAAACTGTGTAAAAATGTTCTCTTCTGTTCTCGGAAAAGTATTAATACCTGTTAAAGTTTTCCAACCACAAGCATCCAATTCAGTTTATTTATATAGCGCCAATTCACAACACATGTTGTCTCAAGGCACTTCACAAAAGTCAGGTACATACATTACAATTAATCCTAATCATTGAACAGTGCAGTCAGATTCTGTTATTTATTCAAATTGGATAAAAAGTTTTCCTGTCTAAGGAAACCCAGCAGATTGCATCCAGTCAGTGACTTGCAGCATTCACTCCTCCAGGATGAGCATGTAGAGACAGTGGACAGTCACTGGCGTTGACTTTGCAGCAATCCCTCATACTGAGCATGCATGTAGCGACAGTGGAGAGGAAAAACTCCCTTTTAACAGGAAGAAACCTCCAGCAGAACCAGGCTCAGTGTGAGCGGCCATCTGCCATGACCGACTGGGGGTTTGAGAGAACAGAGCAGAGACACAAAGAGAACAAAGAAGCACTGATCCAGGAGTACTTTCTATGGGAAGGAAAAGTAAATGTTAATGGATGTAGCTCCTTTAGTTGTTTCATCTAGAAAGAAAGAACATATAAACTCTGAGCCAGTTTTCAAGGTTAGAGTCTGAAAGAGAGCACATAGAGTTAGTCACAGGAAAGGCTCAATCAGTAGCCATGTCTAGGAGAGAGAAAGGGTTAAACACTGAAAGACAGGGCCATGTGGATCATCGGTAGAGGGCGAGCATTAAGTTGTTGCCAGCAGAAGCTCGGACGATGTCCCCCTCCAGAGAGGTGTCACAGGTCGACACAGAGTTAGGCCAGGTGTAGCTTCTAGAAAGAGAAAAGAGAGAGAACAAGAAGTTAAAAGCTGAAATAACAGCAAATAATGCAAAACTGAAGAGTAGTGTGAGAATGTACCCGAAGAGGGTGAAAGTGGTCATTATGTCCTGCAGCAGCCTAAGCCTATAGCAGCATAACTACACAGAAAGTTTCAGTTCAGATTATTTAGTAAAACGGCGCTTATTTTCAACAATGTCGTCTCAAGGCATCCCACAAAGGGCCCCACTGATAGTCATTGTCATACTAAAACCCACAAGGGAATTGGGATACCTCTCTCTGTCAGACTGATTATAACCATTGGAAAAGAGAAGGGGTCATACAGGTAGCAGAAATGGAGGGTGTGTTTGCACCTCAACCATAACTGAGCCGGTTTAGGCTAAACCTGACTCCCCTTTACTCCATCCAACAGGGTTGGAGGGAGGCTCCGTCCCTGATAAACTAAGCCACTCTAACTATAAGCTTTATCAAAAAGGAAAGTTTTAAGCCTAGCCTTAAAAGTAGACAGGGTGTCTGCCTCCCGGACTAAAACTGGGAGCTGGTTCCACAGGAGAGGAGCCTGATAACTAAAGGATCTGCCTCCCATTCTACTTCTAGAGACTCTAGGAACAACCAGTAAACCTGCAGTCTGAGAACGAAGTGATCTGTTAGGAACGTAGGGAACAATCAGATCTCTGATGTATGATAGAGCTAAATCATTAAGGGCTTTATTTGTGAGGAGGAGAATTTTAAATTATATTCTGGATATAACAGGGAGCCAATGAAGGGAAGCTAAAATAGGAGAAATATGATCTCTCTTTTTAATTTTCATCAGAACTCTTGCTGCAGCATTTTGAATCAGCTGAAGGCTTTTAACTGCATTTTGTGGACATCCTGATAGTAAAGAATTACAATAGTCCAGCCTTGAAGTAACAAATGCATGGACTAGTTTTTCAGCGTCACTCCTGGACAGAATATTTCTAATTTTGGCAATGTTCCGGAGGTGAAAGAAGGAAATCCTAGAAACCTGTTTAATATGGGATTTAAATGACATGTCCTGGTCAAAAATAACACCAAGGTTTTTTACTTTATTACCGGAGGTCAATTTAATGCCATCCAGGTTAAGTGATTGTCTAAGCAGTGTCTTTTTTAAAGACTCCGGTCCAAAGACGACAACTTCTGTCTTGTCTGAATTTAGAAGCAAAAAATTTAAAGTCATTCAAGTTTTTAAATCTTCAAGACATGCTTGTAGTCTATCTAACTGGTTGGATTCATCGGGATTTATGGATAAGTAAAGCTGAGTATCATCAGCTTTACTTATCCATCATCAACAGTGAAAAGTTATCCTATGCTGCCTGATAATTTTACCAATTGGAAGCATATATATAGTAAAGAGAATTGGCCCAAGTACTGAACCCTGTGGTACTCCACAATTAACCCTGGAGTTTAAAGATGATTTATCATTTACATGAACAAACTGGAATCTGTCAGACAGATAAGATTTAAACCAGCCTAGCGCTGTTCCCCTGATCCCTACAGCATATTCCAGCCTTTTTAAGAGAATACTATGATCGACTGTATCAAATGCAGCACTGAGATCTAACAGAACCAGTACAGACACAAGCCCATTATCTGAGGCAATAAGAATATCATTAGTGACTTTCAGCAGAGCTGTTTCAGTGTTATGATGAGCTCTGAAGCCTGACTGAAACTCTTCAAACAGGTCATTGCTGTGTAAATGCTCACACATTTGATTAGCAACTATTTTCTCAAGAATTTTAGATAAGAATGGAAGATTGGATATAGGTCTGTAATTTTTCAAGTCATCTCGATCAAGCGAAGGTTTCCTAAGTAAAGGTTTAATTAAAGCTACCTTAAAAGCCTGTGGTACATATTCATTTACTAAAGGTAGATTAATTATATCTAAAATGGGGCTGGTAATCAGAGGGAACACTTCCTTAAATAATTTGGTTGGGATTGGGTCTAACATACAAGTGGAAGGTTTAGATGACGCTAATATTTCTGATAACTCAGGAAGCTCCACAGGATCAAAACAGTCCAAACACAAATCAGGTTCTGCAGTTATTTCCAATGTTGTCTCACCTGCTGAGGATGAAGTAATCATCTTCGGGAGTATGTCAAAGATTTTATTTTTAATAGAATCAATTTTATTTAAGAATAATCCCATAAAGTCATGACTGCTAAGAGCTAAGGGAATGGATGGCTCAACAGAGTTATGACTCTGTAAGTTTAGCAACTGTACTAAAGAGAAACCTAGGATTATTCTTGTTCTCTTCTATTAATGATGAGAAATAAGCTGTTCTAGCTTGGTGAAGTGTCTTTTTATACAACAATAGGCTATTTTTCCAGATTAAGTAGGAATCCTCTAGGTGTTTAGAGCGCTATTTTCTCTCCAATTTTCTAACATTGTGCTTTAAAGTACGCAGATCAAATAAACCAAGGAGCCTGCCTCCTATGAATAATTACCTTATTTTTCAAGGGGGCTGCATTGTCTAATGCATCACGCAATGATGAAGTAACACTATGAACAAGAGAATCAATTTGTGAAAGGGAAAAAACAAAATTATTGCCCTCCACTGTGATTTTCAGTGATAATGAGGAGATTAAAAGTGGAACAGATTCTTTAAAGGTTGTTACAGCATCGTCTGATAATGATCTACTATTATTACATTTTCTTTCAAGTGTGGAGTACTCGGTTAAATTAAACACAAAGGTTATTAAGAAATGGTCAGACAGGACAGGGCATCAAAATCTCGGCTAGGGACTTGCACGATCTTTGTGTTGCCTGTCTCTGGGCGCGTATAGCTAGCCTCTCACTTCATCATTGCTTTCAGCAGCTATGCCCGCCTGAGGCTATGTTAAGCAGCCACTTCAGGCATCAGCCACTATACATATATAACAGTGTTATCAACAGGAGCTGTATTAATTTTAATAAAAACAATAGCAACAGCAATCATTTTGAAACTGCAATGTCTAAACACCCCACAGAAATACTATTTAAATATTTGCAAATATTATAATATTACACTTCCTGTAAGCCTCTATTTACTTCCTGTACGTAAATCCGTCCAATCACAGTTTTACCAAACTCCGCCCACACCCAATAAACCCCTCCTCTTTTCTGCAGTAGCCTCTAGTTGAACTGTTCTGGGAAACAACCAGGATATTAAGACAAAGCAAATTTATTTAGAAAGGTCATGATTGAAACAATCAGGAAACTGTTTTGACCTGTGAAACATTAGAAATGGTCATTTAAATTAGTTCGCTACAGAGGAGGAAATATCTTGTAAAATGTCACTAACTGCTGATTGTTAAGTTTTTCTTACATTTTGAAGGTACTCAACACCAATGAAAGATAATTGGGAGTTTCTGATAAGAATCTGAACTAGATCATGTCCATAACCCTCTAAGCCTGTATAAAGTTTTGTTAGTTTTTTACCAGATTTACCAGGTCTTGTTGATAAAACTATGTAAATTAACATTAATTTTTAATTTACCCAAATTTGTCATTTTAGCTTTTATTTCCTTTTCTGTGATTATATTTAGCCTAATGTTTTTTATGCTTTCATGTGATGCTTCATGTTATGTTTTTAATGTGTTTTCTGTTCCTTTATTTTCCTATAAAGCACGTTGAATTATGTGTCATAAATGAATGGTACAATATATCTGCATTACCTACCTTTTTAATAGACTAATTGATCCACAAAGTGTTAAATGTTATGTGAATGCTGTATGCTTTTCTTTACTTTGCATTAGTAACTCTTGCAGCAGTGGCTGCACACAGTACTGAAGTGTTTTGAGAGCAGTTGAGGACAAAAAAATCGTGACAAGTGTCTATACAACTACAAAACTAATTCTGAAGGACAGTTAAACACAAAACTACCCATTCAGGTTGTTGTCTTGTGCAGCCCACTGCAAATTAAATGAGCACACATGATAATAAAAAGCTAAGCAACACGAATAAAAAAGTATGTCACAGCATGAGTGGGTCTCAGAGGAGAGAGGATGTTCGCTGGGAGAGAAGCTGGCACTTGTCTCAAAGTCTAATCAGCCACCTGCTGCTGGCTTCATTCATTAATATAATCTGATTTCTACTGTTTATGTGGGGAAATGACGAATCTGTGAAAAATGAAGAAAATTCTAAAGTCAAAGGAAAAAAATTCCATTATTTTCTTTCTGATGTATATTAAAATTATAATATTTATCAGTGATTCAATTTAAATAGTTCAGGTGTTTGACTCTACAGTGTTTTCTTTTAAAAGACAACATTCTGGTTGCTACTGATGACAAAAAAGGCTTTCTTATGACGCTGGTTCTGCTCTCTTTTCACGCATGCACAAAACAGGCAGCTTCAGCTTTTTTTGGATTAGTGATATTGTTGGTAAATCAGTTTACTGAATATGGATCTGATAAAGGCATGGTTCTCAAACTGTGGTACCTGCTTAACTAGCAGTACTTAGGCTGCCTTCGCCAGTGCTGACTCTCTTCAGAAAATAGTGTACAAGTGGAAGACACTAATGTCAACCACCACAGTGTTTGTGTGCTGGTTATGTGCTGTGCTGGGCCTTGCTGTGCTTTTTGCTTTTTCTTTTTTTTCCTTTAGGGTGTGACGGGCAGGTGCTTCTGCACAGGTGTTCCTCATCCTGACAGCAATGAGCTGGGTTTTTAAGGAGTGGAGGACCTAGGGAAGGTGTCAGCCCATTGTGTTCACTCAGTGGTAAAAGGCGAGACCCCTGCTCTAATGCAGTTTTGATTTTCCCAGGAAACTAATCGGTTCATTGTTTTTCCCTGTTCAACAGATCCTGCCCAGTCGGGGTTCTCATGGAGTAACCTGCGCCTGCTTATCCCTAAATCGCGTTTTAAGGAGAGTGGAAACTCAGAAACGTGACGCCTTTTCTGACTTGTGGTCCCTGCTCACTACCCCCAAGCCCATCCTCTCAAGAAGGACTGTCGGACTCTATTCAGAGAAGCATTCACCTGCCCGTCCACCCTCCATCGTTCACCTCAAGTCGCAGCGGAGATTTTCCAGCGGAAGAAAAGACAGTTTTTCTAACTGGAGATCACAGGTACCAGCTGGTTCATCGCCTGCCAACCACAGACACTGCGGGGGGGAAGGATTTAATTCCCCTACCCCCTTAATCAGCTCCTCACTCCGTAAGTCCATCAAGCTTTTCACTTTCAGCAAGATCGTTTGTCTTTCAAAGCCCCATCCCCCCCCATCCCCGAGTCTGGAAGCCAGCTAAACCTGTTTTTTGTGCCCGCCCAGATAACTCCGGACTTGCCCTGCTTACCCAGTTCCTGGTTCTCGTTCATCCTAGCTACAAACTGTGTGAAAATAAATTGTTCTCAAAACCAAACCTTCTTTTGTTTCTCATGGTTGTGTGTATCAGTCTGATCCAGCATTATGACAACTAAGACATAAGATGCCCAGATAAAGGCAGACTGCAAGAAGCTTAAAGTCTCTGAAACCCTAAAATGCCATTGGGGGACCGTCAACAACTTCTTGCTACTGTGATTGTGCAATCAGAAAGACACTGCTCAAGTTCACCTTTAATATGCAAGGTGGAAACCTTAGCTTTCTAAGAAAAACGTGAAGCCCAGACTGAAATCTACGAAAGAAAATGTAGACCAGGACTTCTGGAAATTATGTTCTTTAGCGAGGTGAGTCCAAAACTGAATTATTTGGAAACCAGAACAGAGGACAAGTTTGGGCTAAACCAAATGCAGCTTTCTAGGAAAATGGCCAAATACAAACTGTAAAGACTGGAGGTGTAAGCATCATGGTTTGGGAATCCTTTGCTGCAGGACCATACATTCTGTTTATCAGTGGGAGCTTGAGGAAAATGTAAGATCAACTGTAGAAAACTGCTGCAGAACTGCACTCTGCAACATGACATATGCTGCATGCCAAAAAGGGCTGAACAATATTAGAAAACATTGCATAGCAACAATATTGGTGACTATTGTGATGAAGGCATCAGTTGCGATATACCTATTTTCTTCTTTCCTCATGTGTGCTTTCTACACTCTGGGATCTTTAGCATTTTAGACAAAATTATTTGTGTCTGGTTTCAGCATCTTCTCCCATGAGACCCTGTCCAGCCAGCTAAATATTACATTGGCATGTAAAATGCATGTTTATGAAATTTGGAAAATATAAGCCAACAATTATTGCACAAACTAATCTTGCAATGATATGTTTGTATTGTGCAGCCTTTCTGCCAAACAATTCTTCATCCATCCATCCATCCACCCTGGATAGGTTTTCAGTCCATCACAGAGCTACACAGAGACACCTAACCATGCATACATACCTAGGGGGAATTTAGATAGACCAATTAACCTAACAGTCATTTTTCTGAGTGTGGGAGGAACCCGAAGTACCCGGGGAGAACCTATGCTGGCATAGGGAGAACATGCAAAAGCCATAAAGAAACACCTACATAAATAGCTTTTTTTAACCATAAAGCTCTGCTAATGTACAAGATTTTTGCTTGAATTTTGTTCTTTGTTAAAATGTCTGTCAAGATGATTGTATTCAGACTTTAAGAGCTTCTCTGCCCATGGTTTCTTCTAGTTTTTCATCCTGTTTCCAAGCAGTACAGATCAAAAAATCATCAATGGAAATCAAATGTATTAACCAATGGAGGCCTGGATTTGGAGTCACCCACAAAATTAAAGTAGAAAAACACACTGCAGGCTGATCCAACTTTGATGTAATGTCCTTAAAACAAGTCAAAATGAGGCTCAGTATTGTGTGTGGCCTCCACGTGCCTGTATGACCTCCCTACAACGTCTGGGCATGCTCCTGATGAGACGGCGGATGGTCTCCTGAGGGATCTCCTCCCAGACCTAGACTAAAGCATCCGCCAACTCCTGGACAGTCTGTGGTGCAAAGTGACGTTGGTGGATGGAGCGAGACATGATGTCCCAGATGTGCTCAATCGGATTCAGGTCTGGGAACGGGCGGGCCAGTCCATAGCTTCAATGTCTTCATCTTGCAGGAACTGCTGACACACTCCAGCCACATGAGGTCTAGCATTGTCCTGCATTAGGAGGAACCCAGGGCCAACCGCACCAGCATATGGTCTCACAAGGGGTCTGAGGATCTCATCTCGATACCTAATGGCAGTCAGGCTACCTCTGGCGAGCACATGGAGGGCCGTCCGGCCCTCCAAAGAAATGCCACCCCACACCATTACTGACCCACTGCCAAACCGGTCATGCTGAAGGATGTTGCAGGCAGCAGATTGCTCTCCACGGTGTCTCCAGACTCTGTCACGTCTGTCACATGTTCTCAGTGTGAATCTGCTTTAATCTGTGAAGAACACAGGGCACCAGTGGCGAATTTGCCAATCCTGGTGTTCTCTGGCAAATGCCAAGCGTCCTGCATAGTGTTGGGCTGTGAGCACAACTCCCATTTGTGGATGTCGGGCCCTCATACCATCCTCATGGAGTCAGTTTCTAACCATTTGTGCAGACACCTGCACATTTGTGGCCTGCTGGAGGTCATTTTGCAGGGCTCTGGCAGTGCTCCTCCTGTTCCTCCTTGCACAAAGGTGGAGGTAGCGGTCCTCCTGCTGGGTTGTTGCCCTCCTACGTCCTCCTCCATGTCTCCTGGTGTACTGGCCTGTCTCCTGGTAGAACCTCCAGGCTCTGGACACTATGTGACAGACACAGCAAAGCTTCTTGCCACAGCTCGCATTGATGTAACATCCTGGATGAGCTGCACTACCTGAGCCACTTGTGTGGGTTGTAGAGTCCGTCTCATGCTACCACGAGTGTGAAAGCACCACCAACATTCAAAAGTGACCAAAACATCAGCCAGAAACCATAGGTACTGACTATTCTTCACAGAAGTTTGATTTACTTGAAGTTATATTGTGTGTTTAAGTGTTGCCTTTATTTTTTTGAGCAGCGTATAATCTGAGGTGGGGATTTAACTATAAACTCATGCTTTATAAATCAGAATGAATCAAGTTCAATTGTACTGAAATGTCAAACAAGCCTTAACATTTAAAATAAAACAGGCATCCCTCTGGAAAGCTAAATAAAAAGAAAGAATTCACTGCAACTGATTTTCTCTTTTTTTCCTTTTCATCTTTAAAATTTTCCTCTTATCCTCGAGGTGTTTTTTTTAGAGCTAAAATGTCATTCGAATGCCACATGGAGGCACCAGATGACCAGCAAGTTCAAACATTTTTTTAAAGAGCTAAAGCAACTATGAACGAGAGCATCAATACCAAACTTCACAGTTCATCGTTCCTTTACGCTCACATTTTTGCTGTCATCTAACTGCATCTATCAAAAGAAATAAAGCAATACATGTCATACATATGGCAGATTGAGTCAGTCACAACTTGTCTCCTGGTGCAATCTTACATTTTAAAAAGTAAAAGGGATTTTAGGGTTAGGTCAGTGCTCTTTTCTTTCTGTGTCTTTATTTTATGTCAGTAGTAGGTTTTGTTTGGTCTTCGTTTTTGTTTCACATTTTCCAAAATGCCTCCATCTGTCTGTCAAGACCCTCCCTACACCTCTCCATCTGCAGACTCCACCCCTACTCCCCCTTTCTTCCTGCGCTCCTACAATAACACAGGCAGAGGCCTCAGAAAGTGCTGTTTTCCTGGCTGGCGGGAGGACCCTCCCAATAACCAAACAGGAGCTGAGCTCATTTTACCTTCAGCCTGTCCAGACTGAACCAGTTCAGGCCAGAACAGTACAATATACAGCACTTGATACATTAAGGCCAACTGGCTTCAACAGCTCTGCAGGTTATATTCACAGAACTCACAGTTTGGTGTGTAAATGTTTCAGTTAGGAGGAAACCGGTCAGATTAGGTGGCTTATATGCAATAATAAGGGTAAATCAATTTTTAATAAATGCAAAAGCCATAGGAGATTAAAGACGTGGAGACATACAAAACTCTATTATTAATTGTCATCACATCACATCTGAGAGTGAGTCAAACAATTTAGTCCAGAGAGGAAAAAAGGGACTTGCACAGGATTGGCACAATACCTTAAATAGTACATTTTAATCAAAGTTATGCAGTCTTACTAAAAGTTCAGTTATAGAATTATGCTTTGGTTTATTTACACATTTTCTATTAAGCGATACCTTGAGGCTGAGCATATAAAAGATTAGATTGCATTTCAAGCTGTCGTCTGGTCTAAATTATCTTTCTAATTACGTTCCTTCTGATGAAACCCTGGTGCTTGCATTCATTTGCAGCTTTTATGGTGTCACCAGAAATAATCAGATGGAAATGCAGAAGAGATTTTACTTGGAAGCTCTTGCAACATTGTTTACTGAGGAAACAGAAATTAAAAAGAATTGTCTACACAATTTTCTATTCAGAAAGTTTGAGATAATTTTAGAAATGCTGCATTTACATGAGTAGAGAGGGCTGGACGGTGGCGCAGTTGGTAGCACTGTTGCCTTGCAGCAAGAAGGTCCTCAGTTCAATTCCCAGCCGGGGGTCTTTCTGCATGGAGTTTGCATGTTCTCCCCGTGCATGCGTGGGTTCTCACCGGGTACTCTGGCTTCCTCCCACAGTCCAAAGACATGCCTGTTAGGTTAATTGGTCTCTCTAAATTGCCCTTAGGTGTATGAATGGGTGTGTGCATGGTTGTTTGTGTGTTGCCCTGCGATGGACTGGCGACCTGTCCAGGGTGTACCCCGCCTCTCGCCCATAGACTGCTGGAGATAGGCACCAGCTTCCCCGTGACCCACTATGGAATAAGCGGTAGAAAATGACTGACTGACTGACATGAGTAGATAAGTAGAAGTTTATTATAATCCAAATAAATTAATATTGAACCCTTTTGTCTCAGTAAAGAGGAGTGAAAAAGCCTCTTTTCTAAATAAATATAAAAGTTGTCCGGAAGCATTTAGTTTCTCTCCAGTGAGCTTTTGGTGAAAACCCCATGTTCTACCTTAATATGCAACACATTTAGTTATTCAACAGAATAACATATAAACTCTTTAGTGTTAACAATGGTAAGGTTAAGCTAATTGAAAAATAGTTTTTTTTTTCTGGGACTCAAGTCTATTATGTGTTTTCTCTGTTATTATTATTATTATTTAGAAGTCAATTAATAGTAAATGGTCTGAATTTATATAGCGCTTTTCCTGTCATATTAACTCCTCAAAGCATTTTAAACTAGAGCCACATTCAACCAGTCGCATTCAAATTCATGCACATTCAGGCGGGCAACTTGAGGTTAAGTGCCTTACCCAGTGGCACAACAACATGTGGCAGGAGGAAGCGGAAATCTAACCTACAACATCCAGATTGCAAGACTTCTAGTCTTCCCACTGAGTCACGGTCACCCCTGTGACTGTGACAAAAACAAAATACAAGTAAACAATCTTGCTGCCATTGAAATCAGTAATACTGTGTTAAATAGAAATCACAGAGATCACATGAAAAAGAAGAAGAAAGAAATAATTAATTTGGGAACGTGGGAAAGAAAACAACGTCTATCCATTTTTTTTCTATAGCCCCTTCATCTTTGAAAGGTCCAGGGAGTGGAGGGGGTTGGGCTGGTGCCTATCCGCAGCCATCGGGCGAGAGGGAGGGCAGACCCGGGACAGGTCTCTTCAAGGTCTTCACAGAAACACACAGCAGAGACAAACATGAAGACAGACACTCTCACTAAAAGGGATTTTTACAAAGACCATCCATGTTTTTGGATGGTGGAAAGAAGCTGGAGTACCTGGAGAAGGAACCTTTGCATGTAAGCAGAGAACATCGAAAATCTGTACAGAAAGAAGCCAGCCAGGATTTTATTAAAAAGCAACATGTGGCCTCAAGAACAACCAAAAGTGCACCATGGATAGGATTTAAAAATATGTAGTTAAGGGGAAAAAGAACAAGGTCATGCTTTTGCTTTGTTTCCTAGAGGAATACTCAGTTTAAACAAAGGAATGACTGCACAAGGACAAACTGTGGGTGCCCATTAAATAATCAAGATCTATCAAGACTCGGTAGTATCGAAAACCTGATTTAACTTTGAAATATACTAGCAAAGTTCTGTCACAGAAACTGTCACAACAGAACACAGTGAGACAGGATGCTGGAGTACTAGGATCTCAGACTTTAATCATGTTTAAATATGATGGGAACTTTCTTATTCAAATACCTGTGCGCAACCCTATCAGAGCTACTATATTTAATGTATAGTAAAAACTATTATTTTAAATGTACTCTTTCAAACTGAATCTATGGAACGTGTTTGTGCTTAAACAGTTTTAATCCGTGAACCATAGTGGTTCACGGGGAAGCTGGTGAAGCTGGTGCCTATCTCCAGGAGTCTATGGGCGGGAGGCCGGGTACACCCTGGACAGGTCACCAGTCCATTGCAGGGCAACACAGAAACATACAGGACAAACAATCATGCACACACCCATTCAAACCTAATGGCAATTTAGAGGGACAAATTAACCTAGCAGTCATGTTTTTGGACTGTGGGAGGAAGCCAGAGTACCCGGAAAGAACCCATGTATGCACGGGGAGAACATACAGACTCCGTGGCGAAGGACCCCCGGCCATGATTTGAGCCCAGCACCTTCTTGCTGCAAGGCAACAGTGCTATCAGCTGCGCCACCTTTAGATTGTTTTCTTTGCTGCCCAAGGTTTTGTGTTAGGGTTCATTTCACATTTCAGTGTGAAAAAAGCAAAAATAGAACTTTGTAAGAGGACAAACACTTTCTCATCACACTGAAAATATTATTTCTTCTTTGTTGTCATTTCTGCTCTGGATTTGAAACATTAGTTCTGATGATGTCTGTAGCTTTAGGTAAAGTAATCATAATAAGATAGGACTCTAACAAAACGATCACAGCAGCTAACATTATGGATTATTAAGGAATTCTAGCAAAATTTGTGTCCTTTAAACCTAGTCAATTATAACTTATTTATTTGCTATTGTTAAAGCAGTTGAATTTTTATTTAGTTGACTTTAGTAAAATGCAGTTGGATGTTTTTTCATAAAGAGTCAAATTAATTGGGAAAATTTCTGTTGAAAGCAACAGAATAGTGATTTATTCTGGGGTGGATCATCATCATAATTTCAGTTTAGATGCTGAATATCTGTGAAAAAGTTGTAATTTCATTAAATATAGTACAATCATTCATGCAACGTTTGCTTCAACTATTGACTAAAAGATAGAGACAAAAATTTCAAAACTCAAACACATTCAGAGTCACTGAAATATTTACCTGAGTTGGAACATTTTGTACCTCCTACCACACTTGTTTTGCTTTTACAGTATGAACTTAATACAGTGAACTGATGCCAGCGCGGATAAGAGAGACTGATATTGTTTGATTCTTTACTTTGTGCGAAGCACCAGATGCCTGCAGTGAGGCCCGGTGGGACTCGGCCAAGTCAAACACCCGGGAAACGCCTCAAACACGTGCCACGAGCAGCTTCAGGAAATACTGCAGGCAGAAAGAGAGCAGGGAGTGGGGAGGAGCAGTCACTGCAGTTTATCCTACAATCTGGGAAGGAAAGGGTATGGCTTATTCATTGTAGCCATCAAATACTGGAGTCTTTTTTTAAGGATCTGTGTTGCAGCAACATTGTCCCTCAGCAATGCTGCTGCAACTAGATGTCATATCTTATGCCATTTCCAACACAAGTATTATAGTCCTTACACAGTGAATGTGGGATGTTTTTTTTTTTTTTGTGGCTGTTTTTAACTAACTTGTATTTGGTTCTTCTATATTCTGGACCAGGATAAAATGGAGTGCAGTCCTGCACAAAGTATGTAAAATACTTTTCCCTATCCTCATCAGCATACAGAGGGAACCAACTCCCCATAGACTGAACAAGCATAAAAACAACTGGGTTTTTTATTTTAGTGTTCATCTAGCTGAAAAGGAATCTTCAACACACTAACACAGAACACACCTAACCTAGACTTGCTTTAAATCCTGTAATATGGTGTAAATGCAGGCAGAAACTGACGCGTAAGGCTAATTGTTGCATTTTAATATATTTTTTATAAACAATTGTTTTTAATTGTTTTTTTAATTGTTTTAATTCCATCCATCTTCTAATATATTTACCTAATGCTTCTAGGGTCCCATTTGGCTGGTGCCTATCTCCAGGGGTCAAAAGTGAGAGGTGGGGTACCCCCTGAATCGGTCAGGCAAATTCTATGTCACAAAATACAAATATTAACGTACAGTAATCAAGCATAATATTACGACCAGCATGGACATTCTGACCGGTTTCCAACCATATAGCACCACCCGCGACAAACTGCAATGTGCTGTCTCTTTTTAACATCTTCAGCGATCACTTTGATTGAAAAACATGCGCCAGTCATGAACATGTGCAACTATGTGCCCTGAAGGCTGTGAAGGTTCACAACAGTTTTTTTTCTTTGGGCCACATTTGATAAGATACTGGCCACTACAGACTGGGAGCTCCCAACAGGAGCTGTAGTCTCGAAGATTATCTGACAAAGTCGACTGACCATCACAACCTGGTCTTTGTTAAACTTGCTCCAATTCAAAATTGGCAAAACTGTATATATTTGCCAAATGCCCAAATAATGAGCCAGAGATTTATTGGGCATTTTTATTCTTACTATCTTCAGATAACCTTCAGGCATCTGGAGATTGTACCCATGGATGAACGAGACTTGTGGAGGTCCAAAGTTCTCTTCCTGATTTCTTATGATTTTTCCATCATGTCACACAAGGAAGCAGTGTGTTTGAACTGTTGCCTTAAATACATCTGCAGGTCTGCCTACAATCAACTCAAATGCTGTGAATTAACCTATCAGAAGCCTACAAAGCAATGACATCATCATCTGGGCTTTCCAAAATTGTTTACAGGCATCATCATCTTGGTGTATGTAAACTTCTGACTTTAAAGAAATCAATGCATATTTTCCAAAAACAATCCTAATCTTAACTGACCTAAAACAGGTAAGCTTATTCTGATTCGATGTCAGGCAATAAAATAACATTATGTGTCTTTATGTAGGTTGTAAATACCTGGTTTCAGTAGTACTTTAGCCTATATGTACAGTCATATTCAGTAAATTAGAATATGCGTTCCAATGAGGCTTTTTTCTCAGATTAAAAGTACTGTTTGAAAATAACCTTCAAACTGATATTAAACGTAATTTTCCTTAAGCAAACATTTTTGTATTAAAAATGTTTATTTATGGTGTAATATTTCAATCCTGAATGTCACGTTCTGCAACAGCTTCCTGCATGGGTGGGAGACATTGTCTTGCTGTCTGCCATCCCCTGCACTGTGTCCATGAGGCATACTATGACACCGCTGGCCTTCCTGATTAGCTTATCAAACCACTTCCTCTGAGCTGTAGCTAAGCTACTGCTCCACCGTACTTAAACACACAAAATGGCTGATGCCACCACTGAATCACAAAGGTCTTCAGGAGTACCTCCTACACTCCAAAAGACCTCAGTCTCCTTAGCAGGTATAGTCTGCTCTGACCTTTCCTGTAAAGAGCATCACTGTTCATTGTTTATTGTTCGAGTGATCACCCAGGTACTTATAATAGTCCACTAGCTCAATGTCACTTCCCTGGATGTTAACCACAGTCATGCGCCTGCATCAGCTCCTTGGTTTTATCAGCGTTGATCAGGAGGAGGTTCACAAAGTCCTGTGTCAATTCTCTGAACTCTGAGTCGTCCTCACCTGTGATGGGGCTGACTATAGCAGAGTCATCAGAGAGCTTCTGCAGGTGGCAACCTGAGGAGAGAGTGTAGAGGGTGAACACAAACTGTGCTAGCTCCTGCAGGGAACTGTTATAGACACCCTGTGTCCTCACATACTGCGGGCGCGATAGTGACTGGGATAGATGGTGGTCCACTCCTCACAGCTCCAGCTTGTCCCTCAGAAGTTGGATGGTAGCAAAAGGCCTGGAGAAATCAAAGAACATGATCCTTATTGTTGTTGTAGAAATATCTATTTTCTATGGTAACTTTAATGAAAAACCAATGAAAAGCTGAGCCTAATGACTATGTTTAGAATGACTATATATCAAAACCTTAAGCTGAATGGTTGCCTTGTGGACAGTAAAGTAAGTGACCCATATCCCATTCTTGTTGCTGAGAACACACAAAAGAAATTTCTAGACCAAGAAAACAGAAACAACCTCAGAAATATAGGAAATGGTATTTCACATCCCTTTTTAATAAAGATCTGACTGCTTATTTTTGTCAATAAAATAATGTGTTTAGTTTATTGTTAAGCTAGTAAAAATATCACATTATAATTATTCAGTTATTTTTAATTTAATAAAAATAAAATTTTTGTGGTCTAAGGTTTTTCTACTTGATGGTTTTGGCCGACGGAGCAAAACGGTTTTTAAAAATCATTAAAACATCTATAAGAACCTTAAAAAAAAACGGAAAGCGGTTGAACTGGATTTTATTTAGAGGTGTCAGTGTGAAGGGGGCTGTATACAAATGCGCTTTTCAGATTTCATTTCGTAAAACAAAATTTTCTTCCTCAAAATCAGGCTCTATTTTAAATAAAAGGTTGGTGGTTATAGACAAGCTGTGGACGGTTCTAAGAGGCACCGTAACTGCAACAAACCTACATAAAAACTGGCCGAGGTTTTGGGTTAAAGGTTTTTCTAAAATTAATAAAACTGTGAAAAGACGCGCTGAAACGTTCCTCCTTTCCCGTCTGAGGACAGCCGGGATCTCAGCGGTGGCTGTGGGAACTGCACGGAGTGGAAAAAGGAGGAGAGAGGAAGTTCTCCAAAACTTTTTTTCTCCCTGGAAGGACTCTGGAGACGTTCCGTTAGATTTCCAGAGAAGGAGGTTTTGATCAAGAAAAGCTTATACCTCTGTAGGCAAAAAGCGGACTAGGAAGTCACAAGTTTGTTCCTCCTTTTTGTTTCTGTCTCCACACCTGAAAGCCACGATAAGGAGACACGCGTGTTTTTCTCTTTCTCCTGAGTGCGTTTTGGTTTCTTCCCAGCCTGGGGGGACTTAGCACCATCAGAGGCGATGAGATGTGAGTGAGCTATGCCTTGTGGAAATGGACAGACTTTATCCAAGCGAGAACATGGCGTCTGCGTCCCAAGGTACGGCTTCTTTCCCGGTCTGCTTGTGGCGCTCTGCTGTCTGGAGGTGTGGGGCTCCGGGCCGCACGGAGACGGCGGCGGCAGCTGCAGCCCTTGTCCCGTTAACTGCAGCTGTGCGCCGGCGGGGCCCCAGCGGCTCTGCGTCGTTAACTGCTCCAGCATCGGGCTAGAAAGGGCCCCAGCGGCGGCTGAGTTTCCGCTGACCGTCAACGTGCTGTGAGTACACTGGATAAAAAAGTTGTGCATTGTATAAATATTGTGTCTGTCAGAGCCGGCCCGAGGAATACCTGACCAAAGCTGCTGCATTGGGCCCCGAGGCTTGCAGCCCCCAGTCCCCTGGCCCCCACCCCAACAGTACTTGTGGTATCACACAAAATATAGATCTCTAATTTGAAGTTTTGTTTAAAAAAAATTTTAAACTATTTAAAATTCTGAAAAAATGATTTGTTTAGGCTTTAAAAGATCTGAAATACACAAGCTGTTAACATGCAGAATAAAATATAAATTATTTGATAATTATATGAATATAATTTAAGCTAATGTATTCATTTAATGGACGACGTAGGTAAAAACCTATTATTAAGAAAATCACAACTGGTACCTCTTACTGGCCCTACTGGGTCTGCTCTCATTCTCCATAACATTGAGTTTTATGGTGTTTACAGTCAGTCAGTAATTTTCTATACCGCTTCTTCCATAGTGGGTCGCGGGGAACTGGTGCCTATCTCCAGCAGTCTATGGGAGGGAGGCAGGGTACAGCCTGGACAGGTCGCCAGTCCATCGCAGGCCATCACACAAACAACCAAACACACACTCATTCACACACCTAAGGGCAATTTAGAGAGACCTATTAACCTAACAGGCGTGTGGAGACTGTGGGAGGACGCCGGAGTACCCGGAGAGAACCGAAGCATGCATGGGGAGAACATTTGCGGCCTAATTTATTTATTTCTTGCTGAAGATGAAACCTTTTTTTTTTTTAAATGGAGTTACCTTATAAGGAGCGACTTTGGTTTCCAAACCATGACTATCTGAGTTTTTTTGCAACTGTAAATGTTTTTCAACAGCTGAACTTTCCCCTCGCTTCGAGTAGCCATCTTTCAGCCAGCTGGCTGGCAGTGCCCAAGTAGACGGAGCTGCTCCATACTCTATACTCCATACAGCTGAACAAAACTCATTCTGGCAATTTTTCTATTATCTCATTAAAACGCCTTTAAACTGCAGAACCTTTAGAGGTTGTAGGTGATAGTTTTTAAAAAGACCTTTTCAGTGATACTACGCAAGTAAGTAACAGAAATAACTAAGAAATATTGCAAACTGGAATTGGAGCCCAAAATCAAATTCAGCCTAGGGCCCCATATGATCATGGGCCAACTCTAGGTCATCCAGTTAGTTTAACCAAGTTTTACCTGTTAAGTAATTTCATACATAAATCTATTTTTTTCAGTTACTTCACAACAGCAACATTAATAATAACAAAGTTATAATTGTAATCTCTGCAAACGTTTTTTTATTTTCTTAATGTTATAAAACAGATTGATTGATATGTAATAATTTGTAATTGTCAATTTTTACCACCTTACTGTTAATGACCTTAATCTGGCTGACATCAATATCAAGTTACTTCTCACTCCACTTTGACATAAAGTTTTGGCTTTTTCAATAAGAAATGTAATTTTTTAAATACATAATAATTTGCTTAGCTGTTCTTTAAACATTTTTTAATGCATTGTTTTTCTTTGCATGCTTCTTAAAATATTAGATTCTGTGTATATACCTGTATATATAGCACCTTGCATTTATAGAGTCATTTTTAGTAGGATGTTATTGTATGTTTTGTATGCATTAGACCTCAACGTCTTTCAAAGTAACTGCCATATAAATAAAATAGTTGCAGCATCAGACACGATGGCCCTGATAGATACACTATTAGGATGAATGTTGTCCGTAAATTTTACATCTCATCTGAAATGTGCAATATTTTGAACTGGTAAGAAAAGAAAACCGGGGCATAACGGAATAACAAATATGGAGCCCTCCAAAAGATAGATAATGAAAGATTTTGGTTGCTGTTCGGGTAATGCCTGATATAAGCTGTGTTTTCAAAGGTCAAATTGCTGATGACACTGTGTGTGTGTGTGTGTGTGTGTGTGTGTGTGTGTGTGTGTGCGTGCGGGTGTGTTTTAGTATGTGATGTATTGTATGTGAAGTTGTTTTGTGCTTGTGTGTCAGCTGTCACCAAAACCTTAAAGCTTATGTTTGCGGTGTGGATCGGTCCTCAGTCTCTGGTCTGGTCAGCAAGAGAACATTATGTTCTGCACTGTTGGAAGCCATATGTTGTCCATTATTTATTTTCACTCTGACTATAGTCTTTATTTAGCCTAAATTCTCAACTCACTGTAGCATATATGTAATCACGGCTTTTTATTTAGGGCCTTGTAGATCCTGGGAGCTTCACTAAAAAAGCTGTGATATGTAGACAAGGGCTTTTTTTGCAGAAAATGAAAACCTGCTCTATTTAAAGAATATATATGTTGGCTTGTTGTAGATGTAAAAATACTTCTTTAATGCAATCTAATGTTTGTTGGTACCAATATCCATAAGAGTAGATGAGTGACTTGTTAAGTGTTGCAATAATTACTAACAGATCCTCGTTCGGGCTAGAAAAACGTTACATGTCAGACTTTACTGGGGTGTTAATTATCAGTTTGCAGCCTGTTGCATGTAGGTGACTGACTGTGAACACTATTGCCATTACTAATTAGGCTGCTGGCTCTTATTGCAGAAAGAAGAAGTTGAAAATCTTACCCTGAATTAGGCTCATGACAAGAATAGATGTTTCGGCTTATAATTATTTATCTGATATTGCTGCAGGCATGTGATGTGTTTCTAATTCACCTTTGATTTAACGTATTTAAAATGATTTTATCTGTTCTGGTCTGTCTTGATTAGGGCCATCTGTCGGAGCACAGAGTCTTATAAAGTTCTGTTTAGTAAAACCTTCTGCTTGTTTTCAGTCTTTTCCATTTTTTCTGATGTCCAATAACTCACAGATTTAGCATATATTCGAAAAAGTGCATTCACACTTACATGATAAATGTCACATTATAAACTATACCCATAGGAAATTTGTGTTTGGTTGATTTTTTTCCCTGTTGAACAATGCATCTTTGCAATAAATTTAATGGAAACTGGAAATCCTGTGAATTTCATAGGTGCCGCCCACGTATTTATTCTGCTGCTTAACTCACAAATTCCTTTTCCTTGCAAATGTTGCATCATTTGAAGATAAATGTCCAGTGGTATAAGATTTGTTGCAAAGAACTGTTTTTAGAACAAAGAAATATTTAACCAAACACCAATTTCCGTACTTTTTGTGCCAAGTTTAGGGACTTCATCTGATTTGAGCAGATGTTTCTTATGAACACCCATGCACTGTTAAAAATCAGGCAGAAGACAAACAGAAAAGGATAAAAAAAAAACTTTTGATTTCAATCCTTCAAACATGAGCAGTCAATAGAAGACTCAAGTTTCTGCACTTTTGAGTATATTTGGAGATTGAAACAAAGTGTTGATGGGTGTTAGGGTCTACGGTTGAGAAAATCGTGCAGAACTTTCCTTTAAACATCAGGTAGAAAACACTCTACTAATGATTACGAGACAATAACAGATGAGCTTTAGGGAAAGCAGGGTAAGAGTAGTCATCTGGCAGTTGAGAGTTTTTAGATTTAGATGCTGGGAAACTGCAAAAATCCTCAGTTCTGCCATGATGTTGGGTTTTCAGCTTAGTTTTGTGTTTTGTATGCATTTCTAATTGGTTTCCCTTTGGTTTTCCTATATTGAGTAGTTTTGTTTAGTCTGTGCTTCCATCAGATTCCCTCAGTTCTCTCAGGTTTCACCTCACATCAACAGTAATCAGCTCACCTGTCACTCATCCAGCAGTCATACATAACTTCTCTTATTTGTCTGCTTCCCTGCTGTAATTATTCTGCTATCCCTCTGCTTCCTGCCAGATTGTTGTTTCCTGTTTTGGATTTTTGATTTGTATTAGAGATCCTTCAAGTCTTCATTTGGGTCATTAAACCTTCAATATACAGCAGGTTGTTTTTATCATTGCAAGAAAATGTGTGTACCGCTTTGACTTTCTAAAGCTTAACTTCTGCGTGCTGAGTATAATGGCAATGTAGAAATCTTGATTTCATAGCTCCCCCTTTTACTTGTAACAGATTTAAAAATTTTACTTTAGATATTGAATATTTTTACAACATCACTTCTGGTAAATGTTGAAGTGCTTAGTTGGAACTCCTACTCATAATTTCTCTCTCAGAGAAATCAACCGAAACAAACCCAAAGTTGCAAATCCCACTTGGAATATTAAAGAAAACTGCAGCTGCGATCTTAAAATCCAGCATGGCCTCCTTATATATGAAAACAATGATAGCTGCGGTTATAAACATTTTTGGCACATCTGTCAGTGTGTTTCCCTGCAAATCAGTTAAGCTTACTATTCGATTTCTGCTTTCCATCACAAACATTATGTCGTTTCTTTGTATATATAATGCATAAACATGGATCATGCATAACAGTGATGCTTTTACATGTTTTGCCTCCTCTGTCACCAAACAAGATCCCAGCTTTGGTCCTGTTTTGAAGGCTACGGTTGCTACATCTTGGTTTTAAAAGACTGCCATTGGTTTAAGAATGTTTGTTCACCTTTACAAGAATGAAGAATTTGTGGATTAATGTGTTTCAACTCTATGAGAAAGTTTAGTTAAGCATCCATTAATACTCTGAAGATATACAGTACAGACCAAAAGTTTGGACACACCTTCTCATTCAAAGAGTTTTCTTTATTTTCATGACTATGAATATTGTAGCTTCACACTGAAGGCATCAAAACTATGAATTAACACATGTGGAATTATATACTGAACAAAAAGTGTGAAACAACTGAAAATATGTCTTATATTCTAGGTTCTTCAAAGTAGCCACCTTTTGCTTTGATTACTGCTCCGCACACTCTTGGCATTCTGTTGATGAGCTTCAAGAGGTAGTCACCTGAAATGGTTTTCCAACAGTCTTGAAGGAGTTCCCAGAGATGCTTAGCACTCGTTGGCCCTTCACTCTGCGGTCCAGCTCACCCCAAACCATCTCGATTGGGTTCAGGTCCGGTGACTGTGGAGGCCAGGTCATCTGGCGCAGCACCCTATCACTCTCCTTCTTGGTCAAATAGCCCTTACACAGCCTGGAGGTGTGTTTGGGGTCATTGTCCTGTTGAAAAATAAATGATGGCCCAACTAAAGGCAAACCGGATGGAATAGCATGCCGCTGCAAGATGCTGTGGTAGCCATGCTGGTTCAGTATACCTTCAATTTTGAATAAATCCCCAACAGTATCACCAGCAAAGCACCCCCACACCATCACACCTCCTCCTCCATGCTTCACGGTGGGAACCAGGCATGTAGAGTCCACCCGTTCACCTCTTCTGCGCCGCACAAAGACACGGTGGTTGGAACCAAAAATCTCAAACTTGGACTCATCAGACCAAAGCACAGATTTCCACTGGTCTAATGTCCATTCCTTGTGTTCTTTAGCCCAAACAAGTCTCTTCTGCTTGTTGCCTGTCCTCAGCAGTGGTTTCCTAGCAGCTATTTTACCATGAAGGCCTGATTCACACAGTCTCCTCTTAACAGTTGTTCTACAGATGTGTCTGCTGCTAGAACTCTGTGTGGCATTGACCTGCGATTTCTGAGGCTGGTGACTCTGAGGAACTTATCGTCCGCAGCAGAGGTGACTCTTGGTCTTCCTTTCCTGGGGCGGTCCTCATGTGAGCCAGTTTCTTTGTAGCGCTTGATGGTTTTTGCGACTGCACTTGGGGACACTTTCAAAGTTTTCCCAATTGTTCGGACTGACTGACCTTCATTTCTTAAAGTAGTGATGGCCACTCGTTTTTCTTTACTTAGCTGCTTTTTTCTTGCCATAATACAAATTCTAACAGTCTATTCAGTAGGACTATCAGCTGTGTACTGTATCCACCTCCCGCACAACACAACTGATGGTCCAAACCCAATTATAAGGCTTGAAATCCCACTTATTAAACCTGACAGGGCACACCTGTGAAGTGAAAACCATTTCAGGTGACTACCTCTTGAAGCTCATCAACAGAGTGCCAAGAGTGTGCGTAGCAGTAATCAAAGCAAAAGGTGGCTACTTTGAAGAACCTAAAATATAAGACATATTTTCAGTTGTTTCACACTTTTTTGTTCAGTATATAATTCCACATGTGTTAATTCATAGTTTTGATGCCTTCAGTGTGAAGCTACAATATTCATAGTCATGAAAATAAGGGCAACTCTTTGAATGACAAGGTGTGTCCAAACTTTTGGTCTGTACTGTATATATTGTCATGATTTGTGGGTGTTTTTGGGATTTCTTATTATTTTTCTTATAAGGTTTTGAATCATACTTCTGTTTATTATTTTCCTGGTCATGCTTTAGTTTTTGTCTTCTAGTTCATGTTTTGTCATGTTAGGTTTTTGGATCTGGTTATGCTTTAGTTTCATGTTTTTCTAGTTATATTTCTATTAGTTTGTATCCTTGGATTTCCGTTGTGCTCCAGCCACGTTTTGTTTTCTCCTGTCTGACAATTAACTTATTCGATTCACCTGCACCTACCTAATCCGTCTCCTTGCTTCACCTGGTTGACGCTCCATAAATAGACACCTGTTCTGTTACTCATCGCGGAAACATTTTCGGATCATCCAATGCTTGTCTCGCCTGCCTGTTACTGTTTTGTTCCTGCCTCCTCTTACGGAGTGAGTTTGTATTTTTCCACGATTAAATCTTTTCACCTACCGTCATGCTGCCTGCTTGTCTGCATTCCGGGGTCCTCTGTTGCACTAATCCTGACAGAATGTTTCCGCCTAAGTTGGACCTCGCAAACGGTAGGCAAGAGAGCTCCTGTGATCACTTGCTTCAGCATCAGATGGAGTAGGCGATGAGTGATCTTCCGTCCGATCTGGAGGTTGTGCCCTCTCCACTTCTGCTGGAGGAGATGGAGCGTGAGGCAGCTCAGCGCCTTGACGGCCAAGAAGGCACTCCCCTTCTTCTGCTTTTGTCTCAGTTTTCTTCGTCTGGCCCAGCGTCTCCTTGTTGCCGCCAAGTGCTGGAGCTTGCACCTGCCGGTCCTGGGTCTGGCCGCGGTACGGTGAATCTCTTTACGTTCCTGTCTTGGGAGGTGGAGAAGGCCCTGCGCCGTTCTGCAGGGCTGTCAGTGCCGCGGTCGGCTTATGACGGATCCAGGTTGACGATTCCATGTCCGGGGATAGGTCCCCTTAGTCACCGTTCATCTTCTCCTCCCCTTCATACGGCAGTGAAGCCCTCGTCCTCCTCCCACCGCAACAAATGCTGGCGTGGAGCACCTTCCTGTGTTTCAGCCGGCGAGGAGGAGTCTCCCATGGCCGCTGCTGTGACGTCTGGAGCGGTGGTTTCCCTGCTAGCTGACGTGAGGGCTGCAGCAAGTAACCCTGCGTCTTCGTCTGCCACAGTACTGTCTCCCAGGCTCGCTGGCAGCTCTGCCCATGCCGTCTTCGCTCGCTCCAGCCCGGTCTTCTGAGGCAACACCTGACGAGCTGGTGCAGCGTTTAAGGTTTTATGCACGCCAGCTTAAAGACTTCAGGAGGGTCTGTTTTTTGAATCCTTCTCTTGAGCTGGAGGAGAAGGTCAAGAAGATGGAAGAGGGTTATGAGACGGCAGTAAGGCAGTTTGACACCCATGCCAAGCCACCAGAGCACTGCTGTTGAGCAACCCACGCCAAGCAGCTGCTGCATGGCTCACACCACGTCTCAGAAGCGCTGCTGCCGCTGCACAGCTCACGTCATGTCTCCCAAGCACTGCTGCAGAGCAGCCCACGTCAGGTCTCCAGAGCGGTGCTGCAGCTCAGTCCAAGCCAGGTCTCCAGAGTGTGGTGCAGCTCAGTCCAAGCCGAGCAGTCATCGCCAGGTCTCCAGAACTTCGCTGCTGCAGCTCAGCTTTCGCCAGGCCTGCAGAACAAAGAGGCAGCTCCTGCCTACGCCACTGAGGATCTCGGCGATGCCTCAGCTCCTGCCCACGCCACTGAGGGTCTCGGTGATGCCATAGCCCCTGCTCAAGCCACGGAGGGTTCCGGCGACGCCTCAACCCCTGCTCAAGCCACTGAGGGTCCCGGCGACGCCTCAGCCCCTGCTCAAGTCACTGAGGGTCTCGGCGACGCCTCAGCTCCTGCCCAGGCCACTGAGGGTCCTGGCGATGCCTCAGCTCCTGCGCAGGCCACTGAGGGTCGACACGAAGCCTAGCTAATCTGTCTCCTTGCTTCACCGGGTTCACGCTCCATAAATAGACACCTGTTCTGTTACTCATCGTAGAAACATTTTCGGATCATGCCATGCTTGTCTCGCCTGCCTGTTACTGTTTTGTTACTGCCTCCTCTTACGAGTGAGTTTGTATTTTTCCACAATTAAATCTTTTCATCTACCGTCATGCTGCCTGCTTGTCTGCATTCCGGGGTCCTCTGTTGCATTAATCCTGACATATATTGTACATAGAGGTGGTTTGTGCTCATTTTCAACATCTGCTTGGCACTGTGCCGGTCAGCGGCATCATGGTATATCAAGATAGTATATCAAGACATATACGTATACCCTCCCCCACCTGTTGGGATGGACTCCCAGTCAGCTGACTGAACGAAGGTTCCCACACTTACCCCCTTACTTATAAGAAGAATAAATTATACTTTTTGGACATCAGAAGTGTTGCTGAAATATGCTATACAAGTACACTTGCTTTGCCTAGCCTTGCCTACTTTTCCAATCCCGAAAAATTTTCACAGTGTTTTAGCTAAAAAGGAGTCATCCATTTCTTTTATAATGTAACTGTTTCATGTTTTTACAACAAACCTTGACCTACCAATCTGTTATCGCCCACTTTAATTGGTCTATGTGAACCGTAGCCTCTGTTTCCTGTTTTTATCTGGCATAAGTGGCCCTCAGTGAGCTCTTCTGCTGCTGCAGCCTAAATGCTTTAACATTCTTGGTTGTAACAACTATTTTTTTGAGCTACTGTTGTCTTACTACTGTAATGGATGGGCGACCAGTCCAAGGTGTACCTCGCCTCTCACCCAGTGACCTCTGGAGATGGCCACCAGGCCCCCCACAGCCCTGGAAGGACAGGCGGGTATAGAATTTTGCCCGCAAAATCGGCTATCACCTCATATTTTCCGGCACCCAGTGCTGTATTATTTTGGAAGCAGTAGTAATAATCTTTACTTTTTAGTTTAAAAGAAAAACAGATGTTTTACATCTTTGTTTGCTGAAGTATGCGTTAAAACCATGAAGCTGGTATTTTTACTCAAGATTATCTTAGCATGAGAAACTCACACAGGCCTATGCTTAATCTTGTTTTAATCTTAATCTTGTCAGAAAAAAAATATTTTTCTTAGGGAACTTTTTTTACATAGCTAATTTTCAACCATTTCCTAATATTAAAGCGCTGACACTGAATTATTACAAATACACAACATGTCATCTGTACTTGTACTTCAATAGAGGCAGTGCTAAATCTTTTCTTTGCTCTAAAAGTCACCATCATCTTTGTCTGTGCCTCTATCCGGCCCCAAATGTAAACACTGTTAGTACGCCCTCTGTTAAAGAGAAAAAAATGAATCCAGTGGCAGTGAAGTACTTTAACGCTCTGCAGAAGGAAGTTGGGGGAAAAAAGCTTTCATTCTCCACACCAGCCCATCTGCTCCAACCCACACACACAATAAAATCTCATAACACTTCTTATGGAGAATGTTGGAGCTCTGAAGTGATTTCTGGGAAATGCTAGTGAAAGGAAACCTCTTCGGTGTTTTTTTAAATGCTTTCCTTCATATGCAGATTGCTTCAAGGAAAGTCACACAATGCACTTTTGTCCTGAGGCAGAAGACTCAGAGAAAAATAACCATTACCTAACAAGAGTTTTGGTGTGTTTGTTGTGGTTTGTTTTTGTATTTTGTATCTTGCTTTGTCACATTGCATCCTGCACCAAGGTCCAGTCTGTTCAATTCTGGCAAAATTTGTGGTGTTTCCATGTCAGCAGGATGCACATACACAGAGATGCACCACTCCTCACTCCTGAAAAATCTCCTCACTTTCATTTTTCACTCCGTATCCAACCTCGCCTCCGCGTCCAGAAGTGGTTACTGTCCTTACAGCCACCTACACATTCTACAGGCGGAGATCCAGTGGGAAAGATTGGGTGTGCTGACAGTACGCAGGGGAGCATTTGTTTGGTTTCCATGGCAAAAGTAACCAATGACATCATTTACAGACGTTCAAACATTCCGGCCTGTTGTAAAGAAGAATATGGGGCAAGAAACAAGGCAAGGTTCAGATGGCTCTCGATGTCTTCTTCCCTGTTCGTGTCCATTTACTCAAATGCTCCTGCCTAAAATTGTGTCTGTTCATTTTTAACTCAGTTCAGTGGTGATCCCTGAGGTTGTGTTATTAGTGAATGGATCTAGAATATGTGCCCAGTGGTCTAAAAAAGCACAAATAAGAAATAGAGTATAGGTTTTTTTATTCATTTTGTAGTTATGTTTTAGGAGCTAAACTGAAAGTATGTTTTTGCTTGTTTTTTTTTGTGTTTTATTGAGCTGGCTGGCATTTAAACCCTCCCATCTGCTCTGCTGATTAATGCCTCATCTAAATTGCACCTGAGCAAACTCTCAAGCTGTTGATTCACAATATAGTTGTATTATTCCCAGCCTCTGTTATGAAAAAGAAGTCTGACAGAAATAAATATTTAGAAGAATGTAAAATGACTACTCTACTTCATAACAAATTCATTTATATAAATTTTAACGTATCTGGTTAAAAACACCAAGGCAACCTTTAGTTTTAGGACGTAAATGAAAAAAACAAGGCCATATCTTGCTTTGCTGTTTGGCAACTAATCATTCTTGTTTGATTTTTCTTTACATAAATCCTTCTCTCAATAAGTGCAACTTTATTAACTTTGCTTTAAAAAAGTCTGAGTTTGACTCTAGGTTTTTTAGCATTTTTAGTCATGTGTGTCTGGAGTTATTTTTTCCATACAAACTGCCTACTTTCACTTGTATGGCAGATGGAGTGCAACTCATCTAAAAAACGTTCAAAACCCTAAAATTTGCATCGTTTGCGTTTGTTCTATTTTAAAGCACACACTTGTGTTTTTTTATTTGTCCTCCTGCAGTCTGCCGCAGGTCTGTCTAAATCTTTCTGTACATTTTCTTGAGTGAAGCATTTAAATGAAGCATGCAGCTAACCAACCATTCCTGTTGTCTTTAAAAAGTTGTTTAGTATAAGTTGATTATCTTCAAGTAACTCCTGCAAAATCATGCAGGGGAACTAATGGCTTCATGATGATGGAGACCCGGGGGGAATTCTTAGATTCAACCTGCGTGATGTATTTAGTTAACTTTCACTAAATTAATCATGATGATGGATTGGCCAGGGGAAAATAATTAAAATTTTAGTTGCAAAGATTGTATTCTGTATTTTAGGTGAAAAAAATGACCTTTGCATTTTATCAAAACATGAAAAGTTTAAGTTAGAGATATCTTACCTGCTACCTAAATAATACACATTAGCATGAATTAAAAGTAATTGAAGAAACATTTTAATTTCAGCAGATGTTCATCACTGCTGTTTCCGTTTGTTAAAGAATGACATTATCCAGACTACAGGAATTATCTTTGCACGACCTTGTAGGTTGAATCCTATTTCTAGAGTCTGCACACACTGAGTGCAGACATTCAAACATTTGAAGACATCCCAGAATAACACCCTGCACAGTGTGTACCAAACAGTAATCACAGGTTTTCAGGGTGAAAACGAAGAATATGTCAAACCTTGAGCTCAGAATAACAGCCAAGTCAAATGTTTTATTGAAATGCAAAGTGGCTGTGCGTTTCATTTGCATTCGGTGTCATATTTTAAATTTAAGGGGGAAAAAAAGTGTTTTATCTGCCAACAGTAAATAAGGAGATTCCCCTAAACTGTCATTTTTTTATGCAACTCTGTTAGGATTAAAATGCTTAAAACCATAAGAAATACTGTAAGTGCTTCTCATTTGAAACCACACTCTGGATCCAATGTTGATCTGCTGGCAGGAAGTCACTACAAGGCCAGCTTAGTTATATTTCAGGCCAGTGAACCTATAAGGGATCAAAAAGCAGGGAGAGCAGAGTGCAAAATGAACAGGTAATATTAAAAGTGCTGCAGCCTGAGAGCTGAGCTGAGACTTTCATCATATTTTCTGCTTTCTGTTGTTTGTTTGTTGCAGCAGTTTATATGAAGCCTTGAGTCTTTAAGTTGCTTCTTTGTTTTTCTAACATGTAGCATGATTGCAGGGCAAATAAATGCAATGGTTAGGAACATCAAGAAAAAGTTGGCTCATTTCTTCTGACCTCCACAGTCGTGGCTAAACAAAACGCCCAAAGCATGTAAGCTATGCGCACAAACCTAAGTGCATAACTTTTATTACTTTCAATATAAAGATACAGATCAAAGTTGAAAAACTTCAATACAACATCCTACAATCCAAACACTTTATAAAGAAAAAAATCTATAAAACTAGAAAATTCCAATTTGTAGCTCCACTGTTTTCTCTTTTGAAAAAGATGTTGAATCTGGCCTGAAATGGTTTCTTCCTGCCTTGGTGGTATTTGAGTTGCAAGTGAACCAAAGGACACTGCCGTGAAAAAGTATTTGCCCCCTTTCAGATTTTTTTTGTTTTTGCTTTGTCATACTAAAATGTTTCAGATCACTGGACACATGTTAGTATCAGACAAAGAGAACCTGAGTAAATACAAAATGCAGTTTCAAATGATTTCCTCTATTGGCAAATGTGAGACAAGCCTTTGTGTTTTGTTTGGTTAGCAGTGGTTTGGAGCTCTCCCATGAAAGCCATTGCCCATTCTCTTTCTTAGTGTTAAATCATAAACTCTGACATTAGATAAATCAAGTGAGGCCTGTTGTTCATGGTTCCTCTGTGTCCTCTTGGAGTTATTTTGGTAGGGTGGCCACTGCTGGTAAGGTTCACCACTGTTCCATGTTTTGTTCCATCGCTGTGGTTCGCTGGAAGCCTTAGAAATTGCTTTGTTAAAACGTTCCTGAATGTGTGTATTGCTTTCGAGATCTTCTGGCCTACTTCATGATGTCCGTCTGGTAGGTTGTGTTTAAGAGATTTTTTAACTATATATGTCTGGAAGAAGTCAGACCTAAGTGAGGCTTGTGAACCAAAAATCATTAAACTAATGATTTTCACCTAGAACTAGGCTGGTGTGGATAGCTAGTTTCCCTTAATGAATTAAATAATTATTTGAAAAAAGCTTGATGGACCACTGCACTGACCTGCCTACATAGTTTAAGGGAAGCAACAAGATGGACACCAAGGTTTTTGACGTTATCTTTATAATAGGAGGATAAATGGCCCAAAGTCTGTAGCAGGGATCTCCAAAATGACAATCTCTTTTTTGTTTTATTTTAATTTAATTAAAAAATAAAATAGGGACAACCACTGTTTGACGTCTTCAGGGCAACACAATAAAAGCTGAAATGGTTCTTTTCCTGCTTTTAAGGACAGTTAAATCTGTAAGTCATCAGCGAAACAGTAGAACGAAAAGGTATACCGTAAAAATATTGACCCCAAAGGTAACATATACAGTGCAAAAAGAGCTAGACCCAAAATTGAGCCTTGGGGCACACCATAGCTCATTTCCGAAATGAAGGGACCCATGTTTCATATAAAAAGTTCTTTCAGATAGGCATGACTGAAACCACTAACACTAAGTAAGAGAAACTGGCTCAAACTGCTCCCAGACCTGTGAGCCCACAGGAGGAATATAGACAGTAGAAGACAAGATACCAGACTTGATGACAAGAACTTTGTCAATACAAAATGCCAAGAAATCATCGCACATGGTTTGTGTGGGTATGATACCAACATTATTACATGGATTGACAGTACGATACTGCTACACCACAGTAATGGCAGCAGAAGAAAAATAACAGGAGGTACACAGGAAGTATAAAACAAGTTTTTTAAAATAGCTAAACTGTGAGCTGCCATTCATTTGCAGCAGTCTTAAGAATGCTATTTTAACAATATCATTGCTATCTTAATGCTAGGGTGTAACAACAAATACTTGAGATAATATTTATTCTTTAGACAAGATTTTTCCAGTATCTTTTGGTAAAACTAAGAATTATCTTTTTTGTTTTTGCAAATAAAAAAAACACAAATCACAACTTGTGTTTTAAAGAACTGTGAATTATTTTCCAGTCTATATTGACTTGTCCACATATTGTAGATTTCATGCTTGTCTCATTCTAGGATAGCTCCAACAATGCTATCTTTAGTATCATTAGCAGAATGGTTAGCCTCACAATATTTCCACAGTGCCTGCAAATAGTTCATTGGTTGGCCGTTGTTTTCTTTTTTCAAGTAATCAAAATGCTGGCACACTTTTAATCTAAAGTGTAACCAAACCAAATGTAAAAGCATAACCCTGCCCCAAATTTTGAAAAATGCCACCAAAGTGGGCAGTCCCAAGAGACACTGAGGGGCACGGCCAAGTGTGGGGATGGGTGGAGGGGGTTTAGCGGGGTTGTGGTCAGGAGGACAAGGGAAAGTGGTAGCTAGCTTAATTTGAAATATTGAAACATGGAGAGTGAGCAGAGTGATGCTGGTAGTTTCGCCATTGAAAGATCTTTTGAGGTGGAGGATTTGTCATTCCCCTCGTCACCTGGGAGGGTCATCTGGAAGGGAGGCTTTGTGGAGCCCAGTGGGCTCAAGGCGCTTACTCACTGGACGCTGACTCAGCAATGCCCGAAGCATTGCTGAGTCAGCGCCTTGGAGGGTAGAATGGGTCCAGTGGCATCTCAATGGCATCCAGAGGGAGTGTATTTTATTAACTTCACCTCTGGTGCCTGTGTCCACCTCTAAAGGTTAAGTTGCATGTAGACATTGAAGGTTCTGGGTGGGGCAGACCCTCTTCCCCACCTGTTTTTCTTTTTAAATGCACTCTACAATACCACCACATTTGAGTGGGCGAAGGTAGGCACTGGGTCTTTCCACATCCCCGTTCGCTGTTTGCCATCTGGGATTGGAGGCCGAGAAAATGAACGGGCCTTCTGGTCGGGGTCTAGGCTGGGGTTGGGAGTTAGGTCTTGGGGGTCAATTGGTGCCGGGGCTGCCGTTTCGGCTCTCTCTGGATCATTTGGATTTTTTGGATCTCGGTCCCTGGTCCCCCGGCTGGGGGTGGCACTGGCATTCGGCGGGGGGGTCTTGGCTGGACTTTGCTTTAAAGGAGGGGCTGGCCAGCCGGCCTGTTTGGTGCGGCAGTGTATACCGTTCAGGAGTGGGAGTGTGACAGGCATGCTGGGGCGCTTCCGTGGTTGAGGTGTGGGGTTGGCGGGGTGCCCGGTCTTCGGCGCACTGTGGTGGCCCACATCTTCATAGGGGAATCTGGGGGAACTTAACTGAGAAAATAAGGCTTTTATTTAAGCTTTCTTTAGCATTCTGGCACCTTGTTTGAAGCCAAATACTGCAATGTGTACTTCAAAATGTGTTTATTTTTTAAATTAATCTTGACAATGTAAACAATATCTCTAAAAATCTGTATTAATATTAATTCATAATATTAAGGATGATACATTTATTCAATAGGTAACAATTATTATCACTTTTCATTTTTTTCCATTGCAAGCACAAAAGTTAGTTCTGTGTCGGGTTGCACCTGGTTTTTATAATTGCAGTAATATAGCAAAACAATGTAATGAAATATTGTTATAATATACATGGGATATCTTATCATCGTCAACCCCCCTGCTACGGACCGGACCCGCCTCGCCCTCCTAAGGCTGTAAACCTGGGGGAAACACTGTGGTGGGTTAACGGCATATACCTGTGAATCACATAAACTACACCGCTGAATTTATTACAAATGTGTATAACAGAAAAGGGCAAGGCTTGCGGGTTTAGGTAATAGTATAGCTAGCTTAATATCATGTAGTTATCATGAAGGAGCTGCCTGATATTCACATAATTTCTACAAGATTTAAATCACTAGTTTGTTTAGCTGTTTCATGTGGTGGCTCAGAGTCTTGCCGCCTACTGCCAGCCAGACTTCACATTGACAAGAACTATTGTGGTGTTTTACTATTGCAAGATCTTCTGGTACAAGATCTACTTTAATACTGTTTACATTGTCAGACCTGCCCAACTCGACTGGAGCAATGTGATCAACCATAGATAATTGGGGCCCCTTAATTCTGGGAATTGAACTGTACTGGCTTATTGCTTATGTTTTTTATTATGACAGAGATAACTTCAAGCCAACTTACATCTTTAAAATGGCACTAATTATAGAAAAAAGAAAAAAGAACAGCCATATTTTTAGAACAAAAGGCAAAGACAATCTGCACATTAGTCATTAATTTCTTATATAAAGTTGCAAAAAAATCTGATTTGTTGGTGCCATTTAGCATTTTCAGGGACTATTTTATTCATTCATGTTTTCCTTCGTTTTAGTTAGCCTTTTTAATTTTGCATGGGGGAGTATTCTTTACTGTTTGGGTTATTTTAAATTACTGAAGGATTCTCTTTCAGTATAATTAAAGTTGGCAGTTGTAATTTGTTGATGCGGAAATCTCTACAGACGATACTTTAGTTGTGCTCCTTTCAGTACACCACATATATTTGGCATGCATTGCAACATCCGTTGCATGTCGGAAATCCAAACAGACAAGTGGTAGAAGATGCAGCTCCAACTGTGCCATCGTTTACATAAAACATTTGTTTACATTTACTGCCAAGTTTGCAGGGATAATAACCATTTTTATAGTTCCTGGCTCTGCTTAGTTTTTTTCACATAAAAATGTCCAAGTTACTTTCACTCAAATTATGAACTACTGCAGTCCTGAGATGCATTTTCTTTCTATTACCTCTCCAGTGTTATGATTCTGGCCCGTCTGCCTGCTGTGCTCTCACTCATGCATTAACTCATGCTTCACCTGTCTGCTGCTGCGCTGCTGCGCAATCACCGTCATGCCACACACCTGTGGAGCTGCAGTTATATAAAGCCCTTTTTCCAGGGGGGAAGGGGGGGGGGGTGCCAGATTTTTCGAAAAACATTTGTGGGAGTTTTTCCCAGCGTTTCCTTCCTGACTGATTTCCCCTTCCATGACCTTGCCTGCCTTACGGATTTTTCCCTCTTGCTTGCTCCTTGTCTGAGGGTTTTGGATTTCGACTTTTTTTCCCCCGGTTTTTCGTGTTTTCTGACGCCTCTAACCGGGGAATTCGATTTTTGTCCTGGATTTACGTCTCAGCCTAGCCACTGGTTTATTCAGCCTGAGTTCGCCTGGCTCTCTAGTCTGCCTGGATTTATTGTCAAGAAAAATCACAGCTCTCTGTGTTCCTGTCACAGCGTCAGCTGGTTTTCCCCGGGAGGATTTTGGATCAGTCGGCAATCCGACTTCAGTCTGTTGGGAAACCTTTTTCCTCTTTAACAATTTTTTGTCTGGATCTCTTCCTCCTCTGGATTTTTGTGCCTCATCACCAGACTGAGAAGGTTAGTGGCTTTATCTAACTCCTTGCAGATCCTGAGTTTTTTTCAGCCACTAACTAGTCTCTTTTGTTCTCAGTGGTTTCCCCTGGAAGCTGACTTGCTGTTTCTTCTGCTCTCTGATCCTGAGTTTCTGAATAAACCTTTTTACTTATCACTTTTTTTTTGCTGAATTTGGGTTTTTCTGTCTCTGGTCGTGATAGTAAAATCTGGCCAAAAGATGGATCCATCGCCAGCACAGCAAGGGGGCGCACCAATGTTGATCACTCTATTGCCCGTCTTAATTCCGGCGGGGGGAGTGATTTTCTATGCTGCGTTCCCATGACTCCTGCTTCCACGCCAGCTTTCCTCACAGCCTGTTTCCCCCCAGAGTTCCTGATCTTTGCTGTGGTAAGAAAACCCCTAGACTCACGCCTCTAAAACTGTTTAGGGGAGATCCCCCAGTGCCGGGGTGCTTTTCTTACTCAATGTGAGATTTTTTTGGGGCTTCAGCCTTCTCCGTTCCCTTCTGAGGGGCTCTAAGGGTGGCGTTTTTTATTTCCCTGCTCTCTGGAAAGGGCAAGCAATGGGGCACTGCTGAGTGGCAAAATGGTTCGATCACGTGTGCTTCTTATTCTGCATTCTCCAAGGGGCTCATCAGGGTTTTGATCCAGTTTTTCCAAGTCGTGAAAAGCTGGCCAGAGGTTTACTCTCCATTAAACAGGGAGAGAGAATGTTACATCTTATATCATTGACTTTCATTTTATGGCAGCAGACACCTTTTGGATTGGGGCATGCTAAAATGGATGCTTTCATGCAAGGTCTGAATGAGAATATTAAGGATGAACTGGCTACCCGGGACTACCCCTGCCCCCCTTCCCCCAACTTGAGGACCTGGCAACCCGCATCGTTTTTGGCTCACAGAAAGGAGGAGGGAGAGGCCTTAATAGACGGGTAAAATTTTCCCCTTCAGCCCCACAGTCCTGTTCCCCACCTAGAACCCAAGGGTCTTCCCCCCCCCCCCTTCTGATCACTGTTGTGACCCCGGAGCCCCATGCAGTTGGGTGTTTTTAAGATTTTGGGGGGGAACGAGATCGACGAAGGAAGAATAAACCTTGTTTTTAAAAATTGTGGTGGACAGGGTCATGTTGCATTCAAAGTCCCCCGTTAAAAGCCCAGGCTCAGTAGAGGTGAGGAGAACTCTACTGAGCCGAAGTCAACTGTCTGTCTCCTCATGCTCATTTTCCTGCAACTATTCAAGTGTTCTTCCACTTCACATCAGGTGTCAGTATTCATTGACTTCAGGGGGGGACACGGGTTTTTATGGATGAGTCTTGGGCCAGGGATCATGACATCAAAGCTCCTTCCTACGTCTGACGCCCGTAATGTCCTGGCTTTGGTGGTCATAGTATCAACAGTTCATTAAAAAGACGGAGGTAATAAAAACTCACACTGGGGGGCAATCATCAGGACGAGGTCACATTCAGGAATTATCAACTCTCCTAAAACTACCCATTGTTTTAGGGGCCTCCGGTTACAGAAGCACAATCCCCATATTGACTGGCAAGCCAAAGAATTTTTGGGCTGGGCTAAGTCTTGCTCGGCCACTTGCCTGTCTTTTGCCTCTACAGATATTTTTTTTCCGGAGAATGACATTGAGGGAAACATCCCTGATCTTCCTAAGGTGCCGTCCGAATAATTCATGCGCTTAAGGAGGTATTCAACAAGTCCAGGGGCTACGGCACTTCCACCTCATAGACCCTATGACTGTGCCATTGAGCTCCTACCAGGCACTTCTCCCCCTAGGGGTCGATTGTATTCATTGTCAGAACCAGAGAACCAAACCCCATGAGGAAAAATTTTTGATGAATCAATAAAAGCTGGTATTTATTAGGCCTTTTTTCTTCTCCAGCAGGGAAAGGCTTCTTCTTTGTGGGAAAGAAGGGGACGTTTCATTGAGACCATGTATCGACTACAGGGGTTTAAAAACCATCACCGTCATGAAACCGATAACCCCTCTAAAACCACTTTATGAACACTTGTTTTCGACCAGATTCAGGGCGCCAAGATCTTCTCAAAATTGGATTTGAAAAGCTTACCACCTTGTTCGTATAAAAGGAAGGGGGATAAATTGGAAGACGGCATTTAACACTCCTACTGGTCACTATGATTACCTTGTAATGCCTTTTTGGTTTAACCAATGCCCCTGCAGTTTTTCAGGCATTGGTGAATGATGTCCTGAGGGATATGGTTGGGCAGTTTTTTTTTCCCTTGATGTACATTCTGATTTTTCTCAGGATCTGAAAAACCCCCCCGAAATCATGTCCGGGCTGTCCCCCTCCGTCTTCTTCAAAATCATCTGTTTTGTAAAAGCTGAAAAGTGTGAGTTTTCACACCACTATCAGTTCATTCCTTGGGTTCATCATTTCTCCAGACAAAGTTGTAGGGGAAACCCCTCCAAAGTCAAGGCAGTCTTGGAATGGCCTTCTCCTAACGACCCCCAACCAAGCTTCAAAGGGTTTTCCCGGGGGTTTTGCTAATTTTTTACAGAGGTTCATCAGGAAAACTTGGGCCTCGTTGCAGCCCCCTCTTAATGCTCTCCACATCATCCAAGACAAGGTTTTTTTGGGAATAAGACGCCTGAAAAAAGCTTTTTTGTCAAGCTTAAAAGGATTATTTACGTCTGCCCCCTGTTCTACCCCCCCTAACCCAGATAAACAGTTTAAATTGTGGGGGGGTTGACGCCTCAAACACAGGGGTTTGGAGCTGTCCCCAAAAGCCAAAGAAATTCTGATGGCCCCGTATTCACCCTGTTTCCTTTTTTCTAGGACTTTGTCCCCCAAGCAGAGCAAATTATGATGTGGGGGCCCAAGAACTGTTGGCAGTCAAGTTGGCTTCGAGGAGTGAGGCATTGGCTAGAGGGGGGCTAAGGAACCGTTTCTTGGTATGGGGACAGATCATAAGAAACCTGGAGTACCTGAGGGGGGATCAGCGGAAGCGCCTTAACCCCAAAGAAAGGCAAGTTGGGCTCTATTTTTTTGGAAGATTCAACCCTTTTTTTTCCCCCTTTCAGACCTGGAGAAAAAATGGAAAACCAGCCCCCCTGTCCAAAAAACAGGAAACCTCTGAGTCACAGACCTCTGGGGGGGGATGAGTTTTATTTTCCGGGGGGGAATCAGTGAAGACTCTCTGTCACCATTTGGGAAGTTGGAGGGTGGGTTAAAGATGCCACCAAAGACCTCCCTATCCCGACTTCATGCCCCCCTGACCGATGTTTTGTCCCGGAAGGGACTCGTACCCAAGGTACTGAATTCATGCCATAATTCACGTCTGTTCTGTCATCCTGGTATCAGCAGGACGTTACAGATGGTCCAAAAACTCATTTTTTGGTGGCCATCTCTTGTCAAAGATGTCCAGATTACGTCACGGCCTGTACTCAATGTTCCCAAGGCCAAGTCTTCCCTCATTCGCCTTCCTGCTGGACTCTTGCATCCCCCCCCCATTCCTCCTCGCCCTGGTCACACAAGGGGCCATGGACTTTTGTCACAGGTTTGCCAGTTTCTAATGGTTTCACAGTTTTTTAAACCCAAAATCGACAGATTTTCTAAAGGGGACCTAGCCCTCTCAAAAATTTCCCCCTCAGCCAAGGAAATGGGGGACATTCTGGCACGGGGGGGGTTTTTGCCTTCACGGCATTTCCACAGACATTGTCTCAGACAGAGGGCCCCCCAGTTTTGTGTCACGTTTCCCCTGGGAAAGATTTTTTGTTCCTTGCTGGGGTTTACTGTTAGTTTGTCCTCAGGATTTCACCCACAGTCTGATGGACCGGACGGAGAGGGCCAAAACCAGGAGGTGGAGACCAAACTTCGCACACTATGTGAGTCCGACGCAACCAAATGGTCTCAAAAATTTACCCCGGTTTGAATATGCTGTCAAACATCTCCCCGGGCTAGTGCCACGGGGTTTATCCCCTTTCCAAGTTGTGTTTGGGGGGTTTTCAGCCCCCCCTTTTCCTTTTTCCAGGAGAAAAAAGGCTGGGTTCCTTCTGCCCCCGGCTGCGGCCCTAAGATGTCAGGGGCATCTGGAGGAAAGGCAAGAAGGTCTATGATCAGAATGTCCCCGGGGGTGCAGGGCCGCACAGCAAATCGTCGGAGAACCCCTGCCCCAAGCTACAAGGGGGGACAGAAGGTTTTTGGGCTATCCACCAAGGACCTCCCGTTCTGGTTGACTCCCCGTAAGCTGGCACCTCGTTTTGTGGGAAAAACCCTTTTCCCCATCCCCCAAGATCATCAATCCTGTGGCTGTTCTTTTAAAGGTCGGCCTCGTGCCATGGAAGGGGTTACCCTACCTTTCCCAACTGTCCCCCGGATCAAGCCCTAGGTGGTGTCCCGTCTCGGGCCCACCTCCGGGGCCCCCCCCCACCCGCCCGGCTTCTTGCTGATGGCCCAGTCTACCACTGTCCGGCGCATCTTTCCGGGTTTTCCCAGACGGCAGGGGGACGTGGAATACGTTACCTGGTGGACTGGGGGGGCTATGGTCCCTGAGGAGAGGTCCTGGATTCCGCACGATTCATAGTGTACAAAAAAAACCCTCATCCGGGGTTTCCCACGCCTCCATCCTGATCACCTCGGGGTCCGTCCGGGAGCCGGACCTTGAGGTGGGGGTACTGTTATGATTCTGGCCCGTCTGCCTGCTCTGCTCTCACCCATGCAATTAAAATCATCTTTTTGCTTCACCTGTCTGCTGCTGCGCTGCTGCGGAATCACCGTCATGCCACACACCTGTGGAGTTGCAGTTATTTACAGCCCCTCTGACGGGCAGACGGGGGCCCAGAAATTTTTCGAAAACTTTTTGTGAGTAGTTATCCAGTTTTCCTTCCTGACTGATCTCTTTCCATGACCTTTGCCTTGCCTTACGGATTATTCCCCTCTTGCTTGCTCCTTGTTAAACGGATTGGTTTTTGGATTTCGACTCTGGGTTTTTTTTTCTGCCCCTTTTTTTTGGGGTTTTTTCTCTGCCTGGCCCCTTTGTCTGACGCCCCCTAGCCCTGGAATTCGACCCTGTTTTCTGTCCCTGGATTTACGTCTCAGCCTAGCCACTGGGTTTTATTCAGCCTGAGTCCGCCTGGCTCACTAGTCTGCCTGGATTTTTGTCAAGGGGGGACAATCACAGCTCTCGGTGTTCCTGTCCACAGCGTCAGCTGGTTTCCCCCCCAGAGGATTTGGATCAGTCGGCAATCCAAATTTTCAGTCTGTTGGACGCTTCCCTCATTAACTGTCTGGATCTCTTCCCTCCTCTGGATTTGGGGCCTCATCACCAGACTGAGAAGGTTAGTGGCTTTATCTAACTCCTTGCAGATCCTGATTTTTTATTCAGCCCAACAACTAGTCTCTCTGTTCTCATTTTTCCTGGAAGCTGACTGCTGTTCTTCTGCTCTCTGATCCTGAGTTTCTGAATAAACCTTTTTACTTATCACTTTGTGTTTGGCTGAATTTGGGTTCTCTGTCTCTGGTCGTGATATCCAGTTAATATTTTTGACTGATGCAATTTCAATGACAAGAAACCAGCTGAGTCCTTTTCTTCTCTTGCAAACATTAATATTATTTGCATGTACAGTTTTCCGTCCATGTGTGAGCGCATCGTTTTTAGGCTGAGTGTGTTAAGCCGCTGCGCAAAGCTGCCCTTCACTTGCCAGCTGGACACCGGACAACCCATGCAGCAGTGGCTGGAAAACTGGACAAAATGTTCTAAATAGAGGAGGAAGATGAGAAGAGGGGAGCCAAAATGTGAGGCAAGATAATAGACCTTTAGACCAAAAAGCCTCTTTAATCGCAGGCCCCCTTTTCCACTATCTTTGCCCCAAACTTTCCATGTTTGCAGAAGGAAAATCAGTCGAAATGGGCTCAGTATGACTCCATCCTGCTGGGTTCCAGCAGACTCTGTCAGGGTAGATAGGACAAACTGAGCTACTGTCAGACAGCAACAGTGCAGTGATTTTCCTCTCCCCTGCCTCACTTTCACACCTGACTTTGTCTCTTCCATTATTTTTGACAGGCCCAGCTTACACGTAGACCTACCAGTGCAGACTTTTCAACGGTCAGTAGATTAGGTGAAGCAGATTGAGGAGAGAAGTGAGTGAGGGAGCTGCACAGTAATCAGGAAAAGAGGCCGAAGGGATGAAAGCAACCACAGAAGAGCCTGTGTTTAGTGGGTTAGTGGCGCGTTGGCCTTCACTTACAGGGATTTGGACTACTTTGTTGCCAAGATGCAACAGATGTCAGTCTGCATCCTACACGTCTTTTTTGCAGAAGACCAAATTAATATCAATGTAGTTGCTTTTTCTTTTAATTATTTCCTCAGCTAAGTCATATCTGTTCCTTTCCTGCATCCATATTTTCTTCAGTGTCCCTCCCAGCTTCTCCTGTCATCCCATCTGACCAAACACAGCGTAGCCAGCGAGGATTTTCTCTGTGTGTGTTTTCATCTTCCAGCTCAGAATAAGTGGCACCAGACAGGCCTTATAAGGAGTTGTTAGATCATTGGCCACACTGTTAGCAAAACAGAACCATATGTGTTCGGTGCTGTATATGTGTGTATAAATGAAACCATGTGTGTCCAGGGGTAGCAGAGAGAACGGGAGTCTGTTGCTCATAGACGTGCTGAAGGTCTGATTATACGGTCATGTTAAACACACACATATACAGTCCCTCTCTGTTCTATCTCCTCTTGTCTCTGATGCGCTGACTTTAGGTGCAAGGAAGGCACACGCCTGGCAGAGAACAGCGACTTAAGGCCAGTTTCTTGACGTGATGTTTGAATGATCGGGAAGTGGGTGGAGCTTCGTTCTGCTGCTGCCCTTTTCACGTCCTTTGATGGGTTTAGCAGAGCAGAACTTTCTCGTTCTGTCTCTTGGTCTCCATCTTTTCTTACACAGCTGGTCTGGAATGTACAGATGTTTCCTTTTGGGAACAGGCGTCCTACTCTGTTCACACACACACAAAAAGTAAGAGTGTGAGAGAAGAAAGGGAGGAGTGCCGTCCCATACACTTCAGTCTACATTTTCTGTGCTGCTTGTTGAGTTTTCTGGTGATTCAGAACCTGTTTACCATGCTGCAGGGATCTTAATGAGTTAGCTACACTTTATTGTTGTCATGTATTGCTTTGCTGCTTACTAGCAGTCTGTTTTTGTCCTCTTGCAGCCTAATGCTTCTTGTTCCCAGACTTGTTTCTCTTTTTTTTGTATTTTATTCTGAAATGCAACTGAAGCTTTGCTGTGAAACCTAAAAGAGGAAAATGGAGTCACTTAGCTCCACACATCTCTGAAGAATAATCTGCACACTCTTTTTCCATTGTGTGTGTGTGTGTGTGTGTGTGTGTGTGTACACAAAGCATTTTGGGTTAATGAAAATTACAAATTGTAAAAATGTTTGGAGAAATATGTTCAAGCTTGTTTGAGGTGGTTTTTGCTTTTTTTTTTTTCGAAAAGAAATGGAAGCCTACCCGGCCTCCTTCAGATGCCGCTACACACAGCACAGTTTACTCAGTTAATACCAGTAATGCAAAGAAGCCTGATTCAGATGATCTATTTAGTGCCAGTATTGTTTTACATTCCGTCTGCAGATGCTCACTTAGATTCAGGGTTCCTCAAACTGTGACCCAAGTATGAAACCCCCAAAACTGACAATATAATTGGGATTTTCACTTTTGCTCTTTGACATTTTTTTTAAAATGTTGGTTCCATCCCAGCATTAATAAACATTAACAGTAATTAAGTTAAAACTGAAGCAGGGACAAAATGATGGTGGCTACACTGTATTCTGTTTACCTTTCAAGTCCGAATTTTGATCCTGGAACGATATCAAATTATGGTATTGCCAGTAATCAGGCTAGTTAAGTAAGAAGTTTTTAAGTAAGACCCTCTCTCTTCTTTTTTTACCAAGTTAACCTGTTTAGCCTTAAGGCTTTTGGAAGCAATTTCCGCCTGGAATTACATAACTGAAATAAACCAGGAATAGCTCCACAGTTATAAAGTCTAAATGCAAACTGTTGGTACCTATGTAAAGGTAAGACATTAAAGAATAATTTTCCAGTGGAACCACTATTGCGACTCTTACTATGTCTGATTTATTTGTGATTAAACAAAAACAAAATCCAAATTTTTTGAACCCCTGCATGTCCATTATCTAATGATACCGGACATGGGGGTTTGCTGCAAAAAGAAAGAGGGTTTTATGTTGCATTTTGTTCAGTTACCCATGTCTGAAGGACCTTTAAACGAGATCTTGGGTGTTTAAGATGCTTTAAAACCGAAAGTATTTGTGAAACTAGAAAAAACAGCTTGTCTCAGCTGGACCCACCTGTTGGCCCGTCGGACTTATGGAAATCTCAACTTCTGAGTAAAAACAGAACTACCATTTAATTAAAATTTTCTTTGTTTTTTTCTTTCTTTCTTTCTTTGTTTCTTTCTTTCTTAAAATGTTTAAAATATTTTGATTTAGATCATTAGCTTTACTATCCTAAAAGTCACAGATACCAAAGAAAAAAATGTCATTTTTTCCAGCTTTACACTGTGGTTGGAGGAGATGATGCTGGAACTGTAGGGCAGGTCCAAGTAAACAGCATGAGAGCATGAGGAGCAGAACCACATATAATGAGTGATTGATGATATTGGGGTTTAATGTTGGTTAAAACCAGGCAACTTATGAGGTTAGGAATCAGCACGCCCATGCATACATCCTCGCCTGCCACTAGGTTCACATTGAACAGGTGGTGGGCCCACATGCAGGTGGTGTCCGGTTGCCTCCATGAGTCCATGGAGCCTCAGCTCAAACACCAGAATTGTCTGAAGCCACGGTTATCCAGAAAAAGGTGGCTTGCTCCCTCCAGGCTAGGCGTCAGTCTCTGCCTCAAACAGAGGAGTGAAAGTAACTTGGTGTTTTGTTGACTAGTGATGGTACAATGGAGCAGGAGGTGGGTAAATGGACTAGGGTCTTTTCTCCAGGATTGTGGATCCTGCTCTGCTCTGTTGTGATGAAGAAAGCACTGAACCAAGAAGCAAAGCTCTGCATTTACCGCTTTGTCTATGTTTCAACACTTTAACCTACGGTCATGAGATATGGATCGTGACTGAAAGAACGATGTCCCAGATACAAGAGGCTAAAAAGAGCTTCCTCTCTAGGGTGGCTTTGCTGAGCTTTAGAGACAGGGTGAGGAGCTGCATCATCTACTGACAATCCTGGCATCTGATCAGGATTCCTCCTAAGATATAGTCCTTCCTGAGTGACTAAGCTTCTGTTCTGGTCTAGAAACGACTTGGGATCAGTCAGAAAAAACTGAACAGTTATGCTGGGAGGAGGGAAAGTATATGAGTTTCCCTGCTGGACATGATTTGTCAATAATATAAACTAGATTTTGTGTCATTTTCAGGATATTCATGCATTTATCAATAACAGGGCAGCTATGTTTTCCTAGTACCAAACCGAACCTACGATTGTTCTGGTTGTTCTGCTCTGATCTTCACTTCCTGTCACAGATAAGCTATGAAAACTGCGTAAATATGTGTGACTAAGGGATTACTTCTGCTTCAGGAAAGGATGAAGCATATATATATATAATTGGCTGTCTTTATGACAAATGCTGTTTTAAAGCGGCTGCATGTGAGGAGGTGACCTTTATAGTATTATTTCCTCATTAGTTAACGTCTTCCATGTTTCTCTTTTCTGTTCTGGCTTTAAACTTTACGAGTTCAGAGACTACCCTTTTGGTTTTAGTGAAAGCATTTAATCATTTTTATTGTCATATTGCAGTAAATAGCATTTTAGTGGAAACACTTGTGTTATGAGTGTTTACAAAGAGGAGGTAAATCTCCAACCTTCTATCTCAGGTTGTGTTTGTCTCCATCTTGGCTTGTATGACTTAAATGATTCTGTCTTTCTTTACTTTGCTTGTTGTACATGTGGTTGTACATGTTGCATATTGTCAAAATGTTATTTTCATATTTCCAGATAATTATCCTACATTGTTATTTACTGCTGGCTACTGATGATGTTTTCTTAGTGAGTTAATGTGTGTGCATGGAGTTATTTAAAATGTGGACATGTTGCTTTTTTCCCACAGAGATCTGTCCAAGAACCACATCTCCTCCCTTGATACCAGCCTGCTAGATCGTCTCACAGGGCTCCAAGAGCTGTAAGTAAACACTGCTTTGCGTAATAGTTATCTTGACTTATTTATTCATTCATCATTGTGGTGAAACACTGATTCCTTCATACTCCTGCTCAAATATGACACCAAAAAAAAGACTTTTCCACCACACACCATTATCTATTTCTTTTTTTAGTTCATTCTTACACCAACATCCACATTTTTGGCACCCCTGCAAAAAGGGTACCTTAAAAAATCTTTGTTGCAGAGGCATCATTTTACTTATAAAAATTTTAGACAAATCCTACCTTTAATCTAAGTACATTTATTTAATGATGGAAAAATCCCATGTTAAGAATTTTTTTTTTTTTTTTTAAGGTGTAGCAGTACATTTAATCATTGAAAACATCGAGTCCAGCCCTGTTGGTTCGGTAAACACATGTACCGAACAAATACAACGTTATTTTATACCTAAACACCTGCAGGATGTTTACGTACGGAAATAAGTGTGGAAAGCAACGTTCTGTAGTGAAGCTTTATAAAGTGATACCAAAACAAAACAGACTCCCGGATATCACTAAACTCATTAAGGAACATTAAGGTTTGTTATGTAAATGCATCTTTCAACACCAATGAGGTACATAGCTGCTCTGCACTTAACTGAGTTACTCACCTGAAATAACTTCAAGCTGAATGGAAACATCGCAGATACTGGAAGAAAAACCAGCTGACGTCCAAATAGCTAGCTGGAGCATCCTGTCAACCCAAACTCCATACATCATATAAAATGCAAGTAGGCGAATCATTGATGCAGCACCTGTGCATGGTACATTCAGGTACAACTGGGACACTAGGATGTCAAAATATCAAAACAACTCCAAAGTGATTTAAACTTGTTCTATTCTCAAAAATGGAGATAGTCTTATTTAAAAAATTGTAAACATCAACACTGACCGTTTCCAAGTGGTTATATTGTTGTATATTCTTTCTATCCAGGCCTTGGCTATGCCTGCCTAAACTGCTTTATTAATTGAAAAAAAATCCAACCAAATCTATAGTCAGTTCTAAACTTTCAAATGTTTTTAAGTTTTAAAGCAAAATAAAATCTAATAAATTTCAGAAATTAATTTATGTTGCTCAGTGGGCTTTTAAAATGATGTGACACAGAGGCCAGTTTCTCTTCAAAATGGGAAAGACATGAAAACATGTGATTTAGGGTACGGCATATTTGTGTTGATTTTCATTTTGCCAGTACCAAGTTTATCTTGCCTCTACAAAGTAATGAGGATAGTATAGAAAGGGATTATCTCAAAAGCTTTTAATGTGACAAACATGAAAAAGTTCATAAATACTTTGGCTAGATATGTCGCAATCCATTATGTTATTTACATAAAGATCAAAAACAACAATATGTTTTGGATACAAAATGTGAACGTCTTTAGCAATGATCTAGTTAAATAATTCAATTAAATAAAATTTTAATTTTTTGTAGTTGTAGGTCAGAGTGACCTACCCTCTCTCAAGGCTGAGACAATTATTTTTTCCTTTAAAGTGTCTTCATATTAATTAGAGTTCATCAGTGTATTACCAAATGGAAGTTATGGCTTAAACAGTTACAAACCCAAACCATGATGCCACCACCCCTTTACACCTGGGTTCCATCAAATTGATTAAATACACATGCTATTAATTCAAATGCTTTCTCTGTGAATTAAATAAATCAATAAAGAGCCCATTTCTATCCAGAAAGATGCAAGAGTTTTTGTTGTATTTTACTTCCAATCTTTTAAAGGTGATTAAAGTTTCTTGCAGTTTTCCTTTGGACTTTTCTGCCCTTTCTTGGTAGTGTTTTGCATTGTTTGGCTGAAACATGGAAAGATAGGAATAAAAGAAAAAGTATTACACTAAAGCAGTCAAGGTCCAATGGAAAACATTTGGAGGGCCTTCAGAAAGCGAAGAGATAATGATCAAGACCACGTTAAAAGATTATAAGAAAGTCTTTGTCACTGGAAGTAAAAAGTAAAGAATCGAGAGATGACTCAAGTCACTGTGAGGATCTCACAATGTAAATATGTTTCCCCTTTTGAGGTACCTTCAAGGAAACAGGATCAACGTTTTCCCCAGGGGAGTGTTCTGTTGTGGGCCGCTGTCTGTTCTGTGAGTATAAAGATAAAGAGGAGGGGGATATGGAGCTGTCAATCTCTGCGATGAGAGGAGAAGAGAATTAGGAAGATGAAAAGAGTGCAGAGGAGGAAAAATCTTGGTTTAGTCTGGGTTTAAGTAGGCTGAAATCCCAAGGGTATGTTAGCCGACCACAGAGCTTGAAAAAAGCCTCACATAGAGCGCACACATGCTAATCATGCTACGATTAAGTTCAATTACAGCTTAGTGCTCAGGGCTCCCACTGCCTCGCTCTTTTCATCTTTCCATGTTTTTCATGCATTACCTTTCTTTTTCCAGTCATTGGATAGGCATTTGAGGACATGTTTGTGTGTGTGTGTGTGTGTGTGTGTGTGTATATGCGCGCGCGCTGGGGGAGGGGGTGCGCGTGTGTGTGATGAGGACGAGCTCTGATGGTTTCCATCAGTTCCATCCAAACCACCGCACAACGGGCCCATTATTCAGCTTTCAGTAGTGAGGAGGGAGGAGATGTGAGTGGAGAGAGGAGAATGGAAGAGAGGGAAAGGAAACTGAATATGTAGATACTAATAAATGGAGAACTATCTAACATATCTTAGAAATAATGAAACATAGAAAATCTAATTTGGGCTTTATTTTCTCTATTCCACACAAATCAAGAATAACACGAACAAGAAGAATTACCAAATTTTTGGATTTTTAGTAATACGTTCCTGAATTTGTAACTGATTCATATTTTATCCTTAGTCAGTTCTTGCAGTTCTTAAGCCATCTGGAATTTGTAGCAAATTCCTATGTTCTTAGTTATCGTAACTGATTACTGATTGATTTGCAGGCATTCCTATCTATTCTTAACTCAATCAGGGATTCAGGGAGGATTTTCTTGACCACTCAGGGCCGTTGCACCCCTTAAAACTGTACAAATCTCTCTTCTGCCTTTGGAGCCTTTGGAAGAAAACAAGAAATAGGGAACAAAATAATAAAAAAAACTTAAAAGAACAACACAAAAAACCAAAATAATAAAAATCTTTTTTTAAATAAATAAGAAATGTACTCGTACTCGTACTCGTCGTCTTCCACTTATCCGAGACCGGGTCGCAGGGGCAGCAGACTAAGCAGAGACACCCAGACGTCCCTCTCCCCAGACACCTCCTCCAGCTCCTCCAAGGGGAGCCCAAGGCGTTCCCAGGCCAGCCGAGAGACATAGTCCCTCCAGCGTGTCCTGGGCCGTCCCCTGGGCCTCCTCCCGGTGGGACGTGCCTGGAACACCTCCCGAGGAAGGCGTCCAGGAGGCATCCTCTCGATGTTGAGGAGCAGCGGCTCTACTCCGAGCCCTTCCCGGATGGCTGAGCTCCTCACCCTATCTCTAAGGGAGTGCCCGGCCACCCTACGGAGGAAGCTCATTGAATCCGGGATCTTGTTCTTTCGGTCATGACCCAAAGTTCATGGCCATAGGTGAGGGTAGGAACGTAGACCGACCAGTAAATCGAGAGCTTCGCTTTTCGGCTCAGCTCTCTCTTCACCACAACGGACCGGCACAATGCCCCCATTACTGCGGCAACCGCACCGATCCATCTGTCGATCTCCCGCTCCATTCTTCCCTCACTCGTGAACAAGACCCCGAGATACTTGAACTCCTCCACTTGAGGCAGGAACTCTCCTCCAACCTGAAGAGGACAAGCCACCCTTTTCCGGTCGAGTACCATGGCCTCTGACTTGGAGGAGCTGATCTTCATCCCCGCCGCTTCACACTCGGCTGCGAACCGCCCCAGCGCATGCTGTAGGTCTTGGCTAGAGGGGGCCAGCAGGACCACGTCATCTGCAAAAAGAAGAGACGAAATCCACTGGTCCCCAAACCAGACCACCTCCGAAATATAAAACAAAGTAAATTCTTTCTTTTTAGTTTCTTATTAAATTCTGTGTAACAAGAACGATTTTACATTTTATTGGCAAAACAATCAATTCAACTAAAACATTTTAACTTGAAAATATCAACAGTAATCATTCAAATAACATTCACTCCTGCTAGTCCCTCATCACTTTTAATTATATCTTCATGGAAAATACAAATTGTCAAGAATAGGACCCAAATCATATTTAATCGTACCCAATTCTTAGATGCATTTTGGTATATTTTTAACTGATTCCCAACTGATTCCGGACCTTTGTGCAGTATCCTTAATAGATTCTTGTAAATCGTACTGAATTCTTGATAATATTTGTGAGAAATCAAGACACATTTCAAAATTTATCTTATCTATACTACTTGTGTCATAACTGAATCTTAAGGCATCACAAAGTGGACCAGAAAATGTGCAAAGCTCCAAGAATCCTCAAGATTCCAACAATTTAGCAGTTCTTGGTGATTCGTGTTATTTGTGGTCTGTGTGGAGTAGTGGCCTAAAGGAGACATGATAATGTCTTCTTTCCTGAAAACAGATCTGAAACTAGTTTTAATTAGTACAGACTTGGATGAAGCAGGAAAACTATTTTAGATTCTGACTGATCAAAAGATTAATTTCTTGGCTTAGAGTTTTCATTATCTGACAAACCCACGCAACACTAAGCTTGACAAAATGACAATGTGACTGTAATAAAGTAGTGCAATTAAAAAACAAAGAAAGAAAGACGTTTTGTTCTGTCAAAAGTGATTTCTCCTTTCCCGCCTCCAGAGATTTGAGCAGCAATCAAATTACCACCATAGAAGAAAGGATATGTGACAACTTATGTAACCTAACACAAATGTAAGTATTAATTATTTATTGTGATTCTCTTTGTAAGCTGGTTTATGAGCTGGAATAAAACTTTTCTGGAGTTTCTGTCCAGGTTTATGCTGGTTAGTATGATGGCTTTGTGGACCTTCAATATTCAGGTTCAACAAAACCTTTGTCCATGATTTTAAAAGCCTCATCCTCTCTTAATATTTAACCCAGATACATGATCTCAGTATGATTTATATTTTAGCCTTAGCTCTTTTAACTGAAAGGTTTTGTTCTGGCTAAAAAAAAAAAACTTAAAATGTGGGAAATGCTGTTGCATTACTAATTTAGTGTTTTACCTGCTCCGAAGCGTCTAAATGTCAAAACCATTTAATGTGTGGGATATAACTGTAATCCTTAGAGGTTTGTCTTCAGCAAGTAATTTGTGAACTAAAACTGAAACAATTTTACACTAATTTGAAGAAATAAGCGACACCCTATTAAATATTTAGTCCAATCAAACCAAATCTTCACATCCTTGTCTAATCATTCGTTGGCTAAAGTTCATTTTCCCTAATTTGTATGAATTTATTCAAAGTAATATATGTAGGTGATTTATTGATGAGTATTATAAAACCAAATTTTTTAGTGTGCACATACTTTTCTGTTTGTCTAAAGACATGTTTGTTTAGTGGCAACAACTGACAGTGTTCAGGCCAGTCAGGCTAGTTGGTGTCTGGCAGGACAAAGCATCAGCTCACTGCTGCCTGTAAACAGGCAGACTGAAGAAACTGATTAAAACTGCCCTGCAGCAGGTCGCCACTCTGAGCCAAAACCACTTTCTATTTTGCCACAGGAACAGTATTAGTTGCCATAAATTTAGTTGAGCTCTAGCTGTTGTCACAGCTTCAGTGGTGTAGCACTGCATCCACTTTTATTTACCGACTTCTGCACAGCTCATTTCCTCCGGCACAGTTTCTTGGACAAGAAAATGTGGTTAAAAGTGTTTGGGTTAATCAAATGGGATAAACATGCCTCAACTGCAACATTTTTGTCCATGCTGTATTTGGACTCCATATCTTTAGCAGTCTTGACAATCATCCTACAGTTCAAATTCCCTAACCTGAGTTGTGGATCGCTGCAGCTCCTCAAGATTTCCTATGGGCCTCATGGTTCTCTGACTAATGCACTTCTTGCCTGTCTTCCATTTTTGGTGGACGACCATGTCTTGGGAGGACTCCAGCTGTGTCGTGCTCTTTCCATTTTAGGGAAAACTGTTTTATACAGTGTTTGGTGTTCAAAGCTTGGCGTATTGGTTGGAGGTTGAGAAAAGTCACATTTACATCGTATTTTGATTGACTAAATAAAAATGGTCAACCTTTAATAGTCGTATAAACTAGTTTAATGGGATTGTTGCAATTGTGTTTTACCTTTTGGCCACTTTAGTTCTATCCTTCTGTTTCTACAGCGATCTAAGCAATAATCCCTTTGAGTGTGACTGTAAGCTGATCCGGTTGGTGAGGTGGCTACAGGAAAAAGGAGTCCAGGTTCGACGACGACATGCCATGCTCTGCAACCACCCTCCTGCGCTCCACCAACAGCCTTTGCTCAACATTAGCCTGCAAACCTGTGGTAAGACATCCAAATGTTTGCCCAAAATCTTACATGGTTTTTTAGATGCATACATACATAGTTTAAGGGCTTGCAGGCTTTTCTGGGCCTGCAAGCCATTTTATTAAACATGCATAGTTGACATCAACTGAACAGTCCATTATAAGTAAAAAGCTGCAGAAAGCAGAAGTGAAGACCAACACAGAGAAGGAAAGCCATGTTTGGATAACGCAGCCCTTATCTTGCAGCTCTTCTATCAGACATGAACCTGCATTCATTTCCTGAATCTTTGTTTCGTAGATTAATCAGCTGACCTTATCTTGTCTACACAGACCTGTGACTGGTTCCGCAATCTCCTCTAAATCTCAAAAACAAAGCCAAGGGTGGCAACAAACTTTGATTAAACATCAGAGCTCGTCTTTAAAACTCAGATCAAATGCAATAATATCACATTATTACACTGGACTCATGAATGTACATTTAGACATTAAACTCTTCACTGGCTGACCTTTTCTGCTTGTAAAATCTTCTGTCTCTGGTACAGGTCTCAGCTACGCCGCTTGTCTCGAGGACAGCAGCAGTCGAGGAGGAGGTCGAAGTGAGCTTGTGATCTTCACGTACTCCAAGCCCGGGAACTACACACGTGAACAGTGTAACAGCGTGTGTTTCGGTTTGTCGCACCTCTATGGGGGCTTGGGAGAAAGGCATGAGTGTCTCTGTAGCACAAACAACGAGCCCAACTTCATCAGCGGATCTCACTGTTCGGCTGCCTGTACTAATCGCCATGTGATGACGGTATGCATCAAATTATTATTTTCTGGCAGATACAAACTTCTTAAATGCGAACAATTTTAAATCTAAACCTGCCAGAGGTGTGAATAATTGTGCCGTAACTATACATAATCTCCCTTGCTCAGATTATGCAGCATCGCAACTTCGTAACATGTATGGGTGAATGGCTCCGAATTCTTTCCAGTTTAATGCATAAAACACAGAAGACATTATTTTTGGTCCTGAAAATGCAAGATTAGAGATCAGCGCTAAGCTATACTCAATGAGGACCTTTCCAAAAACATTGCAAGAACAAATGGTTTTCTGTCAAATCCAGACAAAGAAAAATGATGTTCTACTCTTTCAGTAGTTTAGATCATTGAAATAGTGTCATATAAATGAGGCATCTGCAGCTTATCCAAACAGCTGCTAGCAGAGTCCTAGCACCGGGAAAATGAATCATATCAGACCAATCCTTAAATCACTACACTGGCTCCGTTTGTTAAAATGTTGTTGGTCTACATGGCAGAAATTAGTCTTGGATTAAATGTATTTTAGAGTTGTAAACCATGTAGACCCCCCCAGGTCTTGAGAGGTCTCTTCACTCAGTGTTTCTAAGACCAGAACAAAACAAGGAGAGGCAGCATTTAGTTTCTGTGCTCCTCAGCTCTGAAATAAACTCCCTGAAAACCTGAAACTTTTAGGAACTGTTGCCTTTTTAAAATCAGGAACAAAAGCATTATTGTTTATGGTAGCTTTTGTTATGATCCTTGGGTGTTTGGGATTGGTTGTCTTTTTTATTTGTCTTTTGATTACTTCTGAGTTTTTTATTATTGTTTAAAATTGTCTTGCTGTATACTGTTAATTTCAGTGTGCATTATTGTTAGTCAGGTGTTGCCATATTAGTTCATTCCTTTGTATTTAATTTCTTAGTTTATTCTTGTGTTCAGTTTTTTTCTTTCTTTAGTTCAGTCTTTTCCCCTTGATTAGAAGTCTCTTTGTGTTTTAGTTCAGCTTCCTTTGTGTTAATTAGTATCCCTACCTCAGTCTCCCTGCTTTCCTACTACCTCAGCTGCTCCACATATCCTCTGAGTATATTAACTCAACTGCATGTCTTTCTCCACTCTTCCCTCTGTATGTAAGGTCTCTGGCTCCCATTTTTCTTGGCTGAATCTACCTTTTACTCCATCTCTCTGTCACTCTGCCCGTTTCTCTGTCCATGTTACTTGTCGTGTTTTCCTTATGTCCTGCTGTAGGTTTTGTCTTTTGTTATTTTTAAAATCCTTCTATCCACCTTGCTGGTTCCGAGTTCCTGTCTGTACTTTGGTCCTGTTACAACCTCACAACCCTTGACAGCTTTCTTATAAACGTCAATAAATACTTTATCAATCTAGATCATGTCTTAGCATTTGTCCATGTGAAAATGTCCATTTTAACGCTTCTTTTTTATTTAATTTAACATTTTATTCTTGCTCCTTTTATGTCTTGTTCTGAATTTAAATTTTTTTAACCTCATTTCCTTTATTTCCTGCTATGCACTTTGATTGACCTCCTTTATTAATGGTGCTTTAGAAATAAACTTGCTTTGCTTTTAAAACACTAGTCCGTATTAACACCGAAACCTCCACTTACTTACATACTTTCCCTTAACAGGAATGTCGGTGGACTCTGGCCCGTGATGTGTTTGCGGTGGAGTTCTCTGTCTCGCTGAGGCCTCTCCCACTCCAAAGCGTGCACGACCTCATCGTTTTGTCTGCCACCTCCTCTGTCACCCCTGTGGCCCTTTCCTGGAACTTTGGTGATCTATCACCTCGGGTCAACACTACGGGAATGGGTGTCATCACAGCAGCTCACAAGTTTGCAATTCCAGGACGTTACAAAGTCAATTTGAAGGCCTGGGCTGGACACAAGGAGGTTAGAGAGAAATGTTTTGGAAAATGTTTCTCATTCATTCCTTTTACTGGCTTTGTTCACTTACAGTTCAGAAGGCCATTTGGGCTATATTTTAGATCTAGAGTGCCACTCACCTATCTTTTATTCAATGTTTTAGTCTGGAATTGTTCATTAGAGTGAAAAGATCCTACAGCAAACAACTTTTATGAATTAAAAAAAAGGAATTACTGAAGATTCACAACCTTTATATCACTGTGAATTCAAAGCTATTCAAAACTACGGATTCAAAACTATTAACAAAGGCTTTAATAAATGCACATATGCTAACAGTTTTTCAGTGAAATTCCTGCTAGTATGTCCCACTTCAACCCCTTTTTGTGGCATCGACATGCTTCTGACAAAATTCACCCTGCATATATGATCGCTCTTCTTTGTAGAGTTCATTTAAACAGCTTGGAGTCTTCCAGCTGACCCAGACCTTTAAGTATAATCCACAAGCGTATGATATAATTGGAATCAGTGCTTTCTAAAAGTTTACTTTTAGCTTGCTTTGTCTATTCCCAAGCCAGTTTTGATGTGTGTTTATTATTGTTGTCCTGTTAGAACACACTGTTGTCTTCAGGTTTTAACCATCTCATCTAGACTGTCCTGAACAGACGGAAAGAAATTGGTTATAATGTTCAGAAACAAACCAAGTACCACTAAAGTTTTACTCGATTAGAAACTGGAATATACTGTGAATCTATTGTCAATGTGACGTTAGTTTAACATCAACTAAGAGGGAGCTGACCAAGAAAGAAGCCCTTCCCCCCAGAACTGATACTCTTAAGCTCGGCTGAAATGTGTTGCTGCCCACATGGACAAACCATATCCCTTCAAAGGTCTTACTGTCCCACAGGTTGGAGCTATTAGGCCACGCTGACAAGACGACAGGGGTCTAGCTGAGGCTTTCAAACCTAAAAACTCTGTACCTACTATCAAGCATGATGATGGCCGCATCATGCTGTGGCATTTTTTGCAGCCAGTAGTACTGGTACATTGCACAAATTGGATAGGATAATAAAGAGAGAAGGCTACCTGAGAATCTACAATTTCAACTCAGATCAACAGCTCAACAATGTTGCAGCAGGACGATGATTCCAAAATATCCAGAGGATTTTTTTGGAATTGATAAAGCAGGGTAATGGTAAGGATTTGAAAAGCTCTGACTGGGCCTGGTCCGTGACAGACAACCAACCAACTTAAATGCCCACCACCCACCAATGTTAGCAAGAAGAGTCATTAAATATCAAGTAAGAATTATGCCAGAAGTTTGTTGATGGCTACAAAAAAGTGTGTAGGAAAAGTGCAATTTGCTACAGGACTTTTAACCAAATAAATGTATATATTTTAACTTTTTTCATCCTGCGTGAATTTGATAAAGTTATTCAATGCATTCAAACTTATGCATTTAATCATTATATTGATAGATATTGAAGATATGTGTTTTGTCACCAGTCCAACTTGAAAAACCGGTTTAAAGCACTAAAATGTATGGACCCAAAATGAATTTGACATTTGAGGCTTTCCCAGTAAAAAAAAAAAAAAGCATCTTATTTCTGTTTGTTATTCAGGTGTCTGCACACACAGAGGTGACTGTGGCTCTTCCTCCCAAACTGGAGCTGCACTGTCCATCGTTCGTTGTGGCCAACAGGAGTCTGGAGGTCACACTTGTCAGCTGGGGTGGTATTGGCTTAGATGTGAACTGGACAATTTCAAAGAACGATGTCCAGGTTGCCAAAGGTAAAAGAAAATACTAACACAAAAACTCTGTGGAACTAATGACCCTGTGGACATTACCAGTCCCTGTTAGAAATGTTTTCTGAGCATGAACTGCTCTTTTCAGTCAACACCTTTTTGTTTTCTTGATGATGCAGATCTTTGTTAATCTTTAACTAGAATGTGGTAGGGTGTCAGATGGGAAACTGAAATCTAATCTAATTTCACTGGCCTTCATGAAAAAATTTATAAAATGATTTTGTTCAATACCTCTTTTTGAAGGGCAGATATAATACATCTTCATTATTATGAGAAACTTTCAAGTAAAAATGATTAATTAATATCTCCTTTAAAGTCTTGGCTAACACAAAGTTATTTGTTCATTTAATTTGATGTGTTATTGGATTATTTGGAGGGAGGGTCTAAATGATAGAACTATAATTTAAATAGACAAAGAAGCAGAGTCAGATGAAACACCTAATTGGAGAAGCAGACGTGAATATTTAAATATGTTGTGGATATTCAAACTTACCCACTTGCCTTGGGTGAATATGATTGTTTGACTTGAGTAATACTACAGTTTCAGTGTGTCACAGGATTCACCCAAAGTATAATTAAAAAAAAAGTATGACACAATACAATTGCAAAGAATATTTCTGCTCTTTTTATTGCTTGCAAAAATACTTTGTTTTAACAACCATGCTGTCTATGGAGAGCCGTTTCATTCAAAATTAAATAAATACTGCTATTGATAAATCATTAATAAATATTCCATCAAATAAATAAATGTCCCCATGAAATAAAACAAAATAATTGTTAAAAGAAATTTTTATCTTGTTTTATTTAATTCATTTCAAGATTTATTTAATTCACTTAAATATTTATTTAATTTACTTAAAGATTTATTTATTTATTTCAAAATGCAGTTTTATTTTGTGACACTTTTATTTCGCAAAGCTACTTTACGTATTTCAATGACTTTTACTTTTTAACCCCGTTTTTTATTTGAAGCTCTTTTTATTTCATGTTCTTGTATTCAAATGAGGGGGCGGAGTTTTATCTGGTGGGTGGCGCTGGGACAGCAGGGTTGAGCTCAATTCGTGGCTGTGGCCGCCAGAAGCATGCCGGAGGGAGCCAGACCGGCCGTAAAAGCCTGCCACGGCGGTTAACGCTGTTTTTGTGGAAGCTGTTTGTGCAATAAGTCTTCGTCATCCTTTCAGCACGTCATACACACAAATAGTGCCATTTATTTGCCATCTCAAGTAAATACAGCCACCTTATGTTATGGGTCTAACGCTGTTTATTAAATAAAAACCAATAAAGACATCATCATTTAAAAGTAACAGGCATCTCTAAACAGTACACGGTAACTGCATTAAACTACATTTTGAAACATTGATTTCACTGATATTCAGCAAAAGTACCCCTTGCAAACATGCCAGTGCCAGTTATTTGGTCTGCAGTCAGTTTATCATCACAACAAGTCAGAATATGTTTTTTGCTTGATAACGATACACAATGCTGGGGCTGAATCAATTAATCAGATTCATCGATTAATCGATGATTTATGATTAATGATTAATTGATTATTGAAATAATCGTCAACTAATTTAGTAATGGAATAATTGTTAACTTGCTGAAAGAACAACCCACTCAGAGCAGTAATTAGGCCAACATTGTGCAAAATAAATATACATTTTATATTTAAGATGAAAAACTTTCTTTGTCTGTAAATATGCTCTATCCAGAACGACTCCAGTGGCATAGTTTTAGCTTCACCTGGTTGAAATTCTGTAAAAAAATCTCTGTTAAGCACCTTTTGCTACCTGATTTTTAATTAATTAATCGAAAAAATAGTTAACAGATTAATTGATTATCAAAATAATCATTAGTTGCAGCCCTACACAATAGGATATCCCATCCCTATCCCCGAAGCAACTGCTTTTAAACATTTGCTTTTCACAGACATATTCTGCAAATACTGCCAGAAGAAGACACATTGCTGAAGGAACTTTTCCTGTGGCACAGTTTCCAGCAACACTGAAAAAATACATTTTCTCTTTCTTTTCTGCCTTATGGTTGCCAAATGGCAGAAATCTCTGCTATATCTTATTAGCAATGCTTTACAACTGTTGCTTTTCTAACTTCCTGTAACAACTTGCTCTACTGCAGAGTTAACAAGTTTTTACACGAACAAGACAAAAACCTTTGTCTTTCACTTATTTTTCTCCCTAGACATATTGTAGTTTGCACTTATTTAATAGATTTATCTCTACTTTTAATCCAAAACCTTTACTTTTTTGCATGAGCTTCATGACGGTGTTTGTTGCATCTAAGGAATATTTTTGATGTCAGTTGAGCCGCATTTTTGTTTTTTTCTTTCATAGTGTCTACTAAGATACACTTGTCAAGTTTAAGACATTATAATTACTCATATTACTTCAAGTTATTCTCTAATTTACAATTGGATGGTATGTTATGACACGTCTTTTAAACATTTTCTTTTTACATATGTAAACATCTTTAGTTTGAACTCTGTTGATCTTGAGTTAAAAGACTCATAAGAAAAGCCTTATAGCTCTACTAAGAAGAAGAAGTAAAGCATAAGAGATTTACTATTTACTTCTATTTTCTTTTAGATGTTGTGAGGATTTTTGCATGATTTCTTCACAATGAATATTCACGATGATACTAGTTAAATAGCATACAATTTTAAATATTATGTAAAATAATATTTCTTAAAATATTCTGTTTTAGCAGAGAAACAGCTGTCTTTGTCCACAAAGTTGCAAGTATGACTTTAGATGTTCTGAGACTGTTTGCTGTTTTCTCGCCAGCCTTCCCGGACTGTCCGCCGAGAGAAGGGTTGTTACACAGCAAGTCCTCAAGCTGTTTCCAGATCTTTCCAGAGGAGCTGAGCTGGAAGGATGCTCGACAGCAGTGTTTGAGCCGCAGTGGGGATTTGGCTGTGGTTAGGAGTGATGAACTGTGTAACCTGCTGGCACGCAAAGTCACACAGTGAGTGCTTTCTGTCTGTAGGATTGGAAGAAATGGGGCCTTAGTGTTTCTCTCACTGTAATTACATATTGTTTTTTCAATAAATGGTTGGACTGTTTTCCTTTTATTCCCGAGGATCTGTACAGCACAAACCAATACCGTGATTTTGTAAGTTTATGCTAAAGAAAAGAATATAACCAGGATGTGTGGGAAGCTTTCAGGTGATGATCTAATATCCTGTCAGCTCTCTCACACAGTTTTGAACATTAAGTGGCTGCAGCCTGTCTGCAGCATGGTAAAAGAAACAAATGTGGAGCTTCCATTATGTGATAATTTTAGAACTGCAGAAGAAGAAGGTTTGGAGGGTGGGTTGTAAAAAATATACACCCATCAAGCATAAGATTATGAACAGTGACAGGGGAAGTGAATAAGAATTATTGTCTTTTCATCATGATAGCTGTTAGTGGTTGGGAAATATTAGCCATCAAGTGTCATAAAGTGGGTTTTTGATGGACCAATATGTGGGGAAGAACTCCTGAAGATCCAGGTTTAAAGGTAAGACGAGTCTTTATTTTCCATGGCACGACACAGACATGGTAGCCAACACACGAGATTGCACATACGCATAACATAAGGAACCAGCAGGGAACAACGGAAACAAACGGGCTTAAATACAAGACTGTACAGCAGGGGGAACCAATGACAAACGTGACCAGACAATCAGGGGAAAACACAGAACAGGTGTGGGCTTGGGGTGCAGGGAGACAGAAAACAAAAGACTAGACCCGGTAATTTAACAAAAACACAAGCTCAAGAACTCAAAACACAAGCAGGTATGACATCAAGTGGAGATTTTGCTGTCCTTGAGCTGTCGATGTGTTTGAAGCATTGTTAAACTGACCCTGTTTAACAATAGAAGAGTTGTAATGTCTACACAATGTATCATCTTTACTACTGCAGTTCATGATCTGCTGTGGTCAGTATCTCTCAGAAGTGGTCAGAGGAAGTAGCAATAGTGAAACTTTTAATTGAAGGTCCTAGGGATAGAAGACTGGCCGTGTGCTCCGATCCAACCAATAAGCTGCTGTAGCTCCAAATGCTGAAGAATGTATTGCTGGTTCTGATAGGAAGGTTTCAGAACACACAGTTTATCACAATTTGTTGTGTATGGTTCTGCACAGCTGCAGACCAGTCAGGATGCCCAACCTGACCTTTGTACACTACCTAAATCACCAAGCGTAGCAACAAGAACATCAGAACTGGACCACAGAGTAATGGAAGAAGATGACCTGGTTTCAAGAATTCTGTTTTCTTTTACATAACCTGCATCACTTATGTAACGAACACATAGAAACAGGGAGCACTTATGGGAAAAAGCAAAGAGGCAGAGGCAATGCGATGCTTTGGGTAGTGTTTCTCTGGGAAGCCTTGGGTGGATCTTATTTTGTAGCGCCTACCCAAGCATTGTTGCAGACCATGTACAACTTTTCATGTAAATGGTATTCTCTGTTGTCTCTGGCATATTTCAGCAGGTTAATGGACCATGCCAAAATAAAAAACTGCTTTAGGAATGGTTTGATGAGACGAGCAAAGAGTCTGAGGTGTTGACCTGACCTCTAAATTCCCCGGATCTCAATCCAATCAGGAGCAAACTTGTCTGATCTATGAAAGCTCCACCTCATAACTTCCAGGATTTGAAGGATCTCCTGCTAACATCTTGATGCCAGATAGCAAAGCACGGCTTTAGGTGTCTAGTTGAGTCCATGCCTCGATGTGTGAGGGGGAACTAACACCAGTAGGCAGGTGGTCATAATATTATGCCTGATTGTCAATCTTTGACAAAATATTACCCAATATAACCGTTACATTTGTTTTCAGGTTGATGATTTCCTAACCAATATCATTGGTTTAATCTTAAATTTTACAGTGCTGTGAAAAACAGTTTCTCCCAAGATTTCTGCTCCCTGTTTTTTTTTTGTCACACTTCCATGTTTCAATCAGCAAACAAATCTTAGTATTAAAGACAGCCTGAGTAAATGCTAGGTGTGTACTAACACTGACCGTTTGTTGTCTCAAGGCACTTCACAAAAGTCAGGTACATTTCCAATTGGTTATATTATTGAATAATCTATCTTGGCATCGGCTATGTTTGCTTATTCTACTATATTCATAAAAAAAATCCAACTAAATATACAGTCAGTTCTAAACATTCCACTTTTTTAGGTTTCAGAACATAATAAATCAAATTATTTTCCGAATAACTGCTGACTGAAGTAAAAAAGCTAAAATTATATATTTTGATTTAATTATCTTGATGAAGCGTACCGAAATAACACCAAACCTTGACTTTAAAACAGAGATACGGTCAAGTTTGGCTGGGAGTTTGCAGGACCTACATTCAGATCAGGAGCACAAGACAAGTTGCAGGCAGGGAACAGAACACGGAGAAGAAGATAAACGGTACGATCCAGTAGTAAAAAAATACAACCAGCGAGTATAAATACTGAGGTAGGGGAGGAGATTGGGCCAATGAACCAAGGGAATATGAGGCAGCTGGTGAGGACTGCCGAACAACTGATGTAGGGAGAATGAACAGGGAATAAAACATAACTCTATATACAGGAATATAAGTAGTAAACAAGGAGCTAAAGAACATAATTATCTAAACACATAAACTTGGTCTAATATGAATGAACTGAAATAACAGCAACTGAAGGAGAGTGCCTAATTAATACATATGAGCAGGAATCCAGGAAACAACAAATCATCTAAGTGAACAGAATAGGTTAACAATGAAACTAACTAAAGAACATAAACAGTGAGGAATCAGGTCTACGGGACATGTAACACATCTAGCACTGGAATCCAGGAGAGTAAACACAAGCATAACATGATGAATCTAAACATAAACTCAAATAACAGCAACTGAAGAACGTAGGGAAAACAGACTAGAAATTCAGACTCAACACCTATCACAGGCCGATCATGACAGATAGGCACCCAACTGACGTTTCAGTGTACAGTTACACCCCTAATAAATACAAAAAGCAGTTTTCATATTTTAATTAAATTTATTAAGGAAAAAGATATTCAAACTACTCTTGCTCTATGTGAAAAAGCATTTGTCCCCCTAGAGCTAATAGCTGGTTGTAACCCTTGGCAGCAACTGCTGTCAAGTGTTAACAATAACTGGCACTAAATCCTTCAAGTCTCTGTGATCGTTTGTCCCATTCTTATTTGCTAAATTATGCTAATTCAGCCACATTGCAGGATCTCCAAGCATAACAGTGTTTGAGGCAACACTCCGGGATCTCAACCAGATTTAAGTCCAGACTTTGACTTGGCCACTCCAAAGTTTTGTTTTATTTTTATAGCCATTCAGAGTTGCTCAAATGTTACAGAGCCAAATTCATGGTTCCATTAGTTACAGCAAGTCGTCCAGGTCCTGAAGCAAAGCAGCCCCTGAGCATTGCACTACCACCACCCTTTTTGACTGTGGGTATGATGCTCTTCTTCTGAGATGCTGCATTAGTTTTACCCCAGATGTAACAGGATGTACACCCTCCAAAGAGTTATCTTTCTTATTGCTAGACTGATAGATGTCAGTGACTTTTTCTCACCTGTATCCGAATTTCTTTGGATTTGGACATGATGTGATCTGGTAGCCTACCTCATGTTATCAGACATAAGTAGTAATTTTGATAGATTTTCGTGATTCTCCGGGTCTGGCAGTAATCTCAATTAATTTATAATTAAACATATCCACACAGGGCCAGGTGGGTTTGGATAAACAGTTTTCCCTAAATAAATAAAATCATCATTAAAAGCACTGACTGATTTTAAGCTCTGTTTGATGATCTGAAACATTTAAGTGTGACAAAAAAAAGAAGAAAAATTCAGACCCATATTTATCCTCTGTATTTTCCCCTTTGCATGTATCCCTGATACAATTTACTATTGACCGCCCTTGCATTGTGTTCTGTATATCAAGATTATCCTTAAAAGCTCCCACTACTAATCTTTATCCATTGCACATTTGTGTGATGAGCTATTCGTTGATTGAGGTCTGGATCGGCTTTAGTTTGGCAAGAGAATGTTCCTGAGAGAGCTGGCCTGTCGTGTTTGCTGTTTAGGTTAAAGAAATTTGTAAAAACACATCTGTGAAAGCACAGCTGCATTGTGAGCTAAATACCCCACCAGGAAGACTGCACAAGCTCTCCGTATGTGTGTTAATGTGAGGGTAGGGGTCCTGCTCTCTTAGCTTGAAGTAAATTTAAAAAAAGAAAACAAACCGCTGCAGATGGAGCTTGTCTGTGTCTCCTCCTTCACTCTTTTCTCCTCCCTCTTGCTTATATAAGAGGGCTTATACATTTCTATCAGTGATTTCAAATGTTTCTATTTTGCCCCTTAAACCCGTTTCCATTTAATTATTATCTAATGTTGTTTTCAAAGATTACTTTGCTTTTTCTCCTCCTCTATGTGGCAGCTATCTAGGCACCTCAGAATAAAATATTACTTCACATAATCACAAGGTTTTGGTCTATGTTGGATACTTGGTCCCATTCCTTTGAAGTCCAAATAAAGCCTCTTTTCACCGTTATCTGGCAGCAGTTATTGATTTTGGAGAGCAAGTGGAGACATAATTTATCGGCTCTTTTGTGACTCTTTGTAATCAATGCTGTTTTTCAGACTCTTTATTGCATTTTGGAACTAGGGTTTCTTAATTACTGGAAAATCTGTAAATTTTTGCTGCAGGGAGCGAGGCGTGTGGCTAGGCTTGAGCGACGTCGACTCTCCGGGTAAGCTGCACTGGGTAAACGGGTCAGAGGCTCTGGAGGGGGAGGAGGGCCAGCAGCACCGCTCTTCAATCTCTCGTGGAAACGTGTGCGTATCCTTTGACCAGAACGGTCAGACCAGCTCACACCTCTGCGACTCCAAGAGGGCCTATGTCTGCCAATACAATGCCCAAGGTATGCTTACAGAAACACTCTGAACATATGCAAAGAGATGCATTTAATAAAAATGCTAATTTCCTCCAATTCACCAGGAGCACTAAATATGCAAGGTTGATTATATGAATTTTACAGACATTTAAGTTGTCCAGGTGCCCTCATTCTAAGTGTAGGTCAGTCTTTCTTAAAGCTTCTCTCACAATTGGGGCACAAATTGTATAGATTAGTCTATGTGTGAGAGCTTTGACTTCCATCATTTTCATCACTATGAGTAGAATAATAAGTGTTGGTATCCTCATGTTTTCTTTAGCTTCTAAGCTAGGATTCATTGTCAATACTACATAGTACATATCTATACAGTGACGGTAAAAGAGATGCAAACTGCACTTTATATTCTTGGGGGCTTTTTGTACATTTCGAGGGTTTTTTGGATGAACCCTCCATGTTGGTGTCGTCTTTGTTTAATAGATAATGACATTGCAGACTCTGTTGTTTGTGCTTTTGTAAATTTGAGATTAGAATTAAAAATTTTTTTTCAAGATGGCAAAAGCAAGGCAAGTTGTGTTTTCTTCTATTAATATTCAGTATAATTGATTGTTTTACACTTTGCTGTGAATGCTTCTGGACTATTAAGCTACATAGAGTAACTCATTATGCTAAGACTAAGATGGGAAAAAAATTATTTAAATCTGTCCTTTTGACATACATTGTGAATTTGTTTTTTTCTTTATTTCCTTTAATTAAGTTTCATTTTTAAAGATCAAATACATACTCAGTTGTGTCTCCTCTCCCAGTCATTTACAAATCATGATGCTGTCACCACCGTACAGTATTTAATGGATAGTATTCCCTCAAGGTACTTACAATACATAATGTATATATATATATATATATATATATTAATATATATATATATATATATATATATATATATATATATATATATATATATATAGATATATCGATCAATAGATAGATAGATAGATAGACAGATATTTTTCATGTTTTTCCTGGATCTATACAATCTCATAAAAACACCCTACACATATTATTGCATGTTTAAATATCAATTCTTAAGCATCTGGAAATATCGGCATAAGGCTGATTTCCTTCAAGGACACAATAACAGTAGCTGTTATCAGTGAAACCAACAGTGTGTGTGGCTGGCTGCAGTTTTCATTTTTCATCTGTCTGCCTGCTGCATTCATAGTGTTTAATTTGCTCTAATCCGTCTGTCTCCCTGTGTTTGTGTCGCCCTGCAGTAAACAGATAAATCATGTTCTGTTTTTGTTGTTTTTTTTCCTGCCTCAGAGATTGTGTGACGTTCTACTAGGAAATGTTTGTTACTCATTTCTCTAAGTTGGCTTTTCTTCAGAGGCGAATCTGAATGTGACAATATGAGTATAATTTCCCTAATTATCATCAAGTTTTTATGAAAAAGATGTAAATGATTGGAAAAACTAACTAACCACCATTGCTCTTAGTATCTGATTGGACATGCTTTTACAGGAACTTGTGAAACTGGGTCTTATTGGTGAAGCTGGTTTGCTTCTGATCTTGCAGCAGAGATAGACACAAAGCAAACATGATGTGTAGTTTCTGGAGAAATGCTGTTGCTGTCATAATTCAGCTGTGTCCAAAATTCTGCATAGTTATCTGAAACACACATGCAGCACTACAGCAAATCTAATACGGATTTGGACTAGACAGTTTTCATTTCACCAGTAGTAATTCTTCACATTTACACTAATATTTTTTATTTGTTTATTTTTATTTTTGTGGCACTAAATGGCCTTTAATTTGTAAGTTGACCAACGGGGTGGATAGAGAGAGGGGAAGACATAGATGGGTCGCACGCTTTACCCCTTCGCCACCTCTGCGCCCACCAATATTTTTATTTAAACAAACATTTTCTGAAAGCCTTTTCGGACATCACATTATATTTAGTTGTTGGCTGACTGAAGATGCAATTGGATCTCCATGAATTAGAATATCATCAAAATGTGCAGACCACAACCTGACCTGAGTAAGGAATCTAAATGATGTTTCAGTTGGATTTTTTAGCTGAATTATTCATTGTGAACCACTTGTATGGTAGTGTGTCATGTTGCACAATAAAAAAATAACTTTGTATTCTGTTTTTGCCTCTTTAGTACATGTTCCAGATGCCGGAGTTTACATGTTGGGCATGGCAGTCTTTCCTTCCCACCATCCATTGCATCATTTGTCAGCCTCTCTGCTCACTGATCCACAACCTCCCCACAGTGCCATAGAGGTAAAGAAGAATTTCTATTTGTTCATTTAGTTATTGTTGTTTTCAAACTCTCTTCCTTTAAACAATTTTTAAATTTTTTTCCACTTCTAGATGCTGTTGTTTCCTGCGATGAGCTTTGTCCAGGCAGGCCGTCTGTCCTCTTTGGAGATCGTCACCCAGGAGCTAAGTTCACAAATCCACATCAGATTCCAGACTTACAGACCCAAATGCCCCGGCCAGCACCTGCTGCTTCCCAGTGAGTCATCCACTGAAACACACTGAAATACACTGGACATGTAAAAGACTAGACTAATTCCTGCCGAGTTTACCAGCGGGGGTTAAAAATCAAACACGCACACACATATAGACCACCTGAGCCCACACCTCCTATTACACACATATTCTCTTACACTGACTATGCCTGTCTAAAGAAGTTAAGGTAAATGAACAGGAAGGAAGCGTGTGAATGGATACAAAGTATAGCCAAACTTGAGAGGAAGGCAGGAGATCAAATAAACAAGGTCCTCTCCCTTATAAGCTCTTCAGTCATCAACAATCCCTACACTCAGAACAATATATATGCAACAGTCCACAGAAACACGGCAGCGTAGATGCGCCTTAGTTACAGAAGTATAAAGCTATTAACAATTTTAGCACATTTAGCTTGGTTATCATTACTTACAGATGTCCGTGTGATTTTTCTTGAGAATGTAGACCATTACCTCTACTCTGACTTTTCCAAAAGTTTGCAAACATTTCCAAATTGAAAACTTAAAATAATAAAGCAAAGCTGTGAAATGTTCAGCCTTCCTGAAAAATCAGTTGAAAACCGGCCAAGGTTGCAAAAGTATGAGAGGGTGAAAGAGTGAAATGATCTGGAACCACCAAAGTCTAGCTCTCTAATTCTTAACCCTTCTGACTTCCTTTTTAAACCTCTCAGTTACTAATAATAGCTAAGTTTGAATCATCTTCCCACAGTAACTACTTCCACAGGGAAGATTGTCGTCGTGACCTGTACTACATGTTCATTGATTTTTGAGTTACCGCGTGCTCAAATAGAAAATCGGGTGATTAAAATGGAGACACGCTTATCTGAGATTTGAGGCAGATTTCTGATCTCTGGTTTTTACAAAGCTTTGACCATCTAAGTCTGATTTAAACTTACAAAATGATTCCAAGTCGACATTTTAAACCGTTTAGCAGTTCCCAACTCAGCATAGTTAGCATTACTAACAGCAGTCTCTGTGTATATTCCCTAGAGAGTGAACCTAATACATGTTCTGTCTTAGGTTGCGGAGGTCCAGCTTGCGCTGCAGTTGCTGTTTGTGCACCCAGCCACACGTTGACCAAAGATCTGCCGTCATGCCCCGCGGCAGAGCAGTGGTGTCCTTTCCAGGGACGTTGCCTGGCCCTTTCCAATCCATGCCACCCATCTTCCTGTACTAACTGCACCCGAGGTCATCACCTGCCACCTGGGACATCGAGGCCCCAGTACACCTTAAAGAATGAAATTGTCTTCACTCTCCAAGCAGGACCAGCACATGTACTGGTGAGAAGACTTGCTATTCAAAAGCTTAGTTTGAATTCTATTTTAGGTTCTCTGCAGCTTTAAAGTCTGGATTCTGTTGCAGATTCAAGACCAACTCGAGGACATCCTGGTCTCACCTGGTGATGTAATCGCTCTACAGCACGATGGTGGCCCATCATCTCTTCTTCGGTGTCAGTCCTCTCCACAGTCACCATGGCAACAGCCTGTCTTAGCTCTGAATTTATCGGAGTGGTTCTGGATGAACAACACCAGACAGTCAGCAGATTTCCCAGATCTGAACGTGGAGAATTTTGTGAAGAATGGGGAGGGAGGCTGGTTGGAGGAAGAAATTTGCTCTATCAGAGTCCTGTATGTGGGACAAAACAAGACCCAGCTGCAGGGATCCCAGCTGTCTGCTGGTCTACCCCTGCCTGGACTTTACAGCCTGCTGGTAAGTCATCAGTTCTCATATGATTACCCAGCATGCATCTGATAGGTAGTGCTAAAAGAGGCCACTTAGGAATGCTTGACCTGAAGCGTAGAGCTGTTCATGGATGAATTTGTACATTTATTGCTGAATAACTTGTTATTGGGTTTTTGTTAAACCATGATAAATGAGCCAAACTTTAACTGCAGGTTTCCGCCACTGAGCCATCATACCCGTCTTCAGCATCATGTCCTCTCCGAGTTGTACCTCCCCTCGGTTTGACAATCCTCCACCCTCCTTTGAATAACGGCACCCTCTACATGCAGCCCAACAACACCCGGCTCGTACTCCGCGTGCAGTCTCACTATGAGACGAGGGTATCTCGGCGAGGCAGCGATCATAGTGTGACCTTCCAGTCAGAATGCCCCGCTGAGTTTTTGTCCAGTCCAACTGTCTGTGAGCCTGTGTGGACCTCAGGGTCGGCAGTCGAAGTCTCAGAGCCTGTCTTGTATGCGGTGCTAGATCTGAGTCTAAGAGATGAGGAACATAAAGGTCCAGTGCAGGTGGAGCTGGAGGCCCATAATAATGTGACAGAAGCCAGCCTAACTGTGGTTGTCCACCTGGAAGAACCACTCCAAGGGCTGGTGGTGCAGCCAGACCCAGAACACAGGGTCCTGATGGAGTCAGTTGTGGTAAGTTTGTACTTCTTGTCAAACTGCTGTGCTGGTTGACGAGGTTTACATTAGAGTGCCCTCTGTCTGCATTTCAGAGCTACACTGCATTGGTGCTTAAAGGTTCTAATCCAACATTCAAATGGACTGTGGATGATAAGCCCTACTTCACCTACTTCAACAGTGTTCTCAACGTGATCTACCAGAATGCTGCCATCTACAAGCTCACAGTGAGTCTTTTCTCATCTATGCCTGTGGCCAAGGTATGACCTTTTTAATCGCCTTTTGGTCTTGAAATACTATTTTCAAACTATTTTCAAAAATAGAAATGGCAAAATTAGTATCTATGTGGCAGGCTGTTGGTAGCCTGTTGGTTTGTTCCCTAAGAGTGCCTAAAGATCCAATTTTAAGTTCTTGTCTGTGTGCACACAGCACTGGTTCACCGTTTGAGTTTAGGAGCTTTTTATGCCTGAATGTTCAAAGTTTAGTAGATTCTAAAACCTAAATAAATGTAGTAAAAATAGTCTGCAGGGTTCCTTCCCAGTGTTGTAACATTGAATTTGATTTTAGTATTTTCCAAGTCTGGGTAAGTATGGAAAGGATCTTCATCGTCAAAGGATCGACAATAATGGATCAGTAATGTTGGCATACTGTCAGAATAGTTTAAGCCAAAAACCATTGATTTAGAGTCAAAAATAGCTTTAGTTTAATCCCTGAAACACTTTTTACTATATCTCATTCTTGAAAGTAATATTTCCTTTTTTTTATCAGAAGCTTGTAATATTAAAGTTGGACATGACCCCAGACTACTGACTCCTATGAACTGTCCTGAATCTCTTCCAGGTGACAGCCACGAACCACATCAGCACACTGACGAGGCATTTCAACATAACCGTGGACCGATTGCAGCCAATGACTAACCTCACAGTGAAGGGGGTCCCGGACGTGGTCCCGCAGGGGTCCAATCAGACTCTCACCACCTCTGTGCTTGTGGACATGTCTGTGCCAGCCACCTTCCGGTATGATCCATTGGGGGAGGCCCATATGATCAATGAATTATTAATATACAGCCTTACAGATATACTCTGTGATCTTTTACTGTTTGAATAAAGTAAATAAGTTGTCCAACTCCTCAATCTGTCTCTTTTTCCTTTCATTTTTCAGCTTTAAACATCCTGTGTGCCATACTAGCACCACAGCAGTCGAAACAGAGCCCTAAATTTATAACCATGTGGTCAGGGAGGATTGCTGACAAGAATTTTCCCCTCTGTTTCCCAACTGTTTCCCCAGTACTTTTCTTATTTTACCCACTTTTTTACTCCTTTTTTCCCTAACCTCCTGTCTTTGGAGTACTTTTTCTTTTCCCCTTCCACTCCTATCTTGTTAGTCTAAGGAGCCTTAACGTTTGTTCTTTCCATTTGTTCTTTTCCAAACCCTTCACTGAACTCTTTGTCAGAAAAGATTCACATTTACCAGTCCATTGTAAATATAATGTACCCAAACTGCCATCAAATGGAGTGAAAAAGTAGATCCTGTTTTGAGGTCCTTTCATCATGTCTTGTCCTCTGCAGATGGTCTTTTGGTGACGGCGGATATGAGGAATTTGAGTCAAAGCCTCCGTATTCTCCTTCTCTCCTCTGTCCGGTCTCCCCTGGTCAAATTCTCCTGAGCAAAAACATCACCTATATCTACTCTCAGCCAGGTATGGCCTCCTTGAACCTGTCAGATAATCAAGATAAATGACTCAAGCTGAAGTCTAGCACAGCGTTTAAAGCAAACCCCGAGACTTTTCTATTGAATCAATCAGATTTACTTTAGATGTTGTTTGAGCAACATACTTGTCACCAACCTGATCCAAAACTGGTGAGAGATATTCTTCAACCAGCATTTGTCACAAGTAAACCACTGTGATTATGTTGGGAACAGCATGTTCAACAGGTTAGAGGTCAGGACTGCAGACCAGCCAATCCATCCTTAAAACCCGCTTGGTTGGGAGGAACATTGACTTCTTGAAAGATAGGGTTCAGTCCTTAAGAGTGGAGATGCGGGATTGCCGCGGGTTGCAGCTCAATATCTCTCTGCACTGAGAATGTCTCCAGTGATGACGAGACTTGTTTTCCTTGTGAAGGAGATGCCGTCCCACACCATCACACTACCTCCGCCAAAAGCTGTTCGACATAAGCAGAGAGGGTTTGGCTCACATACTCAACTCTTCTGCTTAAGCAACCAATGGATATTTCTTACAAATGTGGCATCATTAAAATGGGAAATAAACAGCAATATAAGATTTCTTGCCAAGAAGTATTGTTACAATAAATAATTACTAGATTAGACACAAATGTCCTTAATTTTTGTGCTTAATTTAGATAGAAATATCTGGCATAACAATATGTTAGGGTTGTTAATTTTCAGATAACAGTGAAATTAACTAAGGTTATACTGTATTTTTAGAAAAAAATAAATACATAAAAAGGTAAAGAAATATGGAAAACCCCTATTTAAATAACTGCCTTTATATCTTGGCAATCCAAATATATTTTATTTATTTTCAAAATTTTTTCTGTTTGAACAAAACTGAAATATTATTTTGAAGGTTCAGAAACAAAATGGCTCTTTGAAGCATAAAGGTTGAAGACCCCAGAGCCATTATTCCAGACAGCCTCAGAGGGAAGAAGTAAAAGAAAAATCTTGTCACAGTCGGAAAGAGAAGAGCATTTGTTTGGCTGAGTTCAGTACCACTGCACTGTCGAATCACTAAACTGTTTGAGGAGATACAAGTAGAACATGGCATTCCCTCATTTTAGGAATACCCAATATTCACAGATATCAATCAGATGGAAAAATTCACACAAACATATTTGACAGTAGGGCGCGGCGCTGGTTGTGTAGGGGTTAGCGCGCGACCACATATAGAGGCTATAGTCCTCAAAGCGGCCGTCCCGGTTTCAAGTCCCGGAACCGGCGACCTTTGCCGAATGTCTCCCCCTCTCTTTGCCCCTCCTTCCTGTCTGCCTACTATCAAAAATAAAGGCCTCTAGTGCCGAAAAAATATATATATATTTGACAGTACAATGACTCTATGGTACCAGATTTACACCTCAAAACATTTGTTTCGGCTTTAACATCAAACAAACTCATACCCCTGGCAGGTAAATTTAAGGTAATCTTTTGATTTTAACAACACTTTTCTTCCTTTCTAAAAGTAATATTTGCCCAACAAAAGTCCAGACCAGAATCTTGTAGAGAATATGTGGAGAGAGCTAAAGATTAGGGTGATGACAAGGAAGGAAGCCTTCCAGACGTCACCAGAGCTGAATCATAACACATGCAAGAACCATTATCAGTGATTATAAAAAGGGTTTGATTGCTGTAATGCCAATAAAGATTTTTTCAAAAATTATGGAGAGGAGTATGAATAATTGTGTCATTCAATTTTTTTATAAAATGTAAATAGAAACAGATTTAGTAGTTATTAACAGAATTTTTTGTTCAAAATGTATAATACTTTTACGTTGTTCTATCATTTGAGAGATGTCTGTCTTATTTCAAATCAAAAACAAACTTCTTGGTTGAATAGAAATAATGCAAAATCCAAATCTGCCAGAAATATATTTTTTAGCTTTCCGTCTGTTCTGTCAATCATTCGCCACAGTGTTTACTAATACCAGCTGATCAGCTTGATTCTAGTGCCTCTTGTGATGTCATCGACCTAAAAAAACAGCAGAAGAAGCCGTTTTTTCTGCAGTGCACGTCTTACAAACTTTGCAGTTTCTGCAGCTGGATTTTTATGGCCAGTGTCTATCTGTTTATAAAAATAAACCAGTGGATATTATTCTTAAAGCATTCATCTCATTCTCTTTTGTTGACCTCTATGTCTGCAGGTATTTACACAGCGCTGGTGTCTGTATCCAATCGCTACGAGAACATCAGCCAGAGCATCAACATGAGCGTCTACAGCATCCTGACCCGTGTTGACATACAAACGGAACCACAGTTCCTGCTTGCGGGCAAATCGGCCGACTTCGAGGCCCATCCTCTTCCCTCACCTTACGGCATACACTACAACTGGAACTTTGGGGACGGCTCCGCCCTCAAACAAGGTCGTCGTGTGGCGCACACCTTCTCACAGAGCGGTGTCTTCAACGTCTGTGTATCAGTAAACAATACCATCAGCTTCACATCGGCCTGCGCAGAGATATTTGTGTACGAGGAGATCGAGGACCTGACAGCTCAAAGCTCCTCTCCCACAGAGCTCCAAAGCCCAACCACAGTCTGGGCGCACCTCGGTTCTGGTAACAACATCACATGGATGTTCTCAATGGGGGACGGCACCATCTACACTACATCCGAACCTCGCAAGTCGCACAACTACATCAAAGAGGGCAACTACACAGTAAATGTGACCGCCATGAATGCAGTGAGCTCCGGCTGGACACTGCTGACGGTTCACGTGTTCGTCTTCCAAGTCATAAGAATGGAGCCTTCCGTATGTGTCCAGGAGCGGACCAAAGTCAACTTTCAGGCCTGGGTGTCCGGTAATGCAACGATTCACCTATATCAGTGGAGTTTTGGGGATGGAAGCCCCAATGAGACACATCAGGGCAACCCCAACATCTCACACACCTACCAGTCGAGTGGGAACTACCACCTCTCTTTGCTCCTTTCCAGCGGAGTCAACAAGGCCACCAAGGCCAATTTTTTCAACTGGGTGTGTGTACAGCCAGCTTTGACTAACGTCAGCTTCGTTCCTGAAAAATCACACTATGCAGTTGGGGAGGAAGTACATTTCAAAGTGACTGCTGAGCCAGAGTTCAACTACAGCTATCGGTGGGACTTTGGTAGAGAGGAAGATCCATTTCTTATCCATGGCTCTGGAAATGTTTTAACAAAGTATAAAAAGCCAGGTCATTATTTGGTAACTGTTCATATTTTCAACAACATCTCTGCCAATAATGGCAGTGCTGTTATTGACGTCCTGGTGCCCATTGGACCGATCTTGATTCGTCACAATGGGACAAAGCACAATAACCTGTCACGAGGATTTTCATACACTTTCACAACTTCTTCCCTGGCCTCTGATGTCACTTACACCTGGAGTTTTGGAGATGGAAATGTGCTTACAGGCCAGAGTATCCTCTATACATACAACGTGTCTGGGAACTACAATATTACATTGAAAGCTGCCAATAGTGTTAGTCAGAATGAGACTGTTTTACTGGTTACTGTGCTCGCACCGATCCTGAGACTGAAAGTGAACGCCAGCTTAGTAAATGTCCCTCTGAATGCCTCGGTCTACTTTGAGGCCTACAAGGAGGAGGGAGATGGCGTACACTACTCTTGGATTCTGTGTGACCGCTGCACCTCTATCCCAGGGACACACACCATGTTCTACACCTTTCGCTCCATTGGCACCTTCAACATCATTGTGATCGCAGAGAACGATGTCGGAACAGCGCATGCAAGCATCTCTTTGTTTGTGCAACGGGAGCTGGAGGGTCTGCGGATTTTGGCCGAAGACATCAAAGGAGGTGGAAGCACGGCGCTGGAAAGCTGTTGCTATGCAACAAACAGTGTTCTCCACCTTCAAGCGGGATTGAAGGAGGGGACCAACATGACATTTAGTTGGAACGTTGTCAGAGACCTGGATCCTGACAGCTCATTCAATGCAAGTGGGAAAATGGTGGAGCTAAACTTCTCAAAGCCAGGACCCTGTGACATCTCTCTACGAGCAGAAAACCTCCTGGGTCAGCTTCTGGTCAACAAAACCATCTATTTTGTTGAACCACCTGCAGGTGTTTCCCTAATGATCAGCAACAACCCAGTTGCCACTGGAGTTTCAACAAACCTAACTGTAGAGATTGTGAAAGGCTCAGATCTGCAGTATCGGTGGTCTATAGATGGAAGGAATCTACAGTGCACCGAACCCGGGTTGACCTACACCTTTAATAGTCCAGGCATAAAACAAGTTTCTGTGGAGGCTTTTAATGAAGTTAGCTCAGAGATCAAATCAAAGGTCATCCACGTCCAAGATAAAATCTCTGGTTTAAGTTTCTCAGGACACAATGACCAGGATCAGAGTTTCGTGGAAACCGGAGTTGGCATCTCTTTGGAAGGGCAGGTGAAGACGGGAACTGATGTGAGGTGGACGTGGCTGGTGGAAGGAAGAACTAGATCAGGTCGGCAAACCTTCCTGAATTTTACTGAGCCAAAAACAGCCATCGTTACTCTGAACGCCACTAATGACGTTAGCAGTGAAACCTTTTCCAGAGAGTTCATTGCTCAGGATGGAATTAAGGTGGAACTGAAGGCAAGTAAGAGCTTGGCAGCAGTTAACGAAAAGGTGGAGTTCACCACCCTTCTGATGGGGGGTACGGACGTCCACCTGATCCTTATCTTCAGCAGCGATGCCAAAATCTACCCTCAGCCGAACAAAACCTACACTCACGCCTTCAGCAGGGTGGACACCTACATGGTGAATCTGATCGCTTACAACAAGGTAATATCATCACAGATTTATTTATTAAGACATGTCTCTTCTATTGTCTACTTTAAAGATTTACCCATAATGCTTTGTGTCTTAAAGATGTATTTTCCTACTTTTTTTTTCCCTATGCTGGAAATGTACCTTTACACATTTAAACGTACACAAAAATAAGCATACAGCCACCCTTTTCTGCCAAAAGTACCAAATGTATTGCATAATTCCCAGATGTAACAGTTTTACCAGTGCTAAATAATCTTTACATTATGATTGTCCCAGGATAGATTTGTTTGTCCTTATACAGATCCAGGTTGTTTCTGACTTGGTGTATAGGCAGTCGGATACTACATTTAATTTAAAGAAAGCCATCCTATGTATATCCCTGTAGTAAAATAAAACATTAAATTTAATTAACTGTATTTTCAAAAGTTAATTTGCTTGATAATAGGTTGGGTTCTTTATTTTCCACACCTTGCCTGTTCATTTTGTTTGTTACTAAAAGGTTTTCTGAACAATCAAACCGGTCCTTTCTTTTAGTACCAGAAAACACAGCACGCTGCCTTAAACCAGCTTATCGGCAGTATTCAGCAACAGGTGGGCGAGAGGCAGCGCTGCATTACTCTTAGCTCCATGCAGTTTGTGAAAAATCAGGTCACTCCTGCACTTTTTAGGGTTTTTTTTTTACATTTTGCGCGTCTTTATACCTATAACTGGTCCACATCTAGTCTACAAAGCATTTGGATTGTGCTCCGCCAATAAAGGTCTGGACATTCCTGTCGATTTTTTTCCCCAAGAGCGAATGAAATTTTGTCCCCACCAGTTTCCGCAGGTCAGCCTCAATGTGCGGCTCAAATGCAGAGATAACAGGGTCTAACCCAATCATGTTTCCTCTTTGTCTGGAACGGACTTGTTGATAATTTTGCTATTAACATATTTTTGTGTGTTTCTAGTTAATCGTTTTTTTTAAAAAAAAGTAAAAAAAAAAAAACACTGGTAGAAAATGTTTTTCAGCTTTTCAAACTTAGAGTTTTTCTGTCACTGTCATACATTTGAATGACTAGCTCTTCAGCTGCTCAGAGCAAGTCACATGATACAGTCAGACAGGAGCCTGCACCAGCCAATACAGTCTCTCTTCCATTGTGAACATCATTTGAGTCAAATAATTGGGATAGCACGGGAACATCTCCAGTTCACATTTCTTATGTTTAATGTCATCTGCAAATCATCAGCCAAAGTCGTTCACCTCACAGCCGGAATTAAACTCCTTGTAAAATTTTTATGTGGAAAGTTGAACTTTATAGAGCCATGAAAAACAAGAATAAGAGGTCTGCTTCAACTAAACTGGATCTGCATGTAATAAATCATAGGGTCTTATGTTGTGCGTGACCCTGTGTGTTGTTGACGTTACACGGTGGTTGTTTAATTTTTGTTCTTCTCTTATCCACAACACAGTGTCAATGGTTGATGGCAAACACCTGCTTCCCATTTGATCAGCAGTTGCAAGCCTGTTATTTGGATACGTTATTGATTCATTTCATCCTGGATTACTCTGATGGGTAAAAATCTGGATAATTTAATCCCAAAGTACAGCACAGGGAAAAGAGCATCTGCCCCATCACAGACTTCTTCTATTTTTCTTTTATCTCACGCATAAATTCAGTTTGGTTCAAAAATACTTCATTATTCCCAAAGGGAGATTTCACCACATTTCCATGTTTTCTCTATTTGTGGATCATAGATCACTGCGAGTCTCAAAGTCTCAGAAATGACTTTGTAACCCATTCCAGACTGATAGATTCCCATTTGTTTCTTATCTGTTGCTGAATTTCTTTAGATCAGGTCATAATGGTGTTGCTTTTTGTGATCTTTTCCTCTACTTCATTTTGTCAGACAGGTTCTATTTAAATGGTTTTCTGATTCTACAGATGTCACAGTATTTTTTTACAGCACTGCATGTACCAAAAGTTTAATGTCAGGCATCATGCTTTTGACTATTTATTAATCTTTATATTTAGTTTTAGAGGTACATTTCTGTCCAGCTGATGTGTGCAGCTGCAAATTAATATCTTTGTAAAAAAAATTGAAGCACCAGAACTCTGAGCATGAGTCGGACACAAACAGTACAGACCAAAAGTTTGGACACACCTTCTCATTCAAAGAGTTGTCTTTATTTTCATGACTATGAATATTGTAGCTTCACACTGTATGCATCAAAACTATGAATTAACACATGTGGAATTATATACTAAACAAAAAAGTGTGAAACAACTGAAAATATGTCATATATTCTAGGTTCTTCAAAGTAGCCACCTTTTGCTTTGATTACTGCTACGCACACTCTTGGCACTCTGTTGATGAGCTTCAAGAGGTAGTCACCTGAAATGGTTTTCACTTCACAGGTGTGCCCTGTCAGGTTTAATAAGTGGGATTTCAAGCCTTACAAATGGGGTTGGGACTATCAGTTGTGTTGTGCAGGAGGTGGATACAGTACACAGCTGATAGTCCTACTGAATAGACTGTTAGAATTTGTATTATGGCAAGAAAAAAGCAGCTAAGTAAAGAAAAACGAGTGGCCATCATTACTTTAAGAAATGAAGGTCAGTCAGTCCGAACAATTCAATTCAATTCAGTTTTATTTATATAGCACCAATTCACAACACGTTGTCTCAAGGCGCTTCACAAAAGTCAGGTACATACATTCCAATTAATCTTAATCGTTGAACAGTGCAGTCAGAGTTAGTTATTTATTCAAATTGGATAAAAAGTTTTTCTGTCTAAGGAAACCCAGCAGATTGCATCCAGTCAGTGACTTGCAGCATTCCCTCCTCCCGGATGACCATGAACAATTGGGAAAATATTGAAAGTGTCCCCAAGTGATATTGATATTAGTCAATTTCCAAGTTTGGATTAGTGTGTATAGAGCATCAGAGTGTGGAAAAATATCTTATCCTTCCTTACCATTCTTGTTTACTTTCTTTATTTTCTTCCATCCTTCCTTCCTTATTGCCTGCTCATTGTACTTCAGGACTTCAGCCTTTGTGTGGGAACCATGTAACAATTTGTTCAAAATGTTTTGCAAAGGTGCTCTTGTTTATGGCTGTAAGTCTAATGAAAAATAAATCAAAGTGAATTTTTTTCTATTCTTTATGACAAACTAGATCAAATATATTAGACGCAACCTCCAGATTGATGTGATGGAGCCGGTGAGTGGGCTTTTCATCCAGGGAATCAGCCCAGCCATCCCTGTGGGAGTGAAGAGGTTGTATGTGGCCGACATCGTGACGGGCAAACCTGTTAGTTTCCTGTGGACATTTGACCTGCACCACCTCAAAACCACATTCGTACATGGCAAAGAGGTTAGATTGCTCACACATTAACTGTTCTCAGATTTTAACATCAGGGTCAGAACAGGACAAACAGCTTTCAACTTCTCTCAATGACCTCAGGTGCACTACACTCCAGAAGAACCAGGCCTGTTGATCATCTATCTGGGAGCTTTCAACAACATGGATAGTCAGAACATCACCGAGCGCATACTAGTGCAGAACCTGATTAAGTCTGCTGACCTTTATGCAGTGCCGCAGGATACTTTTATCAACAAGACAGTTACCTTGATGGCCTCTATCACTCCCAAATCCAGCCCCGTGGACTGCTTGTGGGACTTTGGGGACGGCTCTGTGACAGTCCACAGCAACACCAGCACTGTGCACTATAAGTACAGTCATCCAGGACACTACCTGGTTCAGGTAAGTCCATCTATATGTTTCCAGCAGTTATCTGTCTATTGACCACTGAAATACAGTGGCACAAAAAGGCTTAAGCTTCCCCACATTTGTTACCTTACAGCCACAAAACTTATTGTATTTTTGTTGATTTTATTCACTAGAAAGTAGAACCTAATTGTGAAGTGGAAGGAAAATGAGTCACTTGCACATTTGAATAGAAATTGTTTTGCAAATTAGCTGAAGCTCAGATTGGATGGAGAACCTCTGGGAACATCACTTTTCAAATCTGGCCATGGATTCTTAATTGTATTGGACTTGTATCTGGACTTTGACTGGGCCATTGTAACATCAATACCCTGGCTGTATGTTAAAGGCTGTCCTGTTTAAAGGTGAACCTTTGCCCAAGTCTCCAGTCTAACAGCTAACAGGTTTTCTTCAAGGGTTGCCCCATATTTAGCTCCATCCATCTTCCCATCATCTCTGACCATCCTTCAAGTGTCATTCATGATAGTTGAGCTGGACCCAAATGCACACAGGAGAGAGGCAGGCGCAGAATGAAATGGCTGAAACTGAGGAACATAGAGACATCAGGGAAACCAGGAACAACAAAGAGCAACTGAACACAGGACCCAGGTCGAGCTTAACAGCAGAAACCAGCAGAGAATGACAAGGAGACTTGACCCTGAGGAGGTTGATTGCTAGATTGAACACAGAGGGGTCTAATTAGGGAAACATTCAGAGCTAAATGAGGGAAAATGACTGGAGTGAACAGAATAAATACACATGGAAACTAATCTGCACAGAAAAGCTAAGGAACACCAATCAGAATCTAAATACATGAAATACTAAAGAACAGAACACAAGTAAGCAATATGAATCTCAAAAATAAGGAATGAGCTAAATATTAAAACACCATGTGTGACAAAACTAAACATCAAAATAGAAAATAAAAAAAGTCCCAAGCTAATCTGTCCCTGCTGAAGAAAGGGTGTGAATATTTGAATAATACTAATTTCACAGAAGCTAAATGTAAAAACTTTACATCCTCTCATCCTTTTTTAAACACTTGCTTGTCTCTTCCCTGCCAGGTAAACTGTAGTAACCTGGTGAGCTGGGTGTTGGCCCAGGTGGAGGTAAACATCAGAGTTTTAGAGTGCGAGGAGCCTGAAGTGCAGATCTCTCAGTCCCGCCTGGTTATCTGGCGTTCCCAGCCTATTTCAGTGGAAGCCAGTGTGGACATGAAGGGCTGCCTACGCTACGGAGCTCAGTACCTCTGGCAGGTGTTCTCAGAGTCCTCCTGTGAAAATGAAGAGAGCCCCTTACCCCCTGGACTGGAGTCTCAGTTTCCTCCCAGCGAAGAAATCCGCCTGCCTGTGGAGGTGGATTTGCGGCGGCTACAGCTGCTGCTGCCAAAGATGGCTTTGGCAGCAGGGAACTACCGCTTAGTGTTTTCTCTGTCGTATGAAGGCGTGCCGCTACGGAAAGCTGCCTGTCTGCAACTCATTATCATGGCTGCTAAGTGAGTACAAAAACACGCTTTGGTTTTTATGAAGAAAGAAATCTGCAGAAAAGAGAGCTTAGATTTGGGGCTCATGATATTCCTATTGGAATGCTTGATTAGAGGAAAATTTTATTTTTAATTTTAAAGGAGACCAAGTAAAAACAATGACAGTAAATTCAGCCCAGTGGCATAAGCAAACCACATCCATGCCAGAAATGTATTTATCTATTCAAATTAACTATTTCTGTTTAGTCTGAAAGAAAAAGTTGAACATTTCCTGAGCAAAAATTTCTGTTGCCGGTTTACTCCATGGATGGTTTCACGTATCACTCCTGCAGCAACATATTACCGAGTTTTTCACTATTTTTCACCATTTTTTCATATCAGACTGAAGCCCATTATCGAAGGAGGGACCCAACGGGTGTGGTCCAGAACGCAGGACCTGCAGCTCAGTGCAGAGCAATCCTATGACCCCAACATGGACCCAGACAGCCAGTCTCTACTACATTACATCTGGGAGTGTGAAAGTACCTCTAAGGTATTTCTACTGACACGTCTGGTCTGTCTTGTTGGTGGATTGTTTATAAACAAACAGAACTAGAACTACAAGCAGTTATGGTTACAAAATCACCTGTGCAATTTCCTTTCTAAGAGTTTCCTTTTTGACGTTCATCCAGGAAGTTTAAATGTAAACAAAGTCACGCACGTGGCACGTAGCCCACCTGGGCGTGCGTCGCAGTAGTAGCACGCCCTGTGAAGTAGCACGTGGAAGGCTACGTTCGGTCTCTGGGATCTTCTCGCAGGGGGGAAGTTCCGAGTGACCAGTGTGACTGGCAGTCATCCAGGAATTCACAGAACCATATCCGTTCTGTTTCATTCCTTCCTGACTGCCAGTGGCAGTAAACAAAGTGGATGACTTATGCCGGCAATGTCACGAGGAGTGCAGTACTCACCCACCTCTCAGTCAGGAGAAGGGGCCAGAGGCAGGATTGCCGAAGCCAGTGCGGACTCATGTGCCACATTGAGGCGGTAGAAGCGTGCAAACGTGCACGGAGTTGCCCATGACGCCGCCGCGCAGATATCCCCCAGTGGCATGCCCCTCAGTGCCGCCCAGGACGTAGACACACTCCTGGTGGAATGGCACACAACACCAGAAGGGGCAGCTGCCCCCACAGACTCAAAAGCCAGCGCAATAGCATCTATGACCCAATGCGACAGCCTGTGCTTAGAAAGGGCTCGCCCCCTATTATGTCCCCCGTGGCACACAAACAGCTGGTCCAACTGGCGGATAGCGCCTGTGGCCACCATGTACAGCTGCAATGCCCGGACCGGGCACAGCGTGTTAGGCAGTCTCTGTTCCTCGGACTGAAACGGGGGAGGGCAGTATGCCCCCAGTTCAATGGCTGTATTCACATAGCCTGGGGGCAGAACATTAGGGGGCTATGTTCGGCCACAGCATTACTCCGGACCCCCCTGCCTTCCAATGCAGGCAGGTGGGGGTGATGGCGAGTTCGTGGAGCTCACTGACCCGCTTGGCTGTTGTTACCGCCAACAAAAAAGCAGTCTTAACAGACACCAGTTTTAGTGGGGCAGAACACATAGGCTCAGAAGGTGGCCCACTCAGGGCCTTCAACACCAGTGGGAGGTCCCATGTTGCCGTGGGTCTCCGTAACGGGGGGCGCAGCCTCCTTGCACCCCGGAGAAATTGTGACACCCAATAGTGTGTCCCCACTCGTCTGCTATCCACGACATCGTGGCTCATAAGTCCTCAATGTGGAAGGAGCTGTGGCATTCTGCAGTGTTCGCTGAATGGAGGGCTCCAGATCCGTCAGGGGCTGGCAATACCCCTCAACGGCCACACCGTGGGGAGAAGATGGCCCAGAGACGGATGCCAAACCTTCCCTTCCAACTGAGACAACAGGTCTGCCCTGACCGGGAGCCGGCATGTCTCCCCGTCCTGCAGACTGAGGAGCAGCGGGAACCAGACCCTCATGGGCCACTCGGGGGCCACCAACAGAACCCTCAGGGTCCACGACCTCACTCGGTGGAGAGTGGGCAGAAGCAACGGAAATGGGGGAAAAGCATACAGCAGGCCGACTGGCCATACGTTTGCTAGGGCGTCCATCCCCAGTGGGGAGCTGGCCTCCGCCAGGGAAAACCACAAGGGGCAATGTGTACTCCTTCTTGAGGCAAAAAGGTCGACCTGAGCCCTGCCGAACCGATCCCATATCTGCCGTACGACCCGGGGGGGAGCCCCTGTCGGGACAGATAATCGGCCACCGAGTTCCTCGTCCCCGGTAGGTGCATCTCCCTGATGGAGGCGAAGCGAGGGTATGCCCAGGTCCACAACCTCCGGGTCTCCCTCAGGCACTGCAGTGATCTGGTCCCACCTTGGTGGTTGACGTGGAACACTGCTGAGGTGCTGTCCGTCCTGACGAGCACGTGCTTGCCCTCGAGAGAGGGCGAGAAGTGCCTCAGCGCCAAATAGATCGTCCTGAGTTCCAGGACATTGATGTGCAGACTTCCCTCCTGAGGCCCCCACAGCCCCTGGACGGACCTGCACTGCCACACTGCTCCCCATCCAAGAGGTGATGCGTCCGTAGTCACCACCTCCTGTCTTGGTGGGACCATACCGAGGGGGACCCCGCGCTGCAGATATGCTCTGTCCCGCCAACGACGGAGGAGCACTGCGCAGCCGGGTGTAACCCGCACCTTGACCTGCCGGTGCAACCTGGGGTCCATCTGGAGGCTGTTGAACCACCTCTGCAAGGGCCGTTGATAAGCAACCCCAGAGGAGTCAGAGCCGAGGCCGCCACTAGCATCCCCAACAGTCTCAGCCACAGTTTGACTGGGGGTGCCGCACCCGCTCGAAAAGACTGGAGCAGGGACCGAATCCTGTCCACCCTGTCCGAGGTCAGCTGAGCCGGCATGGCCACTGAATCCAGGGCCATGCCGATAAAGACCACCTGCTGGGCCGGGATGAGAGAACTCTTCTGAGTGTTCACTGCTATCCTTAGTGCTCTGACATGGGCCAGGACCTCTGACGTCGCCCGATCCGCCCCGCCGGAGGAGGGGGCACAGATGAGCCAGTCGTCCAGATATGGCAGGATCTTTAATCCTGACATTCACAGAGGGCTTAGGACCACCTTCATGCACCTCGTGAAAATCCGAGGGGCTAAAGAAAGGCCAAACGGCAGGACCGAAAACTCGTAAGCCACGCCGCGGAAGGCGAATCGCAGGTACTTCCTGTGTCCTGGCTGGATCGGAACATGGAAGTACGCGTCCTTCAGGTCTACGGATGTAAACCACTTGCCTGGACAGATTACCCGAAGGACATCATGCAGCTGCGGATCATCCAAAATGGCAGCACCTTCAAAAAATGGTTTAGCCCCCTGAGGTCCAACACCGGCCGAAGGGAACAGTCCTTCTTTGGAATCAGGAAATAGGTTGAGTAAAACCCGTCGGCCTGCGAATGTGGCGGGACCACCACTATGGCCTCCTTGTCCAGCAGAGTCCTTATTTCCTGCAGCAAGATCACAGTTCGTGCAGGACCTGTGACAGGGGTCACCCTGACCCCCGATGGGGGTGGAGGCCGATGGCGGAACTGCAGCGTGTACCCTTGGGACATAGTTCTTAACATCCACGCATCCCTGCAGTGGGTTTCCCAATAGGCCAGATGCCGTTGTGAAAACCTCCCCGCCGTCGGCCTGCAGCCCTCAGGCCGCCCTCTGCCGCCTGCTTCGGCCTCTGGGGGGGCGCCGGCTCCTGTCCGGGCCCACCAGAGCCCTATGAGGTGGTGCCCGTTCCACCCCAGGCTGCCGCCACGCTCCCGCCGCAGCGCGGCTCCGCTGTGCAAACTGTGCAGAAGTGGCGGTCCGAACCCGATGCCGTCCCTACAGTCATCTGAGATCGGGGCCTGTGCCAACCAGACCCGGCGTCGGGTGACCACCAGAGTGGACAAAAGGCGACCGAGTTCCCTGGACATGAGTCCAAAGGCCTGGAGGGCCGCGTCATTTGTGTTGCCCAGTGCTGCTCCCGCCATGCCTGGCTGCAGCATCTGGGACTGTGCCAACAGGAGGACAGAGAGGGAATTGCCAATGCGTGCCATACGAGCTGCAATGTCGTAGGCACAGCACAAAAAGTCATCCATCACCCGACACTGGGCGCTAGGACAGCGGGCCCTCTCGCTGAGCGCCTCATCTGGGGAAAGAACCAGTGATGTGATGCAGTGATCCACAGGGGGCATGCGGTCCAGACCATGATCCCCCGGATTGCGCATGCACGCCAGGATCCGTGCGTCTCGACCATGGTGGGAGAAGCTTCTAGGATCCCTCCAGCAGCGCTGAAGCTCTTCCAAGAAGGCCGGCGACGGTGGCACCTCGAACGGAGGAGCTGCCGGAGCCCGGCGAAAAAATGGGTTTCCCATTGGTCAGGCCACGGGTGCATCGTCCAGGTCGACCTTGGCCAAGGCTGCCAAAATAATTGCCCGTAGCGGGCATGGTTCCTCCCCTGGGCCAGAGCTAACTGAACTCCCGAGGGAATTACCTGAGCCGTCATTTCCTCCAATACTCGGGGGATCCCCCTCCCGAACCCGCTGGTCTGGGAAGGGGTCCCCCTGGTCCTCGAGGGACTGAAACTCTGAATTGGAGGCCCTCACAGAGATTCCATCTTCCTCCAGGTCCTCCCCCGACTCCCAAGCTGCCGCTGCTTGGAAGGCAGGCGTGGGTTCTGGAGCCTTGAGTAGAGCCTTGAGCTGCTCCACCTCGGCCCTCAAAGAGTCCACTTCCTGCCGAGATGGGCGCTCCAGCCGAGGCCTCTTCCTCCTTGGGCTGCGGCATTCCTCCGCTGGTGCATCCCCACGCCTCCCAGGACACGGTTGAGGCATCCGTGAGGGTAGCAGGTCGGCCGCGAAGAGGAGATTCTCTACCTAAGGTAGCCTGTTCTCTCTAACAGGCAATGGCAAAATGCTGCAGTTCATGCATGGGTCCGTCAGAGCCTCCCTGGGATGACCCACGCCCAGGCATTTGGGGCATAGATCATGTCCGTCCTCCACCTGGAGAGGGACCCCACACGAAGCGCACGCCAGCATCCCGATCACAGCCGTGGGAAATGCAGGCAGGCACCAGGCAGACTGAGCGAGGACTTCAATAGAATTGAAGAACGCGATCAGAGGCCTCTATTTAATTACACTGCTTTCTATACCGACACGAGCCAGGTAATCCGAGCGAGAACTGTGCAGCACAGAACGCGGTCAGAACGTCCAGCTTCCACTCACCTGAAAACTGCAGCTGTCCGCTCCTCCCCACCCGGTCTCAACAGGGGAAAAGAAGCGCCAGCACCAAGCTTCCGGCTACTAGAATGAAAAAAAAAAAACAGAGTCACGTCAACCACAGCCTTAAAGGGCTAACAAGAGCACTCCGACGAAAAGTCACAGGCAGGATGACACCGTATCACACAAACCGTGTGCTTACCTCTCTTAGACCTGCAATACCCAATAAGCGCCAAAACACAGACTTATAGGAGCGACCAACCTGCAAAACACGCGACGGTCGACAGCGAGAAGATCAAAAAGACCGAACGTAGCCTTCCACATGCTACTTATAGACGCACGCCCAGGTGGGCTACGTGTCACGTGCGTGACTTTGTTTACATTTAATCTCGACCTGCGCGGAGCGCGAGGAGACATATCCACTTTGTTTACTGCCACTGGCAGTCAGGAAGGAATGAAACAGAACTTCTGTTGCACGTTGTTCACCTGCGCCCCGCCCACAGGGCAAACATTCCTGGAAGTCTGGGTTTAAGCTCCAAAGATTATTGAAGCTAGCTATGGCCATTTGTATCGTACAGTAATCTTTGTGGTTATTTTTCTTTAGTTAGTCCTCGCTCTGAGGTTTTACAACGCTTTCTACACCAAGTTTCACACAACTTTAAAAAAATCCATTAACTAGACTTCAGACCGTTGAACTTGTAGCGACCTCTAGTGGTCAACTTGCACAAATATTTGTAAATTAATTTTATTTTATCTTCTAAATGAATGTGAAGAAAGTACTCTCCACTGATGAGAGTCCACCTAAGAATCGGTTGCACCTGTGATGGCAGCACTGGCCAACAATTTAAATAAATTAGTGAAAATACAGGAATAAAATTTTCATTAAATTTTGGAAAATATTCTCACTTTTTATCTTGTCTTTGTGTGGTACGAGCTTGATTTATTTTAATTTTCATGCTTCTAGATGAAAGATTTTTTGAACGAAAAACTGTTCATCCCTAGCATCTAAAAGCAACGTCTAATGTAGCGCCATACGCAAACAGAAGCAAAGATCTGAATGCTACATATGCAGTTTTATTACAGTAGTGCAAAGAGATTTGAAATACAAGCATTAGCCTGTGAAAAAGCAGATTTCCAAACGTCAAGATAGACCAAAAGTTATAGGATTTTTTTTATTGGGTTTTTGGCATAGCTCAGATTTTGTTACGTTTTAAAAGTCTTCCATTTTTATTCTTTTCTGCTTTATCTATGCGTAAGATTATTAAATTTGTAGCCCGTTCAGCCGTAAACACTGGGGTCAGATATCGTAAGGTTTTGCATTTTTGTGATTTTAGCAAAAGAAGAAGATTGAGGTGGAAATGGGCATGGCCTAGTTTATCTGGTGAAGAATCGTGCAAGTGTGCTGTATCTGTAGGTTATTAAGTGTTGTGTGATTTAGTTTGGTATAAGACCATATGTGTTGATTTTAGTGATAAAGTTGAGTAATGATTTTTTTGTTGCATTGGAAGTTTTGAGATTTAGGCTACAGAATGAGTTTAGTTAGAGAAGAAAAAGTTATTTAAGTAGGGTTACTGGTAAACCCAGAACTATACATATTCCTGTAAGATTTAGATCTCAGATATATTTTTATTAAACCAAAAACATTTTTCTTATAGGAAATGAGACAATCATCTATCAAAAGAAATAAAATAATATAAAAAGGCACAAAGATTTTAGAAAAAAATAAATCCTTAGTTTTTTTTCATATTTTATCAACGTTTAAAGCCAAAGACGTTTTATATCTTTCTTAATAATGGAAAAATTGTTATAAAAAACTATGTTCTCAAAATTGCTGACCAGCTTTTTGCATGTTCCCTCTGGTATCTTTGAAGATTTATCTTTGGTGATGAGCTTCAAGTTGTTGAGGTTAGAAGGTCTCTTTCCCATCACCCGAATCTTTAGCTTCCTCCAAAAATTCCCTATCAGATACAAGTCCGCTCTCTGGCTGGGTCGTCCCAAAAGTTATTACTTCCAGTCATACGAAACAAATTTGTGAAACTATAAGATTAATTTTGGGCTCAACTGTAGATGCAGGCTTGGAACCCTAAAAATACTTTGTTAGCTCCTTAGAGAGTATATTCCTCAGGGTAGAGAGCTGATGAGTGCACATTAAATTTACTCGGGCCTCCTTTTGTCTTTTCTGTTTCCAAAACTTTGACTGAAGCCTTAGAAACAACAGATTTAAACTGTCAAACACTCTCCAATCTTATGTTACGTTCACTTCTAAGAGTGGGGAATAACAAAACAGTGCTTTTAATGGACAATAAAGGATGCTTCGGATAAACTGCTGCCTGTTGAGAACCATTGAAAACAGCCTGTCTCTTAAATGACCATTGTTGAAGGGTTTGTGTTGATTTTGTGTTTTTCATGCTTACTGCTGCCTTGGTAGAGGGAGCTGGGACACATTAAGCTTGAGCAGCACAATGCAAGAAGGGTGCGTCCAGCAGAATTGAGATATACAGGGGTTGGACAATGAAAAACCTGTCATTTTAGTGTGGGAGGTTTCATGGCTAAATTGGACCAGCCTGGTAGCCAGTCTTCATTGATTGCACATTGCACCAGTAAGAGCAGAGTGTGAAGGTTCAATTAGCAGGGTAAGAGCACAGTTTTGCTCAAAATATTAAAATGCACACAACATTATGGGAGACATACCAGTTCAAAAGAGGACAAATTGTTGGTGCACGTCTTGCTGGCGCATCTGTGACCAAGACAGCAAGTCTTTGTGATGTATCAAGAGCCACGGTATCCAGGGTAATGTCAGCATACCACCAAGAAGGACGAACCACATCCAACAGGATTAACTGTGGACACAAGAGGAAGCTGTCTGAAAGGGATGTTCGGGTGCTAACCCAGATTGTATCCAAAAAACATAAAACCACGGCTGCCCAAATCACGGCAGAATTAAATGTGCACCTCAACTCTCCTGTTTCCACCAGAACTGTCCATCGGGAGCTCCACAGGGACAATATACACGGCCGGGCTGCTATAGCCAAACCTCTGGTCACTCATGCCAATGCCAAACGTCGGTTTCAATGGTGCAAGGAGCGCAAATCTTGGGCTGTGGACAATGTGAAACATGTATTGTTCTCTGATGAGTCCACCTTTACTGTTTTCCCCACATCCGGGAGAGTTACGGTGTGGAGAAGCCCCAAAGAAGCGTACCACCCAGACTGTTGCATGCCCAGAGTGAAGCATGGGGGTGGATCAGTGATGGTTTGGGCTGCCATATCATGGCATTCCCTTGGCCCAATACTTTTGCTAGATGGGCGCGTCACTGCCAAGGACTACCGAACCATTCTTGAGGAGCATGTGCATCCAATGGTTCAAACATTGTATCCTGAAGGCGGTGCCGTGTATCAGGATGACAATGCACCAATACACACAGCAAGACTGGTGAGAGATTGGTTTGATGAACATGAAAGTGAAGTTGAACATCTCCCATGGCCTGCACAGTCACCAGATCTAAATATTATTGAGCCACTTTGGGGTGTTTTGGAGGAGCGAGTCAGGAAACGTTTTCCTCCACCAGTATCACGTAGTGACCTGGCCACTATCCATACTAATTTAGACCATACTAATAAATTATTGTGGTCTAAAACCAGGTGTTTCAGTTTCATTGTCCAACCCCTGTATGTCCGTCTGTATGAGCTACATACAAGAAACAAAATTCCTGAGGGTCGTGTAGATAGCGTGTTTTATTCAAAGTCAGGGTGAAGACTAACAGGTCAGGTGTAAAATTTAGTATCAATGGAAATGCTTAAGGAAAGAAAGATTATAGAGGTTTGAATTTGTGTGTGTTGCACACTGGATCATGCATTTAAAGGGTTAAAGAGATAAACTCAGCATTCCACAGCCTGCACTTTTGCTCCCCACCCCTGACAATTACACAGTCCACATCAACAGGATCGCACACAATCACATCCAGGCACAAACACACAGCAGACACGACTGCTGATAGAAGGAAGAAAGAGTTAGATATCAGTCAGAGAGTTACAGTATATCAAATGGAACCAATATTTCCCTTTCTGTAATGTTGCCTGTTCTATCACTGTGTTGTCTGGCCCGTGTGCTCATTGGACAGTGCTGACTTATTCCAATCAGTTCCCTTGTTTGCATTAAAACAGACCTAATGAATCAAACTTCTGCTCCCAGGGTCCAGAGCACTGTGCCAGCCTGAACTTTGGCCTTGGCTTGAGCGATCCTGTGTTGGGAATCTCCGGGTCTGAGCTGGAGGCAGGTGTTGAGTACACTTTCAAACTGACTATCAGCAAAGATGGCATGGCACCAGAGTCCACCACTCAAACTGTGAGTATACACAGACATGTTAGAGCAAACGTCTCCGTAGTGGAAAAGGACTGCATTTATGCAGTGGTGAATGATTCATTTTAACTTTTTTCCTGGCTGTTTTTATTAGTGCTGTAATAGTAAAATTAGAAAATATGCGTTTTGATCAACCAGATGTTCTGATTGTGATCATTTGGGATTTGCAACAGGTTCTTGTGCAGAGTGGCCACATTCCCATGGTGTATCTGGAGTGTGTGTCCTGTAAGGCCCAGTCCATTTATGAGGTCAGCCAGAACTCGTACGTCTTCCTTAGAGGAACCTGCACCAACTGCCAGGGCTTTCACCGAGGGGTAAACACACACATGCACACTTAGAACGAAGGCACTAGCACGTTGTGTTTCAGTATGTGGCTTTCCGTGTTCTGGCAGAGTGACGTCAGCTTTTGCAGGTCCTCCTCTTGTTTCTTACATCTTCTCTGGGGAATGTTGTGCAGTTGTGTGTGGGTGTGAGGTAAATGAGGTCATCATAATCCTGAATGAAGCCAGAGAGGATATCTTATGTCCCAACTAACATAAGGAACCCATTTCAAATGCTGGTTGCTAGAGTTCAGACAGTCCAGACCAGCTGGCTGCTGTCAGCTGCACAAAATTATGGGTCAATTATTAAACTCAGCTTTGGTTTCTATTCTCTGCACAACTGCAGTTGCTGTTCTTGGCATGAGTCTGAATCAGCTTGGATGTAAAATTGATCTGTTTTCTCACAAGTTCTGTGTCTCTCAGGGTTCCTATTCAGTCTGGAAAAGTATTGCATAATTTAAGTATTTTCCACCTCTGGAATATAATGGAAGCATAAAATATATTTGCATTCACTTTAGTCCCTATTGCATACTCTAAATATTGCATCCATTCATACATTCATAAAGGATTAGGAACCCTGAGGAACCCTGATGTTTCCAAACAGGAGTTTACTCAGCCATCTCTTGCAAGCACAGCTTTTTATTAATCAGCTCATCTTCCACTCACACAGCTTTTTTCTCACCCATTTGAGCCATTCACGTAACTAACTGCTTGCATCTGTAACTGTTGGGTCCAAATATTTGGTTTATATCAAGCAGCTCACAACAATCTGATCATCAAGAAAAAGTTTAAAAGATAAATTTGTCCTTCTTACCATATATTTGGCATTATATTCTTAAGGAGCTGGCAAAAAAATTTTGTGCCGTTAATGTTTCTCTCCCTCTGTGGCATTCAGCGTTGGAGCGCCATGACGCTGCACAATGAGACTCTGGTCCTGGACTCCTCCTCCACTACCACAGGGAGCGATGGCATGAACCTGGTGCTGCGACAGGGTGTCCTGAGGGACAAAGACTCTTATATCTTCACACTGCATGTGACTGACAGCAGTTTGGATGGTGAGGGAGCTGCCTCCATCATACTGCACCATAACATGCCCCCAGAAGGTGGGGAGTGTCACCTGACAGGAGCAGGGGAGGCAGGAATACTGTACGGTGAGGGGGACGGAGAAGGCTGGAGGATTCGGACATTGCTGGACCGAGTCCATTTCAACTGCTCAGGTGGGATTAAAAGGAGGGCTTTATTTGACACCTAAGTTGTTTAAAAACCCAATAAATCTGTTCTTGTTCTCTTTGTGTGCAGGTTACAGTGATCTGGGGGTCTCAGAAACCCCCTTACTGTACAGCCTGCTGGTGACTCGCTGCAGAGAAGACTCCTGTGAGGATTTCTGCATTTACAAAGGCAGCAATCCGGAGCACTCTGCCTTCCTGCCACCGGGCTTCCGCTCAGCCCGACACCGTGTATCCGTATCAATCACAGTGGAGGACCACCAGGGAGCTGCTAGCCTCGCACTTAATAAGTAACTGCTTGTTACTTTATATTCTTAGTGGGTTAATTTATGAAAAGAGACAAAATAATTACAAGTGGTCTCTTAAATCTGCCCTTTTTTGGACTTCTAACCACTTTCTTTTGTCAATTTCTTACTGTAGAGTATAAAAATTTGCAAATTATTATTATTTTTATGCTTCACTTGGGCCATTTGCCATTTATGAAATTGACAGATTACCTTGATCAAGTTAAACCAACTTTAACCAATGTTCTGTTGATAAATATTATGTAACCACATATGTAACCACATTTTATTATAGCAGACTATGAGTAAAATATAGAAAATATCTTCATTGGTTCTCAAAATAGGAACAAAACATCTGTGACAGATGAATCCTTTGGCCAGTGGGCTAAAATATGACGGAATGAAATGGCGAAGGGGCGAAATGACAAGCCCCCAACCTAAACTCATCAGCATCGGTTTGTTTTGTGTGTGCATCCAGGACCATCCAGGTTGTGTTGCCAGATCTACCGCCTGAGTACAGTAGTCTTCCTCACTGGCTGTCTGAGATCACCGACATCAAACTGAAGAAGCTGTTAGAGCAAGGCGACTCCCAAAGGGTCCGAGAGTTATCGCTGGCTCTCATTACAGTGCTAAATGAGGTAAGGAACGTCTATTCACCTGGAACTCATTGATAATGTCCTGCTATATATATATATATATATATATATATATTATATATATATATATATATATATATATATATATATATATATATATATATTCATATTATTTATGTCTGTGCTTCATGTTCATTAGTATGAACAAACCAGGGTGTCTTCACGTGTGTCCCGACATGAGCGTGACTACAGAGTTAGGGTCCGCAGCAACATCACCAGAGCGCTCACTGCTCTAGACCTGAATACCGTCAGCGACATCCAGCAGACGTCTGCGGCCTTGGCACAGTGCACGGTGGGCCACATGAAAGTAAAGGGTTGTGGGAAGTTTAAGAAGAGCACAAATGAATCAGGAAAATAGATTGATGGTTTCCGTGTGCTTTGTTTTTTTAGGCTGTGAGTCGGGAGTTTATCTGTGAGGAGTGTCAGAACAGCACTCTAAACAAGCTGGAGTCCATGCTTGAGATCCTGCAGACGGACACCAAGCAGGGCACGGTCCCCCCGACTGAGATAGCTGATAACATCCTTCACATCATGGGTAAGTGAGTGTTTGCTCTTTGTATGTGCAGGACAGAAGCAGTTTGCTGTTTTTGAGAGATTTCATTTACAGGAATCATTTCATAAACAATTTTTGACCAATTTTTATAAGTAATTGTATTTATTTATAGGTCTCACTGCTGTTGATTACAACAACCGCTATAACAGTACTAACGTAAAATGAAATAGAGGGAAAATCTAACTTGGTTTCCAGTTTTTAAAAATCTAAAAAGTGTCTTGTGCATCTGTATTCAACCCACTTTACTCTGATAAAATCTTATTCAAGGGATTGTCACAAGAGATGCAGGAATCACATGGTAGAAGGTGCCCTGATCAGATGGGATCAGTTCATCTTTTTGGGACGCAGAACATTAACAAAATGCAAAACTAACACTGCAGATCACCCTGAACACACCATCTCCATGATAACACATGGTTGTGGCACCATTATTCTTTGGGTACTGTTTTCTTCAGTTTACACAACGAAGATGGTTGATGGATGAAGCTAAATACAAGACAATCCTTTCAAAAAAACTTGTTAGAAGCTGCAAAAGACTTGTGACTCGGATGGAGGCTCACCTTCCAGCAGGACAACAACTCTAAACATACAGTCAGAGTTACAATGCCATGGTTTAATTTAAAGGTCTCCAACTACAGTTCTCGAGAGCTATTGGATACATTATATGTTGCAGGACAGTGGCTGAAGTTGGAGACCCCTGATTTAAACTATAGCATAGTTATCTGTTATATTGGCCTAGTCAAAGCCCAGACCTAAATCCACCTGAGAATTTGAGGCAAGACTTGAGAGTTGATATTCACAGATGCTTTCCATTCAGTCTAATGGAAGCTGACTGAACTTGAGCTATTTCGCTGAGAACAATAAGCAAAGGTTTTTATCTCTACATGTGTAAAGCTCGTAGAGACACACCCCAAAAGACTTGTGGTTATATAAAGTACTAACACAGCAACGTTGATGTTGATTTGTTTATTAATTCAGTGGATGTCTAACCTGCATCAAAGACCTATCAATGATTGTTAAGTTTCTCCTAAAAATGTTCCTTTTGTTAACACAAACCTTTGTTAGCAACAAGATTTATTGAATACATTTCTTTCAGTGTTTATGGAGCAGAAATCTCTCTACTTCCAGGCTCTGTGCCCTGTTCTCTGGTATGGAAATTTGCTTTATTATCTCATTTCTTCTCTCATCAGGTGATCTGATCCATCAGGTCAGCCAGTCAGCCTCCCATTTTAACTTCCAGACTGCCCATGTGGATGCTCCTTCTCCCTCCTCCACCTCCTCCTCTTCCTCTTCATCTGTTGATCAAAGAAACAGCCTGATAGACGCCCCACCCTCCTCACTGGAACCTCACCCTATGCATGTGGCAGCAAAGGCCTACAGCCTTTCCTCTGTCCTCATGCTAATCCTGATGCACGCCCGGGTGCTCAACGAGGAACCTCTCGTCCTCAGAGGGGCTGAGATAGCCGCCACAGGAAAACTGGCCGACCCCCAGAGTCTCCTCTGCTACCATGGCAACAGCAGCCCAGGTTTGCTTGTGTGTTTAGTCTGTGAGGAACTGATGGAAGTCAAGGCACCTTGCAAGTATTTAGACCCCAAGAATTTTTTAACATTTCGTTACATTACAAGCACAAAATAAAATGTATTTTTGTAGGGTTTGAGGTCGATTCAGTTTATTTAAATAGGGCGAATTTCAAATGTCACCTCAACACACAGATATAAATTATAGATAGGATTGGAGCATTGGTGCAAAAACACATATATGATTTATATATAGAAGAATAAAGGTAATCCAACCATAAAGACAGATTCTTTTTCAAATACATAAAATCCAATTTGATGCTTGTAATAAAACAATGCAAAGACAGTTTATAATGCCAATAGGAAAAAGGTTTTCTATCTAAAGAAGCCCTACTAATAGCGTTGAGTTAATTCTTCAATAGTCCCTCATGCTTTGCAAGTATTTGGCAATAGAGCAAGAGAAAACTCCCTTTTATAAGAGGAAACCTTTTGTCTCAGAGACACCCCTAAAAGGTCAAGCATGGCTTTAGTGGAGAGATAAAATTAACACACACCATAAAGTTAATGGCAGCTGTATGTCCTCTTGCAGCCTAACACTTTAGACCTACACAATATAGGATATACTGTATTTGTGAGTGGAAGAAATAGATACATATTACCAGCTTTAATCTGAAAAGTGTGGTGTACATTTGTATTCTGCTCCTTTACTTTGAGACCCTTAAATAACCTCCACTGCAAGGAGAATATGTTAAAAGAACAGCTATTACTAGCCTTTATGGAAGAGTGCCAAGATTGTTGAATTTTCCAAAGAAAGCACTAAGAAATCCTGTTTGTCGTTTGACACAAGCCATGTAGGCAGAGACAGTGAACATGTAGACCAAGGTTCTGGGGTCAGATTAAATCAAAATGGAAGTTTTCTGGTCTACATCCTCATTGTGTCTGAAAAACTCAACACATCACTCTGAACACAACATCCCTCAGGTTTAACATGGTGGTGGCAGCATCATGCTGTGGGAATGTTAGATTTTAGTAGGACCAGGGAAGCTGAAACTATGTTTCAGTTTTCCTTTTATTTCACAATCATGCACTGCTTTGTGTTGATCTCCCACATAACATGCTGATAAAATACCCTGAGGTTTGCAGTTGTACAGTGACAAAAAGTTAAACATTTCAAGCGGTATCAAAGCTTTTGTAAGGCTGTGGTTTTTATCCAGTTGTGATCTACAGGAGTTTTGCTTTATAGGCCAAGCTGAGAGGGCAGATCTTCATCCTCTCCTCCTCTTTCAGAATGCCAACGGTTCTCCATCCCTCGAGCTTTCAACCAAAGTCTTGGCAGAGCTGCTGTAGGAAACAGCATCTTGCAGCTACTTTTTCAGGTAATGTCATCAAATGATGAAATCTGCTGAGACATGCTCAAGATGAACAGTGTCTGTAGAGACATCAACCTTCATCCGTTTGATCCAGGTGGAGTCCAATCCCTTCCCCTTCAATTACATCTCCAATTACGCCGTCTCCACCGAGGTGGCGTCCATGGAGTTTCGCACCGAAAACGGCTCACATATCCCGATCTCTGGGCTCGACGACAGCATGGCCATCACTGTTGCTATTAACAATAGCAGGAGCAGCGGGGAAGCAGGTGCTGGGGGTCCTGGCACTGCTGGAGTCCCCTCAGCCAAAGCGGTAAACATCAGCCGCTGCGACTCTGTGGTGGTCAGGATCAGTCCAGGAAACGGCAACAGACAGGCGGGCCTGTTTGTGCAGCTCAACTTCACCTCTGTAGAAGGTGAGCAACTACCTACAACACAGACACACTGTTATCCAGAGCAGCATAAGGAAGCTAAAACCCACTTTATTCACCTTTTTATTAAAATCAAGGAGGACGTATGGACTGAAATATTAAAGCAGAAATAATTTATTTTTTTAGTTTTTTATTGTTTTTTTCTGTCATTGTGTTTCCATTCTACAGTTTTGCTCTGGATCAATAAATAACAATTATATGTTGCTCTTTATTAACTTGCCAGGCACCAATGGTGTTGTATTGCAGTAATTCTGAGCAGCTCTGCCACGATTTGTGCTTCCATTTTAATTTCATAGTAAACACATCCTCCATTTCTGCTACCTGTATGACCCCTTCTCTTTTCCAATGGTTATAATCAGTCTGACAGAGAGAGGTATCCTAATCCTTGTGGTTTTTAGTATAACAAGACCCCTCAGTGGGACCCTTTGGGGGGGCCTTGAAGACATTTTTGTAAATAAGCGGTTTTTTAAATAAAAATCTGAAAATGAAACTATCTTGTAGTCATGCTCTTGGTTAGGCGCTGCAGGAATAATGACCACTTTCACCCTCTTCATACATTCTCACATACCTAATTTTTCACTATTTTTGTTATTTCAGCTTTTAACTTTATGTTCTCTCTTTTCTCTTCCCAGAAACTACACCGGGCCGACTTGGTCTACCTGTGCACCTTTTGGAGAGGGAAAGTCCCAGCTTTGCTGGGAACAATTTAAAGCCACCCCTACCCTGATCCACATGGCCCGTCTTTTAGGTTTTTAACCCCTTTTTCTCTCCAGACATGGGGTACGACTGAGCTTTTTCTGTAACTAATTAGTGTCTCTTCAGACTCTAAAATGAAAACGGCCAGAGTTTATCTGCTTCCCTTTTTAGGTAAAAAGATTAAAAGGAGCTACATCCATTAACATTTACTTTTCCTTCCCCAAAAAAGTACTCCTGGATCAGTGCTTCTTTGTTCTCTTTGTGTCTCTGCTGTTTCTCAAACCCCCAGTCGGTCGTGGCAGAGGGCCGCTCACACTGAGCCTGGTTCTGCTGGACTTTTCTTCCTGTTAAAAAGGGAGTTTTTCCTCTCCACTGTCGTTACATGCATGCTCAGTATGAGGAATGCTGCAAAGTCAACGCCAGTGACTGTCCACTGTCTCTACATGCTCCATCCGGGAGGAGGGAATGCTGCAAGTCACTGACTGGATGCAATCTGCTGGGTTTCCTTAGACAGAAAATTTTTTTAGCCAATTTGAATAAATAACTAACTCTGACTGCCCTGTTCAATGATTAGGACTAATTGGAATGTATGTACCTGACTGTTGCGAAGTGCCTTGAGACGACATGTGTTGTGAATTGGTGCTATATAAATAAAACTGAATTGAATTCAATTGAATTTAATCAAATCCACATCCAGACTTATTCAGAAGCAGAGTTGGGTGGACCCTTTTATTAAACTTGGCCAAATTAAGCAAGTTCAGCTTCCTGCTGTTGTTAACAGTAAAATAAAACAAATGTCTAGACCAAGAAAATAGAAAGAATCGAACATGGGACACAGTTTTAATAGAACCTTCCTTTATTATAAATAAATCTGACTCTTTTTGTCTGTTACACTAAAATATTGTGTATTTAGTTTATTGTTGAGCAAGCAAAAATAACAAATTTTACTACATTGTTTTTTGTATTTTTAACTTTAAAAAATTGTTGCGCAGAACCTCCCTCAGCTCTTTTGTGAATAATAAAAACAACCTGGACCTGGATTTTTCCAGTTACTTTTATTAATACTGTCCAAGTGTCTGCATTTATTTTGATTTTCTTTATTTTCAAGTTAATATTTTGATTGCATTTTTGCATTTGTTTGTTTTTTTTGTTTGTTTTTTTTTCTTCCTTCTCAGATGCAAACAAAAGTACTGAAGGCAAAAAAGGGGAGGAGGAGCCATTCCTGACCGCCTACCTCCATTCCCATGATCAACCCAGCGAGTTCAACTGCACGGAAAGGAAGCGGATTACTCTCAGCATGACCAGAGGGCAGGACCACAAGAAATACACCTTCTTCCTGTCACCAGAGTGAGTCTCTGAACCATCAGAGGGATTTCTTACTTAGAAGGTTGTTTGCTCTCGTCTGAATTAGGTGCTGTTTGTTAACTTTGTGGTTTCCATAACCAAGAGAAACTTTGGTGTGGTTTCTTTTTATTGCTATATTTATACTGTTTAATTTTTGAGTACTGTATTGCACCGACTACGCCAAAACAAATTCCTTGTATGTCCAAAAACATACTTGGCAATAAAGTTTTTCTGATTCTGATTCTGATTCTGATTGAAGCTAAAATTTTCTCTGACCCCAAACGCACCAACTGAAAGCATCAGCAAATAAATCGCTGCTATTGAGCATGGTACTTATGGCTGGTATTTATTGCAGATCTTTGTGAAATTGTAATTTGGGCTGCAAGATATAAGTAAAACCTTTAAATTTCTATGCCACTGCTGTAAATTGAGATGACATATGAATGATCATTTACCCACATTTCTTAAAAACGTTTTTGTTTCTTCATTATTAAAAAATGCCCCTGCCACTCTGTAAGCTTTAGCATCTAAAAAGGTGTACATCTGGTGTTGGCATTAAGGAGCTATTGCAAATATTGCAAGAAAGCAGTCCCTTAGGATTGCATTTTTCACACGGTCATTGCAGCAATGATTGTGCTGCTCTACTGATATTGCATACAGTGATACAGTGATAATGATACATTTGCTCTAGTGGGGTCTCAGCTCAAGACCCCATCTCAAGTGGATCTGAATGGTCAGATGCACTTCAGATAGACTACTGTGCAGTAACAAATGTTATTACCATAATAAAGTTTGTAGAAAGCATTCACAAAATTTGACAGCCTGCAACAAACAAGTGTAAAGCTCGAGATATTGATCGCATTTTAAATCTGGATGTTGTTTCTTGACCTTTTCTCATGTTTGGCATGTTTGTATTGTTTTTGCCAGGTTCTATGACACCACTCAGAATTACTTCATCAATGTAAGCACACCGTGCAGCCCTGATTCTCAGCCTGCTAGCGTTCGCCTGGAGGTCAGGGTATTTGCCGCTCTCTGTCAGTACTTCAATGAAGCCGAGAAGCAGTGGAGGACAGACGGCATGGTCCCCCTGGCAGAGACCAACTTCAGCAGAGCCGTCTGTCGCACCAGACACCTCACATCCTTTGCCGCAGGCCTGTTTGTACCGACCAACGGCGTTAGCTTTAAAATGCCAGTCAGTACCACCAAAACAAGTGCTTTTTAGAAATCTGTTTTAGAGACACAACCCAAACTATTCCCTCCCTGTCGGTTTAGGAGCGTTCAGGTGCACCAAGCCTGATTGTGCTGCTGGTGTGTGTACTGGGCTTGCTGAGCTACGTTGTGGCAGCCGCCATCTTGCACAAGTTGGACCAGCTAGATCTACGCCGAGCAGGTGTGGTTCCTCTCTGCGGCCAAAACGGGAGCTTCAAATACGAGATCCAGGTCAAAACTGGCTGGAGCCGAGGGGCAGGTGAGGCAGAAAATCCAGAAAATCCCTACTAAAACAGTTGCTTGAATCAATATTCATAAAAAAATTTATCCATAGATATGTACATTTGTGCAGGTTGGAAAGATTGTACAAAATAAAACATTTTAAAAAGGAGAACTGGGAACACAAGTTTGAATTTATTTTGGATTTTCTCCAAACAGGGTTGCATATAGGCTCAGATGTAGATATACACCCTGACTTATAAATGTTTAAAAGTACCTTAACAAGTTGTTCCGTCCAGGAATTTATAGTTGCTATATCTTTCAATAATGTGGAAAAAAAAAATTGGTGGGGAATGATTGTTTATAGTTGAGCCTCTGTGTGGATAAGAGAAAAATCCACAATAAATAAAAACTTGCACACACTAATCTTATTTTTAAAGATAAACCTTCTGACCAGCACAGCATATGATTCTAGAAATGAGAAACTATTTTAGTAAGACCTTCAGTATTTGAGCTATCGATCCCTTGCTGTCCGTACAGGTACGACGGCTCATGTAGGAATCAGCCTGTATGGACGCGAGAGCCGCAGCGGACACCGTCATCTTGACAGCAAAGGAGCTTTCGCCCGCAATGCTCTCGACATCTTTCACATCGCCACGGACGCCAGCCTGGGCAGTGTGTGGAAGATCCGGATTTGGCACGACAACAAAGGTGAAGAAGATTTCTGTTTAGGCAGGCAGCAATAGACACTCCTTCATTACAACCTGTTTTATGAATGTGCTGTAAGTATTATTTGCTACTGCCTCCGCAGGCCTGTCTCCAGCGTGGATGGCGCAGTACGTGTTGGTCAAAGACCTGCAGACGGAAAGCAGCTACTACTTCTTGATTGACGAGTGGCTGTCAGTTGACAATGAAAGAACCGGTGGACGGGTGGAGATTGAAGTGGAGGCCACAGGTGAGTATCAAACATCTTAACTGCTGCTCGGTGCAATCGGTCTGCTCACATCAACATAGATGTTTCTGTTCTCTCAGAGGAGGCTGTGCTTCATCAGCTGCCTCGTCTTCTGAGGTCTGAGCTGCAGAGGGCGCTGTGTGAGAGTCACCTTTGGCTGTCTCTGTGGGAGAGGCCCCCCCGCAGTCCCTTTACCCGCCTGCAGAGAGCCACATGCAGTGCTGTGCTGCTGCAGCTTATCCTGCTGGCAAACACCCTGTGGTACAGTACGGTAGTGGACAAAAGATACAGGTGTGTGTGATTTTCATCCTTTTTTCTTTATACGCCACCTTGTAAACACTTTCACATTTTGCTTTATTAAAACCACAAACTTCAGTGGATTTTACTAGGATTTTGTGTAATAGATCAACACCTAATATAATTGTTAACTGGAGAAAAATGGCTTTATTTTTTTTTTTACAAAAATAAAAATCTGAAAATACCCCTAAATCAAATCCAGTGCAAGCAGTTGCCTTGAGAAGCCACCTTTGTAGTGAACAGAGTCCAACTGTGTATAATTTCATCTCAGTATAAATGCAGCTGTTTTGTGAAGGCCTCAGATGTTTGTTAAAGGCATTAGTGAACAAACAGCATCATGAAGACCAAGGAACACACAAAAAGGTTTGTGGTTGTTACCATGAAAAGTCCAAGGGGTCGGTATATTTAGATGTTTGGAGATGTTTGTAAATTTCCAACTCGTGGAAATACGTTTACACCCTTCAATGTCATCTCGCCCTGCAGCCAGAGGGCAGCGTCCCAGCATTCCTCACTGAACGGAGAGACGCTAGCAGCCGGTGTGGTGGCCTGTCTGGTCGTCTATCCTCTCTACCTGCTGGTCTTCACAGTATTCAGAATGAGCCGCAGCAAGGTGCAGTAACACTAGAACAGAACACATTCTGTTCCCTGCTTCAAAATACAAAACTCAGAGATCATATGTCTGTGTGTGTCTCCAGTCTGTGACCGTGGAGCAGGTGTCGTCACACGTGGATCAGGAGTCGGTGGAAATTGATGACTTCCTGGACAACTCTATGGGAGGAAGTTCTTTCTTGTTTTTTAACGGAGAGGTGAAGTTTAATCTAAGACTTAAGAGTTTATTGAATAATGAGCTGTTAATCTGTGCATTAATCCTTCTGCACGTCTTTGTTTCTCAGTCCAACTCAGAGGAAACAAACGTGGATCTGCCATCTCCATCTATCAAAAGGTGAACTAGTCTTTGCTGGCTATTTTCAGACTGTGTATGGGTTGAGAAGACACAAAGAAAGCAGATTTAAAGGAAAACGAGAAGAAAGAAACATGAAAGCTTTCAGGGAAAACAAAAACTGCACTGATGAAAATATTTTCATATTGGCTTCTATTGAGTATGAGATAAGCAAAACCTTTTCTTACAGCCACCACACGACTCTCTAAATTAATCAAGGTGGTTTGATCATCACAATTGACTGAAGAGATCTTCTGAAGACTTTCAGATAAACTTTAGTTGCTCATTAAAGCAGCAAACATGTGTCACTGTTCTTTTCAGCGAGGACACGTGGGACATGCCAGAGGAGGAAACAGACGACGAGGACTGGCCGGAGCTGATGAGTAACGAATTGGTGGTGGGAGGGGCTAGACAAGGGGCAGGGATGCCCAGGCTCAAGAGGGTGAAGGGGAGTAGGTACCTGGGAGACGATATGACCCTGAACCCTGAGGAGGATGATGGATCTGATCCGCCCAACAAACAGTTCACCTCGTCAGGTAACCACGGCTCGATGGGAGTCCATGTTGAATCAGACACTTCTGAGGTAAAAATACTGACCTCAGGCTGCTTTCTGTTTGCAGACGAGGATCTGATCAAACACATCCTGGAAGATGGGCAAAACTTCTTTCCTCAGGCAGATGAGAGTGAGATGGCCGACCTGTAAGTTGTTTTTCTCATGTTTATTAAAAGTTTCAGCAAAAAGATTCATTTCCTGGTGTTTGATGTATTTCTGTAACTTCTACTTCAGTTCAAGTATTTTTGGGGACAAGACAGAAGTGATTCTCCTTCAGAAACTGAGCGAACCTCTTACTCTAGAATCCATCAGGAGGGATCCACCAAAAACAGCTTTCACATCAAATACAGGTGTGTGTTTACAGGGACATTTTAGGAATGAGCGTACACCACCCTGAATTCTCAATACTTTGCCACACAAAAACGACAAAGTTCAATGTGTTTTACTAAGATTTGATCTAACAGACCAACTCAAAGTGGTGCATAATTATGAAATGGAAAAAAATTATACAGTGGCTTCAAAATATTTTCAAATAGTAATCCAGTTAGTGTGGTATGCATTTGTATTTGCCCCTTTACCCTGACAAACCTGACTAAAATCCAATTTAGCACACTATGCCCTGGACACAGCATCCAATGGTGGCAGCATCATTCTGTGGTGACATTTCTCTGAAAGCTGAAACACAAAAAATATTTGATTTTTATTTGTGAAAATTGTATGTACGCATCTAAAACCATGTTTTAGATGCGTCACATTGTGTTTCATTTCCCTCCACTTTACAATTATGTAACATCATGACATAAAATCCCTATAAAATCAAAGTTTGTATTTGTAACATGACAAAATGTGTAAAGTTCAGGTTGTACGAACATGTTCTGACGACACTGTACTGTTTTTGGTTTTAACCAATAATCCCCTGTCTCTCTGACCTCAGTTGTAACCGATGTGTGTCGTCCCCGACGGTACCCTCCCTGGTGTGGACAGGCAGCACTGTGGGGCAGCTGGGCAGGAATCGCTCTGGCCAGCTGTGTTTCTATTTGGGCGGGCTATGGGTTCAGTGAGAAGGTGGCCATGATGTGGTTAATCTCCTGCTTCACCAGTTTCTTGTGCTCCTGTCTGCTGTTGGAGCCAATTAAGGTAAAAACACCCAAATCCTTATTCTTAGTGATGCTAGTACATGATTTACAGTCATAATTATTTCTAAATTCAACACAGTTTACATGTTCATCAGTTTAAATTACTTCTCTGTACATTTTTTGCCCTGCTGGCTGTGTTGTTTTGGAAATTTTAAAATCTCCAGTAGGGTTTTTAATTTTTTCCTGCTGCTTATGAGCCTGAATCCAGCTTCTGTTTGGTGCAAATCCGACGTTAACCTGAGGTCTCTAAGTGTTTACAAGTCTAACAGCTGCTGTCTTCTCTCAGGTGCTATGTGAGGCTGTTTACTTCGCTGTGTGTGTGCGCCGCCTGCGTCCAGAGGACAGCGACGTGCTGGTGGATTACCCTCGAGAGGAACGAGTGGTCCAGAGGGTCACCAGGGTGAGACCGCCACAGGGCTTCGCTCTGTCTCAGGCCCGACACCAGGCCCGCAAGGTCCACACGTTGCACACGATGCTAAAGGTTTGTGGGAAACAGAGACACTGTGCTGGAGGCATTACAGTCTTTGCTTTGTTGACCAGCAGCAAAAATTAGTTTCTGTTTTTGCAGAACTTCCTGGTTTACATGTTTTTCCTGCTGGTTGTCCTGCTTCTCAACTACTCTGACTCGGCGAAAGAGACGCACAGTTTCAGACTGCGGATTCAGCTGCAACAAGCCCTAGACACACCTGAGCACCACACTATCAGCAGGTACTCATTTACAAGTACTGTCATGGGGTCATGGCTTTAAGAATGATTTTAAATGTAACCTGCTGTGATTTTTCAGTCCCATTTGGCTGGTCTGCTTTACCACAAAAAGTGTGGGAAGTCATCTCTTTTTTTGAGACCTGATTATAAACTAATGACCTTGATATGAACACAAAAAAAGCAAGATTTATTTAAGAAAAGTTCTTGAGCTAATATTCTTGAGGTCAAAACTAATTGCACATGTTATCTACTCACTTCTCCTTTGTATGTTCATGCTCTGTGGTTGATGAATACGTTACTTTGTCTTTAAGACGAGATGACGTTTTGGCCTGGCTTAATGGATCTTTGCTGCCTCGGCTCCTGGATGAGTCTTCACTCCTGAGAGATACAGGAAGCGTGCTGCTCGGCTCTCTGAGGCTCCGACAAACCCGTGACACACAGGGTGAGTTAACCGCATCATGAACCTTTAACTCAGACCTTACTAATGAGACAGAGCTCCTCACTGACAGTAGTTTGTTTGTAGAGATGCCTTTCTTTTGTTTTTCTGACTTTGCTGTCAGTCAAGTTATTTTATTTTTTTTTGTTATTTTTTTACTCCTTTTACCTGAGTCGATAGTAAGTTAGGCAAAAAGCATTTAATATTACTGCTGACATAGTTATGATCAGCTCGTTGTTAGTAAATGAATTCAGCTTTTAAACAACATAAATATGCATATTTGTTGCTGTAAACACCCTAACTGATCACTGCTACAGCATACTCCACACTAGATTGAAATTCCTGTTAAAAATGTGTAAAAAGCCTAAAAAAATGTATTAATTTGTAATGCACCAGCAGCATCTCACAGAAAGAAAATGGGACAAATTGAACCTTTAATGTAAGTACATTCAATGTTGAGACATAATTGTTAGACATGGATATTTGCACCACTAACAGTTAACATACAATAAATATGACTGAAGCATTTTGTCATTTATACTTTGTTAGGTTGATCAGTTTCTTGGACATTTTAATTATTAATCCATAGCATCCAGTTTTCCTGGGGTAAAAATAGAGGCGTGTTTCTCTCACCTGCTTTTTTTAAGATAAAACAGGAGAACATAGCATTCAGGTAAAGCCAATGTTTTTTGATCATACATCAGGACATGGCTAAAAGGAAAAAGTTTAGCCAATTGGTTGTTTAATGAGTAGAATTAGTAAAAAGGTATTTTCTGTCCAACCATTGCAAACCTAAATGTGTGGAGTTTGTTGAACTCTACTGGGATGTTAAGTAGATCTGCTTTGGTCAGATGAAATTGAGATTAAGCTTTTTTGCAACATGCACTCCAAGTGAGTCTGACGTAAAGCAAAGAATGAATTTGTGGAAAAGCACCTTATACCCACTGTTACGTACAGTGGGGGTTCTGTGATGCTGTGGGCCCGTTTCTTCTCCAAAAGCCCTGAGAACCTTGTGAGAAAGCACAGCATATTAAACTCTTAAAATATCTGGATATAAAATGTGGTGGACTCTGGCAGGAGCACGATAATGATAGAAAGCATATGACCAAATCAACACAGAAATCCAACCTTCTTCGATGGCAACTCAGTTTCACAGACCTAAATCCATTAGAAAACCTTTTATTAGATTATGCCGTCCATCCGTCTGTTTGTTTTGGTGAAGACGCAACTCAAAATGTGACATTTTCAATTGCAAGTTTTTTTTTCTGATTCATTAAATATCAAGGCAAAAAAATGCAGTAGTATTCAGTAAAACTGGTGGAAATAAAAGATGATAACCAGATTGTTATCTTGCTGAAGTTTCACATTTTCTTCCAGCTGCCGGTGGTTTCAGACCCAGAGAACGATCACCTCCCTTGGTTACATCCCCGACTCGAGCCACAGAGAATGCCTCGATCATTGGTGCGATCCATACAGATTGGTAGGGAAAACATTGATGACATGACTGAATCATGTCAGCTGTTTTTAATGCAGTTTGGATGGCAGTAATTTATCTCGAACATATGAGAGGAAAAATTAGGTATCATATTCTTTTTTTAATGCTCGATGTGTCCTTCCACTTATTTTCCAAGGGCTCAGATGGAGGAGTCTGGCAGCGGAAATGTGGTTCACCACTTCAACAGAAGCCTGAAGGAGGCCTCTTCTTCTCTGCAGGAGCTGCAGCAGCTGCACTGGATCAATCACAGGTAATGACCAGGAAGCAACATGACTATAGGAAAACCTGGAGAGTTGGTTTCAAATAAAGAAATATGCCCTCTGCTGCATAAATATGCAAAGTGTCTGGCAAAAGTATACCATTTCATAAAATGTCATGTTAAAACCACAAACTTTGAGATGTTCTATTGGGATTATATAAGGCAATCCAATGCAAAGTAACACATAATTGTGAAGTGTAAGAAAAGTGATTTGTGGTTTTCAAACTTTAAACTTACAAATGAAAATCAGATAAGTGTGGTGTGCATTTATTGTTTAGCTCCAAATGAGTCAAAACTTTCACTGCAAATACACCTACGGTTCTCTTTTGGTTCTCTACCAGCTTTGCACATATAGACATCAACATTTTCTTCTTTTTCTCTTTGCAAAATAGTTTAATCTCAGTCAGATTGAATGACTCTAACTCATGAGTTGATCTAAACAATTTCATCGTAGCTCTTAGTATTTTTAGAGTTATCATCCTGCAGGAATTGAACCTCCAACCCAGCCTCAAGGTCTTCTGCAGTCTCTAACAGGTTTCTCCCAGGATTCCCTTGTAATTATCTGCATCCATCTTCTTATCAACTCTGACCAGTGTCCCTGTTCCTGCTAAAGAAAAGCAACCCATAGCATGATGGTGCATACACCATGTTTTACCATGCGGATGGTACGTTGCCGATGATGGACTGAACTGTGCTCCAACAGGTGTTCAAAGTTTGGGATATTGGTCTGAGCTAACCCTGCCTGAAAGTTCTCCTCTTCTTTCTCCCTGACCTGTCTGCTGTGTTTCTTGGTCTTCATGATGCTGATGTTTCACTAATGTTCTAACAAAAACCCAGAGGTCTTCACAGAACAACTGGGTTCTTTTGAAATACACACATGTGGACTTTCTTTTCTAGCCATCTGTCTTCTAATGGCCATTGACTGCTCTGAAGTTTATTAAGGGGTATCAGAGTATAGGAGGCTGAATTCAAATGTACTTTTCAGATTCCTATTTATTTGTAAAAGATTATGAAAACCATGTATGATTCTCCTTCCACTTCTCATTATGTAACACTTTGTGTTGATTTATCAGATAAACTCCACATAAAATACAGAGAATTTTGTTTATTGTAAAGTTTCAAAGAGAAAAGGCACAGTTTTATTTTTCCCTCTTATTGATTTCACTAACCACCCAGGTTGGAGTCATTATGATTAAAGAAAATTACATCAAAATAAATCATAGAAACAAGGCGGTAAAGACTGTGGGCTTTCTTTCAGCAATGGTTTCTGCAAATTATAACTGATGGTAGTCTTTCATCCTGTCAAGACAACTTTTGAGGTTACAAATAGTTACCGTGGAGAAAGCAACAACTAAACCTTGAACCCCCACCTTAACGGGATGGAGGGGTTTGAGTGCTCGAATGATCCTAGAGGCTATGTTGTCTGGGGCTTAAATGCCCCTGGTAGGGTCTCCCCTGCCAAACAGGCTGTGGGTGACGGGTCAGACAAAGAGCAGTTCAAGACGCCTTCATGAGGACCAAAAAAATCGAGGCAAGTGATGTTGCCCGGTACGGCGCAGCCGGGTCCAACCCTGGAGCCAGGCCTGGGGTCGGGATTTGTCGTAGAGCGCCTGGTGGCTTGGTTGCTCCTCGCGGGACCCAGCCAGGCCAAGCCCGAACGAGAGACGTAAGGCCATCCCCTAGTGGGCCCACCACCTGCAGGGGGAACCACGAGGGACTGGTGCAAAGAGGATTGAGCAGCGGACGAAGGTGGAGACCGAGGCGACCCGATTTCCGGATGCTTAGACAATTAGAGATGATGAATGTTTCTTAAACAAAACTGAGATTTTTTATTTCATCTGTAATAAAACATCTGGCACAAACACATAATTTAAAGGAGATAAATGAAACATGATAAAGATCTCAGTCTAATGAGTTTGTGTTTGCAGGACTCGAGCCATGAGTGTGGAGTTCTCCCTCTACAACATCAACACAAACCTACTGGCTGTTTTCAGGTTTCTGTTTGAGTTCCCAGTATCTGAGCGTGCTCAGTCAAGCCTGGAGCTCCTGGTCCTCACTTTGTGGCCAATCACAGGCCTGAACCTTCAGCTACTTCTCACGGTAAATGCATCTCACTCAGCAATGAAACCTAACATGTGACTGAAACATTTTCCCCATTCCTCTAACGTCTATGGTTATCTGTTATCCAGATGGTCCTCCTCTCCCTGATCTTGTATTTCCTGGTGCGAGGGATCCTGGGGTTTCTTAGAGAGGGCTACAGGTACCTCTTGTCATCATGGAGACTTCTGGGCATATGTAAGCTATGTCTGGCAACATCTGTGTGCGGGCTACACCTGAGCCGCTCCGTCATGGCCAAGCAGCAGTGGATGTTGTTTCTGAAGCAACCCCGGGACGCCTTTACGGACTTCTACCCGCTGGCCAGGCAGAGTCAGCTGTACACCGTCATGTCTGCCATGCTGCTGTTCATTCTGGTGCTAAAGGTAAAGTAGAAGAAAATAAAATCTTGTTCATTCAACTCTTGATTTTAAAATTACCAGTAATCTGACTACAATGTTCAGCTGCAAAATTTTGGGTAAAATCAAATCTAAACAGAAAAACCATTTAGAGTGACCTCACTACTTATTGGCTTCCTCTGTACAGATGTATAAAAATACAGAAAATAAATAGGATAATCTGACACTGAAAAACAGCTGTAGTTCTAAGTACGTTTTGGGGACTTTTTTACTAGAGATGCAAAGCAAAATCAGACTGGAAGTTAAGCCTGTGAACAACTAATCATAAACTAAAAAACTTCAATTAATTTATTGTCAGTGAAAGCACCAAACCCAGGTCCTATCAGGCTGCAGTTACAAGAACACTTTGGTGAGGGACATGTTTGACATGTTTGAAGCTCCCTCAGCCTGTCACTTTGAACAGTATTGACATTTTTAGGCAGATAGCAGAAAAATACCCATCTTCTGCTACTTTTGGAAAGTTAGGATCTATATTCTCTGTTTGCAGTTAGCAATGCTGGTTGTGCTATGCTCGTTTTTTTTATTCTTTACTATCTTCCTCACTGTGTGTGGTGATAAATTATACTTCTCTTCTTGGATCTTGGATCCGCCTTATTTTCTGAATTATTGCTCTGACTGTGATATGGGTACATTTAGGCAGGGAAATTTTTCTTGTAGCCATTTCCTGACCAACACACATCAGCCTCACTTGAATGACATGTTCTCTCATCTTCTTCATTTTAATGGATGGACAATAGACATAGGCCTCTGTGTCACATCTTTTTAGTGCCGCAGGGAAACAGGAAGTCATGCATTATTGATTAAAAGTTCCTAGAAGTTCTGACTCTAACTTTTATGGTGCATTTATTGTTTCTCTGCTGTTAGTGGTGCCAATAACCCTGGCACTATTATTTTGGTTAAGTTTTTAACAGTGGATTTTTCCCCGCACTGATTAAATGTTTTCAAATTAAAGGTTGGGTTTTTCTAAATTGTTCATTGTGAGATTCAGTACTGCATTAAAATATGAACCTAATTCAGCCTTCCTGCACATCTTTACCAGAGGTGTCAATAAATGTGGATGGCACTGTATTTCAATGCAGTTTAACTAGTATTTGTGTGTATCTAATGATTCTTCTGTGCTGTAAAGCCCTGTAGTTGCTGTGACTAATGTCTTGGCAAATGTTAACCAGAATGAAACAAAGTAGTCGCCTGTCCTTAACTGATGCACTGTTTAATTCTACTTGAGAGACATTGAATAAGAAATTTGGGAATATATTTTGCCCCGTAAACATTGAGATGCAAACATGTGACTTTGTTTTATTTATTTCAGATTAAGAGAAAAACATTGATAAATGCTGCATCATTTCATTGTTGAACTGAAAAATACTTTGTTGCGTAAAGATGTCACTACAGTTAAAGTACATAAAGCATTTTCCCCTTGTTTACATTTTTCCTTCCCTCTCGGTCACTCAGGCGTCGCACCAGTTGCGTTTTCTTCGTGAGTGGGCGGTGTTCGGCAGAGCTCTGCGGCGCTCGGCCTGGGAGCTCCTGGGAGTCGCCTCGGCTCTGCTGCTGTTGCTCCTGGCTTACTCCCACACAGGACACCTGGTCAGAGTTTCCCCATGTTTGTTTTCCCTTGCTGCATCACCATTGTGATCCTCAGATTTATGTAATGTTTATTCCAGAAGTTTTTACATTCTGTGTATTTAGATTAACATAAAACTCTTCATCAAGTAAGCAAAATCAGCATCGTTGTTAAATATCAGCTGGTTTCTTGGTTTTGAGTTCATTTTATTAAGCTCCTCTCCTCTGACTTTCCCCTGCAGCTCTTCCACTCTGTGCTGGATGGTTACGGCAGTGTGAGCTCCGCCTGTCTGTCTTTGTTGGGTGCTGGTGGGAGAGGCCTTTTATCGGGGCTCCCTAACCCGACAATGACCGGTCCCTCCAACACAGTCTCCTCCCTGATGTTCCACATGACCTTCTCCGTTCTCCAGCTGGTTTTCCTGTGGTTTATCATCTCTGTGCTGCTGAGGAACTACCGGCGCGCCCGAGCAGAGCTGTACCGCCCCGCTGTGGATCTTCAAGACTACGAGATGGTGGAGCTGTTCGTCAGACGACTCAAAATGTGGATGGGACTCAGCAGGACCAAAGAGGTAATGCTCTTGTTTTACATCTGCGGCTGATGGGATTTTGGCCAATTTTTGAGTAGGACAAAGCTCCTTATTGTGGCAGTCCTGCACACACTAACAGGAAATATTTGAAAGATTGCTTAGCACATCACTCAGATTAGCATTTTCAGGAAAATATGTGTACTAACACCACTGGATTTTTTTTATCATGCATCATGCATTTAAAAAAAAACAACAAAACAATTAGTTGAAATAATCCTTTTCCAGATCATTAAAATTTTAGGTAAGGTTTTAATTTATATGTACTCGTACTCGTACTCGTCGTCTTCCGCTTATCCGGGACCATGTCGCGGGGGCAGCAGACTGAGCAGAGACACCCAGACGTCCCTCTCCCCAGACACCTCCTCCAGCTCCTCCGGGGGGAGCCCAAGGCGTTCCCAGGCCAGCCGAGAGACATAGTCCCTCCAGCGTGTCCTGGGCCGTCCCCTGGGCCTCCTCCCGGAGTAAATTAACCTCTTAAGTGGTTAATTTATATGTTTTTACAATTTTGAAATCTATTTGTTTTGTAAGGAAAAAAGGCATGGACCAGAATCTTTTATGCTTAGGCAAATCCACAAATAGTCTGATGATTATTTCTTTCCCTCGCAGTTTCGTCACAAAGTGCGTTTCGAAGGCATGGAGCTCCCTCCATCCCGTTCATCCTCCACCAGCGACTGTAAGTCCTTGTGTCTGCCTCCGCTGGACAGTCCAGACTCCCCGCCCACCCCGGACAGCGTTGATGCCAGCTCTGAGGCCTCATGGCGTCCAGCCTCTTCGAGCCCCTGCAGCCTGACGGAGGCTCCCGGGATCACCCTCGGGCTGGGCCTGGGTCTGGGTCTGGGGCTCGGCCCAGGAGTGGTGGTTGGTGGAACGAGCTGGAGGGAGAGGGCAGAGACAGAGGCGTCTCTGAGGAGGCTGCTCCCCACCCTGGATGCTCTCCTGCAACAGCTTGACCGAGTCAACATAGCGACAGAGGACGTTTACCACATTGAGTGCAGGCTGGAGCGAGCTCAGAGGAAAAGGAGGCGCAATAGGAGGGAGAGAGGAGACGGTCATGACGGGAGAAGTGACGGGAAACAGAGAGGGAAGAGGGAGGACAAGGATGTGAAAGAACGAAAGACTGGAAAAGAAAAGCACACCAGGGGGAGAAAGGAGAAAAAGGCGGATAAAAGCGAACTTCCAAAAGACACTTCTACCAAAAAGACTCCTGTTCCCACACCTGTTCCCTTTTCAAAGCCAAGACCCACATCAGCCTCTACACAGCCCCCCACCTCACAATCATCTGTCAAATCTTCAGTCAGTGCACCTTCTCCCACATCAGTCACAGATAAACCCACCACTGACCTCTCCCCAAAGAGCTCTTCCTCTCTCCACCACCCACCCTCCAAAACGCCCTCCACTCCCTCATACCCCCGAGCACCCACGCCTTCCCTGCCGACTACCCATGGCTCCACACCCATTAATAACCGAGACCGGGATTCCCAGACGGAAAGAGAGACCTTCCCCTGCACAAGTCTGTTCAACCACCCAGCTCACACTACCATCATCCCCACAAGGAAGAGGAAACGGAAACCTCCACCCCTGAAAAACAAGGTGCACCCCACTTAGCAGGACGTTCCCAAACCTTCAGAATCAAAGGGCAACTAGAAGAGAAATGTGGAGCTGGAGAACGTAGGGGCGAAACGTTGGGTTAAGGACGAGAGGAAAAGGAGGACAGCTGGTCTTGTCCCCAGACGAACCTCTTTAAACCCTGGGAGAGAAGAGAAACCATTGGATTGGCAAGAGATGAGAAAGTAGTGTAAAGACAGAATAATTGAGAAGATTGTTTGGGAAGATTCAGGATAATCAGGAGCATAAGAATTAGACCTTGGCTCACACTAAACCATGGTGCGGGTCACCGGATGCTAACTAATCTGACTGATTAAACTACTGTGTTTAGTTGTCCAAAAACCCTGCCACCTTCCCGTTGTCATGTCAGCCCGGAGGTCCCATGGCGCTGTGACAGGAGCACAGAAACGTGCTCACCAGATGACTCAATGAGCTGACAGCAGACTATTCAGCCACACTTTTCTGTATATTTGATTCATCACTCAATGTTGTCTATCTTTATTTTCTTAAATGTAAAATTTTGGACACCACGGGTGCCGGTTCAAGCCATCCAGGAACCAAAGTTTCCTGCAGGCACGCACATTGTAAACACTTGTATATAACACTGTAGTTACATATCAGCAGATGGAAATGTGTCGTACGCTCCGGCCCACTGTGGGACAAGGAAAAACATGCAGCAAGTGATGCTGTTGAGATTTCAGCAGCCCCGTCTTGAGGATGCTGATACAGTGCCAGCACATTTACTAACAAAGATGTGCAGAAGTCTTAAAGTAATTTAATGTTTTACTACAACAGCATAATCTCACTCTAAAGAATTTAGAAAAAAACAAGCTTTAATTTGACTACATTTTTTCAGTGGGAAAAATATTCCTATGTACAGAAATAATTGTTTTTAAAAACAACTATTATTGGTACTAAACCAAACTAACTAACTGAAAGTCTAATATCAAGTAACTATCAATATTTAAATGATTCACCTCTAATAGTTGTCTAGATTTAATCAGATTCCTGTGAAATCTTGTGTGAAACCATCTGCACTTAATGTGATTACTATCTGCTCTAAGGGACACTCTTCCACATCCGTTCTTATCCCGCTCCACATTAGCAGGGTCGCACAGAATCCTACTGACCTCATGTCCTGGTTGGAAATGTCAGGCCAGTTTATTATCCCTGTGTCGAAGAAACTTCAGCCAATAGGCTGGGTTACTCCCAGGAAGGAGAGGGAAGTAACAGAGTTCAGTCAACTGATGTGTATGTTTAGAGGGATGACTCTTTGGGTCCTAGACGAATCCGGATATCAATATAACAGCAGAATAATGAAAGGGGTTACTTGCTAGGAGACTCATCATGGAGGCTTCAAGTGGATAAAAAGAAAGCACGGTCTCTTAGGTGTTAGCACAAAAAACTCCTCTACTTAAAGCACTGAAGGCACATAAAACAGGCTAACTGGGCCCAGATGATCATGTTGGGACTTGTAGATGGCACATCTGGCTTAGTTGAAGATATAGCATTGAGATGGCCAGCTCCATAAGAGATAATTATCTTCTGGAAGTTCTGGTCATAGATTGACACAAATGGGTGGGCACCACCGTCATCTTAACCCCTGAACTGAGCATTAACAAGTAGGAGACATTTTTTTCACACAATATCTCAGAAAATCCTCTTAAGTGGTTGAACAACAAAAATAACATGTATTTAAACATGAAAACTATGACTCATCATAGTCATGAATTTGAAATTATTCAAGGAGCACTTCCACATCATAAAATAAAATACCACATTTATTTAACAATTATAATGAATAAGAAATGTACATTTTGAAATGGTTCAAAGATTTGTGAGAAAAATCAAAATGCAGTCTATATTCATTTCGAAAAGTTAAGCATAGATTAAACCATGTTTCATATTTATTTTTAAGGGATTGTATTTGTGCCACTGTGTAAAAAACATTTTTTTCTTACCTTTTTTGGTCTTTTTTCCCACTGAATCAATGACCTAAAAACCTGAACTATCAAGATTTTTTTTAGATATACTACAGTAATAATAGATGAATGATTTATTTGAAGGCTTTTTACACGTTTTTCCCAGGGATGCCAATAAGTACGACCTGCACTGTTCACGTGAAGGAAGGGAGATGAGAAGCAGGAGAAGCAGCAGAAGGCTGAGCCAGAGCTGCAGTAAATGCTAACAGAACAAGAAACAAATGGATGGAAATAAAGGTTATATGGCTGGTTTCACCTAAACATGACTATTTACACAGGTTCACCAATTATAAAGCTATGCTGATTTCATTCTGATTATCTTTCCTAAATGTTTGTTGTTTTTGTGTGTAATGTGGATCAGATTTAAAGCACTTTTTTTTACTGATATGGGTTTTTTTTAACTGCGATGTGGCATAAAGTAATAAGCTTGGTCTCCATACCAAAAACAGAAAGCTTCACTCATACTGTGCTTAATTACTTAACCGTAAGTGCTGCCAAAGCTTTTAAATCATTTATGCATTTTGATATTATCTAGTCTTACGTTCATTCATTTTGTACTTGCACTTTATTCTGTAAAGGAGATGATGTTAAACACCATATTTAATTAATCGTGTGTCAGGAGTACATTTACGTTAAAAGGACATTTCTGTAAGTATTTCCACAGTGTTGTTCAAGCAGTAGCTTGCATTTGTTTATATGTTTGCCAGCTCTTTGATTTGTTATAATTTTGTATCAACATCAACTTCCTGTGGCCAGTGGGCAAATCTCAGGGAACCCATCCTTTCTCTCTCTGTTACAACTGGAGCCAAATCCAAACAAATATGTCCAGTTAAAGAAAATCCCATACTGGTATTTGTAATATAAAATATTGAAGGAGCGGTACTGCCTCAATGTAAATGAGGGTGAATGTTCAGTTTTTAAACCCCTCTGAATTGATGTCCTTTTCAACTTTCAACTATCCAGCTTTAAAGAAACATCCCTTTTCACTGTGTGTACAATTTTTGTATATATTTGGGCCTTAGGATGTATATATTTTAGCTTTTTGTGATCTGTATTATTTGTGCTCAGTGACACACACTTAGGTCAAGCACTGGTGTTGCAATCTCTAAAGTTTAAGATTTTTTCTGGTCTAACTGATCTACAACAGCCAAAACTTATCCTCTCTTTGTGTACAGAGAGGAAGAGCATGGTGCCAAAGCTAAACTGTTTATGTTCTTATGTTCAGTCTGTTGTTGTTTGAAAGCATTTGCCTGTGCTTTTTCCCTTGTATTCATGCAGCTGTAGCACTTCTCATGCTTTTGCACTTGACAAAGTCGAATAAAGTGTTTGACAGCTCTGCAAGGTATAAATTATTCAGCTTTTTGGGGCAAAATAAAGGTCTATACTGACTGGAAACGGTTCCCTTATTAGACTTCTGGGAGTTAGTGAGGTTTGATCCATTGTTAGTTTGTGGTAAATACAAGACCAAAATGATCCGATATTGGTATCAGACCCCAGATTTTATTTTATTTAAGTCTTGATATGAATCATTTCTATAATCATTTTATTATAACCATTATAGTCATATTTGTTTGAAAAAGTACAAAATGAAAACATGAATTTAGGTAGAAAACCAAAAAACAGACTGAAAAAAAAAGTAAAGGGATTTTATAGGTCCCCAACTGAATGACATAACCCCCAGATAAACCCTCAACATGTTTTGAAAAGGCCATTTTGCAGCTTTTTTTTTCGGCATCTCAACCTTATTCGATTAGTTTTAGTCTAGACCTGAGGTTTTAAAACTGGGTCTGGTTTAGGAGTCAAAAAAAAAAAAAAACACTGAAACTACTAGTTTTTTTTTTTACATTTACAAACCATAAACATTTCAAATTTTTACAAACCGTGTTTTAAATATTCTTTATTTATTGTAGGATAAGTCAGTCCATATTTTACCTATCTTGTCAGCCTGCTAAAAAGACTTTGGCACAAGGTCAAGGTAGGAAAAATTCAATCTAAAAATATACCCTGAGACAGCTTTTAGTGACGCTAGCTGTGCTAATGATGCTGATCGCCCACAAAAGTTGTTAAAATGGTCATTAATGCACATTCACTGCAAAATGGCTCCTTATGCTATCACCAAGTATACTTTTGTGAGATGGAGTGCTTTTAGGGGCACTTCACCAAAGTTTCACTACTTTAAAAAGCCACAGAGTTTACAGCAACAGTTTCTTTAAATGACAGTTTTGCTTATTCTGACACACTTAACAATCCATCTTGTATTCCAACACCACTAAAGTAAACTGCGGCAGTGAAACCACTAGTACCTTTGTGGTTAATCCATGTTACACAGAAAGAGGCACCAAAAGACTCCTATTTAGCCATTTTGTAATGGCTTTTGGAATCAAGAAAATCACTTTAAGTTGCCCGTTGATACATCAGGTACCCACGGATGTCTGTGTTAAACACCCTGCAGCAGACGGCTCTAAATGACCAAAAGGTACAAAAAGAGGAAGAGAAACACTAAATGTTTAAAAAGCATTCCATCTCAGAAAACATCATCAGAAGATACTGAAATAGAAATGTCAGGGTCAAATCAGAACCCCCAATAAACTAGATCTGAGCATCTCTAGTATTTGGTCATCAGTTTAATAAAGCGCTGTCTTCAGACTCTCGGTGAAGAACCCACTGAAAACTCGACCTTATGAGGGCATCGAGACAAAAAACCGCTTTAAAAAGGCAAACAATGAACCAAAATCGTGTAAATACAAAAGCACACCGATATTTACAGTACAAATGGGTTTTAATGGTTTTCTTAAGCCACAAAAATAAAGAACACCACATTTCAGATCTTTTTAAATGATTACCTTTAATTCATACATTAGTTGACACACAAGCACAACCCATCTGTGGTTTTGTGTGTGTGTCTGTCTGCCAAAGAAACCAATGCAATCAAACAAAATCAGTGAAATCATCCACTGTTGACACAAGTCTTTTCCTCTGCCCAGAGGCCTCGGGGTTTGTTGCTGACGTGCTTTGCTGAAATGACTTGTTCTGCGTGTGTCCCTGGGTCAGCGAGATTCCAGGAGTCGAGCGGGACTGGATGTCTTCTTGAGCCTGAGACACAGTGGGGAGATGGAGATGGTTTAAATTTAAACTGGTTAAACATAAGTGAAACATGTTGGTGAGGGAGAACCACTCTTCAGTTCTGGAGTTTTTAAACTTACTCTGGTTCTGATCCTCTTTATGTGCCGTAATCTAGCAAGCCACTTGGAAGCATAAGCATCTGAGGGATTAGCTCTGTACTGATGCACCAAGGAAGCCATCTAGACAAAGGAAATAAATATTCATCATCGGAGTGTTTAGGAAGAAACTGGATGTACAGTACGTTACAAAAGTATTTTTACCCCTGAAGTACTCCCCATTTTCTCACGTTAACACGACAAACTCCCATTTATTGTACTGAAATTGTATGTGAAAAACAACAGATCAGGGAGAAAACATGTGGAGAGGTCTAGAGTTAGGTTTTAAAAAAATATCACAGCCGTTGACCTGAAGCACTGCTAAATCCATGACCGCAAACTTAACAAGACAATTCTGTCCACCTAAACTGTCCGTCCAGGAAAGGAGATCATTGATCAGAGAAGCAGCCAGAACTCAGGGGGGCATAAACTTCAAAATCTGACCTTTATTAGCAAATTTGCAACCAGCTGTTTTGGGTTTTATGTTAGGCAGTTATTTTAAATTGGACAATGAAATTAAACTGGTTGTAAAGTCCTGCTTTTATCATTTACGGCGGTTGGCAGAAGTGAAATCTTTCCTGTCCAAACAGCCCTTTGAAACAGTGATCCATGCTTTTATTTTGTCCTGCTTAGATTACTGTAATGGACTTCATGTGGGAGTGAGTCAGTCCTTGCTCTCTCATCTGCTGCTGGTTCGTAACTCTGCTGCACGTCTTTTAACTGGTACTGATAAAACAGAAGACATGAGCCCTGTTCTGGCCTCACCTTACTGGTTGTCTGTGCATTTTAGAGTTCATTTCAAAATTCTTCTTTTATGTTTTAATGATCTTGCCCCACCGTACCTCTCTAAGCTTCTTTGTCCCTCCTTACTTTCTCGGTCCCTCAGATCAGCCGGAGAGCAGCTCCTGCAGATACCAAGACCTGGAAGGTCAATAGAGAAGGGCCTTCTCTATTGCTGCTCCTCAACTGGAAAATAAATTAGTGAGGCTTCTTCACTGCCTGCTTTTAAAACTCGCCTTAAACCCCATTTTTGTTCTTTGGCTCTCAGCATCAGCGAGACTTAGTTTGACCTTGTTTGTTTTAATTGGTTTCATTGCGTTTAATCTTTAATCGTTCGTATGTCATATTTATATTTTTCTTCTTTTAATGTATGTTTATAGTTTGCAGTTATTTGTAGCACTTTGTCTCAGGTGTTGTTTTTTTTTAAAGCGCTTTATAAATAAAGTGTAGTAAGGTAAGGAGGGGACAGCAAACATGTGAAAGAAGATGTTTTGGTCAGATGAAACCACAATGATACAATGATGACAAATTAATGCTCCACCCTTAACAACAAAGTAAATGTCAGAGTTTATGTAAAGACGTATGGAGCTAAAAACAGCGACCCTGGAAGAAACGCTGTTAGAGACTGCAACAGATTTGAGACTGTGGCAGAGGTTCACCTTCAGGCAGACAAACAGACAGAGCTACAAAGGAACGGTTTAGATTAAAGTATTTTTATGGGTTAGGATGGCCCAGTCAAAGTCCAAAACACAGTTAAGAATCTGGGGTACGCTGACTAAGCAAGAGCTTGAAAGAAGAAGAATGATTATAAATGTCAGTGGCTATAATAACAATCCTCAATAGACTTGCAGCCTCTATTGCAGCAAAAAGTGGTTCTAACAGGTGTTGACTCAGGTGGGCTGAATACAAACGCATGCCGCACTTTCCAGATTTATTTGGAAGTATGTGCTGTTCTATCACAGAAGACATGCGGCTGAAATAGATTGAAGTCTGTGGTTAAAACTTGACAAGACCTAAAAAAAGTTACACAGGTGTGAATATTTTCACAAATCTGCAGAAATACGATAAAGACTCACGTTTGCATGTAGAGCCATCTGTCGAACTAAGAGCGGAAGGTTGCGGTCAGAAACAACCTTCGCCACCGTTTTGTCCACCAGGCCCTCGAGGTCTGAAAAACAGAGTGAAGACAGAATAAAATGAAGCACAAGAAAACCGATGAGGAGCAGAAATTAACTCACCTTTTCGGCACTGGAGAGAAACAAGGTTGCACTCGTAATCAAGTGGCTTGATAATGACCTCAACGAAGTTAAACTGACCCTAAAAAGGAGAGAAACATTCTTTTAAATTTAAACTCAAATGTATTCAAATGATTTCTCTGGACAAGTTAGGACATTTACCTTTATGGTTCCCAGTTTATATTCCTCTCCTGAGTCGTTATAGACAACCATCACAAAATCGTTGCCAATATGCCTCTTTTTATTGCAGCAGCCCTTGTCACTCTCTCTGTTTGGCATTAATGTGGCAATGTGAAATATAGCTGCAGACACACATTTCAACCACAGTTGAAACACCAGACTCTAGCTACCAATAATGTAACTGGAGTTGTAACGTACGTGCACACACCCTGCATTATATCATCGTGCCAACAGTAGGTGAACTCTCCGTCATCCCCGTACTGATCGAGCCCTCCCAGGAAGATCTGGTCGGGGTCGCAGTCCTTCAGGTGGATTAATTTGCCGAGACCAGTGAGGAAGGCGGCGTAGCGGTTTGAACCGTATTCATTGGAAAGGATGGCAACTTCATTGTTGACCTGAAGAGAGAAAATCAAGAGGATAAAAGGTGTGAAGAGCTTTTGGTCACTCTTAAATATTTCAGATCATTAAGCAAATGCTAGCATATCAGACAAAGTGACCAGAATAAATGCAAAATACAAAATTGTTCCTTTAAGAACAGAACCTGTCTGACAAAATGAGATCAACCAGTTGGATCACACTGAGTGTGTTCTCACCTGACCAGCTCCTACAAACACCACTCCGATCTTGTGGGTATCATACGGCGGCATCTGGTCCAGAACCTTCACAGCCCGATCGATCACCTGCAGCACCGCACATAATGGAGGGACAGCGGACAAAGAAGGGTGAACCCATAATTATTGTTTAAATGAAAATGAAACCAAAACAGAAAAACTGTGTGTAAAACTAAGTACACCCTTACTCCTTCTATAGACTTAGGAGGGAAAGTAGCAGACACTGATTTACAGCTCAATAAAGCAGGGCTTTTGTCAGTTTGATGGTGTGGACCATAGGAGGGTGCTGACAGTACAAATCAGGAAAGACATCAGCGATGAACCTAAAGAAATAATTACTGCTACACATCAATTATGATAGAGTTATAAGACGGTTTCTAAACTATTTGACTGTTTACAAGTGGAAAACATTTACAGCATTTTCTAATCGTACGTGAAGTTGACATCAAACCACACCCACTCTAAGGTCAGAGGGTGTTATATTCTGAGCTCTATCTCAGACTCTGTAGGCATCAGGTAACATGTTTAATGTTAAAGTTCAGTATGGCTCGTTTGGAAGGGTTTTGCCAGGAGAAGGCCTCTTCTCTCTAAAAAGAATGTGGCAGTACAACGTTGAAAAACAAAACCCAATGGCAAAAAAAACCTCCTACCAACTGTCAGGTACGGTGCTGGAGGCATTTTTATTTGGGCTTGTTTTGCAGTCACAGGACCCGGACACCTTGCAATCACTGAGTCGACCATCGACTCCTCTCTGCACCCAAGTTCTCTGGAGAAAAACGTGAGGTCATCTGTCTGAAAGCTAAAACCTAACCCAGGCTGTCAGGCAACAGGACAACAATCCCAAACACAGCAGAATGGCTGATTAAGAACAAAAATCAAGTCCTCGTAATGGTCCAGTCAAAGCTCAGGCCTTAATCGGATTGAAAAGCAGAGATGAAACCTGTAGAGACCTCTTCAAACCTCATTGGAAAGAAATTATGTTGTTAAGACAACATGGTGAAAGCCAACTGGCTGAATTAAAGCTGCTTCTACCAGCAGCTGAACGAGAGGATTTCACTTACTTTTTGGCTATATCATTGTTTTTTTTTGGGTGTGTGTGGCTCACCTGAGTTTTAGGCAGCAGCAAAGGCTTATTGGCTTCATTCCCAAAGAACGGAGAGTGATACAACTGGAGGAAGACAAAACTAAAAACGACAAAAGTAAACAGTTTAGATGACGAGGATAAGTTTCAGCAGCTTAGTGTTTCCTCCAGCTGCCAAACATTTTGGTCTGTTAGATGAACGGCTCTGTTCAGCAGTCAGCTCCGCCTGCAAGTGACGCCTCCTTCCAGCTCCTTAAGAATTACCAGCTAGCTGCAGGTAAGATAATGACTACTCAAAAAGGCTTCAGAAAGACCCACAAAAATGGCTATCTCCATCTAACCTTTGCTTGAAATAATCTAAAACATGAGGGAAGTTTTAACATGCTTCTGGAAAAAGTCCCTCTAAACCACTGAAGAAATCTTTCATGAAGTTCAGATGTTTGGATCATTCCAACATCTGTTCAGTAGTACTGCGTGTCAATAACAATGAATTAAAGTCACACTCCTGCCGTTTATAAACTGTTGACTACCTGGGACTCAGTCCAGAGATCTTCTCTGCATTGCTGGGCCCGGGTCGGCTGTGATAGGAGTCCCTCTCTGTCTTTCTCTCTCTCCTGGAGGACGGGGCTGAGACAGAGATGGTGTGACCGCGGGGCCGGTGGCCTCCACTAGGAGAGATGGGTCCAGGCGGTGCTGGCACAGCTGGAAAAGCTAACTTCATAGCAGCTCCTCCACTCTGAGATGACGAGCCTGAGGCTTCTACACCTTGGACCGGACCTCCCGGTCCATTAAGGTCCACCCCCGTACTCCCCTCTGCTTTGTCTTTGTCTGAATAAGGCTGCTGTGCCTGAGGCTTCCCATCTGAGGGCACTCTGGGCCGAGACGTGCTCCCCTGAACTTTGTCAGATTCCATATCTGCTTTGGTGAAGGCCTCAGGCAGGGTCTGGAGCTCCGGAGAGGAGCTAGACTTGTTCAGTCCGTGACCCTGGGACGGAGAGTGGCTCTGAAAAGGAAGTTCAGGCCCCTGGCTGCCTGGGGTGGAAGGACCAACACTGGGCTGATCGATGGGAATTGCTCCTTCGCTCACCTCTTCCAGAGTAGACTTTTCATCATCCTGACTGGAGGTGGAAGGGGACTGAAAGTCAGAGGGACAGCAATAAATATATTATTCTTTTATCGATATTTCAACAGATTAACTCATAAAATCACATAAAAAAAACAGATTTTAGTACTGGCAGAAAGGAGAGTAGGTAAGATCATATCCAGCTTAGTTCCAGGAAGAATCAGGTTGATTTATAATTACCGTAAAATACGGACTATAAGCCGCTACTTTTTTCCCACACTTTGAACAATGCGGCCTGTAATACGGTGCGGCTAATGCAGGTTTTTTTTTTTTCTTTTCATGGCGCTAAAAACATTTTGCCTGGTAACAGTAGACCAATAAAATTGATAAGTAGTTCAGAGGTCCAATGAAATTGTGCGATACATTACGGTATTGTGAATCAGTCATTTGTACTCATCAACATGGAAAACACTCGAAGAAAAGCATATGATGCAGCTTTTAAGTTAAATGCGATCGATCCGGCGATTAAAGAAGGAACTCGAGATGCTGCACGTCATCTTGGCATAAACGAATCGATGGTGAGACGGTGGAGATGCCAGAGTGAAGAACTGAGTCAATGCAAAAAGACGACGAAAGGCTGATATATGTCGGTATATATATTACTAGTCAACAGTAGATATTCGAATGTTGTTCGTGCACTGTTCAGTTAAAAGCATATACGGTACATACGTATATTTAAAAGTGGCCGTGTTAGAGTCACTGTTTGGAAAAAGAGCATTTGTAGCCTAATATTTACTGTATTTGTTTGTGTTACCATACGGATTAAATTAAAAGTTTAAAAAAATCCTCAGGTGTGATATCTTTCTGTGCCAATATATCATATAACGTGGAGATACCTGAGGCTTAAAATCCGGTGCGGCCCGTACAAATACAAAATTGATTTTCTTTCTAAAATTAGACCGTGTGGCTTTTAATCAGGTGCGCTCTGTAGTCCAGAATTTACGGTAAACCAGCTGATCCCAGCATACATCAGGGCACAACACAAATACATTTTTTTTCAACAAAACAGTTTTTTTCCCCATCTCAAAATAGAAAAAAAGACATATTTACATTTAAATAAAGAAGGCAATCTTCTTCCTTTTTTAACAATTAAAAAATTCATTTGTTTGCTTCACATTAATCGACAACGAATAAAAGGTGATGAATAAAAACCTTCAATTCATTTTCTGCTAAAGTAATCTCACCCTGAAAATCTTCATACGCTACATTTGAGTACATTTATTCAGTGTAGGAAAGAAATATTTACAACCAAATCACCAAAACTTCTACTTCTACTGTAGAGCACCTAGAAACCTTTCATTCATAATAACACATGAACTCCTGTGTTCCTATGGTATCCACTTTTTCTCAGCAACCATTAACAATGGGAAAGACAAGAGTACATGCCATTGCAGGAAGGCAGTTTTGGGTTGATCTTTATAAATCAGGGATCTGTTACAGGATAACAGCTTCTCGGCCAGACTTGCTTATATCTATGGATCAATATTTAAGAATTTCAAAACAACTTGACAAACAAGACGGAATGAATGGATCCTCCACAGTGAGAAGGATGCAGGTAAAAAAATCTCCAAAACTCACATCACAGAGGGACAATCTTGGGGTCACCAGGTCTCCATTACAAAGTCTACATTTGACATGCTTTAAACCTGTGGTTCACGTTCAACAAGTAAAAGGTTGTTATATTTAGATTTCTTTTTTTTATTTTATCTCCCTGTTAAAGATGAGCTATAGATGTTTGAGAACAAACTGATTTGCTTTTTGTAAATTGCTTGGGGGTTGGGACAATAGCTGTGTATATCTCAAACTAATAACCCTTTACTTTTTATACCTCTTTAACCATGTTTGTTGAGACCTAGTTTATTCTCAACACAATCGCTTTTTCTTTGCTAATTTAGAAAAGTACTAATAGAGTAAGCAAAATCTGAATAAACCTAATAAAAAGGCATATTCTCTTATTGCTTCCCTTATTTTTTCCTTTTAAAATGGCCCCAATACTCCCTCATCTATGAACATGTGAGTGGGTGAAAATGGGTTGTTTTTGTTCTTTGCTGTAGTCATCAGTACGGTTTTACAGATGCAGTCCATTTATCACAACGGACTCTGTGGATCAGTCTGCCGGAGGAAAACAAATTCTGCAGGAACCATTAGTTCGCGTCAGAATCAGCTCCATTCTGTTCAATCTGGCCACAATCAGCTCCTTACCCTGCTGAGCATTCCAGGAAGGGGAGCTTTGTCAGCAGACATGAATATGGGCTCGATGGGCACCGGCTCAAACCCTTCACCCTCCACCCACTCAGGTGGGATGTGCTCTGCTGTGACCCCTGAGCCCTCCTCCAGTACCACCACCGAGTCTGCAGAAGGACAGATCAGTCGTTATGTGCGTTGTAGATGGAGACACGTATAAATAACTCTCTTATTAGTTGTGTGAACTATGTCTAGTGTTAGACACACAAACACATACAGCTATAAGATTGTCAGTACTTATTATTGGCACATTCTCTCTACAGTCTAATTACTTTAGGAGGTGAATATTCATTCTGACAGGAAACAGAATAAAATACATTTCTACATCAATCAACAAACTTAGAGCCATGAACAAGATCACAACCTACACTGAATCACACAGAAAAGCTGATCTCAGTTCAGCTCCACAGGCTGTTTTTAATTCATCACGCGTTCTTGTCCAGATTCATGCAACTTCAGGCACTTCTCTGCTTTACTGGTCTCCCAGTAAGGCAGAGAAGCACCCAATGAGGTCTGGGCTTTCCTGTTGACAACAGAAGTTAAGGGGCACCCTGGGTGTATATTTCATAAATTCAAGAGTTAGTGAAGATATTAGGGAAAAAATAATAATCAAAGGAGTGAAAAACTCATATTCCATTTTTTTGCTCTGCTACTGATTGATTGATCCAAGAGCAGGCGCGATTTTGTCATCAGTCACCAGTGACCCTCCCCCCGCTGTTAGGGAAAGACGCCCGAAGAAACAAGGAATGATGAGGTTCTCAACTTGTACAAAGTATGAGCATAAAACAGCCGGTCTTTCAAACCACATTATTTACTATGTTTGCCGGATAGAAAACTATCAAGATGTTCCTTGAACTTATCTCCCACTTAGAGTCAAAACTCTAAGTTATACTTCAGGGATTTTGTTTACAAACTGAATGTGAGGAGTTCACAGGTTTAGAAAATTGAAGTCCCTTTGTTTCGTTTCTCCTCCTAAGAGTGACAGAACTTTACATGCAGCACAAACATTTACGAAAGAAAGTTTGTGTTAATTCTTGGATAACACAAACTTGGCAGGAGGAGGCAACAATGGTTCTGCCAGTAAATCTTATACCCTTGAAAGGCCTGTTTATTTTAAATGGTGATGCATTTGTAAGGGAAATAGCATTTCTTTTTGGGCTGAGCAGCAGAGTTGTGGGTTTCTACTATGAAAAACCTGCCAATGCGGAGAGAGATTCAGAGGAGACTTTGGGGATTAAACTCAACACGGCATGTTGGGAGGAAGAGAAAGGCTGACCCGAAGAACACAATCAGAACTTCTCTAGCACGCAAATGGAAACATTATGCTTTACAGCTGTTTTTTTAGCTACAGGCATAGGCCAACTTTAGCGCAATGAGACAGTAAACTTTGTCATTTCCTGTGAAATCTAGGATGAGACTTCCAGCATGACAATAACTCAGAAAAAACAACTAAGAAACCAATAGAAGGGCCAAAAAGCAAGAACATTATGTTGATGGAGGGGTGTGGCTTTTCTCCAAACCTAAATCCCACAGATAATCTCTAGAGGGAGCTGAAGCTTTGAGTTGCAGAGCAGCAGCCCAAAAGCTGCTGGTCACAATCCCTGAGATGGGTGAAAACCTCGAAACTAGCGACAGCAAAGGTCTTGGTGTGGAGCTTGGTCCCTGCACCAAGTTCACAGTCATGCTTTGATGAAGAATCAGTTAATGATACCACTGAATGACAAGCAAACAACGTTTTAACTGTGCTACACCGTTTTTCTGCATTAAAAATAAAACCAGTAAAAAATGTAGGCAATGTGCTTTCATTTGTGAGAAAACTTAGAAAATCAGCAAAACTGTAGTTATTTATTTCCCCCACTGTATGTAAAAATTAATGTGTTTCCTCAATACATAACCAACAACAATATTTTTCTCATTATGTTGTCTGGGACCAATTCCTGAAGCTCTTTTAGACTGTTTTTATAGAGTAAAAATGTCATTCATCTAAAGCATCTCCGCGTGGTGTCTGAAAGACCACTGTTTTGTACAAGTGAGGAGAAATATACTACCCCAGGACTTTTCTGGAAGGGGGAGAGGCGTGGGGTCACACATGACGATGGTACATGCCCAGGAAATGCTCCTGTGCAACCTGCCAGAAGCTGCAGCGCCTGGGGGGGCACTGGCCACACCCAAAGACCAGAGCGAGCCGCCCACTGCAGGTGGGATGCAGGGGGGTGGGGGGGTGGATCAAGGGAACATCAGGCCACAAAACACACCACAGCCAACCACAAACCAGCATTTCCACCAGGATGAAGATACATGAAAAGAATTCAGTCACAAAAAACAAAGAAAGAGGGAAAATGTTGGGGGGAACAAAAGAGTGCAGAATAGAGATGAGATATAAGCAAAGTTTAAACATAAGTGTCCTAAATAAAAAAAAAAAAGGCCAGTCAAACCACTGCAAAAAACATATGATTTTAAAACAAGAGCTTTTAAATAATTTGTCATTTTTCTTACAGGCTGGTCAACTGAAAACCGTCCACTGAGAATAGGTTCCAATAGGGAATTTAGCATTAAGCTCGGTGCATTAAAGGGCATAATTACTAAGCAGGAAGGCAGACAGAAGAGACGTATTTATGCTTAACATCTATAGTGGCGTATTTGTAGCTGTTAAACTTTTGCACATTTTGTCCACAAAGCTGGCTGTTATTGAAGAGTTGCAAGAGGAAGAAAGCCATGGAGGAAAAAAGGGCAGAGAGAGGGGGAGACATTCGGCAAAGGTCGCCAGGTCCAGGACTCGAAGCCGGGACAGCCGCATCAAGGAATATAGCCTCTATATATGGCCGTGCGCTTAACTACATTTACACAGCCAGGGCAGCGCCCTGATGTTTTTGTGTTGTGAGACTACTTTCATTTAGACGATTTTGGCCGGCTTGCCAAAAATGTATGTAGACCACCGTTTTAAATTAAAGAATATGTCTCTATGGCCCAGTCAAAGCCCAGAGCAAATTCTATCAAAAATCAGTGGCAAGACATGAAAACTGATGTTCACAGGCACTCTCCATCAAATCTCACTGAGCTTAAGTGATTTTGCAAAAACGAAGGGACCAACATTATAGTCTATAAATGGGACAAATTATTTTGAGCCCAATCTGTACCACTGCACCCTTCTGGTTTAGGATCGGCAGTTGCAGGAGGCATCAGTTTCAGAGAACACACAAAGGTTAAGAGGTCAGTAATTCAATAAATGTAGGTTTAAACTCTCCTATTTTTTTAGCAACAGTTTGTGAAGGAAGTCACCTGAAGCAGTCAGTGTGTGTGTGATGCTTATTTTCATCCCAGATGTAATGCAACGTTCATAAGCACCTTTTATGAAACAACATCCCCCACACTTTCGAAAACCTTTCTACACCGCTGAGTCTGTAGATGCAATATTTTTGGTCTGAAACATAAATCTTAATAAAATAAATTGGAGTTATTGGCTGTAATGAGCAACTCACGACCTCCAACATGTCTGCTAAGACTCCTCATACTGCTACTCACCAGTGTTGGAGCGCTGAAACAGGTTGGACTTTCCTCCAACACTGCTGTGTGTTTGAGTTAGAGGTTCAGACAGAGATGTTGGTGCTGGGGCTGCTGTGCTGGCTGGAGCACTGACTGTCTGAGTAGGAGGCTCCTTTACTCCCTCCATTGCCATCAGGACAGTGGAGAGCTCCTGCAGCGGCATGTTACCCAGCTCAGAGGAGAAGGGACTGGGCGGGTTCTCCAGACACATCAGCCAGCTGGTGTTACCTGGGTGTCAAGAAAACGCAAACAATTATACCAGTGGACAGAATCCTAATGAAACTCAAAAACAGCCATCAGAATGACCTAGCCCAGAGAGGATATACCTGAAGGTCTCCGTATGAAGATCTCTGCCCAACCTTGAGTGAGCATTGGAACAAACTCAGCAAGGCTGGGGTTGTCTTTGAGAGGAGGGGGGGCAGACAGAGGGGCAGAGGTGGAGGAGGGAGGACCAACACTATCTAAGGTGGGGCCAGAGGAAGGAGAAAGAGGAGAGGCCAACTCTCCCTCAGAGGGGGAGACCAGAGGACTGAGACTCTGAATAGGACCAGCACGCAGAGCATGACCTCCTGGAAAACAGGGATAGTTTCATTTTAACCACAAAGACAGATATTTTTCACACTAATTCAGTGACAAAAAGATGCTCCAAAGAGATATTTACAACTAAAAGTGGAAGCAAAAGAAAAAAAAAAACACACAGACCAGTAATTTAAAGAATAGCAATAAAATAAAAAAACATCCAGAAGACACAAACACAGACGAAAGAGAATAACCACATTAAAAACACATTTCCATGAAGTAAGCAATAAGTCATGATTCTTTACATGGAAAATATCGGGTGTCAATAAGATCAATTATCTCAATAGGAATATCAGACTTCAAACAAATGATATGTCCAGGAGAGAATGAAAGCTACCTGATTTCAGGAGCTCTACGACTGTTGATCGTCTGGAAAACTGTGTATATTTTTACCTGACCTGGAGCGAACCCGTGTCCGCGTTGTTCTGTTCTGTTGCTGATTGGACTGCGACTCCAGTTTGGCCGGAGCCTCTTTGGTCATTCGGGTGTGAAGTGACGGATCTGACCTGCAAACCCAGCAGATTTTAAAAATCCTCATACACCTAACCAAGTGACAAACTCCAATCAACCAACAGTTAAACAGCCTAAAACGCTTATTTTTTAACTTTTATTTTGGCAAAGAAGTAATAAAAGAGCTGAATTTGTCTTGTTAGTTAACTTGATCATGTTGCAACAGCGTAACTAGTTCTGTGTGTTCGTCTGCTCTGGTAAGGGATCACTAGAGACGACCCAGTCTGATTGTAGAACAACATCTGCCACATCATCAATCACACAAAGAATTCAGTTTACTAACCAGCTATAAAAAAAGCATTTGCCTTTAGGAGATTTAGACTATTTTTTAAAAATCTCTGTAAACAGAACAATAATTTTGTGTTTTTCTATAAGGACAAACAGACGAGAGGAAATGTAGCACCTTGTTGTAGCTAAGAAACAGATGTGAGTGCGTTAAATAGGCAAAAACCAAAATCAACATCAAATGCCTTGTTGCTGCTTTCTGCACGTTTGGATCACCTTGTCATTTCCCCTCCTCCTCCCAGACGCTCGGACATATCCAGGCCCAGCAACGCTTGCGTTCTGACTCCCCCACTGGTTGTGATGGTGACAAGCTTGTTGCCCACCAACCAGGTCATGCTACGACCGCCAGCTAACAGAAACTCTGCGATGGGAGACCTACGAAGAAAGCGTGGAATCATCAACATTCCTCTCATCAATTAACACTATAGAACATCAGGCTACAATTAATACTGCAGCTGCAAGAGAAATCGGCAGGAGACCAAAATCGGAGGTTTGAACACACCATACTCTAGTAGGTTACAGAACTAAATAAAACTTTCTTCAGAGTGAAAGTTCCTACTGGGGGAAGAACAAGACTCAAGCAAACCATGAAAGTCTAAATGAGGTATTTAAAACTTAAGTCAGACGAAGCATTAAGGCTTAAACCAGATTTTAAAAAGGGAACTGTATTTGCTACAGAGAAATGTTGACTCTTCATTAAAGGGGACATATCATGCAAAATCCACTTTTTTTTGCCTTTAAATACATTTTGTTGTGTACTTCGCAATTGTAGGAGTGCAGAAAAGTTTAATTCAGTCTCTCCAGGTGTTGTGGAGATAACATTATATCCAGTTTGGGTCATATTTTTCAGTCTGTTCAGTTTTCTCTCTCATCTGTTACATTTTTCCAACCGTTACGTCACAGTATTTGCTGCGGATCAGCTAAATAAGGTCATGGACTTCCACCTGATCAATTCACGTGTCCGCATTTTTTATTACTCGCTTATTTCTCCCTCTTCAAAGTGCCTGGTTAAATTTTATTTGTCTTGGAAATGTTCCTACATCAGAGGGCAAATTTCTATTCGTCTGCACAAATCACTTCAAAGACAATCACTTCAGCAACCTCTGCTAGTATCAAGATGGATTTGCTGAAAGACTTCATCTGATTAAAGAGTCAGTTCCTTCTGTCAAATAACGCTCAAATGACAACAAACTTTATTTTAGACATGAATTTATTTTGTGCTGTTATGACATCCTGGCCATTGTTTTGACAGCAGTAGCATCGTGCCTTCTGCTTATGTTAATGCTGTGTGCTGCTTTTAGCTCCTTGAGGACAGATCTATTATTAATAGTATTACTATTAATAGTAATACTATTTTTAATAGTATTACTACATTAACAAGTTTTCATTGTTTTGCCTCGTTTTTGTGCCGCTAGATAATTGTATCTCTTATCAAACTACAAAAATGGCCGATCGGGTTATTGTAGGACACTCTTTCACCTTGAAGGGGGCGGGGTGTGAAGTGCCTAAATAGCATTTTAAGAGACTGCAGCAAAACGAGTTGCTCTCAGATGCACCTCAGAACAGGGGTAAAAGGGCAGCCTGTGGAGCTACAATAACAAGGAGTTCAGAGCAAAGCATTGCAGTTCCGCTTTATGTAGATCACAACTGAATGATTGAAGTGTGAAAAGAAAGGATTTAAAAGCATGAGACATCCCATTTGAGACTGGTACTTTTAAACAGAGAATTGGACTTTGGCAGGTAACAGGAAGGCTGAACATATTACAAAAAGTCTCGTGTTTAATCCTTGTGAGCTTTCAGCCTCAGCGCTCTATGGTAAATGCTGGGTTTGGAAATATTGCAGACTTTTGGATATTTCAGCTTTAAGGTAAGGGTCTACATTATACAGCTATGTACACAGAAAACAATGTCTAAACTTACCAATGTTAATAGCGCTAATGGTTTTAACTGCTAATATGAAATTCTAAACTTATAAAAATAGCCATATTTTTCAAGACTGAACTTCCAGAGTTCTAAGTCTTTCAAATCTATTTTAAAATATAATATACTAAAGACATCTTTGGCTTAATAGCTAATATTTCTACAGCAGGCAGGCTTTAAGCAGCAGAAATTCAGAAATAAGAAGGAAGGACACAAGAGGCGAGGTGCCAATGATAACATAAGAAAAAAATCCTGTTTGACTGTTGTTTTTCCATCTTCCAACAATTTAGCTCAAGAAAGAGAAATTAGATTGGGACAAACCGTCTTAAATCTGTATTGGCACATTAAATCTTTACAAAAATCCTGAGGTCATCCCCTCTATTAAAACAAAAAAACACACAGACCCTCACAAACCTCTTTGGCAAAGCAGAGAAGTTGGAAAACACATATCGTGCCATCATGTCTAGACAAGTCTCTGTGAGCTCCAGGTGGACAGTCTTTAGCCCCTCATCAGCCTGAGTCACTGCATTTTCATCAGCAGAGCCCAGGCTGCAGGTAGTGGTTGAGGTTTGCATCCTAAAAGGGAGGAGAAATACGAGAGATTGTTAAACAGCAAGAGAGCAAGAGAAAGGCATGCAGTGTCGCTGTCCATGAGTATGCATGCTGGGAGACAACAGGAATAAAATGGTAAAAAATATGCAGAGGCAACACACGAGTCATCAAGTTTCTTTCTACTTCACGTGCAAACCAAGCATTTATATGCATGCATGAAAGTAAAATGACAATGATAAGACTTTTTCAAGCAAACAAAATACTGACAAAGACTGGGGCATGGTCTGAGTGAGCCCAGAGGCTGCAATTATTTTTTGTTTCTTTTTTGCCAAATGGATTTAAGTTTCCGTAGGTGGGCTTTCTGGTGAAGGGAAAAATTTAATGATATAATTTTGACTCAAAACAGCCAAAAAGCAAAGCATGAGCCAAATCTCCATCAGTGTCCAGTGTGGAGTGAAAACCCTTGACACATTTTCTGCAAAGAAAACAGCATGTATGTGTCTACAAAGAAGCTAACGCCCGTCTCAGTCTCCTTCAGACAGAAGCAGGACGGGACCTGAACGCTTAATTCGACGCTCATCATGAGCGCTTCACCGCCACACTGGAGGCCCACTGAGAGGTCTCTCTTCTTTACAGGAGGGATTATCCAAGGCCGAAGGCCGTTTCAAATCAAGATCATTAAGACAGAAAAACCTAAAACAAAATTATTTAACAAAGCTACAAATAGTAGCTGGTCAAAAAGAAATGAAGGTAGGAACAAAAAAATAACTGAATGCATCATTTAAATTGTGATATTTTAGCTTTATTTCCTTAATGTTAATGTAATACTGAGTTTGTTTCACATCCCTTTCTCAGTACATTAGAGTTGTACAGAAAAAATGAAATAAACGAAACGAAATAAAATGTCTTCATATTAAAAATGTTTAGATAGTGCTCTGTGAACATGTTGTTCTTTTAGATGAAGAGATATAATCTCGCTCAATCAGACCAAGTCCTAGAATGTGAATCAAAATCATATCCACTGATTTGTTTCCCCACACTTACCTTTCTTTTTCCTTACTTCACTAATATCTTATTTAAATGCGTCGTGGGCACAAACTCCTTGAAAACAGGACCATGAACTTATAGCCATTCAGGTTAAATGTTTCTATGCACTTAAAGTAAATTATCAACGGCAACAAATAAAACGAATACGTTTTAACCATGATCATGTTGGAGTTGGTGTCCACCTCAAATCTAATAATATGAAACATTTCAGAAAGAAAAGGAACATATTTGCAGCCATTTACCAGATGAAGAAGATCTACACTGCAGTCTTCTATTGACAAATCCATGTCAGTTTATCAAACAACACTGAGACATTAATGTTTAGCTGCCATCTGTTGGGAAACTAAAGCATCAAATGCTTTGCTAACGTTTTCATTTGTCACATTTTGCCACAACCACAAACCTCAACATGATTTATTGGGATTTTATGTGATGGACCAGCATAAAACCTGCATAATTGTGAAATGAAGAAAAACCCAAAATCTTTAGCAAATAAAAACTTTCTAAAAAGTGTGGCAGGAAATGGTATTCAGCCCACCTTTACTATGATACCCCTAAATAAAGTCCGGTTCTACCAACTTAGTAAACTGAGCCCACCACTGAAGGCATCACTGCAGACCTACCAAGACATGGTTGCCCGCCTAAACTTACAGGCCAGGCAGGAGAGCAATACTCTGGAGGAGCTTCATACACCCACAGCTCAGGTAAGATTATCTGGACAGGACAGCTATCAGTCAGCTACTCCAAATATCTGGTCATTAGAGTGGCAAGAAGGCCACGAGATTGTGCATTAGGAGACACAGCAAGGATGTGGCAGAAGGTGCTCTGGTTGAACTAACAATGGTCATCACCGTGAAAGCATATTCTCCATGGTGAAACAGGTCCCTCATGCTGTGGGAATGCTTTCCTAGAGCAGGAACGCTGGTCACAAATGGGAAATCAGGTGGAGCTAAATACAGGACAAACCTGAAAGAAAACCTGAAACTAGGGCAGAGGTTCACCTTCCAGCAGTACAATGACTCTAAATGTACAGCCAGAGCTATGATAGAATAGTTCAATTAAAGCATAGTCATGTGTTAGAATGGCCCAATCAAAGTCCAGACATATGTGTAATTGAGAATCTGTGGCAAGACTTGAAAGTTGATAGTCACAGATGTTTTCCATCCAATTAGACTGAACTATTTTGCAAAGAATAGCAAAAAGTTTGATGTTCCAGAAGTGCAAACTGAGAACGTCACCATTTACCCTACAGCTGAAATTGAAGCAAAATGTGTTTCTCTGAAGAACTCGAGGGAAAAATAATAAATCATATCGATGTTTATGGTTGGAAAGTGAAACCTTTAAAAAGTATGAATAATTTTGCAAGGCGCTGTAGCGGCACAATGAACTGCAGTGTTCGATCTCCTTTTATTCAGTCACATGAGCACAAATGAGGCAAACAAGCGAGGCAGACAGAACCTCCCAGAATGTGGGAGGTGATATAGATCTTTTTAGTTGATAGAACTGGTCACAATTTCACCTCAGCCCAAGCTACTCCTATCATCCCAGACTAATAGATTGCCATGGTCATAGCAGCGTAGTGGATGTCTCAGTGAAGCCAAATAAAACCAAAAGATGTCAAGCAGGCAAACAAAGCTGTTGTGTTGCGGTTGTGCAGAGGAAGCAGAAGTGCCCGACCCCCACTGACAGGAAGGGGCCAAAGCTGTGGGTCATAGATGGCACCATTCTGAACACACGTGCCTGGCACCGGTCCCTCTTGGCATTCATTTGCTGTTAAAGCCAATCGAAACCAGTCGGCAAGTCACCCAGCAAAAATTAAAGCTGAATCAAAAAAGTGCAAACAAGTTATAAAACAATTAAAATAAAGTGAAGCTTGTGTTGGAGCAAAAAAAATAGAGCGGATCAAGATGTTTTTCAATGGCTTCAACAAACACTGCATGCAAAAGCAAATTATACCAAAATCTAAAACAGCACATGTACAAAAACAGCCAAAAATAAAAGAAAAAGGCCATCACACACCTTCCTCCAGCATGCACCACCCAATTCAAGGAGTTCCTTTTACAACAACCCTCCCCTACGACTGCTCGACGGACCCATCTGACAGTCACCCAATCAAACATCCCACGGAGGAAGCAACAAGTGTTTAGGCTGTTACCGATGGTTTTTGTGTTTTGCTTCGTTACCAAGGAGTTTCTTTTCTAACCTGCGAACCGCGTGTTCGGAGACGCTGATGCTGCGGGAGCGGAAAGCCTCCATGGCCGAAAGGTCCCTCAGCTCTTTAACTGGAGAGCTGCTGCTATTGGCTACAGATGTCGCTGGCTTTGCCACTTTTCCAGCCCGCAGACTGGGTGGTGTGGAGTATCCGTGGCAAAGAGTGATGGCAACGGGGGCCGAGGTTAGCATAAGGTTGGGAAGTAAAGGGGTGGGTCGTCATGAGGGTGGAAGTGGTTTGGAAGGAATAGTAGAAGAGTGGTTTTCAAAGTACACCAGGAGACAGCAGGAATCATCACCCGAGCGCCACAGCAAAATGAGCAGGTGACGAAGGGGAAACACCACGCAGGGGGAGGGAGGAGGGCGGGGCACAGAGCACAGACATCAACGGGCAGGATTCACAGCAGGGAGAGGCCAGGAGCAATGTGGAGAGGATCCAGGATGACACAACCACCCCCAAAACCACAACCACAATGCAGCACCCAATCGCAGGAGGCAGCGGAGTCGGGGGTCAAATAAAGAAAAAAAAAACAAACATAACAAGGTGAAATTAACAGCAGTGAACAACATGAATCAGATAACAGGAGAACATAGAAAGAAAAGAGGATTTAAGAAAGGGTAAAACCAAAATAAAACACACCAGCTACAAGCAGAGGGTCAAACAGCCTCTGCTAAAAACACAGGAAGTATTCAGGAGAGCAACGAAACACATTTCAGCAGGTTTAAAGTGAAGGAGCTGACTAATATGACAGAATTATAGAAGTAGGGATGGACGATATGGAGGACCACAAGTGCCACGATCCATGAATAAATAAGTCGCTTAACTGTTTTAATTTCTTACTAAAAATCTAAATAATCCTAAATAATTAAAATTCATTGAAATGTTTTAAAAAATTTATCTGTTAAAGACATATGCAATTATTTATAATTATTCAAGTGTTTACTTTATGGTAATTTTTTTCTTGTCATCTTAATCCGTCAAAGTCAGGGGGTTTCAGGAAAGCAGACAAGGTGATTGGTCTGTAGTTAGGCTCCTGTGCAGGTTAACCAATCAGATGTCAGGGGGTATTTGACTGACAGTCACAGTTGAAATTATTTAATAATAATGAACTGAAGCACAAACATATTTTTAGAAATTACATAAACAATTAAAAAATGTACATGATTTAAGCTATTGATTCTGATTCTTTCTTTAATAAATTGACGGTAATATAATGGTAAACATTTTTATTTGTTTTAAATAATTATCACTATTTCTTTAAATTATCATTTATATAAAAGGTTAAAGTAAACACGGATTTCCTGGATTGTGGCACTTTAGTTCCATAACAGGACTAAAGCACAGTCTGCAAAATAGAAAGTAAAACATGAGAAACTGAACAAAAACTATTGGACTAAAGTTGTGGATTGGAGAACAGCTGGTAGAATATCAAAGCTTTGGCTTTTAATAAAGTCATCTGGAAAGTAAACCAGAACTGGATGAGTGAACGTAATGATCTGAGTGAAATCTGACGTGCTGAGCGCCAATCCTTCAGCGGACATGAACAGCACAAGGATGATGAAACCACATGTGAGCTACTGGAGGTGGGTTAAAATGGACTACTGGTATAATTCAGTTGATTCAGTTGCATATTTAGTCATGTTGCAACCACAAACTGCAAAGCATCTTAATGAGATTTCATGTAATAGACCAGGGGTGTCCAAACTGCGGCAGAGGGGCCATTTGCGTCCGTCGGAGTGATTTTGTGCGGCCCTCGACCACAAGACAAAAATGGCAAGAAAGTTGATTAATAGCTCAGCACATTTTTGCTGATGCATATTTTCAAAACAGTTTTCATTGATGCGATGCCTTAAAAAAAAAAAAAAGATACAGACAAATCAAAAGTATTTTAAAAATGGAGTACTCATTTTTGTCAACCATGTTTTTTGCTTTTGTTTTAAGTTGATAGTAAATAAGACCACAAACATCCACAGACTTCACACCCACTTTGTAAAGTAGGCTAAATAAAGAAAGTGTTTTTTTTCAAGAAAGAGTGATCTACATCGCTCCATGTTGCTAAGAACAACAAAAAATCTAGCCAAAAGATAAGAGAAAACGATCTTACTGTTTGCAAGTTTAGTTTTTTTTTTTGCTTTGTTTTTTCACACAAGTCAAACCTGTGAGATGTTTTGTTTCGGATCTAGATTTTCTGTAGATTTCCAAATGAGATTTCTTTATTTTATAAAATGTTTGTGTGTTTTGTTTATTGTTGAGCAGGTATATATGCAAAATATTACTAAAAAAAAAAGAAATAAAAGAAAGAAATCAAATTGGTGGTCAGCAATTACTTTCAACTTGACAGTTTTGGCCCCCGTGGCAAAACGTTTAGACACCACCGTTTTAGACAAAGGTTGGCATAATTGTGAAATGGACAGATATATATCTGAAAAGTGTGCCGTACATTTTTATTTAGGCCCCCTACCAGTTTTCGCTACAGGTACATCTGAAGGTGTTTTGAGGTATGTCTGTTCTGGCTGACTGCCTCTAACTTAACAATTAACTTCACAATTAGGGTGGACTTTGACTGGGCTATTCTAACATCCAGATCTGTTTTCAACTAAACCATTCAAAGGTAGGAATATGAATTTTATTTAGCGGTATTTGAGTAAAAAGGGCTGACTAGAAAATGAACATCGCACTTTTCTGATTTTTATTTGTGATATAATTATGAAAACAGTGCATCAGTTTGCTTCCACTTCACAGATATGCACCACTTTGTGTTGGTCTATCGCATAGAATCCCAATAATAAGAAACACTGTAGTATATGGTTGTAACATGACGAACTGTAAAAAGGTTCAAAGGTTATGAAGACACCTTGAAAGGCAAATAATACTGAAATCCTGAAGGAGGGTTGATGTTTAAAATCGGCAAATTATTAGCAAAAGCACCACATTCTTTAAGAGTTTAGGAGGTGGGAAGATAAATGTTTGTTCCTTTTTAATGAGGTTATTCAGAGGGAGGGATTTCATGTCCAGAACCAGGCTAATCTCTAGGACGATGCTATTTCTTTCCAATACAAGAATATTTGCTCATTAGCTCCAGTTCTTTTCAGACAAGAAGAAGGCAGAGTCATGTGTTGCAGAGCACATTAAAATAATCTGTTTTCTAAATGCTATTTAGAAGGAAGTAGAACTAATAGCCAACCTCGTGATTTATTCTAATGATCTCTGAGAAACCATGAAGATCATGTCAGTTCATAAAGTATCTCATTTAACATAGCTTTAAGGCTTTTATCTGACGATGGCCCTTAAATTACAACTCTCCATTCAGGAGATGTTCTGAGTTGTTAAATTTCCGCTGGATGGCATTGACTGACAAAACATTAACATCCTCAGGCGTGTTTGTACCTTCTTAGGCCAACTGTAAAATGGGAAGGCAACAAACAACAACTTGGAGTTGCTCGCAACTCTCCGTCAGAGAGCTGTCCTCATGAACATGGGACGTGTTAGTCCCCATAAACACTGGTGAAACTTTAGGTTTGACAGAAAGATGGAAAAGCTCCAGCTCTTTTCTGAGCCCACCCTGGTTGTTTGCATAGCTCTAAAGAAGCGAGTGAGGGACAAAATACAAAAACAGCGGATATATATGATGCAAGCAGCTAATAAAAAACATAATGAAATGAAATGCTATGACGTCATACAGGTGAGAAAGTTAAAATGGCACCCACTGTGAGTCACTGAACCAATTTAAAAATGTGAACAGAAAATGCAGAAGAAATAATGAACACCATGGCAACCTGAGAGGAGTCACAGCAGTTAAACACATCAACGTAGTTACCCCCCATCCCTGTTACAAGACATCGGGTTGTGTGCGGCACTGCCAGTTGGTACTTCGGCTGAACGTGGAAACGTGCTTTACCTTTTGGGCCTCTCGTTGAGGCTGGTGCTCCGGGCGCGGAAGGGGCTTTGCTCGTGTCCGTCGTCGAATGGCAGCAGGGCGTTGGACCGCAAACCCTGCAGAGAGACAAAGAAATGTTCACAGATGCCACTATGAAGTGCGTCTATTAAGTCTGCTCAGGAGTTCAGGTGCAAATACTGAGAAGAAAGAAAGGGAGCGGGATACAAAACGTGACCACGCTCTTGTTCAAATGCCAGGATACTGACTTAAAAATATGAGACAATGCATCAGTTTTAACTTTTTGCACCTTCAATGTGGCACATATTCTACAAAATTCAACTGAAAAATAAACTAATCTGATAGGAAGAAGCTGATTGTGTTCAATAAGTGAAACAATCTCAATATGTCTGGAATAAACAGGAGGCTTTAAATGCCAAGGTCTTCTCCCAACAAAAACATCCAGGCCTGGCTAAACTCTGCCAAAACATCGATCTTCAGTACCCAACTCCAAAAGGTAAGTTTGGCACAAAAACAACGCACCTCACCGAGAGAATACCATAACAACAATGAAATATGATGCGGGTTTCAGATAGAACTGGAGTTTCAAGGCAAATGAAATTAGAAGCTGTTCCAAATACCAGTCAATTTTTACCTAAAACTTTGAAGTGTGAGCCAGAAGATGAAGATGATGAGGAGTGTTATTTTTCAGTCTAACTTCATCAAAGGAACATTAAAGTTCTAGATGGCCCTAGCCAGAGTCCAGAACTAAATCTGACAGAAAACCTGATGTACTCACAATCTGATAGACTGGGAAAACCGTCTCAAGGTGGAGTGAGCAAATATTACCAGTCAGGATCTTAAATTGCATCCTGTACAATTTCGTTGAATTGTACAGAATAAACATCATACAAAAATAGTCTCATTTTACTGTATGACATAAACTTTCGCCTTATACCAGGGGTGTATGCATTTTTTAAATCCACTATATTTGAAGGGGCACGTTTCATTTGTGGTCGCAGTTGCAGATTCAAACAATCAAATCCTCATCTTGTGCAACCTGGACTCCATTTCACCTCCAGCACTGAGAACTCACAGAAAAAAACAGCTGCTCATAGCTGAATAAGTGTCTGTCTTGATTTGTATGTTTGTACCACATGTTGTTCTTGTAATATTTCTCTACTTTTCACTAAATGTTTGGGCGAAAAAAGTAGAAAAAACAACGCTTTAATGGTGGAGTGATCGCCTTGTAGATGATAGTGTTGTTTCACCTTGGTTATGTACTGAACAAAGTCCTTGCGGAAGGGGAGTCTGCAGCGTATGAACCACATGGCGATCACATGGTGGGCCAGGGAAACGATATACTGGTTGAATCTGATGGGAGTGAACAGAAATGACAAATCAGAGAGAGCCTGTGCAGCTGACAAAATGCATATCAATGTGTGACGGCACAAACTTGGAGGGGTTGGTGTAGGGCAGCGAGATGGCAAACACGCTCACATACTGCTCGGCTACAAAGTTGGCGTACAGATGGGGTAACCGGACCAGAGCTGCAAAACACAGAGGATATTAAACATCTATATAAACACTTAATCTGTGTTGCAGCTGAAACTATAGCTGAGCTCCAGCAATCGACATAAAAATCTGAGAAAAAAAATTAGCTTTGGGAACTCACTGGAGAGAAACTCAAGCATGGGAGAAGCCATAGCTACAGTAGCAGAGATGTGGGTGAGCTTGACGATAAGAGCTGGGAGAAGCTTGATCATGATGTCAGGCATCTCCACCGTGCACATAGTGAGGGCTACCACACACTGTTTGGCACAGCGATAAATGAGGCCAGTCTCGAGACACTGAACTAACTCTCTCTGCAGGAGGAAAAGGGAATGAAAGTCAGCAGGATCCAGCATGAAAATGTAATAAAAACAAACCCAACCACCTGATGCAGGCCGGTATTCCAACATCTGACTAATTAGTGATTCAATCTGGCAGGACAGCACACAGATCTATGGCTAATTTTAATCTAATAACATCTACCTGTCTGGATTGGTCCAGGTAGTTGTGGTAAGAGGTTATCGTCGTAAGAACGGGAACCACAGCCAGCTGAACATCTGTGCGGGAAGAACCCTCTGGCATCTTTTTCAAACGATCCGAGATCTGACGATCCGTCACCTTTGTAGACAGAAACAAATCAGATCGACAGGGATTACTGGTTAAACTTCTGTACGTGGACTGGTTAACATGTGCATGAATGTGTCCTACCATGGCGCAGAGCGTGGAACAGAGCTGGTCCAAGCTGCACGATGAAGTGAGCAGCAGCACTTTGTACTGCAGCATCCAAGGCAGTTTGTCAAGAACCAGTTTTAGCACCTTCCAGTCAGTGTCCTGCAAAACACACAAACGAACCTACATAAAAGTCTCACGTGCTCAGACATGTTTTGCACAGCCATTAGCTCAATATCCACAAAGGTTTGGCCTATAACCCCACCAAGAAGACCTCTTTGCTATGCTGACACTGATGACACTTATTCGTCTGCAATGAACTAAACAAAGCGGGTTTGTTAAATCCTCGTGGCTGACTTAAACACCACAGGTGGCTTCTGTAGCATGCTTTACTCCCCACTCACGAACACATAACTCCTGTTTATGTCTCAAACTCCACCAGTCCTCAGGATCCAGTGTCCTGGAACTTTTAGATGCACCTCTGGTCCAACCAATCCAAAGGCTGAATTACACAGTTGGTTTTTCAACAGGTGTCCTGAAGACGAGACATCTAAAAGTTGCAGGACGCCGGTGGCCAGGAGCTGAAGTATGAGACCCACGCTCTAAGAGGAGACTCAAAAAGGTTGAATAAAAGGAGACACTTATTCATCAAGTATGTGTCTACGGTGGAAGCTTGACAATATAAGGAAGGCTTTCTGAAGCCTGACACTGAACCAGAAATAACCCTCAGGAAAATCTGAAGTTGGGGATACAATTTCTTGCCCAACGGTACCCCTGATTCCCACTCTGGGAAAGTCTCCATCGGGCTGCTGGAATTGTGGTCAGTTGGCCCAAAAAACTGTTAGGTGAGAGAGGGGGTGAAGAATGGAGTCTGCAAGTGTGTGAGGGGAACCAAACTGACCTATTTCTGATTTTTGAATGAGTGTGCATTCAGTCACCAAGTCAAAACCCAGAATATTGGTGGGTAACATGTTGAATCAACGTGTCATGTGGCTAATAAGCAATAAAGCAAACCAATATAATATATTTCAGCATTAAAACCAATGCATTTATGAAGACTTTTAGATTTTTGTCCATTAGAAAACGAAAGATGGGTGAAAGTCTAAGAAATCAAAGACTTTTTCCCATACTGCATTTTCTTCTGCATTTTCTAGGAACCCTGAAAAAATCTAGTTTATGCCTACAAATGTTCCATGTTTTTCAGACTGTAAATCAATCCAGCTCTAACAATTTCCAGAAAAACAAAGAAGGATGGACTGGGTTGTGATTGGAAATGTTTTTGTGTACCATCTTGAGGCACTGCAGTAGGACGCTGAAGGCAGGTGCGTATGGAAGGTAGGCTGTACGAATGGAGGCAGCCGAAGCAGGAAGGGCAGCACCTGGAGCAGGACTGCCAGCAGGGGGGGATATAGAACCTGCCGGCTTTTTATCACAAACGCGTTTCTCTGGCTCCCTGAAACAAAACGGTTTTGTCATCGTCAGGCTGGTTCAAGCAGGATGAGCCTCTTCTGTGCACGCGTTTGTTTTTACCCTGTGTCACAGTAGCAGTAAGGGCTGAACCTCATCACTCCATCCTTGTTGGGAACCCCGATGCGATGCAGGGAGTCGGCGTGCATCTTCAGGAAGAAGTCAAACACCTGAACAGACAAGTTCAGCAGAGGAGTTAAGCAGGATGAAGCTGAGCAAAGATAAAGTGTTTACAGAAAATGGGTCCATTTTTACCTGTAGTCTAATAGTTGAAGCGGTAGCTGAGCAGTATTTGTTCTTGTAGTGAAGCTCCAGGTGGCTGACGAGCAGCTCATAAACACGACTTGCATGGCTGGCAGGCAGGCTGTAAAGTTTGCTCTGTTGCAGGACAAAATGAGAGTTCTTCATGATCCAATTTCATACGCATAAGAAAATTTCTGAAGAAACAGACAAATTACTGCCAAATAAATACCTGCAAGATTTCCAGCAGGCCCAGTACAGCAGTCTTGACATCCTCCATAGGGGAGTCAGCTGTGGGGTCTCTCTCAGAAACCTCCAGGGACACAGAGCAAGAGAGAGAGCGACTGGCCACCTGTACAGAAAACCAAACTTCAACCTGACTGAGACGGAAGTAATTAGATGACCGTGAGAGGTCTTATTGGGCTGCATTTACCCGCTCGATGATGTCCAGGAGGCTGGTGAAGTGATGCGTGTTACAGCCCTCAGCAAGATCCACCAGCAGCTGGGTGGCCTGTTTTCTGACCGCCAGGTCCCGGTCTTCAGCTATCCCACTGAGCTGAGGGATCACAACCTTTTCAATCAGCTCATCCTGGAAAAACAAAACAGATTAATAAAGAGCTACAATATGTGGTCAAAGATCAACTTTTACCACATCTAAAAAAAAAAAAGAAACAAGAGATATATAAAAACATGTTCTGCTTGTTGAGTCTCATCTCTGATCAGCGCACTGGATTTACGAAAAATGCAAACGTGTGTGTGTGTGTTCAAACCTCATAGAGCTGGCGGTTGGTACTGAGAACAAAGGAGAGGATATGAAGCACCTTAATCCTGATCACACTGCGAATCTCGTTCCTTTCAGAGTGACACAGAGGGGAAATAACAGGAGTGTGATCCCGGTAATCAAGGAGAAGAAGAAAATGCTGATCCGATTCCTGAGTGCATCCTACCTAAAGAACTTCTCCATGAGGCAGTAGAGGCTCTGAATCCAGCTATCCTTTGCAGGCTGAATGGACTGTGCTCTGTATGAGATAAGGGTCAGCACTGATGCATCCTGTCGCACAGAAGATTAAAATGACAATGGAAGCTGCGCTGCAGGAGAGGATTAAATACAAAACACAAAACAACACAGAGGTACGAACAGGTCTCTTGTCGGCACATTTCTCCACCAGACTGAAGAACTTCTCTGTGGAGCCGTGGTAACCGTTCTGCTCATACAGCTCCTCTACTGTGGTCAGCAGCTCATAGACGATGGCCTTCAGCTCTGCACTGCCTATCGTCTAAAACCATACAAAAGGAAAACGACTTAGCCTCTCTAAACCTGTTCGATTTCCATCTACTTTCCACATGCAGTATGTTTGTGTGAACCTGGATCTGCTGCAGCAGTCGCTCTATGATGCCCAGCAGGATGTCCCATGTGACCACCTGCAGCTCTTTGCCGTATTTCTTAATCAGTCTGGTGATGGAGAGGACGATTTCATACGACACCACCTCATTGGCACATGACATGGCCTGAAAGCAGAAGTCAGGCAGCCACAGTTATTAATCAGGTCCAGCTGGCCTTTCTCCATCCTTTCTCATGTGATTTATCTGAACCCCAAATTATAGGAGCAACAAGTGATCTAGGCTTAAGAGTGAAGCAGCGCTGCCCCTCCACCTGCTGCTGCACACTGCAGGTCGGCTGGCCGAAAGGCGGCAATAAATGTTTTTTTTCCCCTCTAAATATTTCTGAAAAACCACCTACAGTAAGACTCCAGAGAAGACATCATAAGGTGCTCTACATCAGAAAACATTTTGCAGTGGGTCAACACGACGGCCAAAAATTCTGGCAACACTGGCACCCCGTATAACACTGTTTTTAAGTGCAAGCATCACCCCCCTCACAGTCTCCGGGCTTATAAATAAAAAGAAATCGGTACATTAACACCTCCTTCCTCTGCCTGCCATAAGACTGGTTTAACAAAGAGATTTACTGAGGAAGACAGGATGTCATTTCCTCCCACTGCAGACATCTCTTTAAAGGCTCTGGAAGAAAGCGCCTCTTCAACGCCATCGGCTTCAATGCTGTGGATGCAGCATGCAGAGAAACAACAGAGGCATGCATGCAGGCAGGCAGGCACAGCCATCCATGTTTGGGACATTCATGTGCAGTTTGCATTAGAAAAATACATATTCAGATGTACTTATATTAAGAGGTTCCACTGAAATTTTAACAATATTAGACAAATACACTGATAAAGGCACTTTTAATCTAGTGGTGTATACTGAATAGACTAAAGCTGTAAATGCAAATGCCCCTGTGTAAGAGGAGATTAACGTCAATGTATTAGTTACCTTGTAGAAAGATGGGAGAACAAGTGTTGGTGTGTTTTTGAGAGCATGGAGTCTGTGAGCGCCCCACAGAGCCATTCCCACAAAGAATACCGCTCCTCTCAGCAGCGCCGCGTCTTCCATGTACACCCTGGTGGAGGTTTCACTTTAAAAACACTTGTGAGCTTGAATAACTTTCACTTTAAACGCCAGAATAAATATTTTAGCATTAGTGAAAAAAAGGAATGCTGTAATTTTGACAAGTAACGATACCTCTCTTCCATGATCCGGCACATGGTGTAAATAGCACTGTGACCCAGATGAGTCCCCAGAACTTTCCTCATCAGCTGGTGACCCATAGGAGCAAAGAAATGCATGAGAATCCCTTCATAAAACCCAAACAAGTGTGTATTTATCCTCGGCGGTTCTTTTTCCCACCTTCCAGCATGATTCACAGAACTCCTTCACGTTAACCGTACGGCAGAGCGTTATAATAAAGACGGTGAGGGACTCTGAGGGCAGGCAGTTGTAGCAAACAACAGCATCCAAGACTTGAAGCGCCACCTGGACACAAAACCCAACCAAGCGTACGATCAGCACCCCTAACATGCAATCTAACTGCACAGAACAATGCTTAATACAAACCAATAACTTTGTACATACGTTGCATTTTAGCCACAAATAGGTTTTATATATTCAAGGCCTGCGTTGTGATCGTATATATTCAACGATCACAACGTAATGGTCAAAAAACAGCAAACTGGTTGATCTAAACTGCCTTTAGGTATGAGAGTGTGTGTGCATGGTTGTCTGTCCTGTGTTGCCCAGTGATGGGCTGGCGACCGGTCCAGGGTGGATGGATGTTGCTACTCAGAGGAGCTGGGATCACTCAGCAGCCCAGTATTTATACTCAGTGTTATCTATTACTAACCAACACAAAGGGTGACGAATTTATTGAATTTATCTTGCCAAACTGTAATAAATTTATGCAAACTTGTGTTAATGTGTCAATATTAGTTGACTAGTTAAGCTTTAAGTTGATTAGTTAAGCTTTTTTTTTTTTTCAACCAAGTTGCTAAAGGCCAATGACAACCTTTCTGTGTCTTTTTTTTATAAAATCCCACATTAGAATAAATACTGACAGGTATTTAAAAGGAAGATTTAACAAAAAGGTCCCAGGGATTGAGTGAGAGGCTTTTCAGACCCTGGAGAGGTTCCCAGTCCTTTTTAAATTCTATTATAAAAATAGATTTCGCTAAGCTTATTCTGTTAAATATTAACCTTTCATTAGTCATTCATTTCTGACCTTCCGTTTTCAAAGTAAGGTCAGAAATTAAACTGGCTGTTTGACTCCTTTGTATCAAATCATAAAACCGTTGCTATAATAAAACATCTAAAGCCTTCATCCAATATGGATTATACGGCCTTTTTATGTTTCAAATCCTGCAGAAGAGTAGAGAGGCTTTTGTAAGCCAGACAGTAGAGAAGGCGTATGGACACAAATCAATGCTTCAGAGACGAAAACGCTTCCATTTTCAGAAGTTTGACAGGACGACAACCGACCAACCTCTATATCAGTGGATGATGTTGTTCTGTTGCACAGGACACAGATTTTCCTGCAGAGAGCAGAGAAGGTTAATCAGGTTTTCTAAATGCAAAATAACCAGCTGGGCTGCAACAAAAACTGAAACAAACATTTCTAGAGAAATACGTCTTTCTCTGCAAAAAACAAACAAACCTCAGAATACTGTGTTTCTAGAAAGACCGTGAAGCATATCCAACACTGAGTGTGTTTCCATATGTTCATAAGACTTACTGGACCATGCTGGAGACGTTCTGATCCAGGTAGCAGCTGTTGTACTTAACCAGATTCACGAGAACGTGGAGGAAGTCTGAGGTGAGACCTATGTCCATCCACAGGAGGACAAACCGCGCTGAGAGAGAGAAGATCAAGACTTTCTAAGTGATTGTGTAAAAGAGCAGTGAAGCAGTTTATTATAAGGACTGGAGTGCTGAAAATCTGTTAACAATAAATTTTGATTTGAAGCCTCGCTCAATGTTAAAAATAACTCATCTGTAATTCAGACAGATTTCACTTTGCTAAAATGCGCACAGGATCAGTGCTCCACATACCATGATGTAGAGGAATTGTACAATATTAACACAGAACATTCACTGAGGCCATATGGTGAAGCAGGTTAGTTGTGATGAGGCTGAGGTGTAAGTTTACCAGTGCCTAGCTTCTTCTTATTAAGTCTTATTAAGAGTTTATTTTGAGTTAATTAGGAAACCAAAATACAGCACTGAAGCTCAATAACAGAAGATTTATTTCTGCATGTTTTTACCTATGTCCTCCTCCAGGTATGTGATGTCCTTCCCGTTTTCAGTTAAAGCCTTGAACACTTCCAGTCTTTCTGAGAGGTCCTCGTTGCAAGGTTGGTAGTCTCTGATCACCTTAAAAAAGTACGCCCTCAGAGGACCGAGCCACTCACCCTTAAAAACAAATAAATAAATAAAATAAACCTTCATCAGAACAGCTTAAATTTGAGCTGGGACTTTGTGATGCCATTATTCTTTGCCAGCATGCTCATGTGTAACTTGGCCATGGAAACAACGATCCTGAAAATCTGTTAAATGATCAAACGATTTGAAAAAAAATTACAGTCATGTTTTGTTTTTTTGCACATGCTGCCCAAGAGGAATCATGTGGAGGTCTACCTGTCCTTGTATGATGGCCCTGAGAAGCTGCAGGACAGCATGTCTGGCCTCTGGCGGCTGCTCCGGGGACAGCATGTCCTCCACGGCTTTCCACACAGCCTCCACTGCATTCTGAGCAACACAGACTCAGGTTAAATGAACATGGAAGATTCCACCTGCTGCTGTCACATAACAGCATTCAGTAGAAAAACCCAACGCAAGTCAATCACCTCTTCAAATTTTTTGATTTTTGCCAGATCACAGATTTGGTTCATCACCCGGATGCGGTTGCTCAGGCCACAATCAGGGTGGAGCTCCTGCAAAACACGAAGAAAACAAAGGTGACGTGCTAAATATTATGGGGAAAATAATATTACAAAGACTAATAAACATTAGGTCCAGTTCTATTCCAGCTTCAAATGCCTTGATTGTGTGATGATACCTCCTGATCATCAACAATAAGCAGTGCCTTATTCATTTTTACTGCCATCAGTAATTAGTCAAAAACTTAAATTCAGCTCAGCAGTCAATAAAAAATACGAAGTCCAGTTTAAAAACATTCTTTAATTTGAATTGCTAGATTGTTATTTTTGCCATTTAACATCAGCAAAAATAAGATCAGAACACTGAAGACATTATTTTAAGTGTCTGAAATGTTCACAAGGAGAATAATTTATTTGTTTTTAATTAAAACGTCTGCCTATGGTTTCTAAACGACTTTAACCTTAATTGACTTTGAACCCATGAGAACAGTCACAGAACTTCTGCCTTGAAATTTGCATCACAACCAGGTTTTACTAAATCCATGGAGTAATCTGCCTGAAAGGACCAAATAGAGAATAGGTCTTACTTTAGAATATTAGCTTGGTTGGTGAGCTTGAATCGGTGCAGGCTTCCTATTGCACCAGAGTCAACATAACTGAAGCTGCATTTAATGTAGAAACTCAACAGCAAAGGCACAAATGGAGAAGGACAGCCTGGGGAAAAGGACCTGAACAGAAGCAGAGTTTTACTTACCTTTATAATGTCGGCTGTGATTATAAACTCTGGCAGCTTCGAGTCACACTGCTTGGCTTGCTGGCGTGGTGTCCCCAGACCAAAGATCCCCCTCACTTTTTCTTTCAGCGTTTCTTTGCTTTGTTGCTTATTCATGGTGAAAAGACTTTCAGAGCTGCTGCTGATGGCTACCTGCAACAGTAACACATATACTGTTTCACAAATAGCCATGCTTTTTCTCTTCTGATTTAGTTCTTAAAACAGATTTAGCTGTAATAGGATGTAAATCTGCTTTTTTTTAAGATAAATGCATTTTTTGTCTGACTACTTGCACTGCATAAACTATTAATTGTTGAGACAAATAAAAACTAAATTTAAAGCAGCAAGATAATGTGAGAAAATAATTTGCTTTTCTGAAATGGCTGATGTGCACAGGGTCTTAGAAAAGTATTCAAACTACTTGAATTTACCACATTTTGCTACATTGTAGCCACAAACTTCAATATATTTTTATATGTTATATTATGTTACATACCAACACAAAGTAATGCACAACTGCGAGATCAGGCAGTGATCGTACTTCTTTGAGAAATGTTCCATTTCTAAGGAGAATACTTTAACCACCTCCTGCATGAAGTGCCAGTGGATAGGGGGAGTGCTAGATGTACAGATAACCCACGGAAATGGGATTCAGCCCGAGACTTCCTGGACAGTGTGTTTTGCCTGCAGGCCAAAAAAGTGTCCTTTTTGTCTCATCTGACCAGAGCATCTTCCTCCACATGTTTGCGGTGTCCATTATATGGATTTGTGCAACCACAACTGTATCCCTGACCATTTTGCTGTGTTCCTTGGTCTTCATGCTGCTGTGTTTACCTCAACGTAATCTAAAAAAAACCCTCTGAGGCTTTCACAGAACAGCTGTATTCACACCGAGATTAAATTATACACTGATGGCCTCAAGTTAATTATTAGGTAACTTCTACTGGCATGTAGTTGCACTGGATTTTATTTAGGGGTATCAGTGTGACGAGAGCTGAATACGTATGTAGTTTACACTTTTCAGATATTTATTAGTAAATAAAAACGCCTCCTTTCACTTTACAAATTTGCACGTATTGCTTTTAGTCTATCTTGTAAAATCATACTAAAATACACTGACCTTTGTGGCTTTAAAGGTGACAGAATTTGAAAAAGGTCAAGCGGTGTGAAAACTTTAAAAAGCTAATATCTCCTCTGGCTCAGGGCCAGAACGGATAAAGGGTTAGTGACAACAGCAACACATAATGAAACCAATATGTTTTATCATGTGTAGCCACCTAAATTCATCAGCAGATAGTAACATTCTTAAGTGCGCCTTCTGAAAACAGATCATTTATTGTGATCCAGGAGTGCAGTTTGGCAGCCTGTAAATGTGTAAACCGGGGGTGGGGGGGTTAGGAGTTTGCTGTCATGTGGGACCTGGCAGAGAAGAGGAGAGGGGAGGGGAGGGGAGGAGCAGCCAGACAACGGCTGTTCTGTTTCAGTCCAACAACAACATCTGTGCCAGGTGTCCTCCTGCCACAGGAAATCATGACCGACACCATAAACAATGCATCATCAGAAGAAACGCACAATGGCGCAACTGAAGCCTCAGCTGCGTTTACGTTGCCACACACAGGCTAACATTGCTTTGGTAATGAAGATTTATGGACCTAAACTAGGTAGCCTCCTCACTTGGGCCATTTTTCATCTCACCTTACGGAAGCGAAGTCGCTTTCTTCTTCATTTATCCTTGGCTTCGCCCTTTTAAAGCTAACCAGGCCGTCTGCTGCTACTATGCATTCAAATAACTCACTGTTTGTTGCCGAAACCTTGTTCTCAGTCTTCTACTGACCAACCGGATGACACATAAATGCTCTGACAGCGACACTTCCTGTCAAAACACGTTTGCCGCTCTCCTTTATGGGAAATTGAGTTGTTGCGAGGCTCCAGCGACACAAAACATAAGCTAAAGCCCCTTTTCATTAGTCATCTAGTTATCATTGAAAGTAATCATGTATTCGGAAAAAAGCAAACCATGTACTGTAGAAAGGTCTTTCACAAGTTATTCAACTTGAAGCCATTACAGCTATTAGCCTAACAGCTAGCTAAACGTTCAGACGCTACTGAAGTTGGCATCCTATTGGATCACGGGGCACTGCTTTTTATGGCAAGCTGTTTGTGTATTCACTCAATTACAGCCTCAACATTTTCGCTCATATTTAAATTGCTGGTCATAAAGAAAGGCTATAGTGCAAGACACAACAAAAAAGTCAAAATGTCACAACATTTAGAAAATTCAATAACAAAAGACGATAAAAAACGTGAAAATTGATATGACTATTTGTTAGGTCTTCCTTAGTAGCTTACGAAATGTTTGTTTCTCTTTTCACATATGTTTTAATTAAGTTTGTTTTTAATCATGTTGTATTTTGAGAAATGTTGTCCTTGAAATCTGTGGATTAACGCTGTAATAATGTATAATAATCTAAAATATATCAACATCAAATAAACTAATTTAGTTTAGTTTTGAGCACAGGTACTACGAACCTGAGACCAACTTCATGTCCTGCTCTATGCAATGCTTCGTAATGTCCGCTTTGGGACCAAGCTGTGTTATGTAGTTCAGAGCGTAAAAATGAGTTCTCCGTATTTCATGCAAAGCAGCTCTGTTCTCACCAGGAAAAGCAGTCACGGTGCGGGCAGGGTACCTGCAGCTTCTCTGAGCTTCAAACTCACCAGCAGACAGAAGGATGAGGACACCGTTCCTGCAGTGAAGCTGAAGGTGGAGGCAGAGGAGGCGACAGTGTCCGAACTGGAGCCCTCTTTAACCTCTTCATCCACCGGTATGTTCACGTTAGGCTCACCTAATACACTGGTATCACAAATCTAAAGAAACATGCCCTATTTCAACTACTTTACATAACGTTGTTTGCGCATGCGTAAGGAACTGTTTTGATTCGAGCTAATTTTCAGAGGTGTCTGTGGCACCACTAGCAGAAGATTAGTTACTTGTGTACAAATGTACAGAGGACTGTCCTGAACGTGTAAGCATCGTGTTTGCTTACAAAAACATTTAAAGAGATTCACCTTGGTTGTAATAAAACATGACATGTCACTTATCTTGAGTAGAAACCAGGATTTTGTAAAACTCATAGAGTGCCTTGCAAACGTAGCCATGCCCCTTGAACCTGAACAAACTAGATCATAATTGTGAAGTGGAAGCGACAGGATAATGGGTTTCAAAATGTGCATTCAGCCCACCTGGATCAATACCTTCTAGAGCCACCTTTCCCTGAAGTTGCAATCTGCAGTTCGTTTGGAGTATATGTCTGTACCAGTTTTTCTAATCTGGTGACCGTAATTGTTGCCTATACCTCTTTGCAAAATAACTTAAGCTCTGTCAAATTGGACAGTGAGCATCTGTAAACATTAATTTTCAAATCTTGTAACAAATTCTCAATTAGACAGATGGGTTGGAGTGGGAACCTCATCTCAACTCTCCAATATTTTGCAGCCTTTAACCTGTTTTCTTCCAGAGTTGCCCTGTATTTAACCCCATCCATCTTCCTATCAACTCCGACCAGCTTCTCTGTTGCTGCTGAACAAAAGCAGACCCACACTGCCATGTTTCACAATGGGACTGGTGTGTTTAGGGTGATGTGCAGTGTTAGTTTCCCACCTGAGCGGTGGATCTGTGTAGCTCCTCCAGACTTACCATGGATCTCTTGGCTGCTTCTTTGATTAATGCTCCCATTGCCCCACATAGCAGTTTACACGGACCCTTTGTAGGTGTGCAGTTGTTGAAATGTTTTTTTTATTGAGGGGTATCAGAGTAAAGAACGGAGAATACAGATCCACACCACCAAGTATGAATACTTGTCAGGACAACCTTGTCTGCTAAATGTGTATTGGAGCATTTCACTTACATTATTGTAACCTGGATAATTAATGTGACAATGTTTTCATTACCATGTTGCAGGTAGTAATTACTTCCACCCTGTGCACTACTTACTTATGACCTAACAGGTCACAGGACAAGTCTGCGAGTCATGAGATGAGATGAGCAGATCACCTGCTTTTCAAGGTTCCCTATTTTTGTGGGCATCCTTTCTTACAAACAACTGACATAACTAGTATGTGGATAAATCAGAATTTGTTCTCTTACTTGAAAGTTTTGCTAATTTGTTTTTGTTTGAGGTCTATTCTCAGAACAAGATATAAAAAGGAAAAAACAAAACTGACCGTTCAACAGAAAGTCAAATTGATGTTTTTGCACATTGGAACCCTACTTGGGTTTGGGTTTCTGTTTGCTTTAAGCATCTGACATCCCGCTCAACAGTGTTTGGTATCAGTGGAGAAAAATTTGTAAACTTTCACAAATGTAAATATGAAATTGTTTAGCAAATCATTTTCTGTATGTTTACAACCCCTCCTTTTTAATTTTCCTTTTTATTTATCCTTTTTATTTATTTACTTATTTCTTTATTCAGCTGTCTGTTCTACAGTGGGTATCATGGGGTTTTGGAAGTGGCATTTATATTGCAAATTAAAAAACAAAAAAATGCATTCTGCATTTAAACAGAACAGCCTAGACAGTTTGGAGATTCAACCAAGGACCTTACTATGTTTGTAACATTTAGTCACACATACAGTACAGACCAAAAGTTTGGACACACCTTCTCATTCAAAGAGTTTTCTTTATTTTCATGACTATGAATATTGTAGCTTCACACTGACGGCATCAAAAACTATGAATTAACACATGTGGAATTATATACTGAACAAAAATTGTGAAACAACTGAAAATATGTCTTGTATTCTAGGTTCTTCAAAGTAGCCACCTTTTGCTTTGATTACTGCTCCGCACACTCTTGGCATTCTGTTGATGAGCTTCAAGAGGTAGTCACCTGAAATGGTTTTCCAACAGTCTTGAAGGAGTTCCCAGAGATGCTTAGCACTTGTTGGCCCTTTTGCCTTCACTCTGCGGTCCAGCTCACCCCAAACCATCTCGATTGGGTTCAGGTACGGTGACTGTGGAGGCCAGGTCATCTGGCGCAGCACCCCATCACTCTCCTTCTTGGTCAAATAGCCTTACACAGCCTGGAGGTGTGTTTGGGGTCATTGTCCTGTTGAAAAATAAATGATGGTCCAACTAAACGCAAACCGGATGGAATAGCATGCCGCTGCAAGATGCTGTGGTAGCCATGCTGGTTCAGTATGCCTTCAATTTTGAATAAATCCCCAACAGTGTCACCAGCAAAGCACCCCACACCATCACACCTCCTCCTCCATGCTTCACGGTGGGAACCAGGCATGTAGAGTCCATCCGTTCACTTCTTCTGCGCCGCACAAAGACACGGTGGTTGGAACCAAAGATCTCAAACTTGGACTCATCAGACCAAAGCACAGATTTCCACTGGTCTAATGTCAATTCCTTGTGTTCTTTAGCCCAAACAAGTCTCTTCTGCTTGTTGCCTGTCCTCAGCAGTGGTTTCCTAGCAGCTATTTTACCATGAAAGCCTGATTCACACAGTCTCCTCTTAACAGTTGTTCTAGAGATGTGTCTGCTGCTAGAACTCTGTGTGGCATTGACCTGTTCTCTAATCTGAGCTGCTGTTAACCTGTGATTTCTGAGGCTGGTGACTCGGATGAACTTATCGTCCGCAGCAGAGGTGACTCTTGGTCTTCCTTTCCTGAGGCGGTCCTCATGTGAGCCAGTTCCTTTGTAGCGCTTGATGGTTTTTGCGACTGCACTTGGGGACACTTTCAAAGTTTTCCCAATTGTTCGGACTGACTGACCTTCATTTCTTAAAGTAATGATGGCCACTCGTTTTTCTTTACTTCGCTGCTTTTTTCTTGCCATAATACAAATTCTAACAGTCTATTCAGTAGGACTATCAGCTGTGTACTGCATCCACCTCCTGCACAACACAACTGATGGTCCCAACCCCAGTTTTTTTTACGTTTTTATAGTCTTACAACAGTAATAGAAAAGAAGAAAAAAAATAAAATAAAAATTGTAACAAGCAATAAACAGCACACAGAACAAATAGGTCACCAAGGGAGGGAAACAGTAATGCATTATAGAAAGGAAAAAACTAAACAGAGTTTTGGAAAACAACAAGTTACAGTGTTCCGGGTTACAGTTGTACTTCAAATTCCAAGAGGTTTGAAATGGAAGGGGCAATGGCCCCAGCCCACCTGTCACAAGCACGAGGACCTCCAGTGAGACACCCAAGTAGAGATTGAGAATGGGGGAGGAATCCCACCGAGTCATCACCCCAAAATGAATTAATGAACTCATCAAGAAGCAGACAGGCGAGAACTCCCCACCCGGTTCAGCACTAGTCCCACCACTCCACCCAACACCAAACCACATCTACCACCTCAAATACAGAATCAATATAGAATCAACCTGATTTGGAATTCCTATATATAAACTATTTTAACCAGTATTTTTGGACCTTGTTACTCTTGAGTCATAGGGAGAAGGTAAGGGTTTCCATTTCACATCTCTCTTCTACAATGGCTAACCAGTCTACCCCCATTGGTGGGCTCCCACTAAGCCATTTCCTTGTTATTGATTTTTTTGCTGCTATCAATAATATTTTCAAAAGGTACTTATCCCGAGAGTTGAGTTCATCTGCCCAACCCCATTTATAAGGCTTGAATCCATCTTATTAAACCTGACAGGGCACACCTGTGAAGTGAAAACCATTTCAGGTGACTACCTCTTGAAGCTCATCAACAGAATGCCAAGAGTGTGCGTAGCAGTAATCAAAGCAAAAGGTGGCTACTTTGAAGAACCTAGAATATAAGACATATTTTCAGTTGTTTCACACTTTTTTGTTCAGTATATAATTCCACATGTGTTAATTCATAGTTTTGATGCCTTCAGTGTGAAGCTACAATATTCATAGTCATGAAAATAAAGACAACTCTTTGAATGAGAAGGTGTGTCCAAACTTTTGGTCTGTACTGTATATTTTGATGTCTTTCTTTTTTCTCTGTTTTATTTAGATGGCTGCCATGAACGGCTTCTTCAGACCACTGTCCAGCCACAGACAGAAGCTTCATCACAGCATCCTCACGGTCGCAGGAGAAGGCAGGTCAAGGTGGAATATGACAGAGATGATGCCGTTTCCCAGATAAAGATGGAGCACTGGGAGCCTCCGTGCTGGATGAAACAGTTGGGTTTTATCCGTGAGATGAGGAGTGGTCGTGATGCACCAGTGGATAACTTGGGAGCGGAGAAATGCTACGACACACAAGCCCCTGCACATGTAGGTGTGGGCTGTGTTGTTTGTGTTTTAAAGTGTATAAAGTACTATGTCTACGTAGTTAAACGCTCTGTCCTTTTCGCAGGTGAGACGTTTCCAGGTGTTGGTGTCACTCATGCTGTCCAGCCAGACAAAGGACCAGGTAACAGGAGCAGCTATGCAGAGGCTTCGAGTACATGGCTGCACTGCAGAGAACATAGTCGCCACTGATGATAAAAAGCTGGGAGAACTCATCTATCCTGTCGGCTTCTGGAGGGTAATGCTCCTCATTCTGCTTGTTTCACCTCTCCTATTTACTGTAAAATTAATATATTAAACTGACCCTCTTCTCTAGAATAAGGTGAAATATCTCAAGCAGACGTCAGCCATGCTGATGACGGAGTTTGGAGGAGATATCCCAAACAGCGTGGAGGGGCTGGTTCGTCTGCCGGGAGTCGGACCTAAGATGGCTCACCTGGCTATGGACATTGCCTGGGACCAAGTGTCTGGCATAGGTGGGTTCTTATATCTGAAGCATACACAGATGTGCACAGATGTCCAGCTGAATAAAACTGACTTGATGCCATCATAAGAACAATGTGGCTTTGTTATGTGTGACATAGTTGGACACTTGTCTGTAGGTTTGTTTACTGCATTGTTTGCTGCTTTGTCTTTGGAAGGAGATCCTGCTGAAAACAAAATTTGTCTTTAGAGAAGCTGCATGTCTCCACAACTAATTCTGAGAAAATACAGTCATGGTAAAAAGAAAGTACAACCTCTGTCAGTTCTACGGTTTTATCCTGCAACTGTTCTGGTCCTTACCAACCTCTGAAATTATTTAAATCTTACCTCAAGTTTACAAAACCATGGAACAGATTTCAGATTGTCATTGTTTATTTGAAAAAGATAATGCCAAGGTGAAAAAGGGGGACCCATATTCCATTCTTGCTACTGAAAACGGACTAAGAAATCTTTCTACATCAGAAAACAATAGAACCACAAAGCTGGGGTACCCAGAGAGAACCCATGCATGCACAGGGAGAACATGCAGACAGACCCAAGGCCAAGATTTGAATCCACTACCTTCCTGCTGCAAGTCAACAGTGCTTGCTTTTTAATTTTTAGAAAAAAAACAATTTTGTGGCACACTGTGGTAAACTGTGGCACACTGTGTGGTATATGCAGCTATCTGTCACAAAAAATAAGTAAAAGCTGGCAAAATCTAGGTGTTGCAGAGATGATGATGAACAACAGAATGTACCACATTCTCTAACGTACCTCACCTCTAAGGTGATCCTCAGCTGCAGGAGTGTTGCATGAGACAGCATGCAGAGGGGACTTGGTTCAGGTCTTCATTGGTGTTGATGGTTTGTGTTTAGGAGTTGACACACACGTGCATCGCATCTCCAACAGACTGGGCTGGCTCAAGAAACCAACCAAGAACCCAGAAGACACACGCAAGGCCCTGGAGGAGTGGTTACCAAGGTAACCAAATCATGTCCAGTACATCTTTAAAAAATAGACTCACACAGTTTAGACGCACTGATCCATTTCTTAAAGTATACTTTTTTAAATTTAAAGATGCACTTTTAGTTCGAGTGATATACTGTTACTAAAACAAAAAAAATGGAAGAAACTTCCCTGACCGTGTCAAAATTAATAATTCCCTTTACGTATTTCAATTGTTGTCATAGTTTTGAATGGGTGGTAAAATGAACGGAATAGATTAAAAAGGCTAATATCACACCATGGTGTGATGTCAGTAAGGGAGGTCTGAGTCGGCATGTAGTGGTCTGGACTTACAGGGTTCCTGCACAGTCTGGGAAAGTATAATACATTGTGGAATATAATTTATGTCCAGGTCTGAATCAGTATGCATGTTGTTCTTTCTGTCTTCCTTCCTTGTTTTCTTTCCTTCCTTTCTCCTTGCCTCACGCCCATCCTTCCTTTGTTGCCTTTCTTCTTTGTACCCTTACTTCTTTTCCTCCTCATGTCTTTCCTTCTGTGATTGCATCGTGTCCTACCTCCTCCCTGATTTCTGCTTTGTGTCCTACCTTCCTTTCTCTTTTACCTGATGTCTTATTTTCTTTATGTCCTCCTCTCATTTCTTCCCTTTTCCTATTCCTTTGTTTCTTGTGACTTCTTGTGATGGATCCATCCTTCCTTCCATCCATCGATCCAGATTTTTGAAGGTTCCATATTTAAGGCTTTTAAGGCCATTAACTGATGGTAAACTTTAGTTTATCATGAAGATGAAGAATTTGTACTAATTTAGACTTAAAAACTCAAACTACACATTCAATGTTTTGTTTATTTTGGACTGTATATTTATCAAGGTCGCTAAAACCAAACATTTTTCCATGAACAATAATCATTGTTAGAATTTTAACAGGTAGACAGTTTCTTTTTCAGATGGTTATGCTGCCCCTAGGTGGACAAAAATTGCAACCAACTCACCTAAATGTTTTCCTGTTGCAGGGAGCTATGGAGTGAGATCAACTGGCTACTCGTTGGTTTCGGACAGCAGGTTTGTCTTCCGGTCAACCCGCTGTGCTCCGTATGTCTGAACCAGTACAGCTGTCCATCTGCACACAAATGTTCTCCTGCAAAGAGACCCAAACCCAGATCACCAAAACACAAAGTTAAAATTGAAACTGAACCTGAACAGAAACTTCATGTCAGAGCAGCAAACCAGGAGCCAAGTGTGTCCCTCACCAGACAAAGAAGGCAGGTAAAAAAACATTAACTGCTGATATTGTTTTAGCATCTTATTGTGTGAGCTGAGTGCAGACGTTGGACATAAAGACATATTTAATGTGTTTACAAACATTCAACATGTCGATACTGTTTTACTGTTTTTATCTGTTGGGTTTTGAACACTATTAAACTGTTTATGTTTAAAGTAATACATATTTTTTGTACTATTCCTTTATTTTTTCAAATCAAATAAAAATTATGTACTGAAAGTTTTGTAGAGTTGTGCTCCAATCATTTCTGTTACTTAAGGTTCTAAAGCCTAAAATGTTTTGGAAAAATTTAAGACAAATAAAAATCAAATTTAATAGAACTGGAAACTTCAACTTAAGATTTTTCTCCCCATCAGTGTTTTCTGCACACCGTTTTTGACCCTATATGCTCAGAGGTGACATCAAGTGTCACATATTTGCACATATGTATTTTTTTTTACAGGTTTATGTGATGTTTCAGATATTTGGTCCATGTCTTTGGCTCTACGTTTGCAGTTTTCTGCACCAAAATACCAAATGTTCCCTGTCAGTGCCACAATTGACTTGCTAATAAATATGATTCTGATTCAGTTAGTCTAGTAACTCAAACAAACTGTAACCTCAGATAATTACTGAACTGATGTAGAAGGCTGTGGGCATTGTGGGAATGTCATGGTTGGCACGCCTCTTCAGTGTCGCTTGGAGGACTGGGACAACACCGCTGGAGTGGCAGACTGGGGTGGTGGTCCCAGTTTTAAAGTAAGGGGAGCGGTTAGAGTGTTCTAATTATTCTCAGCCTCCCTGGGAAAGCTTACTCTGGGGTGTTGGAGAGGAGGCTTGATAGGTTCTTTGCAGCTTTATTATAACCAGAAGAACTTCTACTTATTTCTCAGCAACATAAGAAGCATTACTCACTTAACAGAATATTCATATTTAAATTTGCTTCAAAAATCACACACATGGACCCCATTTTTACTGAGTTCTGCTGGCTGCAGTTGCTTTGTTATATTAGTACATTTGTCCCAGGATAAATGACTATGGATGTGTCACTTTATTTTTGTGCTTTTAAAGTCCAGCATTTTCTAACAATACACTTTTGATACAGGCCTAAATTTTATTTTATTTTTTACCAGAAAGAGAGAGAAATGTGTTTTAACACATGTTCTACCAAGAACATTGTCTCATTTCCATAATATCTACTAATGCTTGATTCTGATGAATTCTCTTTACATGTAAGTTTATTATATTTGTTTGTGAGATAATGCCTTGAATATCAAAACAAGGTGGGGAACCTTGTTACCTGGACATTTCACGATTTAGTTCTATGAGTTATGTAGAGTCTATTGTAGTTTTTATACTAATAAAATATTAAATGTATTGCCTAGTAAAGAAATAATGTTCATTTATAGAATTTGCATGCATGATGTAGAACGATAAGTCAGTAAAAGTTTATTTATATAGCACCTGTACACAGGCAATTGTCACAAAGTGCTTGACCAAAAGGGTAATCCAGCAAAAATACACAGCAGTGTACAATAAAGAAACCAGACACAATACAGTGTTATGACCCGGCTCAAAGGCCACTACAAAAAGGATAACACGCCATGTAGAAAAGTTCTCAAATATAAATTTATTCAACAAAACTAAGGTTTAAAATCTAAACTTCGTAATATATAATGTGTGAAAGTCAGTTTAATCAGTGATGTATGGTGTGCATGAGTGGAGGATATATGTGAAAATGTTGTAATGTGCAATCAAAATAATCTAGAAAGCAAAATGTGGCAGCATACCTGTCTCACCAGGTCCTCAGGTGTCCCACATCAGCAATCAATGTTGCACATGAAAGGCAAATGCCTAACCCAACCACAAGAGGCCGTAACAACAGTCATAAGTGCCAAGGTCTAGCTAAAAATTTATTGGAATAAAAATGTCTTTAGCTGCTTTTTAAAAGTATCCACAGAGTCCAAACTTTCTAGAAATAGGGGCAGTGCCACAGCTTAGAAAGGTTGGTCTCCCTAAATATTTGGCCAGGTGCAGGGACCACTGAAAGGTTCTGATTAGATGACCTCAGACTACAGCAGGTACACATGACTGAATCAAATCAACAATATAGAAAGGAGTCTGTTAATGTAAAGCTCTGAAGGTTCAGACTAACATTTTACACTAAAAACAAAATCTGACTGGCAGCCAGTGTAACGACTTTAAAACTTTGGTTATATCACTTCCTCTGGTTGAAGTCTTGCAGCAGAGTTTTTTAGAAAAACCTTGAGATCCAGCATTTTTCGAGCAGCTATAAGGAAGATCACTTTTGTTTTCTTCATTTTTAAGGATTAAAAACATGTCTGTCATGTTTGTGTGTGAGAATATGACCCAATAGGCAAAACAAACCTAAAGTAGGTCTGGAGTATTTTAACTCGTTTGCAAAGATGCAAACATCTCATCTTTCCTGCATCCGAGTCAAATCAAGGAAGATGAGACCTGCAGAAGCAAATGACCTCCGTGCGCATACACAATACCACGGGAACGCTTTTCCTTCACGCCTTTCACGCAATCTCTCTCTTAGTAATCTGCAGCAGAGATATAGATCAGAGGGCTGATATGGAGGATTTGATTTCCCATGTCACAGCCTGTCGGGTTTCAGCTGCGCCGCTAAGGGCAACTTTCTGCCCTCTCTGGACCGGTTTTAGTGACTGAATACGTCCCAGCCCACATATTAACAGCAGCTATCCTACCAGCCTGCAGCGCGGCTGTGTTGCGTCTTCAGGTGTGCGCTGCGGGGGATTGAGGCGTGTATTGTTGGCGCCTCCCTGTGGCAGGACACACGCCCAGCTGAGGAGGAGAATTAAGTGTTACGTGCGTGGACCAGCTTTCTAATCTCTGATCTCTTGGATTATACTAATGGAGGGGATTTAACCTGTCTATTTTTATTTTCAGCGCGATTTTACGCACCACTTTGCGCGCTCGTATTTGCGCTATAAAGATGGATTAATCCCCAGATAGTTTTTGCCATATTTTATTTGCACTCTTCGGGTTTCCGTATGGATCCGTATGGGATTCGTATGATGCTGAATAACGACGATGAGCTTTTTGTCTCTGGAGCGAGTGGAGGCGCGTTGCATTAGGAGCCAGCAATTTCCCAAAGCTCTTGGAGCAAATCTACCTGTTAATTCTTAGGAGGCACTTTGAGCCGTTCCCCCCCTCCCTTCACACGCTGGGATGGAGAACGAGCTGAGACCCAGGCTCTGCTTTCTGGTCAAAGGACAGTGTGGATATGGCTTCCACCTGAAAGGAGAGAAGAAGAAACGCGGACAGTTCATCCGCACAGTGGAGTCTGGCTCCCCGGCTGACCTGGCCGGGCTCCGACCTGGGGACCGACTGGTGGAGGTGAACGGGGAGAATGTGGAGAAAGAAACTCATCATCAGGTGAGTGAATAATTTTACAGTGCATGACATTTTATGTAGAGATGGGCCGAGAGAGGACAGGCGCTATGTACCTGTTAGACAACTTTTTTTCTGGGTCAGTGTGAGCCTGTGTAATGCGAATCAAAGCTTGTCTTTGTTATAACACAAAAGTATTGTGTGGCAGCAGGAGCCGAGTGAGCCAAATACCATATTAGTCATTTTAAACCAGCTCCAGGCACGAAATATAGGCGGACTTTGCGACTGCTTGGAATTTCAATTGACGCAGAAGAGAGTGACAGATGCTAAAACTGTGCACAAGCATCTTATTCATCAATAATATTATTGTTCAATTCAAAAAGTGAAACTCGTGCAGTGTGGTGAAAAAATATTTCCCCCTTACAGATTTCTACAGTTTATGCTTTTTTGTCACGCTTAAATGTTTCAGACCTAATATCAGACAAAAATAACCGAACTAAGTACATGAAGCAGTTTTAAAAAGTTAATTTCATTTATGAAGAGAAAAAAGCTGTTTCGACCAACCTTGGTCCTTTATGTGGGAAAAGTACTTGTCTCCGTTGTTAAATCATAATTTAATTGTGATTAACCAACTTTTCTGGTGCAATGTCGCTTGTTGCACAGGCCTGGCTACTGTGTGACATGCAGAATCAAGTCATGACTCAAACAGAGTCAGTCTGACAATATGACGTAAAATAAATGTAACAAAAAGCAACACACCATGCACTGATATAAACCAAGTCAAAAACAGATGAGAAACCTGAAATCTATTAGTCTGTACAGGGTTACAAAGCCATTTCTAAACCTTTAGAGACTCCATCAAACCACAGTAAAAGCCTCTATCATCATATGTGGAAAACATGGGACAGAGGTTAACCTTCCCAGGAGGGGTCCACCAACCACAATTTCTCTGTTACAGAACAACCCAGAACAGCATATAGCACTGCAGGCCTCAATTGTACCAGTTAAGGTCCATGTTGATGTTTCAGTAAAAAGACAGACAAAATATGGCATCCATTAGAAAACACCCACTCACCAAAAAGGACACAAAGGCTTGTCTCACATTTTCAAAAAGCACCTGAATGATCCTCAAGACTTTCAGGAAAATGTTCTGTAGACTGATAAGATAAGAGTGGACCTTTTGGAAGGTATGCTTTTGTTCAATCTGGCATATAACAGGGAGGTGGTAGTATGATGATCTGAGGCTGCTTTGCTGCATCAGGACCTGGGCGACTGGCTTTAAAGATGGAGCTGTGAATTATGCTCTCTACCACAAAATGCTGAAGGAGAATGTGGACTCATTGTAAGTTATCCCAAACCACTGTACTTTTAATAACATACTTCATCAATATGGCGTGGTGTGGAGGTGATTAGCTTAAGGCACTGCTGAGGTTTGAAGGCATCCCAGTTTGCTTTAATACTGGCCTTCGGCTCATCTGCGATTCTGTATCTGGTAACTAGTCTTCCTCTTTTTGGCAGTGTGGGCAGGTGCCTCTCTGCTAATCCAATCAATGGGACCTCAATTTCCAAATCCAATGCAAACTTTAAGATAAGATAACATAGACTTTGTTGATCTCACAATAGAGAAATTAACTTGTTACAGCAGTAGTAACACACAAGTAGGGTGCAGATAGTTATGAAAAAATGTGCAAAGACCAACAAGGTAGATGTCCAAAAACTAGTAGTAATAATAGAAAAAAATACAATAAAATAACTTATGTACAATAAGTAGTGGAGGTGATTGTGCTAAAGTGACAATGCTTGCAGCTATTGACAAATACAGAGGTTATTATACAAGTTATTATACAGAAGAATTGAACAGTTGGACAGCAGTGGGGATGAAGGACCTGCAGTAGCGCTCCTTCCTGCACTGAGGGTGTCTCAGTCAGCCACTGCAGGAGCTGCTCAGCTTCTCTACAGTCCGGTGCAGTGGGTGAAAGGTTATGTCCATGATGGATGTGAGCTTGGCTAACATCCTCCTCTCACCCACCACCTCCACAGAGTCAAGTGGGTAGCCCAGGACAAAGCTGGTCCTCCTAACCCTGTTCCTGTCACGCTCTGTGCTGCCTGGCTCCCAGCAGACGACAGCATAGAGGATGGCAGAGGCTTCCACAGAGTCATAAAAGGTCATGAGCAAAGGCCTGCAGACTCCGAAGGACCTCAGTCTCCTCAGAAAGTGGAGGCAACTCTGGCCCTTCCTGTACAGGGTGTTGGTGTTATGGGACCAGTCCAGTTTATTGTTGAGGTGAACGCCCAGGTACTTAAAACTGTCAGCTGTCTCAATGTCCTCCCCCTGGATGTTCACTGGTGAGTGAGGTGGTGTCCTTCTTCTGAAGTCTATCAACATCTCCTTCGTCTTACTGGTGTTCAAGCACAGGTGGTTGCGCTCACACCAGTCCACAAAGTCCATGATGACCGACCGGTACTCTAGCTTGTTCTCCTCAGACACACTGCCCACAATGGCTAAGTCATCAGAGAACCTCTGGAGATGACAGCTGTCCTTGTTGTAGGTGAAGTGCACCTCTCCCTAACAAAGAACGGACTCCACTATCCTCTAAACCTTTAGGGTTTTCCTGCTGCTTGACCACCTTTTTTCTATCACATTTTTTCCTTACACTCAACTTTCCAATTAGTATGCTTGTATACAGCACTACGTGTACAGTCAGCTTCTTTATTAATGGCGTTTCTTTGTTTAACCTGTGGAATGCATCAGTGACTGTCTGCAGGACAACTATCAAGTCAACAGTCTTCTCCATGATCATGAAGGTCATAACATAACATTTCTGTCTATAATGTAAATGTTTTTGTTTTTTTTAATGCATCTTATATAATATTAAAATTTATTCAAAGTGTTTTTTATTCACTAAATAAAGGGACTGCTGTCAAACAAAACACAATTTGTCATATAGTCAAATTATTTGTTATTTAGTGGAACATTTTTGTATTAAGTGAAAAATTACAAAAATGATTAGGAATGGACAGTAAAAAAGAGGAAGTCAGTGACGCTGTTTCTGTTGCTGGGCTTGAGTAGAGGTGAGCCCTCCTCGATATTCTGCTTAGGGCCTTCTGCACAGCCTTGGGCTGGCTCTACCTCACTGTCTCTTTGTTTCTCTTCTCTGCAGGTGGTGAAACGCATCTGCGAGGTGCCCCACCGCACCAGGCTGCTAGTGGTGGACAAAGAAACGGATGACTACCTGCACAGCCAGGGCTTGGCCTGCACAGAGGACCAGGCCATTGAAATGGGAACCCTCTCCCCACGTCCCTCTCCAAGGCCCACACCCTCAGCCTCACCCATACCAAGAGGAAACTCCCCCCTGTCTCTCAAATCCAACCTCAGACACTTCTATCGCTATTCTCCTGTAGACCCACCCACTTATATAACCACTCAAGACAAAGACAAGAGAGCCTCAATGGCATCTAGTTCAGCGACAGACACAGAGGTAAGAACTGATATTAATAAATGGGATCCATAAACGATGGAGGGGAAATTAAATTGATGTAGAAAGCATTGTTACGAACTACAAAGCCTTGCAAACAGATTCATACACATGAAATGTCACTTTTCACCTGTTAAAACCACAAAACATAATGTATTTTATTTTATGTGATAGACCGACACAAAGTAGTGCATAATTGTGAAGAGAGAGAAAACCATTTTCACATTTAAAAACCAGAAACTGTCATGTGCATTGTAATCTGTCCCCATTGTTTGGTAAAATAGCTAAACCTCTCTCAGAATGGAGGGAGGGTGTCTGTGAACTGCAGTTTTCCAGTGTTTCTGCAGATAGTCAAAGTCTGTACTTTAACTAGACCATTCTAAAACATGAATATGCTTAGATCTAAACCATTTCACTATAACTCTGGTTGTATGTTTAGGTTTGTTGTTCTGCTAGAAGGCAAACTTCATGCTAGTCTCCAGTCTTTTGCACCTTTTATCCCAGGATTGCTCTATGTCCCTCAGCAGAGGCTGCCCCCACCACAGTTCTACCTGGGAATATTGTTTTCTGATTGACATGCTGTATTACTTTTCTACCACAGATGGTGTTTTGCATATAAGCCCAAATTGTGAAAAAGGTGTGGTTTACGGAGTAGGATTCAAGTGTAGACAGGAATGTGGGATGAGCGGAATGATGGTTTGTTTTAAAATAGTAAGCAGCCTTACAGTACGGCACGAGGGGAATAGGACATGAAGCAGGAACGGAGTAACATGCAGCACAATGGGGAAGAAACAGGCATGGTAACTGAAGAATCCAGTGGTAAACAAAGAGAAATCAGATCAAATACGGAGGCAGGGTTGGAAGACGACAAGATAACCAGGTGAGCTAATCAAAGGAAATGTGCAGCCGCTTTGGCAGAATGAAAGCAGGGAAGCTGAAGGAGGGAGACTAAATAACAAAGATACAAAAAAACTACAAGCCAAGGGGGGAAGATAAATAGAGATCCAAGAAAAATAAATCCAACAGAACAAAAGGGCAGAACACAAGAATAAACTAAGAAACTAAACAAAAGCATGAACTGATGCGACAAGACCTTAAATGTCAACACCTTACTAGCAAAAATGAACTCAGTGAAATGCACTGAAAACCCCAAGACCTAAAGGACATAAGGAAATGATAAACAAAAGAATTCAAAAGATTCTTCCACATGAGTTGTGGATCTTGGCAGCTCCTCCAGAGCTCAGATGATGGATTGGGCAGTGCTCTGTGATATTTTCAAAGACTGGGATATTGTTTTATCATCTAACCATGATTTACATTTCTCCACAGCTGATCCACAAGGAAGATTTAATTGGAGGAAAAAAAAGGGATGCAGTTTGTTGGGTGGATTTGTTTCCTGCTCCATTATAGACTTTCACCTCGTTTGAACTTTTTTCTAAGCAACAAAAATTAGCTTCTATTTTTTTCCTCCAAGTGACTATACTGAATATATTAAACATAATTACACAGCATCTGATTATCTGGATGCAAAACTCAGCAGATCCACCAGAAAAAAAAAAACTGCAGAGGTCTGAAGATGTCTTAAAACACCAAAATTGCTGCTGCTTGCATTGAAAAAAAATTGCAAACTAACTCATTCAGATTCCTAAAATTCAGGGTGTGGTATGCATTTCCACAAGGGCCCTACAGACCTCAGCGTGACGTCTGAAAACCAGACAGGCTGCAGGGGTAAATGGAAACCGACTCTCACGGCCTGGACTCGTTGTTTTGACTCCAAACGAACTGGGCCCAGATAAGCAAGACTAGCAGCTCATGTCAAACTGGCCATGTGTTTAGCTGAAAGCAGAGTAAATAAAGGCTGCTCCCTGGCTCTGCATTTTTTCATTTTGGTTAAACGATTACTTGGAAAATGAGGTAAGACATTGAGAACCAGTTCATCACAAGGGAACATAGAGATGTAAAGGATGAGCAACCATGCACAAATGCATCCAATCCTAAGGGATATTTAGAGAGACCATTTAACCTAACAGTCATGTTTTTGGGAGGAAGCTGGTGTACCGGGAGAGGATCCCCACATGCACAGGGAGAACATGCAAACTCCATACAGAAAGACCCCAGGCCGGGATTTGAACTCGTGTTGCAAGGCAACGTTGCTACCAACTGTGCCACCGTGCAGCCTAATTACAAGAAATAGAATTTGTTTCAATATTTTTTTCATTAGGCTGCAAACTACCTGCTATTCTCCATCTTCCATAAACATGGAATTTTCCAATCAATAAAATACATGTTTTAATCAAATCAATTGATTACAATTTCAAAGTTAAACAAAAAAAAACAACATAGTTTCACTTGGATCTTGGATTTAAGTAAACATAAACACACAATAGATGAATAAAATTAGTTTTATATATTAAGAGCAAAGTCTGAGGCAGGAATGTTTATAGAGGTCGGCGGGGGGGGGATCTGCTTGTTGTAGAAGTTACATTTTCACTGTTTTAAAAGTCCAAAATAAAATTCTGGTTCTTCACTTTAACCATAAAACACATGCATGTTCTATAGTAATTATACACTGCTCAAAAAAAATAAAGGGAACACTTAAACAACACAATATAACTCCAAGTAAATCAAACTTCAGTGAAGTCAAACTGTCCACTTAGGAAGTAACACTGTATTACGAATTAGAAAAAGGCGGACCCAAGATTCAGCCAGACACAGAACTGAAAGATTAAAAAGTTTATTCAGCCACAGGAAAACGTCACTCAGGTTAAACTCCACACAGCTTCCAGGAATCACTGAAGCAGAAAGAAGGATTAGTGACTTGTAGTTTCTCCAAATCTTGCAAGGATCAGAAAAGTCACTAACCAGTTCTTGTCTTGGGTTAAACTTGAAACCCAGAGGGGAAACCTCAGTGGGTAGAAGGCAGGGATCTCCACAGCGCAGATGAGAGAGACAGGTGACTTTTGGCTGAATAAGCCAAGGGCTAGGCTGATTCAATAATCCAGGGACAGAAACAGGGTCAATGATCGGAACAAGAGACGTCAGGCAAGGGGCAGGCAGAGGCATAAATCAGATGCAGGAAACAGGGTCAAAACCAAAATCCAAACAGTCCGACAAGGGTCAGGCAGAGGCAAAAATCCAAGAGGCAAGGCAAGGTCAAAACAACGATCAGTCAGAAAGGAACGCTGGATATCTACTCACACGATGGCTTTCAAAAATCTGGCACCGTCTGCTTGTCAGAGTCAGTATATATCAGGGAAGACACAGGTGCTTGGAATGCCACAGATTGCACTGCACTGCAGCAGTCACCAGGTGCATCTCATCTGCTGATTGCAGCCAGAGAGACAGGCTAGAGCAGACGTGCCAGAATCATAACACACTGATTGACAATCAGTTTCACATGCTGTTGTGCAAATGGAATAGACAACACGGGGAAATCTTTGGCGATTAGCAAGACACACTCAATAAAGGAGTGGTTCTGCAGGTGAGGACCACAGACCATTTCTCAGTACCTATGCTTTCTGGCTGATGTTTTGGTCACTTTTGAATGTTGGTGGTGCTTTCACACTCGTGGTAGCATGAGACGGACTCTACAACCCACACAAGTGGCTCAGGTAGTGCAGCTCATCCAGGATGGCACATCAATGCGAGCTGTGGCAAGAAACTTTGCTGTGTCTGTCACGTACTGTCCAGAGCCTGGAGGCGCTACCAGGAGACAGGCCAGTACACCAGGAGACGTTGAGGAGGCCGTAGGAGGGCAACGAACCAGCAGCAGGACCGCTACCTCCACCTTTGTGCAAGGAAGAACAAGAGGAGCACTGCCAGAGCCCTGCAAAATGACCTCCAGTAGGCCACGAATGTGCATGTGTCTGCACAAATGGTTAGAAACCAACTCCATGAGGATGGTATGAGGGCCCGACGTCCACAAATGGGAGTTGTGATCACAGCCCAACACTGTGCAGGACGCTTGGCATTTGCCAGAGAACACCAGGATTGGCAAATTCGTCTCTGGTGCCCTGTGCTCCTCACAGATGAAAGCAGGTTCACACTGAGCACATGTGACAGACGTGACAGAGTCTGGAGACACCGTGGAGAGCGATCTGCTGCCTGCAACATCCTTCAGCATGACCGGTTTGGCAGTGGGTCAGTAATGGTGTGAGGTGGCATTTCTTTGGAGGGCCCCATGGCCCTCCATGTGCTCGCCAGAGGTAGCCTGACTGCCATTAGGTACTGAGATGAGATCCTCAAACCCCTTGTGAGACCATATGCTGGTGCGGTTGGCCCTGGGTTCCTCCTAATGCAGGACAATGCTAGACCTCATGTTGTGGAGTGTGTCAGAAGTTCCTGCAAGTTGAAGACATTGAAGCTATGGACTGGCCGGCCCGTTCCCCAGACCTGAATCTGATTGAGCACATCTGGGACATCATGTCTCGCTCCATCCACCAACGTCACGTTGCACCACAGACTGTCCAGGAGTTGGTGGATGCTTTAGTCCAGGTCTGGGAGGAGATCCCTCAGGAGACCATCCACCGTCTCATCAGGAGCATGCCCAGGCGTTGTAGGGAGGTCATACAGGCACGTGGAGGCCACACACAATACTGAGCCTCATTTTGACTTGTTTTAAGGACATTACATCAAAGTTGGATCAGCCTGTAGTGTGTTTTTCCACTTTAATTTTGTGTGTGACTCCAAATCCAGGCCTCCATTGGTTAATAAATCTGATTTCCATTGATGATTTTTGTGTGATTTTGTTGTCAGCACATTCAACTTTGTACAAAGTATTCAATGAGAATATTTCATTCATTCAGATCTAGGATGTGTTATTTGAGTGTTCCCTTCATTTTTTTGAGCAGTGTATATTAAGCTAGATCATTTTACATGGTTTGCTATTTATTTTGTCTCACCACAGATTCTCAACTGGATTTAGGTCCAGACTTTAACTAGGCTATTGCAACACCTGAACATTCTTTGATCTTAACTATTAAATTGTTGCTCTGGTTGTATGTTTAGTGTAAGTATTTTGCTCCCCCTGACATGTTGTCTTGTAGGATTTTCCTGTATATAGCTCCATCCATCTTACCATTGAACTGACCAGCTTCCCTATGCCGGCTGAAGAAAATCATGATCAAACAGCATGATGCTGCCACCACCATGTGTCACCATGGGGTGGTGTTTTCATGATGATGTGCAGTGATGGTTCCTAAACTTTAACAGCCACATAAATAATTTTACTAAATCAGTCTACAACCATCTTCAAACTAACTCCAGAATAAAAGGTTTCCCATCTAAACAGAATACAGAAAAACCTATGCATGCTGTTTGTCGGTAAGTTCGATTATTATAATGGTGTCTTAACAGGTCTCTGTACAAAATCAATCAGACAGCTTCAGGTCAGAGTCCTGAACAACACCAGGAAAACTGTCTTTATTTTACTGCACTGGCTCCCTGTTTGTAAAAGAATAGAATGTAAAGTTGCATTGATGGTGTATAAAGCCCTGAATTGTCTTGAGTCTATATATATTTCAGAGTTGTTTGTCTAGAACAAACTCCCTGAAGACATGGCTCCTTTAAATCCCGACTAAAAACCTTACTGTTAACTGCGGCTTACCTATGGAGGTCAAAGATTTCTTTATCAGTTTAATTATTTCATATGTTAGCCTTTTAGGAGTTCTTGTGTTTTAATATTTCTGTTACTTTATAATTTTTGCATTTGTTTGTTCCTTTTAAATATATTTTTTGGTTTTTAACGTGATTCTCTTATCTCACTTTCTTTTATTAATTGACTTTCATTTCCCTTAAGTATGAATGGGTCATTACACATAGCATTTTAAATTTTGGCCGAAAAGTTTAATTATAGTGCCTTCTTCCACATGTTTCCTGTGCTCCCTACACACAATAATTTCTTCTTACCACGTTTCCACACAGGCCAGATTTGTGGAAGGCACAAATCTGTGAGGTGTGGATCTGTGCAGCTCCTCTCTCTCTGCCCATCCGGTTCATTTAGGTGGAAGGTTAAATGTCAGTAGGGCTGCAGTTGTGCCACACTCTTCCCATTTTCAGATGATGGATTTAGGAGTGCTCTGTGAGATGATATTGTTTATTTTTCTGTTTCAGAGTAAGGAGAGCTGTATCCTTTTCCTTCTACTTATCTGTTCTATTCTGTTATATATTGTAGTTTGTGGATGTAATGTTGCAAAATGTGAAAAGGTTGAACAGGTGTGAATACTTTAAGAGGGCTCTGCTAATGCTGTCTTAAATGACTTGATGTCATGTTTTAGTGATAACTATAGGGATTATTATGACAACATACAACATGGAAAATGTTTTTTTTTCTCCTGTAAAGAAAAGTCTTGGCTCGTTATAGTTGAGCAATGCATGCGGCCTGAGTGGGTTGCTAATATGGAGCGACTATACAGGTCAGTGTCATGAACAGATCACTGAAAACGTGTTAGGGTTTGGTCATCCAGATGCTTTGCTTCGTGACTGCAGCTCACAATTCAAGTGTCAAACAGGTCGATGAGCTTCACTGGTGTTTTGCACAGATGCAATCACAGCAAAGTGGACTCTTCCTTCATTCCTTCAGCTGTTGATTGGACCCGTTAGCCCTCAGGTCAGCTCACCGTGAAGGTAGACTCAGTTGTATGACTAGACAGTCACTAAGCGCTGTTACCCACAGGACGGTGACTAGTGTAAACCCTATAGCATGACACACACACACCCAGCATGTGGCTTGTTGTGGAAGTCAGTGTCTAGGCTGGTGTCACGCAGAGTGTCAGTTCTTGTTGCAGGACACAAGGCTCGGGATCAGATATAATGGCTCAGACAGATCCACTTAGTCCACTTCGGTCAGCTGGTCGTCACAAAGTGTTACCAGAACACCCATACTAATGCACACAGTGTCCTGAAATGTGTAATAAAAAAATAAAGTGTAACCCTAACCCACATTTTTTGGGGGTTTCATGTGATTCTTTTTCTGCAAATAAAAATCTGAAAAGTTTAACAGGAATTTATAATCAGCCCTCCTGAAACAATACTTTGTGGAACCATCTTTTGCTCTTGTCTCTGAAATGTTTTGCGCATTTGTATTTAGCCTCCTTTACCTTGATACCTCCACAAAAAATGTGGCCTACATGTAAAACGTCATGTGTGGCAGAATTACTAATACTGCATATAGACCTGTTGAAATCATACCGACAGTGAAACACGGTGGTGGCAGCATCATGTTTGTCTTCAGCAGGAACAGTGAAACTGGTCAACATTGATGGAAAGGTGGCTGGAGCAACATAAATTGTTTTTTTTCAGGAAAAAAAAAACCGTTAGAGGCTGAAAAAAAAAGCCTTCCAGTGGGACAACAACCCTGACTAACCCAAGCTACGGGAGATTTTAGTGTGCTGATGCATATTAATGGGTGCCTCCTGTGTGTGCCTAGTCAAAGTTCAGACATAAATCTAATTGAGAATCCAGAGCAGGACTTGAAAAATGCTATTTTATACAGATGCTCTCCATCCAACCTGATGGGGTTTGAGTTTTTTTGTAAAAATTCCTACTTTCCAGAACAAGCTGGTGGGAGACAGCCCAAAAAAAACAGCAGCTGTTTTTGGCAGTAATTTTTTTTTCCCACTGATTTTTATCTGACAGTCACGTATCATTTCACCCCAAAATAAAAAATTTTATGCCCCATTTTGTGTTTTGAACACATAAAGCGAATAAAATACACTGATGTTTGTGGTTATGTGTCAAAATGTGGAAAAGGTTCAGGGGAGTGAATGCTCTTGCAAGGAACTCTATACCTTAACACAAACAGCAATCTTTAATCAAAAATAGATTAATGTAAATTATTCAATATCAATAATACAAACATTCCTTTTGATTCACAGTTACTTTGATATGGTAATTAGAGAAGGAGCATTTTGTCCTTAGATGATAGGTTAAAAACACGTTGTCATGAAACCCAACTGCCCTTTAAAAAAACTGCCGAATTAGTTTTTTCCCCGGGCCTGCGCAATCTTTTTAAGTCCGGGCACAAAGCCCCGAAAGGGAAAAAGCCTTTTGGGGGGGAAAAAAGACACCCCGGGTCCATTTTTCTAAAAATGAAAACCTTTTGGGGGCCAAAACATGGGTTTTTTTTTCAAAAAGATGGGGCTTTTTAAAAACGTCCCACCCCCTCCCCCCCCTTACTGAAAAAAGGGGGAATCGTAAGTTTAAAAAAAGCAATGCTAATGTGTTTGCAGATTTTAAATCATTAAAAATCCGGAAATCAGTGAGGGAAAATTTTAAAACCCAAGTTTGGGAAAAAAAAAGTCATAAAAAATTTTGGCTTTTTATTAAAAAATTGAAACCATTTTTTCAAAAAAACCCACCTTTGGTAAAACTGTGGACCATTTCCCATTTTTCCTGGGAAACCCCCCATTCGGGAAGGGAACCGAGACAAAGGCTCACACACGGGCCCCTGTTGGGAAGGGGAAGGGGCCCCAGCAGGGGACAAATTTCCCTGAGCAACAAAAAAGAAGTAAAAAACCTTTAACGGGAGCGGGCTTTTTTCATCTTTCACACCCCATCTTTCCCGTTTTTGTCCTTTTCCTCACCCATTTTCATTTGGTTTGGCTCACCCACAAAAAAGTTAGGTCCAAAAACTGCGCAATAATCGGGGCTGACCTTCCCCCCCTCCACCCCACTTATACGGGGGGGGGGTTAAGGGGGTCAGGAAAAAAAGGGGCTAAAATTCTCGGGGGGGAACCCCCACCCCCACCCTGGCACAAAAAAAACTTTTGGGGATTTTTCCCCTTTTCGGGGGCCGTCGCTACAGGAAATGTTTAAACCAAAAAACCAGCCCCCCACAGAGGCAGTTTTTTTTTCCCCCAGGCTGTTTTTTTTAACCAAAAAAAACCCCATACGGGAAGTTGCAAATGCCCCTTTTGGGAAATTAGTATATATAAAAAATTTTAAAAAAAATATATTTTATATATATATATATTATATATTTTATATATAAAATGTAAAATATTTTTTTAAAGGACTTTAAAGCCCCAAAAATTTGCAAAAATATTTTTTTAATAACATTTTAAAAAAAAAAAAAAATCGTACTTCCGTTATCCGGGGCCCCCAGGTCGGGGGGGGGGGGGAAAGCTAAACTCAGCAGGGGGACCCCCAGCGTCCCCTCTCCCCCAAAGGCCCCACCTCCTCCGGGTCCCCCCAGCGGGGGTCCGGGGCTGTCCCCGGGGGCCTCCCCCCTGTGGAACGTGCCGGGAAAAACACCACCCGGGGAAAGGGCCCCGTCCAGGAGGCTATGGTATAGATGCCCGAGCCAAACCCCAAATGGCTCCTTTTCGATGTGGCGGAGCAGCGGCCCCCTACCCCCGCCACCCCCCCGGATTTGGCCCAGGGGTCCTACCCTATCTCTAAGGGAGTCCCGGGCCAAACCCCACTGAGGAATTTATTTTTTAAACCACTTCTTTCCCGGGGTTTTCTTCTTTTTGGGTTTATACCCCCCAAAATTTAAAGGCCATAGGTGGGGGGGGTAGGGGAAAGTAGACCCACCGGGAAACCGAAGCTTCGGGTTTTCGGGTCAAACTTCTCTGTTCACCAAAAACGGACCGGCACAGGGGCCCCCCCTTACTGCGGCAAGGGCCGCAAGGGTTTTGGGCTGTCAATCTCCCGCCCCCATTTTTTCCCTCACTCGTAAAAAAGAACCCCCCAAAAATTTCTTCAAAAATCTCCACTTGGGCAGGGAAAATCCCCCGCAAACCTGAAAAAGGAAGCCCCCCCTTTTCCCCTGAGAAACCATGGGCCCCTTTACTTTGGAGGAACTGATTTTTCATCCCCCGCCGCTTTCCCCCCAAACCGGGTCCGGAAACCCCCCCAGGGCGCTGTAGGTCTGGTAGAGGGGGGCCCGCAGGGGGCCCCGTATCTGCAAAAAGGGAAAAGGGCGAAAAACCCTTGGGCCCCAAACCCGAAACCCCCTTGGGCCTTTTTGGGTGCGTCTAGAAAAACTGTCCATAAAAGTTTTTGAACAGGGGGCCGGTTTTAAAAGGGCAACCCCGTGAAGTTTAAAAATTTCAAACCGGGGAAAAGGTTTTCCCAACCCTTTTGCCGAAAAAAAGAGGGCCAAAAAATCCTGCTCCGTCGTCCAGGGGGCAGGTGGCCCTAAAAAAAGGGCCCCCCATTTTCCCTCTCCTGGAGGAAACCCCCACAGGGGGATCACGAGGGGGCACAAATCTAATGCCTTCTCCAGGTCCAAAAACAACCCTGTGAAACCCTTTTTTTTAAAAATCCCATTAAACCCCCGAGACCCGTAGGGGTTAGGGGTGGGTCCGTGTTTTCCCCGGGCCGGGGGCGAAAAAAACCCACTGCCCTCCTGGGGAAACCGGGGTTTTTACTACGGCCGGACCCCTCCTCTCCCAAAAACCCCCGGCCCTAGGGGGTTACCCGGGGGAGGCTGAAGGTTGATCCCCTGTAGTTGGAAAAACACCCTCCCCTTCCCCCCTTTTTATGAAGGGGGGGCCACCACCCCCCCCTGCCAGTCCAGAGGGGAAAAGTCCCCGACCGCCATTTCAATGTTGAAGAGGCCCTGGGGGAAAAACCAGACCCGCCCCACAACATCCAGAATTTGAAGGGACTTCCCGGGCGGGGCCTTTACCCCACCCCGAAACCTTGCCCCCGCGGGGCTTTTTAACCCCTCAGTGACTTCAGCCTGGGTGGGGAAAGAGTCCAAACCCCCAAATTCCCCCCGCCTCCCGTTCCCCCCCGGGGAATTTCGTGATGGCAGGGGGTTAAGGAATCGTCAAAGTCTTCCCCCACCGCCCCCATAATGTCCTCCCTTGGGGGCAGGGGAGCCTCCCAACCCCACCCAAAACAGTGGTTTGGTTAGCACTGTTCCCCTTTCCCGAGGCGCCGGAAAGGTTTTTCCCCGAAATTGCTTCGAGGCCAACCGGTAGTCCTTCTCCATGGCCTCACCGAACTCCTCCCAGGCCCGAGTTTTTGCCTCTGTCACAGCCTGGGCCGCAGCATGCTTGGCCTCACAGTACCCGTCAGCCACCTCAGGAGTCCCACAAGCCAACCACAGCCGATAGGACTTCTTCTTCAGCTTGACTGCATCCCTTACTGCCGGTGTCCACCACCGGGTTCTGGGATTGCCGCCGCGACAGGCACCACAGACCTTACGGCTGTAGCTACGGGCAGCAGCCTCGACAATAGATGCGGAGAACATGGTCCACTCGGACTCTATGTCTCCAACATCTCCAACATCCCACGTGAGCGTTGAAGTCCCACAGCAGAATAATGGAGTCCCCGGGAGGGGCACTATCCAGCACCTCTGACAGGGATGCCAAGAACGCCGGGTACTCCCCATTACCGCTTGGCCCGTAGGCCGAAATGACAGTCAGAGACCTATCCCCAGCCCGAAGGCTCAGGGATGCGACCCTCTCATCCACTGGGGTAAACCCCAACACGAGACGGCTGAGCTGGGGGGCAACAAGCAAACCCACACCAGCCCGCCGCCTCTCCCCGTGGGCCACTATAGAGTAGAAGAGAGTCCAGCCCCTCTCAAGGAGATGGGTTCCAGAGCCCACGCTGTGCGTGGAGGCGAGCCCGATTATTTCTAGTAGATATCTCTCGACCTCCCGCACAAGCTCAGGCTCCTTCCCCCCCAGCAAGGTAACATTCCATGTCCCTAGAGCCAGCCTAAGCATCCGGGGATCGGGCAGCTGAGGTCTCCACCTTCGTCGGCCACCCAATCCTCTTTGCACCGGTCCCTCACGGTTCCCCCTGCAGGTGGTGGGACCACTGGGGGATGGCCTTGCGTCTCTCGTTCGGGCTTGGCCCAGCCGTGTCCCAAGAGGAGCAACCCAGCCACCAGGCGCTCTCCGGCGAGTCCCGACCCCAGGCCTGGCTCCAGGGTGGGACCCCGGTTCCGCCGTACCGGGCGACGTCACGTGCCTCGATATATTAGTCCTCATGAAGGATTCTTGAAGCGCTCTTTGTCTGACCCGTCACCTAGAGCCTGTTTGCCATGACCCTACCTTACCAGGGGCATTTAAGCCCCAGACAACATAGCCTCTAGGATCATTTGAGCACTCAAACCCCTCCACCACGTTAAGGTGGCGGTTCAAGGAGGGGTAAAAAAATAAGAATAAAAAAAGACCCAGTCAAATTCCTTGTTTGTATGTACTTGGCAATAAAGCTAATTCTGATTCTAATGTTTCACTTAGGATGGAAACAGATATCTAAAGCTTAAAATCAAACTTATTGACTCCAGTGCTGCTGACATTAAATTCCCGCTCTCCTCAAAGAGCTTATCTGTGCTCTGCTGTTTTCTCGGCTGCAGGTTGGGCATTCACCTGAGCCGACGGTGGAGCTCCTTCCTCGTCTGTGTCGCCTGGTGAAGGGGGAGAATGGCTACTGCTTCAACCTGCAAAATGATAAGAAGAAGGGCGGCCAGTTTGTTCGTTCTGTGGACCACGACTCACCTGCAGAGAGAGCAGGTCTCCGAGCTGGAGACAGATTAGTGGAGGTACAGCTGAAAGACAAGCTAACTTAATAAAAGGAGGGTTATTTATTGGAGAAAATACATTTTTAGCTTCATAAATAACTCAGCGTTGTTTATTGTCTGGTAATGGATAGACATCCACAGTGCTCTCCAACCTGAGATGTGTAAAAATGCTTCAGTAAATTCATCTTTAATTTCAGTATATTAAGCTCCCACAGAAAATGTTATACAATTCCAACCTTTAATTTTAGTAGATTTAATCAGTAGTGTGTAGTAGTGTAAAAAAAACCTAGTCATTTACAAAGTCTGCAAAACCTTAAGAAATGGGAAAAGGCAGTTCTTCAGCTAAGGCCTGTATGTGCTCAGTAGTGATTCTTGCATGATTCTTGCCCTTAACCAATCAACATGCAGGATAAAATGCAGAGAAGTCCTGAAAACAGCAGGTAAAAAAGCGAAAGAGAAAAGTGTAATTTGTGGCCCATAGAGATTGTGCAAAGAGGAATGTTCAAAAATCCCTCTCTCTTTATACTCCAACCTTGTGAAATTTGATGAGAAGATGAAGTGCTGTCCTACTGGCAAAAGGAAGTTGGACGAAGTATTCACAGCAATAAAATATTAATAAATTATTTCATTTTAATATATCCTTAACAGGGATGCAAATAAGTGTGAAGGATGCTGTGTTGCAGCTTTGCAGATTCATGATATTGCACAACTGAGACTTGGTTTCCATTTTGATCTGCATAAAGTTCACAGTTAATTACGTGGAAATGGAGAGCGCTGACGCAGGAATGGATTTTATGTAAAGCAGCTTCCTCTCATATCACAATGCTTATCTGCAAAGCACCCTGCCTCTCACATCGTCCCACAAGTGATTTCTCCTCTTTCTGACCATTTTATCTCCCCCGATATTCCTTTTTCTCTGTCTCAGGTAAATGGAGTGAACACGAAGGGCCTAAGGCACTCAGAGGTGGTGGCGCTCATCAGATCCAGAGGAGATGAAGTCTGTCTTCTGGTGGTTGACCAGGAGACAGATGAGCTCTTCCACAGGCTGGGAATTACGCCAACCACTGCCCACATTAAAGGTCAAACAGCCCTCGAACTCCAACACTCAACTGTCCAGACTACTGAGACAATGCTAAACTTTGTTTTCATTTTTACAGAGGTCTATGTGGATGGAGGACGTGCAGAAAGCACCCCTCCAACCCCCTCTCCAACCACTGAGCTCCCTGCAACAGATGCACCAGTCATTAGCGTCACGCTGACAGACCCTGACATCATGAACACTTCTCCAAAATCCCGAGCCAATGGGAGCTCTGCGTCCCATTCCTCCAGGAGTTCCACGACCCAGTCAGAGATCAGCAGCTCAGACATGAGCTTCCAGGTGAGAGAAGAATGATGTGATATGAAGAGCAATGAGAAATAATTTGGAGAGTCAGAAATAATTATACCTGTCTGCATGGACGCTAGGTTCCTGACGATGACGACAGGCGTGTTTCAGACCCCTTCATGGAAAGCGGTCTGCATCTTAGTCCCACAGCTGCTGAAGCTAGACAGAGGGTCCTGGCCACCCACAACAAGAAGAGAGCTCCCCCTATGGACTGGAGCAGGAAGCAGGAGCTCTTCAGCAACTTTTGAACCAAGAAGATGCACGAATAAGGCACAAAATGGCACAAAAATCTTAATGGCTCTTCACTATATATAACCAAAAATAAAGTCTTCCATCTTGTAGATATATGGGCAGAAAATGAGCAAAATGTAATGAAAGGTAGTTACTGTTTAGTATAAAAGTAACATATAATATCACATATCCTCTAGGTGTAATCTGTACAGTTATCTCTAAGGGTAAAGACATTTCTATGCAAACAAGTCAACGATTATGCAATAGCTGTTTGACTGTCGCTGAGACTGTCATCTAGAAATGAGAGCCAGGTGATCGACGTAGAGTGAAAGCTAGTAAGAACAGACAATTCACTAAAAAAGAACAGAAAGCATAATTCTTGTTCAGCAAATACACATGTTCTTTCAGATAGTACAAAAACTATTTGGGTGTATAAAAAATCTCACGGGAAAAGGAGCAAATTTGCAGTATCAACATGTGTGCTGCATGGAAACCAAACAGAAGAAGATTATGTAAAGGAGGATCCAAACAAGCAACATCTGTACCACAGAAAGGAGTAGTGACCATTTTTCCGGCTGGGCATTTTTCTCTTTAAAATGTTAGCACCTGGTTTTATTTTTCAGTTATTGTGTAAATCTGTAGTAAAGGTATGTGTAAGTACAGTGCCTTGCGAAAGTATTTGGCTACCTTGAACTTTTCAACCTCTTGCCACATTTCAGGGTTCAAACATAAAGATATAAAATTCAAATTTTTTGTGAAGAATCAACAACAAGTGGGACACAATCGTGAAGTGGAATGAAATTTATTGGAGCTTTAATTTATTGGAGCTCAATGAGGTTGGATGGAGAGCGTTCGTGAACAGCAGTCTTCAGCTCTTTCCACAGATTCTTGATTGGATTCAGGTCTGGACTTTGACTTGGCCATTCCAACACCTGGATACGTTTATTTGTAAACCATTCCATTGTAGATTTGGCTTTATGTTTTGGATCATTGTCTTGTTGGAAGATAAATCTCCGTCCCAGTCTCAGGTCTCTTGCAGACTCCAACAGGTGGTCTTCCAGAAAGGTCCTGTATTTGGCCCCATCCATCTTCCCATCAATTTTGACCATCTTCCCTGTCCCTGCTGACGAAAAGCAGGCCCAAACCATGATGCTGCCACCACCATGTTTGACAGTGGGGATGGTGTGTTCAGGGTGATGAGCTGTGTTGCTTTTACGGCAAACATATTGTTTTGCATTGTGGCCAAACAGTTCGATTTTGGTTTCATCTGACCAGAGCACCTTCTTCCACATGTTTGGTGTGTCTCCCAGGTGGCTTGTGGCAAACTTTAAACAAGACTTTTTATGAATATCTTTGTGAAATGGCTTTCTTCTTGCCACTCTTCCATAAAGGCCAGATTTGTGCAGTGTCAACTGATTGTTGTCCTATGGACAGACTCTCCCACCTCAGCTGTAGATCTCTGCAGTTCATCCAGAGTGATCATGGGCCTCTTGGCTGCATCTCTGATCAGTCTTCTCCTTGTTCGAGATGAAAGTTTAGAGGGACGGTCGGGTCTTGGTAGATTTGCAATGGTCTGATACTCCTTCCATTTCAATATGATTGCTTGCACAGTCCTCCTTGGGATGTTTAAAGCTTGGGAAATCTTTTTGTATCCAAATCCGGCTTTAAACTTCTCCACAACAGTATCTCGGACCTGCCTGGTGTGTTCCTTGGTCTTCTGTGCTTTGAACAGAACCCTGAGACTATCACAGAGCAGGTGCATTTATACGGAGACTTGATTACACACAGGTGGATTCTATTTATCATCATCAGTCATTTGGGACAACATTGGATCATTCAGAGATCCTCACTGAACTTCTGGAGTGAGTTTGCTGCACTGAAAGTAAAGGGGCCGAATAATATTGCACGCCCCACTTTTCAGTTTTTATTTGTTAAACAAGTTTGACACATCCAATAAATTTCCTTCCACTTCACGATTGTGTCCCACTTGTTGTTGATTCTTTACAAAAAATTAGAATTTTATATCTTTATGTTTGAAGCCTGAAATGTGGCAAGAGGTTGACCAGTTCAAGGGGGCCGAGTACTTTCGCATGGCACTGTATATTGATAATGAAACCAGAAAGAAAGCGATTGAAGAAAAGTTGATCACTAAGCTGTGGCTAATTTACCACCATGTTTATGAAGCAGCAGATTGTCTGATGGAAGTCTCCTGTGGACAAAGATGGCAGGACCTTTTCAAAGTCTTTTTGTTTTTTTCTTGTCTCAATTTCTCTCAAACCAGCTTTAAAACTTTAAATCACTCCTGTTTGCTCTGATATTAGTTTTTGTACACATCTATGGCCATACACTTTCAATGTTTGTTGTATAATGGTTGTATTTTTGGTAGAAAATGTCCAACATCACCACCTCTGACGTCTCTTTAGAACAAGTAGCAGTTTTAGGTGATTTGACCTAATCATAGGTTCTTGTCAATGTATTTCTCCCTTTTTCAAAGTAGATGCTTAAACTTTAATGTACGTACAGAGCAAATGACTGATCACTTCAGTGCTCCTCTTATATATCAATGAATATTGTCTGGGCAGAAATACTGTTAAATTAGACCTATTTATTACTCATTTAGCTTTTTCCAAAACATTTCTCCATTTTTGGTTTAAACATCTAACAGTGTGTAGTAAACCTTTTTAAAATATGTCTATTGCAACAGTAGTATTAGCCCATAGTTCTCAGATATGGAGCAACAAATGTTACATTTTCATGCAAAAGATTTAGCTGACACATTTATAAATCAGCTCACTTTTCTCACATGTACCACACGTCCGGCACATTGGAGATGTCAACACAATTTATATAATTTTATATAATTTTCGCAAATCTAAATGTTAAATTTGACTTTAAATGTCTAAATGTTGTTTTACAAAAATGTTAAATTGGTGAATACATTTTGAATTTAAATGCTAAAGCCATATCTATTTTATACATTAATGAGAAACCTAAATTTAAAATCTTTGAAGTAAGTGTTGTTGGGTTTTTTTTTGTTTTTTTTTTTTTTGCATAGCACCATTTATTCTCAGGGTTATTGAAAATGCTTTACAGTGTAAAACAAAGGAACAGAGACAAAAAAAAATATTCTTGATGAATCAAAAAGATGAATGAAGCATAAAACTTGAGACATAATCGCATTAAAGAATCAAATGTTGAATCATATTTAAGCAAATCTTTAATGCAGCTCATAACTTTAAATGCTGAATTCTCATCTAAATCATAAATGGTAAATCTATATCTTGATTCTAAAATGTTGGAGCTACAAGCAGCTATAGACAGTGAATGGATGGACAGAACCCACTCCGGGCTCTGCAGGCCTCAGACGCAGACCGGGGGCACCGTATGTGGAGGCTGTAATCCTAGACACATATGACCCAAGTTTGATTTCTGACCCCAGGTCATTAATTGCCCTTCTTCCTGTCGAGCTACTAGGGGTCAGCATCCTTTAGAACCCTAAGAGCCATTTTCCCCTTCAGTCCACCCAAAGAAAATGTGTTTCGATTTTTAAATTAAAGAATAGCAATTTTATTTTTGTTTTTATTACACTTTCAATACGGGGTAGGCTAGGGTTGTTTACTACTCTATGGATGACTCTTAAATTCTGCTGGTATCAAACATTTGCCCTGACATTCTGTCTATTTTGCTGTGACTAAGGTGAGGAGGCTGTGATACATATTTGGCCCCTTACAACGTTTCTCTGTTTTTACTTTTTAATCACACTTAAATGTTTCAGATTATTAAAGTAATTTTAATATCAGACAAAGATAACCTGAGTAAATACAACACACTGTTTCCAAACTGAATTTGTGTATTATTAAAAAACTATCTAAACCAACCTGACCCTAACTAAAAAAGTAACTGTCAATATAAAGTAATTGAAAGCCATGGTTAAGATCATGCCACAGCATCTTCATCAGATTTAGGTTCGAACTTTGACTAGGCCACTTCAAACCTTTTTTCAGTCATTCAAAGATGGATATACTGGTGTTCTCTGGATCATAAGATCATTGATGAATCATGAACACCAACCTTAACTGCCTTAAATGTTTTAGCTTCTTTTGTGACCAGCAGTGTGAGTCCACAATGCATTCTTGGAGTACCTTTGTTAGGGTGACCACTCCTGAGAAGGTTCATCATTGTTTAATGTTGTCCTCATTTGTAAGATGATAGCTCTCACTGTGACTCCCTGGAGTCCCAAAGCCGTAGAAATGGCTTTCTAAAGCTTTCCAGACTGATGACGCAAGGACTTTGTTTCTCATCTGTTCTTAAATGCCTTTAAATTGGAATATGATGTGTTGCTTTTTAGTTGTTTTGACATAATTTATGTTGTCAGACTTTTTCTATTTATGTAATGCAGCGTAATTTATCTTTCAAAACATGTAGCTTTCTCACAATCTTTGCACTGTGAGGAGATTTTTAGCATCCTATCAGGTTTACAATTGTGTTTCAACATGGTGATAGCACAGAAATGTAAGAACGATAGATGACTGGAGCACTGTGCAGGGACTTTCCTGGCTCTGCCCAAACTCCTCCCTAAGCTTCTAGGTAAAAAACTGATACCAAGCTGCAGACAGGAAGATGATCTTCTTTGTCAAACAAGCCTATATTTGACATCTGTGGTTTGTGTGTGTTTACTCACAGGCTGGATGGTTTCACTTCAGAAGCTGCATAATTGTTTTTAAACTTTATTGGCCCAGGTTACCATGACAAAGTTGTTAGTATCACCTTAAAATTAGGTAGTTTATGTATTTTTCTTCTTATGGTTGATTTAAACAGATTGAACTTTTCTTGTTTTACATCTGCTAGAATTACATACATTATGTATATTTGCTAAATGCCACATTAAAAGGGCTTTGTGATGGCTACTCCAGAACACTGACTTTGTCAATGATCAGGATCATTGTCTAATTGGAGGACCAGTTTGTGCCCAACTTCCTGTCTAACGTGTTGAGATGTTTCCTTAAGATGTCTGGGCTTAGCATGTTGATCTCTGGGACACAAAACTATCTTCTTCTTGGATGGCTGGACATTTCCATGACGTTTTTGCATTTAAGTGTTAGAACAGATGACTGTAGCACCTTCTGGTCCACAGTTCTTTCTTGACATTTTGGCTGATTTCGATAGATTTTTCCATGATGTCACAGAATGAATCTGTGTGTTTGAGGTGTTGCCTAAAGTACATCCAAAGCTGTTTCTCCAATAAACGTTGTAAATGTTATGCATTAATGATGCTGTGGCTTTAAAAGTCCCGGCATCATCATCTGGGCTTTGCCAAATAGTTTGAAGGCATATTCATCTTAGTGTATGTAAACATCTGACTTTAAGGTAAGAAATTAGAAACATTAGCAAATAGAAATAGTTTTGGTAATTTTAACTCTCTATGCTAACAATATAGTAGACAATTTAGGTGTTTCTTTTTATTGTCTTTGGCTCAAGAAGAATGACCGGGAGATTAAAAGCTACTGCAGGATGAAGGGGTCATCATGATGGTGGAAAAGAAAGAGAACAGTGAAAAAAATGTGGGTTAATGGCAATTGATTTCATCCAAATATTTAACAGGAATATCACAGTTTTTCTAATATCATGCAGCCCTAAACCCATTATCACTGCGCAATAAAATGCATTATTTATAAAAAAAAAACAAAACTTTTATTAAGAGGAATTATGTAATTTTAAGGGCGATATTGCAATTTCTTGAATTTCTTCTATCAACTGCAAACTGGTAGCAGACAGCATGGATAATCAATGTAAATGATTTCGAATTGTTTGATTAACTTTATTAAATCAAGACTGGATCCAGCATCAAAGTAGGCAGGCCACATTGATATAATAGTAACCCACACAAACATAATCTCACCACCATGAATGATTTGCTCATGCATGAATCACCAAAACCTCTGAACTATGGCTAAGGTACAGGTTCTGACTGAACACAAAGCACGTTAATAAGGGATTACAGATGATCCGGAGGGCAACTAAAACAAAACTCCACTAAAGAACTATTTTAATATTGCTTTTTATTAGCACGGACTCCATTTATAAACTCAAAACTAAAAAATGAATTTGATTAAAATAACTTTGCAAGTTTGGACCAAATAAGAAAAATGCTTAAAGGACCATTATATACTGCCAGAGCCATGGGAATGGTGGCCAATATAGGATTTCCTCTCTCTGTGTGAGACAACAGGTTCAGAAGATGGTCGAACAAAGGCTTCAACAAAATTAAACTTTAATTTAAAGGAGCAGACCTGAAATCATTCTTTCAACTCTGGATGTAATTTATGCTTCCAGCATATGATTAAATGACTCTAACCAAATAAGACACCACCTGTCAAGAAAGAATTGATTAGAAAAGATAAATAATACTGATCAATATTGTTTAAAAAGTAAAAAAACATTTTATGCAATGTCCCACAAAATTCATACAAAGTATAAATAGGAGCTGAGATGAATACCAAGATTACACAACTCCTGTGGGAGGAGCCAAAAGGGAATGATTAATCAATTACGGAAACACCTTTTATCATTTTCTCATATGCAATGAACCTGGTATTGAGAAAACGTGGAAAAAATAGAGCTTAAGTCAGAAGTTTACATACAGCCCACATCAGCAGCAGTTCAATCTTTTAGAGATGCGTTTGAGCCATTCTGATTTTTCAGCTTTGGAATGATTTATCAACAGGCAACTGGTTTGAATTTATCTGGACATTTCCTCTAATTTACACAGGGTCAAAATTATACATAATTGGCACCCCTACTGATATTCGAAGAAGTGTCCCTAAGCAAGTTAACGAGAAACCACATACTTTTTTACACCGATCAACAAGTTCCTTGCCTAATGCTCGTTAAACATTTGACTACTGGTTTGATCAGAAATAGCAGAGTTTAAACTGACACCAGACATTTAGGCACAATTCAGGCACCACCATAAACTGAAAGACGTTGGAACACCAAGGTTACTGTCCACAGAAGCAAATTTAACATCAATATACAGACTGAGAAGGTACCGACCAAGAAAGTAACCTGTGCTTCCAAATGAATAGTCTCGACTGAGATTTGCTGGTGCATATATGGATAAGCTGAATGTTTCATGGTCAAGTACTGGGCCATTGGGCTACAAAGACAAGCAGCGTGTTAGTTTAAGATAAAAATTTGAAGCTAAAACCACTGTACCAACAGTCAAGCATGGTGGTGGAAGCATCATGCTTTGGGGCTGCATGCTTTGCTTGCAATGGTACTGGCACAAAGTGAATAGAATAATGAGCCACAGCGAAATACCTCCAAATTCTACAATTTCTACACATAAAAAGTTGAATGGTTGCAACGGGGTGTCCGAATATTATAATGATCCATAGGATATGTCAGGGGTTGTGTAGCAGATAAATCAGACTAACATTAGATATTTTATAATTACCCCAACTTTACCCAATTGAAAGTTTATAAACTATGCTTTAAATGTGGGTCCACTAACCAGCTCTTGCAATTCTGATAGAGGGGTGGTCAAATATTCAGCCAGAATTACAAAAGAAGCTTGTTGATCTTTTGGACCCAAATGTTTTTCATAGCTTTGTGTCTGAGCAATGAGAGTGATGCTTATGTCAGGAAAAAGTGACAGAATTGCACTCCTCTGTGCAACTTCACACTGATTTTAATTTGAGAGATCATATATCAGGAAATGTTCTATTTATTTGAAACAGAATAAAAAGCACTTAATTTAAAAAAAAAGCACCAAAAACTATAACAGCCATTTCTCAGCATGCATGACAAGATTTATTCCAGGTAATCCACAATCCAGCTGGATTTTCAGTCAGCTTTACACATACAACTATAAAGCATTAAAATCACCCAAAGGGATTTTAATTCTACTCTCAAATCTAAAAAAAGAGGGAAAAACAGATTTAAAGCAGGTACCAAAGTGTTTTTACTCTTTTATATTATAAATTAGATTTTTCATATTCAAATTAAAATCTTACCCAGTATCATGCTTCTGTATACATGAACACAACTCAAAAAATAAAAATAAAAAACACGTCGGATTCATTTTATTCATCACTGGCCCTTAACGAGACTCCTACAGTATTAATAAAAAGTGCACAATACAAAAACTGTTCGTGAAACTAGAAAACATCAGTGAAGCAAATAACCCCTAAAACTAATGAGCCACCGAGACATTTGCTAAAAAAAACAACTAAATTTCTCAGAACTGAGATAAAACAGACTGGGACTCAGATTGTCTCCCATTTGAAGTGACAGATGATTGGTTCGATAATCTCAATAGTCACAGTCTGGGTCAAATTATGTGCCAACATTCTTCCAAATATCTACAAGCTGGAAAAAAAAAAAAACAAGAAGAAATAAATTAATACATTTCCCTGTGCTTAATTTTGCTGGAACATTAGTGATCAGAATTCAACCTTACAGCCCTGCTGTACCTGTTCTTCTGCATCATGAACAAAGAACTCATTGAAGCAGCAGCAGTTTGCCTCTGCTTTTCATCTTTAAAATTTAGTGGCTATTCCTCTTTGGCAGTCTCCTAGCTTTTTATCTAAACGTACCGTCCCTTCCTGTTGTGAATTGAGGTGGTGTGTTGGTGTGTAAAGGGCATTCATATTACTCCGAAAGATACACCAAACATGCACTACTGCATACACACCCATACAGTGCATTGCAAAAGTATTCATACCCCTCGAACATTGTCACATTTTGTCCTGTTACAACCCCACACTCTAATGTAACCTTCAGCTTTAAGGTTATTAGATGGGTCGACACCCAGTAGCGTGCAACTAGAGTGGATGGGGAATGAGACATTGTTTTAAATTTTAAAAACACAAAAGCTGACACAAAAGTGTGGTGTGTTGAGGTTTTCCGCCAACTTTACTCTGCTACACCAAAATAACACCCAGTGAGGCTAATTTGCCTTCAAGGAGTCAACTAAACAGTTAAACGATTATCCCTTCATCTAACCTAATCTGAGTATAAGTCCAGATGTTCTGTAAAGGTCTCAGAGGTTTGTTCGAGAATAAAAAAGCATCATGAGGATCTCCCAGAGTTCTGTTCAACCCATCCTCCAAAAATGGTCATCCATTTAAGCTGACAGGCGGGGAAGCATTTAAAATCCCTTTAGAGACTCTGGAGGAGCTGCAGAAATCACAGCTCAGATTGGAGCAACTCAACAGGACAACTCCTAGTCATGCACTCCACAACTTGGGCCTTTATGGAAGAGCTGCAGGGGGAAATAAACCATTGTTGAAAAGCAGCCAAAAGATATCCCATTTAAAGTTTACCACAGGTCATGTGTGCAATTCAGAAAAAAAAAAAACAATATGTAGACAAAAGGTGCTGTTGTCAGATGAGACTAAATCACAACTTTTTGGGTGGATGCGAAGCACGTGTGCCAGATGTCCAACATTGCATGTCACCTTAAATACAACATTCGCACTGTGAAACACAGACATGGCAGCATTATGCTGTGGGGGGGATTTTCATCAGCAGGGACAGGCAAGCTTGTCAGAGTTGATTTGAAGATGGATGGAGAATACAGGAAGAAAGGGTGCAACAGACTTTAGACTGGAGGTAGAGGTTCATCTTCCAGCTAGACAGCTAGGGATTTAATGGATTTTTTAAATCAAAGTATATTCATGTTTTAGAATGGCCTAGTCAATATCCAGACCAAAATGCAATGGAGAATCTGTGGAAAAGACTTTAAATGTTGCTTTTCCATCCAATCTGACAGACTGAGCTACTTTGCGAAGCAGAATGGGCAAAATGGGTTACTTTGGGGAGGTCTATCAGAAAGTCCTCATAAAATTTGTGGTATGTGGACAAAATTTAAAAAGGTTTAAGGGGTACAAATACTTTTGGAAGGCACTGTACATCCTCAGTGTGGAAAGACACAAAGCATGCATACAAATTAGGCTGAAGCAGGCTACATCCCTTCTTTTAATCGTCTCACACTCTTCCATGAAACATGCTTATTGGCAAAAACTAAATGTCCTCATGCACCCTTACTCATGCAGGATCTCACACCCATACACACACGCGCGCACACACTCATACACACACACACAGCTCAGTAATATGGCAAGGTTAGTCATTGTAAAAGTGCGGATTAGTCGCAGTTTCACAAAGTCGCTTTTATTTGCCATTTAGTATTGAGATAGTTTTGCCAGTCAAAGACACTTAATTTCACAGTGCAACACAGTATGACAAACACTGACATTAGGGTCAAGACATATCATATGGGTGAGGTTTAAAAAAAACAAAAAACATACAGATAAAAAAAAACAGAATAAAATAAAAAGTGCAAAAAGACAACTTAACAGTCACTGAATATAGCATCAATTCAATTTTTGTGTTAAGTGTGTGAATTTCAGTTCACTACAGAAACAAAACTCATCAGTAGCAGCAAAAAAAAGACCAATTATAAAACATTATAAAGATCACAACCAATCACTTTTTACTAAAGATATCAATATGGCATCAAATGGATATCAATACGGATGTAGACACACACACACAGTCACATGCGCACACACAAACAAACAAACACTTGGTCACAGTTAACAGGTGCCAAGGAAATTGCGGTGGGGAGTCAAGTTTTAGCCTGGTACCATGTCCAAAAACAAATAGAAAAAAAATAACACATTTTACACACCATTAAAGAATGCCAAAATCAGGATTTACAAACTTGCAACATGCACGCACGCGACGAGCTGGACCTTGGAGTCGAAACTAAGGATGCGATTATCTTTGTATGACTTCCTCCCGCTCTTGGTAGAAAACAGATGTGTTAGCCCTAATCCCCCCTTTACAGAGGAATGGTTTTACCGCGGAAAAAAGGCTTCCCGCTCTCTCTCTCGCTTTCGATCGAACAGGTAGAAAAAAAATGTAGACAGCAATATGTGTGATAGATGACAGCTCTGTAAAGCAGCACTCTGGTAAGAATGAAAGGTAGGAAACACATGAGGATAGTGAGACCATCTTACAGATAAGCAGAATCAGGTGAGCACAGATGGAGTATCTGATATTGAATCCTATTCCCCCAGAAAATGAAGTTATTAGAGAGTTTTTACCTGTCTGTCCCTAACTATGTGTAGTAGGTCTGTAAGTCTAAACCACAGTGCCACCCACAGTCTGTCCCATGTACTGTATGTACAACTTTATGTGTGAGTCTGGTTTGTCTGTTGAGCTACCAGCTACTCGTTTAAATTGAAAAATCCCAACAAAATCCTAAATGACCCAGTCGTTCCAAACAACCTTTCTCTCGCTGGTTTTCCCTGCCTCGTTAGTAAATCCCCTCCCTGTCTTTCCCTGAACTTTTCTGTGCTGCTCTCCTTCCCAGCTGGCCGGCTGCTCTCCGTCCTCCTCCTCTATCTGTCCCTACCAGTTAGCTTTTTTTTCTGTGTCGGGTCCCTGCCTAGTTAATCTAGAGGTGTCCCCCCTGTCCCTCCCTCCCACCCGCCTACCCTCCCTCTATGGACAAACACATAGGGCGTGGGGGCCGTCCATCAGGGGGAGCGGCCAAAAGCGTCCCTCTCCCTCCCCCCAGATCAGGGCCGTGCAATACACAGATGGATGAGTTTCCCATTCACCCTCCTCCTGCTGGCTCACCTGAAAAACAGGGCAGAGCACACACAGAGTTTAACGGAGCAAGAACACAGTTTTTAATTAAATTAACACACAATGTGGAGGCTTACCTCTTGAGTGGGTGTGGAGAACCTAAACGCCATAGCAGGCTGCCAGTCTCTCCTTCAGCAGTGGGGGGAACTGCTCTGAAAACTGCTGCCAGTTCTCCTCCCCAACCTGCTCCTTGAAGCCATGCAGGATCTGTGGAGTCGAACCAAAGCACATGGTCAGTATGTGCAAAATAACTGAAGTTTAATTTACCCTTCCTCCTCAGTCTGACCCTGATCTGCAGGTGCAGCCTTTGCATGTGACCTAACATCACCAGACCCACTAAAGACTAGTTTCTCCATTAATCTCAGTGTTGGTCCTAAATCGGCTTATTCAAAGCTTGATCGGTCTTTGTTTTAAATCTGTCTGCATGATGGTGGTGGCAGCATCATGCTGTGGGAATATTTTTACCTAGCAGTTCACCACAGTCCACCAGGACAACATCCCTAAACCTGAAGCCAGAGCTACAGTGGAATAATTTAGATGCATTAGAATGACTAAATCCAATTGATCTGTGGCAAAACTAAAAAACTGATGTGCATAGATGCTCTCCATCCAATCTGACAGAGCTGTCGTGCAAAGAATCATGGGTAAAATTTAAGTTTCTAGATGAGCAAAGCTGGTAGAGACGTACCACAAAAGATCTGCAGCTGTAACTGCAGTGAAGGTAGGTTCGGCAAATGATTGCCTCTGTCGTGGTGTTTGTTTTTATCGTTTTCCATCACTTCATAATAAGGTACTAATTTATTACATAAAATCCAAATTGAAAACATTGGCATTTAAGGTACAGTGGTGACAAAATGTAAAGAAAAATATCTGATGACCACCTGATAACCACATTTCTCTTAGATCCAACATACATGTGCAAAAAGTTGATCATGGAAGAGTGAATAAATGAACGGAAGTCAAAATTTTGGATAAGGACAGGGTCCGAAAAATCTGGACATATTTTAGAGATTTTAGGGCCTTCAATTGGGAATATTAAATGTAAACATTTTTAAGACTCAATCTAAACCTTAAAAACTAACTGATGTCAGTTGATTCGTTATTATTACTCGGAAATAAATGGTACAGGGGAGACATGTATTATGTAGAGCTTATGTTGATATTATCTGCAGAGGTTTGTGTTTGCAGGTTTATCCCAGAAATATCTAAAGTAGACCCTTACCTTGTAGAACATGTCTCTCAGATCATCCTTAGGGTTCACCCAGGAGGCCACTGCATCACAGAAGAAGATGAAATCCTGAACAAAGATCAGAAAAAAGGTGCAGAAAGGGTATTATCACAGGAAGTAGAGTCACAGCGGAACAACGCATACAGCTGCAGTGCACGATGTCTCACCTGCACCACGCCTCCGGGGTTCACGCCGATCATTATGCAAATCCCACGGAAGGCGGAGTCTTTCTCCTCGTTGTCTCGGATGTTGCGCAGAGACGTACACCTGGAGTGTGTCGGCAAGAAGGTAATTAGCAGCTGTGAGATGTATTAGAGCAAATCTATGCTGTAAAAAACAAATAAATGTCCCACCAGGGTCGGATAAACTGCGGCAGCATGGGAGCGACCTCCTGAGGGCAAACGTAACCCAGTCTGCCGATGGTGATGGCTACAACATGAACACACATAGTATTAAACAACGCTGTAACAAGGGTATAAACTGTCTACAGCATATGAGGAGTACAGAACACAGCTGTGCAAATGCAACAAATGCCTATGAACCTGTGTTTTCCAGCAGAGTTTTGGGTGTGTTGGGTCGGTTAATGATCTCAACTAGCTGGTTTAGAACCATAGCTATGTACGGCTGCATCTCCACTCCTGATGGAGGAAGAAAGAACAGGCTGAGACACACGACATCTTGATTTCAAATCAGAGCATCACTAGAATGTGGAGCTGGTGGCACTGACCCATCTGCATGCAGATCTCCCCTATGGCCCAGGTGGCGTTGTTGCACACAGAGATGAATTCTGGGTTCAGATTTGTTCCAAGGATCGGCATAAATTCAGCTAAAGCACAAAAACAAAAAAACACAACACAACCTAAAATAAGAACAACACATCTGCACAGCCTGCCCATCATGAGACCCCACACTCTGAAATGCATCTGAATCACGGTCCAAGACTAATCTAATCCGCTGGATATTTGTCTGCACTGCCTCACTCTGCACCCTTAAAATAACCACTCAGATTTGTGGTAAATATGTCTTCAAGTTTTCTGCTCTTGTTACTTGATTCCTGGGTTCTCTCTGTTAACTTTATTGTTCTCAGTGCTCAGGTTCTTCGAAGATCCAAACAAGTTTCATCGCTGTGGTAGCTCCTTCTTACCCGTCTTTAATATGTTGAGTTTTATTGGCTGGGAGGAAGAGAAAAGAATAATTACCAATGCATGGTTTAACATGAGGGAAGCAGGCCTTGGTCAAGTCGCCCAGCAGAGCAAATGAACTCTGCCTCACCTCGGGCATCGTATCCTGAGACAAAAAGACACAAACAAACAGAGACGGATATAAATGAAATAAGTTGCCCACAAGAAACGGATAAAATGGCACATCTACCTGAAACTGCTCTGAGCTGACACACGAGGAACAGGTTTCCTACACATTTTCACATCATCCAATCATCTGGATGGACAAACAGATGTGGATAAGATGAGTGGATGGATGGACCGACGGATGAAATAAGATTCCGGGAACAATTTGTTTCCCAAACTCCTTTTATATACTTACCCAAACCTGAAAGAATCTGGTGCATATGTTTCCAAATTGTTTAGGAACCCTGGAGTAAACAAGCTTCGGGGACAAAAGCACCCAGGAGAACCGTATATCGCAAAAGTATTCACACCTTTACTAGAAGTCATCCAACTAGAAAATATCAGGGCTGCACAATATTGGCAAAAACACGTTACTGCGATGTTATCGGGATAACCCACCGCTTCTGTATCTTATTTCTTCAACACAATGTCCCTACCACTCTTTAGCACCTTCACCCCTAAAGACATACATCAAGCATGCTCATCAAGGACAGTAATAGTCTGTCCAACAGCCCACATGTATCATTTGCATGAGGAATTTGCATGCGTGGCACTTTAAATACATTTTCCTTCCAAATATTGCTTCCAACCAATCCTTTGCGATTGCAGTTTTGCACACATTGATATTGCAATGATGATAGCGATTCAATATATTACACAGCTCTAGTGATGGAGTCTACCTATAAACCTAGATGTTCTGTGAAGGCCTCATAATTTGTTACAAACAGCTTCATAAAGACCAAGAGATCACAGCAGACAGGTCAGTTTAAAGTAGGGCTGGGTTTTAACACAATATTCCAGGAACGGCTCAAAAAGCACAGTTTGATCCGTCTTCTAAAAATGGACTATGGCACAACTGCTAACTAGGGATGGGCGATATGGACCTGATGGTATTTACTAAGATAACGGTTATAGTGATGATAAAAAACTACTTTCAAGTCATTTTTAGGCAACTGTATGGCTGTGACTGGATGTCACTGCATTCAAAGCCCCACAAACAATAAAGAAAAAAACACATACTCATTTTTCTAATAGGCTTCCTTAAGTATTAAAAGTAACAATCGACACTGTCAGGGTTTCGTTTTCAGAAATCATTATTTGGAATTTAGCGTCATATTTAATTTAAAACTCTTATGTTGATATGAAACGTTTCACGATAAACGATATGATGAAGGTCCATCCCTACTGCTAACCTGCCAAGACATGGCTGTCCACCTGAACTGCCAGGCTGTGCATGGAGAGCATTAATCAGAGAAGCAGCCAAGAGGCCCGTGGTAGCTCCACAGGAGCTGCAGAGATCCACAGCTCAGCTGGAAGAATCTGTCTCACAAGTCTGAATCTGGCCTTTATATAAGAGCGGCAAGAAGAAAACCATTGTTGACATGCAATCCAAGGCGCTATGTGTGTCAGGAAACCAACACTGCACATGACCCTGAACACATCCTCATGGTGAAACATGGTGGTAGCACCATTATGCTGTGGAGATGATTTTCCTAAGCAGGGAAAGAGAAGCTGGTCGGAGTTGATGGGAAGGTGAAAAAAATCTGTGGCAAGACCTAAATTATGTTGAATTTCTCTGCACATTTTTTTACAGAGAATTTGACTTTGTTGTGGCACTAGTGGCCCCCATCTTTTCATTATTTTTGGAAAGTAAGCAGACAGAAGGCAGGGTGGAGAGAGGAGGAAGACATGCAGCACAGGTCTCCAGGGTCGGGTCTCGAACCTGGGACAGCTGCATCGAGGACTGAAGCACATGGGTCTCTCGCTCCACGGCTACGCCACACGCCTCTCTTCAATTTGACCGAGCTTGAGCTGATGGGCTCAGGTTTTGGACTCTAGATGTGTAAAACTGGTAGAGACCCCAGAAAGATACCCCAAAAGATCTTCTACTTCAGAAGCAGCACTACTTTATTTTAGTCTTTTTTAACAATTCCTTCATATGCTTGTAGGTAATCTGCAGGTGGTGCATTTTAGAGACCTCCGGCTGTGCCCACAGACTTGACAACAGGATGTGAAGGTGGTGATGAAATACAGCAGACATAACTGAGCTCCACTCACCTGCATGCACTGGAACAGCAGGGTCATGATGTTACTGCGGGCCACCAACGTGTCCACGTGGCCCCCAAGCCCCTCAGCCAGGCCGCTCAATAGGTCCAGGGCCACAATCATGAAGTCCTTGTCTGGTGCTTCATACTGGTCTGGCTGCTGACTGTACATCTGAGAAACACAGGCACAGTCGTCGTCAATTCATACAACTGTAGAAAATGTGTGTGTGAAGGAAATATACTGTGATGTGGCTCACCATGGCCTGAGCCAGCGTCTTCTGGACCAGGGTTACGCAGCGCTGATACACAGGCTCGCAGTACGGTAGGAAGCCGCTCTGCAGAGCCGTGGCAACAGACGACAGACACTCGAGCAGAGGAAAGAGGTCTTTGTCTTCATCCTTCAGCTCGTTCCATTTCGCTATCAGAGGGGGCATCAGCTTTTGGATGTACTCCTAGAAACCCAGAACGAAACGTTTAGACTCAGGCTGTGTGAATGTGTGCAAGTGTGTATGGGACTGCTGGGCTCACAGGCTGGTTGAGGTGGTGTCCCACAGAATCAGCCAACGTTCCTATGGCGTCATAGAGAATCAACAAATTCTTGTGCTGATATTTCCCAAAAGCAAAAACCAGCGTGTCTAGGATGAAGCTCAGATAAGGCACCAGCTCTGTACATGCCTCCTCCTCAAGGGTGGCAAAAGCACTGTGGGCAACAGGACACAGGTGAGGATATCTGAGCAGCAAGTGAGAAGGAGCACAGAGAAAAGCTAAGAACTGCACCTGCATGCCGCCTCCTGCACCCTCTTGTTTCCATCCAGGATGCGTTTGAGAAGCTCGGTCATGAGGGGCTTGAGGTGAGCATCAGGGGGCTGGCTGACCACCCAGTGGGCGTAGCGACTGAGGGTCCAGCAGGCGATAGAGCGGACCAGAGCCTTCTTGTCACACAAGCACTGGATGAGATGAGGAATGAGCTCAGGCAGGTACGGTACCATTCCCTGCATGCAGCCTGAAAGGAGGAGAAATATTTTCAACATTATTTTTCTGTTTTAATCATAAAAATAATGTTTGAATTTAATTTTTGTGTTTTTGTCTAACCCTCAGCAATGGCCCCCAGCACCAAGATGCCGGACTCCTTGATGACCCAGTCGGGGTGGAACAGCAGTCCTTTGAGGAGAGGCAGGAGATGGGGAAGCAGCTCCTCACGGAAGACGTTGGCAAGAACGTCTAGAGCCGCGGCCGAGCACTTTCCTGGGAGAGGAAGAGGGAGAACTCAACGTAAACAATCTTATCGTAAGATCAGTTGGATCAACTACTACAAACAAAGACACTCATCATATCTAAGAGCATGCGACTGAAATAAAACTAATGTTAATATATTACTAGTTCTAAAATCAGACTCCTTTCTAAATGTGTCAGTTCACAATGAACTGCAGACTGGAGTGGTCTTTTCCAGTCTGCGGAGGAACCCCGCGTGGTTCCCACTACGACCAGATCTAACTGCATTTCAATAGCTTACGAAGATTCCAGTCGGACAACGTGTCGTCGTCGTCGTCGTCGTCCTCATCGATGTCCTCCCCCTCCTCACCCTCCCCGCCCTCGTGCTGCAGAGTCACGGTGCGAGACTTGTGGAAGCGAGGCTTGATGTCTTGCTCGCTGTCAGGAATCGTCTCATCCTCTTCAACATCCCCCTGGAGGAAAACAGAGATGAAGTTTGAAGTAAAATACACTCTTATAGGTGAAGGTAAAGCAAGAAAGAGAGGAGCGTTTGATTTAACAAGGAGCTGCTTACTTTTAGAAGAATGATGTCTATCTCAGAGTATTTCATCCCATTCACCAAGATAGGAATCAGTCTTAAAGGAAGAGATTAAGATAAGTCAGGTGAGATCATCTTTTCATCATCTCAGTCCATCTTGCCAGCATGTATTGACTTACTGAACCAAGTGGCCAGACAGGGCCTCTTTACAGATGGGCTGCTCAGCCAGAGTGAGCCAGAACTCACAGGCTTCCAGAGCCACGTTCTCATCTGGGTCCTGTGTCCGCTGCAGCATGTACTGCAGACAAAAATCATAACAACGGATCGTGAGGAAGAGGAGGGGGAACAGTAGCTACGATAGTGGTGGTGATGTAAGATCCAACGGTTGCCCCACCTGGATGATGCTGTGCATGTGTGGGATGAGGCGGTCGATGCGAACTTCCAGCAGCATGACCAGAGCCCTGCAAACGTTCTTCCTCACTTCACAGTCCTCGTCACCAGCCAGGGCAAACAGACTCTGCAAGAGGAGAGGAAAAGAACGTTAAAGTGAAGGAGCAGCAGAAAAACAAGCGAAGGAGGTAGAGTAAAGGTTTCTATAGAGATAATATGCAACTTAATTTGCTGCATTCTGCCACATCTGTCAAGGTTTTCCCATCTAAAATATTTACTCGCGGCACGTAACCGTTTTATGCAATATCCACAGTTCCCGCAAATTTTCCATTTTTCCAGACAGAAAATACTGCTGTTTATGACGTTTTTAAATAACATTTTGGATATCTGAGTATAAAATATTTGCCTAGTTTGGCTTAATTAAAAAAGCCATAAAAACAGCACAATCTTAAATGTTGTCTTTGTATTCAGCAGGGTGATAAAAGGCTGTTTCACATCTTGTTTTGCCTCTGGACCAACTTAGATTTGCTCCTTCTCAAAATCTAGAACACATTAGCCTTGAAAAACCTGGGGATGGATTATCCTACAATAAATACACATTGTTAAAATGCCAATGATTTGTTTGGCATCCAAACTGGACCCAGTTGAAGAACCAAAGGTCCAGTTTAAAACCAAGCAGTAGGATCTAGAGGCCAAAATAAGCTGTGGAAAAGGACCAAGTTCACGTGAGTTTGGTCAGAAACTCCAAGCCAAGCGAGATGAGTTGGACAAAACGTCCCACGTTCGGATGTGCCAAATAAAAATAAAAAACATTCAGTGCACATATACTAATAAATGAAAGTCATCTAGTTTCCCCAAACGTTGGGCAGAAAGTATAAAATTGGTTTTATTTATAAAAGATTTAAATGCTTGCAGCACCAGTGTTATGACGTTGATTTAGGATGAGTTTTTCAGGGGCAAACAGCACTTCGAGTTTGTTGAACAATTTACCTTAAAGGATCATCTGAATAATTCTGTCTTGTGTTTTGCTTCTTCAAACAGAATTACTGTCAAACGGCTGACGAGGCTTTCCCAACACTGAGGAGTTTCAAATCAAGTCGGAGGAAACAGAAAATGTGTAAGAAGCTTGAAGAAAGGAAGCCATCTTTAGCGGTTTAATCATGCTGCTACAACAGGGAATTGGACCACAGCAGATATTAGGAATCTGACATTCTCCCAGCATGGTTGTTATGTTTATCCTTTTGAAGAGTCTGAGGCCCTGTTTACACGACAACGATCCATTAACGACCCCCCCACCCCGTTTCTGTTAACGCATCTACATGACGTTTTAATTACAATCTCCCATCACACAGCAAAGGTAGAGACGTGAAAATGGCATAATTCCCCCGCCATGTCACTGATAAGCAGTACGTTCTTTGAAACTCAACAACATGATGCGCAAACACTTCCTGCTTACAGAACCCGGAAGGAAATGAGCACTTGGTTGGAGAACCGCCATTAGACTCAAAAGACTCAGCAGCAGATGTAATGCTGCGTTCCATTAAATACGACAGACTAAATGTTACGTTAATAACAAAGAACTGCTAAAAACAGCCAAAGTAAGAGAGTTTTGCTATTATTGATGCGAGTAGCAGCCATCTTGAATGCGGAAGTTGGCTATGGTTGTGTTGCCTCGACTTTTCCTGACTTTTCTCCGCCTTTCGGGGGCGTTGCAGTTGAAATTTCCTACATGGAGGTCGGAAATTCTGACTTCCGAGGACAAATGGAACACAGCATAGGTTCTCTGCAGTCCACCATTGTTATTGTTGATATATTTATCTTGTGTGGGTTTTAAACCTGTCGGGGGCCGTTATGTTGTACGCGTGCGCATTCATTTCTACTGATTTCAGTCACACTGTGCATGAGCCAATGTTACAGGGAAAACAAAGACTGATGTTTACTAGAAGGGTTAACCATACTAAATGCTATTATAAGATGCTAAACAGTTTAAAGTGACAGCTCTCTAGTAACTTTGACTTTGTTTTAAAATAATAGTGAAATCCTGTATAACTTCAGAATGTTTACCAGACATCTCTCTCACACACACAGTGTGACATCACCTCAAGGCTCCTTTATAATAACTGAGGAATGAAGGATTCAATCTAACCTTACTAGCATGAAATCAGAACTTTTTCCTCTAAAACATTAAGTTGGACAAAGCTGGAATTTCCTTTGTATGGATCTTGCAGAAAAAGATGCCAATCTTCTGAAATGGCGCACATTAAATTTTTAAGTGGAAGAAAAAAAGTTAGCATGCTAATATTTGTCTTTTAATGGAAGTTTTTGTTTTATGTAAAGGGATCTTGTTCCACAACCTGGAAGTCTGTACTGTATTTGTACATTTTCAATGATGCAACGAGAGACAGCAATTACATGCTGTTATCATTTCCTTATTCCCACTTTCCTCTTCTAAGATACTTTCTACAAAAAAGAAATTCATTATATTAGACCAGACGTGGTCTCCACACATGAAAACATATTAAACGTGGAGGACACTGGCCCTCCAACATCAGAACTACCCGCTCCTGCATTAGAGAGAGAACTGAAATGCTCCCTACTTCAATGGCTGAAATGTGTGAGACATTCGTGAAACCAGCAAGATTAAATGTTTTTATTCCTCACCTCAATAAAAGTATCGATGTTATCCATTAGAGCCTGAGCTCGTCCAATGATGAACTGGTTCACACAAGCGATGGCATGGGACCTGAAGAAAAACCACAGCAAGAGCTTATTTAAATTAGATGTTCATTTCTAGGACTGATTAAAAGAGAGGGGTTGTGACAGAAAAACAACAGACTTGCGAACCTGATCTTGGGGCTGCAGTGTTTAAAGAACTGGAGAAATTTAGGGATCATGATGTTGAGAGGTCTGTTTAGAGCGTCGCTGTCCAACAGCTCAGATGAGTCCTCACAGATCTTCTGCAGGGCCCCGAAAGAGCCCTGACAAAATAGAGAGATAAAAATCAAATGAACAATTATAAATTACTCTTTAGCTGTAGGATGTTAATGGTGTGGAGGCTGTACCTCGCAGGTGTTGTAGTCCTCTGAGTTGAGCAGATTACAAAGCTGTGGTAAAAGCTCCGGCCACGTCTGCAGCTCTCCTTTAGAGGCTATGGTTGTGATCAAAATCCCTTCACAACAAAGACAAAACATTAATTATACATGCAGTTAAAGTATGGAATACCTATTTTAACAGAACATTACCTTCTACCGTTTCAAACACCTGCAAAACACTGTGTTAAGCACCCACACACCAACTTTTTGTGCAAACGGTCAGCCTCCTACGTGGCACACTGACTCACAATCACTACAAGGTAAATCTTTTTGTTTTTCTTGTCCCCCTCCCACTATTCCCACTTTCAGGCACACCCTCACCGATTGTAGCTCTGATAAGCGGCGAAGGGTCTCCAATGTTGTTGAGGCATTCTCGTTTGATGAAGTCAGCCACGGTAGGGGGGAAGTTCTGGTAGTGAGCTTTCACATTGTTCTTCAAGATCAGACCACTGAGAGAGCGAGTGGGTTCGTCTTCAGAGAGAGAGAGCATGAAACAGCAGTTTAACATGGGGGAAGCGGGATGCTAGATACACAATTGAAATATTAGCGTGGCAAAAAATAAAATCTGTTATATTCACAATCTAATGTTGGCATTTGCTTTTCAAACTCAATCATACCCTCAGACTTGAGGCTTGTGAGGACAAAGATGAGATAGTTGTTGAAGTCAGGAAACTGGTTTAGCTGCTCCAGTTTCTGGGGCATCTGTTAAGGAGTTCAACCATCCCTGCTTGGCACAAACATCAGCACACCTTCATCTAACTTAGACTTCTGTTTGGCATCTTCTATATCTGCTAACTCTTATTTGGTTGGGCAAAAGCTGGGGTCCATCACAGGTCTAATACAGAAAGAAAGGACAAATTCCCATATACACACACCCACTCACGCTTAAGGTTAGTTTATCTAATATGCCTGTTTTTACACTTTGCTGGATTGCGACACATTTTCATGTCAAAATTCTAGACTTTTCCAGACTCCAACTTGAGGAAGTCTCAGTTCTTTTGGCCATTTTTAAAACACTAATATAAAAACTTGCATTTTTAAAAGTATACATATTTGTACAGGGTTCAGGCTTTAAATATGAAACCTGGAAAAACCACAAACTGTAAGGATAAAAGGCTGGACGGATCGAATGATGGATGAACAAACAAATGGATGGACTGATAAAAACATTTTTCCATATTCCATTTTCTTTCCACACTAATCCAGACACGGCAAATACACAAATCAAATTGCATGCTTTTCCAGACTGCATAGGAAACCTGGGCTTTTGGAAGAAGCTGGAGTACTCGCAGATAACCACCCAACGTGCAGGCAGAACATGCAAACCACACACTGAGAAGCTACGGCTTGGGTTTGCACCAAAGACCTTGCTGTGAGGCAACAGTGCAAAGCACCATTCCACCATGCATCCCTAATTAGCATTTAAGCACAGTAAATGAATATGCAATGGCCTCAGCTCAGCACACATGAGAAAACGGGGAGTTCTTTAGTGACAAAGACTGAGATGTAAGGATACTTCTTGCACAGCTCTCTGAGTGGCTGTGTCTGGGGACTGGGAATCTTTGAGCAGCTGAAGCACTTGCTGCAGACCCTGTTCGTCTGGCTGCCACTCCATCCTGTGAAGATAACACATTCATGAGCCGTTTCAGAGGCATGTACACAACGCATCCAAGTGCTCTGAGTCACACCTGAACGTACAAAACAAGCAAGACGCACAGACACGACAGTGGAGTATCCGTTATATAATCTGACTCGATCAGAATCTGGCTTTTGAAATCCTAATAAGATAAAGAATGCTGTAGATACTATTAAGATTCGCGAATAAACCGGTTCTGTGACACGACTGGTGAGAATCATTTCCTATTTTCTTAGCAACGGATCCCAAAATAACACAAGTGATAAGCTATGATGAATAAGCATCGGTACTTTCGAATAACTTATAAACTACGAGCTGATGGGTATTTTCTCCATGAGGCCCAGACGGCGCAAATGTCTGATACAGCTAGCTAGCAAGCTAGCTTAGCGTCAACACTGGGTTAAATGCGTATTCACTGGTTTTAAACGGCTATAAAGCGTGGATTACACAGACCAGGTCACGCTACTATAAAGCTGAACGTGGAATCAACGCCAGTGAAAGAGAGTCTTTGATATGCATAAGAAAACAACCGGACATTAACCCGAAGCTAGAACAAGTAGCATATTTAGCTAGCATCACTATGAAAGTAGCGCGAAAGATTTTACCTGCTTTCTCTGGTGTGCTGGATCTATATTTATACAGAAAAGCGTGAAGTCACGCTGTAAAAAATAACATTAAACAAAATGTCACAGCTGGCTGTATACAAAGGCTGTAGTCTCTGAAGGTATATGAATTTGCTACGCTAGCTTGTGTATGACAGAGATTGCATGCCTTGCGATCAAGCCGGGTGACCCTGTTTGGTTCTTGCTCGGCTTCCGTAGTGAACACAGAGCTGAGCCAGGTGATGACGCAGGAAGGTAAGTTTTAAAGCAACTACATGTTTGTTATTGTAAAGTTGGTGATCTATTTTTTTATTTAAATGCATCTTTTCGATAGTAAAATATACAGCGCGTTTGATTTCGTGAACATTGTATTTGACCTGTTTTGAGTTCTATTTTTGACTACCAGATGGTGCCAGTTTGCGATTACTGTAGTCAGTTCTATCCTAATTAATTTGCATTTTAACAGGCACATGCAACAGGTGTGAAAAAAACAGAAAATAGATACTTTAACAGTTAGACAATATTTCCGTAAAAATGGTACTCTTATGAAGAGTAAATAATAATAATCACACAACTCCCCTCTGATCACCTGTAGGTATTTATTTTTATCCTCTTTACTAAATGTTTACCACATTTTAATGCAGATTTGTGTAACTTTTAATGATGCTGTTTAGGTTATTCCTTTTTTCTTATTCAATCTCTTTTTCCTTTGACACCCCCACCCCACTTTTATTATGGGTTTTGGCGCGTCTTCATATGGCCTCTTTTTCTTTGTTGAGGTCCTCCTGTTTAAACCCCATAACCACATTAAACAGGCAACAGAACTCCAATATCATAAACCACTTGAGTTGTGAGTTACATGACAAGATGATATTTCATGATAATTGAGTCATAATTTAGTACTGTGTCTTTTCTATAGCTCATTTAGTGTATGTCTACTTCATACAGTCATCAGTCTTCCTTTACTTTGAAATCCTTGACAACACTGTTTGTGAAACAAGGTTTTGTATAAATGTCATTAAATGCATGAAATATCACATCAGTTCTTTTTAAAGGAACAGACTCTAAATCTACCTCTCAAAGCTTTATTAAGGACATTTGCAGTCTATTACAGTCACAATAACACATTTTGTGTTCAAAACATGTAACATTTTTGATTTTAACATAGAGTTTTAAATATTCTGTATATCAGACAGTGAGGAGGTAAACAATTTTCAGCAAAGAGAGCTGATCTCACTCTTGCTGCAGCCCCACTTGCAGCAGGCGTTGGACAGTCCGACCACAACTTCCCGTCCTTCCCTGTCTGTACCACGTAGAGCCTCCAGCACCTCATCTGAGAGTGGTGAGCGAGCTGAGCGCCTGAAACCAGCAGCATTCATCCCTTGAGAATTAGCAGGATCCTGATCAGAAAGTTGAGGGATTGAATTTGTCCTCCAAGGATCAAGGATCTCTTCACCAATATGAGCTGATTGAAAGGAGAACATTTATCAATATCCTGTTTTGACTTCAGAGAAAACATTAAACGTTGTTCTCTATAGGGGAGTGTTCCTTGTCTGCTTCTACAGATGTTATATATTAAGGACAGCTAAAGTTGCCACACTGGCAGATTTCTTGAAATATGCTGGTAGCACAGTTACAGCCAGTCAGCCACAGGATGGAGAAGTAAGACATCAGCCAGTTGTGACAGACTTTGTGGAATGCTGTGTAATCCACTTCCTTAAGCCTAATTCAGGTCTATATAAATTTTACAAGCAGTTCATATCTTACCTGCAGTAACTCTCTTTGTGTCTTCATTTAGTCTAAATCCAGGTTAGTTAGTTCTGTAGGCTGAAGGTAACGGCTACCCCAGGAGAATCCAAGACCACAGCTGACTTATGCCATCTTACAACTTAAAAACGTAGTAGTTGATTATGCCATTATGCTATTGTATGAACCTTTAAATTGTCGAGATGTTTGCATTGGATGGCTATTTAAAAAGAAGGTAGGAGGTGGTGCATCACCATGATCTTCTTATCTATCCATCCAAGGAGGCTGGTGCCTATCTCCAGTGATCATTGGGCAAGAGACAGGATAGACCTTGGACAGGTCGTCAGTCCATTAGAGGGCAACACAGAGACACACAGAACAAACAATACACACTCATACCTGTGGAGTACCCGGAGACAACCCACACATACATGGACATAACATGCAAGCTCCATGTAGAAAGACCCCAGGCTGGAATTTGAACCCAGGACCTTTTTGGAGCAAGGCAACAGTGCTACCAACTGTGCCACTGGGCAACACATGATCTTCTTATGGAATACATATTCTTAGAAACAGAAGCATTTCAGCAGTCAGAGAAACTAATATTACAGTAAAGCAGAGTAAAAAGCAAACATATTGTACTGGTTTAATTGAACTCTAGCTTTTTATGCCACTTTAATTTAGTTTCCGTTCACATTATGTGTTTCAGACAGAAAGATCATTGGTGGCGCACTGCCCCCTACCTCCATTACAAGTATAATAGTCATTGACTTCTATATATAGATAACTGCCCTCTGCCAGCAAGACAGTGATTTAAAGATTCATAAACTGGTGTTGACATTAATCACGCCGTTTTTGAGATCTTAGTTGTTTGAAGATGGTACAAGTACAGTTTCAGACTAGCTGTTACCTTCAGCCTCTGGGATGAATTAAGCTGGATTTATACTAAATGAAGACGCCAAGAGAGTTATCTATGGCAAGTCAGATGTAAACTGCTCTTACCAGACCTTCACTGTACTGTACTTTTAATGCCCAGAAAAACAAGAACATGGCCAACATTTTTTTTCCACAGCAGTCAACTTAATTGCTGTAGAAATCGCTGATTGGTTTAGGTACCTCAGGACAATGACTGACCCAGGATAACCACAACATTCCTGCAACCTGCAAAAAGTTTTTTTTTTCTGTGCAAACTGAATACTTTTAATGTTTAAAAGTGGTTCAGTGGTTGTATTCTAAACAAATGTTATGTAGTCACTTATGATGTTTTGTATAATCTCCTTTTATTCCAACCTTTCTGAGCAAAACAAAAATATCTGTCCAGTATTGTGACTGTTGCCAAGTAAAAAGCTGGTGTACAGCAGCATTTTCAGATGAATATCAATGACAGAAAAGGTTCACAGTAAGCTATGGCAAAGGTTTTCAGCCCAGAGCCTGTCTTTTCCTGGCCGGTACAGATTTCCAGTGTTATTTAAGGCCTGAGCTGCAAATTTGATAGAGGAAGTAGTTTTTAATTCTACTGAAAATAAAGAATTACAACATGACCACCAATTTATTGCATCAAGTCATATCTCCCTAACCATTTTTTTTTTTTACAAAACTGAAAAAGGTATCAAATTGCATGCTGTTGTTTGATGAGGGTTTAGAAACAAAATAGTTCGTTTTGATACATTTAATGAATAGGACCACCGCTCCCCAGATTTTTCATTATTTGACCATAGCCAATCAGAGACAATCAAAGAACAATTGGACCATTTCGATCTCTTGCCAGTGATTGGTACCTCTTCAGGATTTATTCTTCTTCCTTCAGGAAAGAGATACCTCCTCTGGAGAAAGAGACCTATAGAAATACATGCTCCTTTATTCGACGTGCTATTACAGGTGATTCTTAATTTGTACTTGAATTATCAGCACTTAATAAACTTTTCTTGTTGTTTTATTTTAGGTTTGGTTTTCTGTGTCTATTTTACCCCTCTTAATGTACCTACACTTATCATCAAGTTGTCATTCATTCATTCATTCATTCATTCATTCATTCACCTTCTATACCGCTTATTCCATAGAGGTTCACGGGGGAGCTGGTGCCTATCTCCAGCAGCCTACAGTTGAGAGGCAGGGTACACCCTGGACAGGCTGCCAATCCATCGCAGGGCAACACAGAGACGTACTGGACAAACAACCATGCATGCACCCATTCACACCTAAGGGCAATTTAGAGAGACCAATTTACCTAACAGTCATGTTTTTGGACTGTGGGAGGAAGCCGGAGTACCCAGTGAGAACCCACTCATGCACAAGGAGAACATGCAAACTCCCTGCAGAAAGACCCCCGGCCAGGAGTCAAACCCAGGACTTTCTTGCTGCAAGGCAACAGTGCTACCAACTGTGGCACCGTGCAGCCACATTGTGTTATTTTTATTGGTTATTGGCAGCTATTTCTACAACAATTGTAAACACATTTAAGGGACAATAAATGACATCTGAATTAGAATGACCTTACCTGAGTTTTCTATGCTTCTTCTCCAGCGAGAACCACCACATGTAAAGATGACAGCGCGTATGAACTCTCTTCCGCACAGTTTTACCCCATAGAAGGAAGAATGACCATCAGTACACTGTGTAAGGTGTACAAATGCCATGAACAAGCCTAATGTCAACAGTGTTGCTTTCAACATGTTGACAGAACGAATGTCCCTGTGGGCTGTGACTTTTTTTGGATGGTCCAATCACTTTATAAATGCTTCAGAACTTTATAGTTAGACCTCAGCTCACCTCTACTTATCAGCATCTTCAAAGATAAAAATAGTGACCTTTAGGAGCAACAATACTGGAAGAAAAAGGGTGATGCTGGAACTGATCTCAACAGAACTCTTGGTAATCTAATCACTTGTGACCTTTAGTTGGCCTTTCAGGGCGTCACATCATTCAGGTTGTGCTACTTGTCACCAGCATCGTCTCCATGTTGGTATCTGTTCTGCTGTGCATTGAATGGAGATCATTATCGCCCTAAAGATACCTAAGATGCCAGAGGCTGGTGACACACACACAGTGTGTCACAAATAATACAGCAGTCATCAAAAATAAACAACTTCTGAATGATGCTCGATTCCTATTATTGTTTTGTTCAGAAATATGGGAAATGCTACATGATAGGGCCTCGTAAAAGTCACACCCTTTAAGCTTTTTCACATTTTTTTATGCTACAACCTTAAACCTTGTAATATTTCAAAGGGATTTTATGTAATAGAAATAGGGCACAACTGAAAAAAAATGAGTTTTTAATTTTTTTACATATAAAACTCTGAAAAATGTTGGGTGCATTTGTACTCAACTCCCTTGAGTCAATACTTTGTAGAACCACCTTTTGTTGTGATTAAAGCTGAAAGTCTTTTGTTGTATGTCTCTTCAAGCCTTGCGCATCTAGACACTAAAATGTGTGCCCATTGTTCTTTGCAGAATAGCTTAAATTCAGTCACATTGGATGCAGAGCATCAAATTTCAAGCATTTTCACACGCATGCTCTCAATTGGATTGAGGTCTGGCCATCAACTCTGAGCAGCTTCGCTGTCCCTGCTGAATAAAACGATTCCCAGAGCATGATTGTGCCACCACCAAGTTTTACAGTGGGATGCTATGTAATCTGCAGTGTTTGTTTTCCACCATATATAGTGTTTTCTATTTAGGGCAAAAAGTTTATTTTTGATCTGATCTGACCAGAGCACCTTCTTTTACGTTTATTGTGTGTTTATTGTAAAACCATGTATATTTTTTCATGTGACAACTATGTGCTACCTGGTGTTAGTGTATCAACTTTTAAAATACATTGAAGTTTTTCTTTTAGACCTAACACCTGCAGGCATATACATCAGAAACCAAAAGTATTTGTTACATATACTCTTGATGACTTCTCAGAAATTGATAACGATTAGGGCTGCACGGTGCCGCAGTTGGTAGCACTGTTGCCTTGCAGCAAGAAGGTCCTGGGTTCGTTTCCCTACCTGGGGTTTTTCTGCATGGAGTTTGCATGTTCTCCCCGTGCATGCGTGGGTTCTCACCGGGTACTCCGGCTTCCTCCCAAAAACATGTTAGGTTAATTGGTCACTCTAAATTGCCCTTAGGTGTATGAATGAGTGTGTGCATGGTTGGTTGTGTGTTGCCTGTGATGGACACCCTGTCCAGGGTGTAGCCTGCCTCTCACCCATAGACTGCTGGAGATAGGCACCAGCTTCCCCGCGACCCACTATGGAAGAAGCGGTAGAAAATGACTGACTGACTGACTAAATGGAGGAGCTCACATTGGCAGAATAGAAACAGAAGCCAAGGGAGGTGTATGGAATGGAGGCCCTAACGCCTCAACCACAACTAAGATCTGATCAGTTGAAGCGGAAATGGTTACTAATAACAAGATATCTCTAAATGGAGGATTTTATAATGTCCTAAATGTCCATTTAACTATCTGTCTGGTTTTTTTATTAATGCCCTTTCAAGCATATATTTCATTCTTTTTTGTTGCACTGTACATGTTGTCAAGAATTGTTACATACTGTTCCATGCTAATTCAAACAAAAACACAGTAGTAAAAAAAATACATTGAAGTTTGTAGTTGTAACATGACATAAGGTTGAAAAGTTTAAGGGGTATGAATATGTATTGTAGATCTGATCCTGGTTCCTGATATGTTTTACGAAGCAGCAGCACAGCTACTACTAACTGGAAATAGCACAAAATAGGATTAGAAATGGTCTCTTAAGACAAAAACATGCACTAGTTGATGAAAATTGACCAGAACAGCATAGGCACCACCCTACTCTGCATCAGTGAGAGCCTCTACAGAGACCAAAGTGCACACAGCCTTTTGCAATTTGCCAGGTAATTATACACTGGCATATTGCTGGGTTTAGAAGTAATTTGTGTCCCCGAGCTATACGGAAAGTGTCTTTATTCTGTTCAGTTTTGCATAAAAATTAGAAAATCTGATTATTTGTGTATTAAGTAACATCTTCACACCAATTAAATAAAGATTATGATTAGATAAGGATAATCATTTTCCATTTAGCTACTTAATGGTCAGCGCAATTTGCAAAAAAAAAAAGTACATTTACAACACCACAAGTGGCAATTTAACGTCAGGTCTCGGTGAAAGTTACAGACAGGAACCAACCACCAATCAGCGACCGAATATTCCACTGACGTTGCAACCACCTCACGTAAAAGCCAATCAGCATTTGAGAAGGGGCGGCGCAATGCATGGAGGGTAGCAACAGTTGCCCCGGTGAAGGCTAGGCGCCATAGTCACGGTAGTCCTGGCGACAAGAGCCAAGCAACGGGAGTCAACAACAACAAGCGGGATCAAAGCAAATAAACTTTACCGACTATTCAGGACAACACCGGGAATTACAGGTGAAAACATCTCGGAAGTGATCATGTAGTTTTTGTTGATTGTATGCGTGTGCGTTTTACGGTGAAACGTGAAAACGGTCGAGCGTGTCGAGTGATGAAAAGTGGTTGCTAGCTTCTTTCCAAACGTAGACCGTTGTTATGGCGATGTCAGATCTTTGATAAGAGCGCAAGATGGCGGCTTTCTTCTAGTGGCAATCGTACTCTTTTTAAAGCTAAATCTGTTCATACAATCCTTGTTGTTTCTTGACAGTTTGGACTGCCACGAAACTATAACGAGGCGTGGTTGGGTAGCGCGGTTATGTATTTGATAAATAGGAAGCTAGCAGGCAGCTAGCTCCCTCAAACGTCACAAGTCGACGCAGGCTGCTAGCGAGGAATGCTACCTATCACTTTCTCGCTCCGAACTCACTTATCAAGCAGCTGTCCAACTGCGTTTATCATCACTGCAAGTCAAACGCTCACACATTTTAGGTGTGTGCGCTCTAAAAACGAGAGATGTGTATGTTTAACGATCTTTTTTACAACTTTGAAAAAGTTTTTGGCGTGACATTGAATTGTTGAAGTCACTCCCGAGCGCACGGTGTGCCACATGATCGGCGATTTGTGGGGAGTGGAGAGTATGGCAGGCCGTTTGTCAAATCGCACTGCGATTACTAATTACTTTTAAATCCCAAAGATACCGTTCCTCCTCCTTTTTTAGTAATCAGAATGGAATGATATCTAATTTGAAAAAAGTATTTTAAGGTATACGTTAAAAGACTCATCAGAGGGTATAAATGACTGTTTTAACGTTTTTATAGTGTCCCTGGTTAGCGAGTTTTAAATGTTGTTTAGCTCTTCCTTGGCAAAAATACTTCACAATGCAATTACTCACTACAATCAACATTTCATCCATAACCAGGGGTGAAAGTAGTTTTAAATTCTTGCCAGTACTTAGGGGCGGAGCTAGAGGGGGGGCGGGCAGGTATATATATATATATATAATTTATTATAAAAATAAAATTATATAATATATATTTATATATATAATAATATTTATATTTTTTTATTATATAAGGTTTTGTCTGGTAAAAAGACAAACCATTTTTTAGATTTTTAAAATCTATACATTTTTAGGGTTTTCAGTTTTTAAAGAACTGCCTTTTATGAAACAATGATAACATTTTCGATGCATAACTTTTCATCTTCAGTTTCCGTCTTTTCTTTTGAAGAAAGAAGTTATTGTTCTCTGCATTGTGGTCAAGTTTTGATTTCATTTAATTTAAAAATTTGACAGTTCGGTTGTTTTATTTTTTATTTTTTTTTATTCAAAAGTCTGTAGATGGTAAGTGATTTATTGTTCGTCCTGTCCTAATGCAAGCGGCGGTTTTTTTTGTCTAAATCGAACGCACTGATCTCCATGGCAACCGCTCTGTTTTGGAGGTAAGCGCGCATGCGCTCTTGTGTAGTGTATGTGAACTCTCTGGTCATAGGCGGTGTTTTCGAGCTGTACTGTGTTGTTGTAATTCAGCAAAATAAGATGAACCACAATTAGTTACTCTCCCTTTGCTTTTAACTGGGGTATTTAGCAGCGAGCAGATCGACATTAAACGTAGCGGTGCTCGTTTTAAACGCTGGCTGCTGACAAAAGCCTCGAGCTCCGAGGAGAGAGAAGCAAAGCAAGAGCATTAAGGCTCTTGCTTCAGAAACTATTTGGAATGAGGGGAAAAAGCTACATTTATAAACAGATTAAGTCGTGTTTTAGACTGCCTATTGGTAACAGATCTGATTTTCTTTGTGTGCTCGTGAATTTTTGCAGCCGTAACTGGTTCTGGATGACGGCTTCATAGCAGACAGCCGTTCTTCCCTCTTCCCGGTACTGTGACCGGCGCAGAATCTTTTAGTGGTACGGAGTACCGGACCGTACCGGCTCACTTTCACCCCTGTCCATAACACAAGTAGTTCTTTCTATGACAAAGTACGTAATTTCCCCATGTATAAGTATAATGAATAAAAAAGATAAATAAATTTTTATGATCAGTTTTTTTCAATCAATAAATCAAAATTACCTAGATTTTTCAACTTATCGATATAGTTAGTTAGTTATTATTTTATTAGTCTCTATCCATGTCCGTTGTACCCACGATAACCTGATTGCTATAGTAACGTCCAAATGGTAACAGGATGTTTGTCACTTTTTATACTGAGGGGTCAAAATGACTCCCTGTGTGCTTTTCGGTATACATGCTGTTTAGTATTAAGATAACCTAAGATATGTTTAAAAAGAGCTGCTTTAACTCGTGAGGGGCTTCATTTTATGGGAGCTTCCTGGAGTTAAAAGCACTCATGGAGTCAAATTAACCCCCTGGTGGTTCTTGAAACAATGTTTTATATGAAAAACAGTGTAGTCGGAGTTTAAATTTACATCTTATAAGTAAAAAATCCTGAAGGTTCTAATTGTAAGAAGTAACCTAGCTGTTCTGTGTTTCACCATTCTACATGGTAAAGTCAACTAATCTGCACAACTACCTACAACTTTGTCAGCTGCCGGGAAACCTGTTGGCTTTGTCTTCAGTTAGCTGGATTCATTTATTTGAAAGAACAAGGTAGAGATCAAAGTGCACTCAGATTGATAATTCCCATCCCGGCTCTAAAAGCCACAGAATGTATTTGAATCTGAAAACAAAATGCTGAAATGTAAGAAAAAATCCACGTTTTCTCACATACTATGTATATAAAGATTGTTTGAAGTCAAGCAACACACATCTGCTTTTAAAGTCTAATACTATAAAAAAAAATGTGCACAGATTTTTATTTATTATATTCTAATTGTAAACTGTAATAATTATTTCTCTAGATGCATTATATACAAAAATAAAGGTCAGTTTAAATTTAATGATCAATTCTAGTTTGAAGGCCCCCAGAAATCAAGATCTCTTTAAGGACGTGGAAAGGACCTTCTGTAAGAGAACTTTTACAAGGAAAAATCCACAGAGCAGATATCAGAATCAGCTTTATTGCAAAGTTTGCACACAAAGAATTTGACTCCGGTACACTTTGCTTTTAGTGAAGGTTTTTTGTTTTCCAATATAAATGGAAAAAAATACATCGTTTAAATTGACATATATACAGAAGTGACTTTACAAGAGAACATAATGTGAGATCAGTCCAAGTATGCATGGTGTTGTTCTGGAACTCATTCATCAGAGGAACAGCCTGGAGGAAGAAACTGTCTACAATGCATTTGCAACAAGTTGATTTAACGGCTGTCTGGTTAGAAGGTTCTGTCTTCCTATTATATTGTACATTTGCTTGCCACAATTGGGTTTTTTGCCAAGTAGGGTGGCCTAAAATACAGCCTGACAGTAGCTTGAATTATTGGTATGAGTTTAAATCTGGGTTGTATAACCCTCAACTGACAGCAGTTAACTGTCTCCTCCCATTTAGTGTGTGTATGTTCTATTTCACCTGAAATATTGTGTATATTCATAAAAATAGGACATTTACTAACTAATGTATTATTAAAGACACCCTGGCACGCCAGATCAAAAACAGGAAAGGCATTACTGTACTGGTTAGTTCTTAGACAAAAGCACAACTTCCTTCCCTGGTTTGTATTACACACACACACACACACACACACACATACAAGAGTGCACGCAAGGTCCGTTTAAGTGAAACATTCAGAGTAGAGATGATATTAAGTAAGCAATTTGTGTTTCAGTGTTTGTTCCTGGCACTTTAATTAATGAGCACTGCCTCCCTTTTATCCACAGAACTGGTGCCTCAACGGATTGGTTGCCATGGCGACTTGTGGATACTCTGAGGACCTTCAGCCTCAGCAGGCCAATGCAGTAACCATAGGAACACCTGCTACCACCACACCCTCATCCGCCAAGACTGCACACTTCCTGTCCGAGATCCCGCCAGCCTCTGGAAGCATTTCATCGGCTAACCAAGCGGCCGCGGCCTCTAACACAGGACAGGATGCACTTTGTTCACAAGCGCCGCCCGCCCAGAGCCAGAAGGCAGTGGTGCCAACTACGCCCACACAGCACTATGTGGGCCCTGATATCCAGCTCACTGCTGTCCAGAAGAGCAATGGACAGAGCACTTCGCCCCAGTACATTATAGTGACTGTTACAGGTAAGAAGCTGGGGAGAGACTCCTAGAAGACTGGTGTATAAACACACTAACTAGGCAGCATATTGATTAATAACCTCCCTGTTCATTATGGCCCTTAAGTAAACTCAATTTGGTGATTTAACATCAGCTGGTCGGTTGTTTGTTCAGCATGAAGTGATCAGATCTGATTCACAAAGCAGAGGCTGGGCTTTTTTTAAATGTAAATCAGAGATGAATGCTTCCCATTCCCATCCATTATATCACTTATTGCTTTAAAAGGAAAAACGCTGTGTGAAAATAGAACTAAATGTCATAAATCTCTGACTTCAAGGTCCAGCTCTCTAGATCTCAGATATGTGGATAGTTTGCTTTCTTTAGATAAATGTTGCAACAAATTCAAGATTAATAACTCTGGAAACCTTGGCTGTATGACAGAAGTTGGTGGATGTCATCTTTGGTTCTGGGGTCCTTAATGGATCATTTTATTATTGTCATTGACGAGAAGTATTGGATCCATTTCTTTTTGGCAATAGAGAAAATATTGAGATTGATTTGAAATCATGATTTTTTTTATCATAGTTTTTAGTTGAGTCTGGGATCACAGCACATTTATTGCTCTTTAAAAATGGAAAATTTCTGCTATGATTGTATTGGATGAAGTAAGATGATTGTTATTAGTTGAAGATAGCCTTGAGTAAAACACTGTATTGTAAGAAATGTATAGTGTGATTAAACTTACATGGTCTAATTACTGACACAGATGTTACTAGTTCAACCAGAGATGTTTCTAAACCACTGAATTTGTCTGCCTTGTATGCGTTTAGCCTTTTTTGCAGCTGAACGTCAGTTTGCAGCCGTAGGTGGGGGAGGGGCGGTTATTCTGGCACTTTCTCTTTGACATTTCATTAAAAGGTCTTTAAAAAACAGAAACGATACGATGGAAAATGTAAGCCGTTTTGTAACCTTAAAACCTTTGTGTGCACTGATACTGGAAGCCAGTCCACGCCTTGTTGGAAACAGTCATCAACTTTCTAGGCTAAAGGTCTTCTGCCTTGTTTGTTCCTATGAAGTCTTCACAGGAGTTTTTGATCAACTTGCTTTATTGAGTACTTGTTGAGATGTAGTTGGTGAGGATCTAGTGGTTGCTTGGCTGGCTGGGTTGTGCACATATCACGAAGTCAAACTAAGCTAAGTGACTTGGTTGCTAGAGAGAGAAAATTTCTAACACAGCAGTCGTACTCCACAACTTCTCTCCTAATGTGGGGTTTTAGTTGATCGCGGTGTATTAATGGTGTATAAAAGGTCACATAGACATTGGTTCAAACCTGCAGTCTCAGTACTAGGTGAGAAAATACATACTTAACATACTTATTTGGGGATTATAATAAGGCATGGACCAGTATTAGATTTTCAGAGTATAATAATCTTGAGAAAAAAAAAAAAAATATATATATATATATATATATATATATATATATATATTTTGAGGGTATAACAGTTTTTACACAAAGATTTCAAACAAAGTGCATAACATGATCTAATTGCTCTGATTGAAGACTACAAATCAAAAAGTTTTCCAACTGCTGCTAAAATGATCTCACTGGAAACATTTCCTTGAAAGGAGTGGAAAGGTGTGAATGCCTTCTTTCTGCCAGCTGAGGAGCAATGTGTAGCAACAGGCGGGGGAGGGGCAGTGTGCTCCAAACAGCTGCTGAAAACTCCAGTCACGCTGTCACTTCTTTCGGCATCTCATTAAAATCACTTTAAACCGTAAGAGTTTAAAAAAGTTTTCAACCTGTAACTTTTTTAAAACCTTGGTGTAGCTTGATACTACTCACCAGCCCGTGCCTAGTTGTAATAAAAGTTTACCAGCTTCTTAACCTTTTTTCTGGATGCTCCCATAACAGGATGGTATGTGTGCTGTATGTTAAATTTAGAGCCCATCTATTCCTGGATGCCTCTCTGCTTGTATCAGGTAACACTGTGCACTCTCACCTAGAGTCAGAACCGTGGCAGCTGGTGGAGTTTTCTCCAGGGTGGGGTGCAGAGTCTCCCTCTGTCTTTGGGCTGCTGATTCATTTTGAGGTTCGGCTGATCAGGTCCGAGCTTCTTCACTTCAAGCTTCTCCTGATACGATCTCCTCTGCAGAGTCTTTAAGAGATGAGGCTCTAGGCCCAGGAAAGCTGCGCCATAAAATCTCTTGTCTCTTGTACTGAAGAGGAGCTCTGCGGCTCCAGAGCGTAAATGCATCGTCAATCAGACATCCATGAACTAAATGAGACGAATGTTTGCACATCATAAACTATAGAATAAATATGGTACACATCTAAAAAATGCACGCCTATCATTTTTATTTAGTTTTTTTAATTTGGCGAGTGGTGGGGATTAATATATGGATGAATATATGGATTAAGATATCGTCTTTTGTTTTTTTTTCCTTTGTCATTATGTCCCCACCATTTTTTATGGGCTTTAGCGCTACGATCACCGATGGCAGTGAAAGCTCGTCCAACAAGCCAGATATAATATTGGCATACAGAATTTATGTGAAAAACAGGACCTTAACATATATGGCATCAACATAACCGTTTATGATATTGTAGAAAATTGATCATTTGATAATAATTGTGATTCAATATTTTGTGCAGCTCAGTTGTTTAAATCTGAACAGAGGCAGCATTGATCTATAATGTAGAAATTGTAATTAATATGTGCTGCAGTTCGGTAGAGGTTCAGTAGTTTAGTTGTTTGCAGCCTAGGCTGGAGAAAGAGCAGGACATCAGGAAGTGGTCTGTTTTGTTTTTTCACTTTAAATCCTGAAGGTTATGGGTGCGGCGCGTGGCGTAACGTTAGAGCACGCGACCCATACACAGAAGCCCAGCTGTCCCCTGGTTCGAGGCCCGACCCTGGCGTCCTGTGCTGCATGTCGTCCCCTCCCTTCACCCCACTTCCTGTCTGCCTACTTTCAAATGACAAAAAATAAAGGCCACTAGTACTGCAAAAATAAATCAAAAAAAAAAAGAGTCCTGAAGGTTAGAACGAAGTGATTGCCCCCTCTGCCTGCTCTCCATCCTTTGTTTTCCTCCTCCTGTCCATCAGCCCACATGTATCTCTCTCATTTCCCTCTCTCATCTGATCTGCATGTTTACAAGATGGAGGGATTTTTCTCTCCATCTGGGGAGATTAGCTGTCCAAGGCTGTCCTTTTGCATGTCAGATATAAGGCTGAAAGGAGAGATGGACAGACACACTTGTCCTCTTCCATGTTTTCTTCGGGGAGCCTAAAAAGACATTTAGTAGCAATATGTTTTGCGGTGGCTGTTATTATGATTTGGAGACAGTTTTTCGTGAGTACTGAACTTGACTGTGACTTTTTTGTTTTCTTTGATCTTCTTGTAAACACCTACCTCCATCAACACTTCTGTATTTTTTGCAGAGGGCTCGGTTCACTCCAATGACAGTCTGTCAGACTCCAGCCCACCTAGCATCCCCACTCAGGTGGTCCAAGCTGTGCAGACCCCTCCGCAGGTAAATAGCACACATGTAGCAACTAAGCCATTCGTGTGATTATGCAGCAGCCCATCGTAACTGTGGGCTTAGTATTGATGAGTTTGGGATGGCTTCTCCCACAGAGGTCAGCTTTGCAGGCGGTGACGCAGGCAACCAAGAGGATTCAGACGGGTCACATCAGCAGCCTGCAGTCTGTGCATATTAACCAGGAGGTAAACAGACCCTCTACATAACACACACGATACAACATGCATGCGGTACAGACATCATCTGAGTTATGATTGGTTCAGTAATGCCACATGAATTACATCTGGGGACTCATCACTTCCTCTCAGTAGCATCGTTGGTGTTAGACACCAGATTTGAAACATTTTCCTTTATTGCTAATTATGTAACTTCATGCTCTGTAAGTCAAAGTTCAACGTTCAGCTAAGGAGATCAAAATTATTTGTTTTAGGTTCAAAGTTAAAAAATAGATTTTGATCTTAGTTGGTTGTCTTTTCAAATAAACTTATTTTTGTATTTAATTAGTTTTTTCTTCTATAGATCATCCTATGGTTATGCAAGCAAATGTGCTGAGGTTAATGGAAGTCATTTAAAATAACACGCATAGTAAACAGGTGATGTTTTAACAGGATACTGATTAGTTTCCTAATTATAGGTTTTATTGATTTGATAAACAAAACAAAATGGAAAAATGCTTCACTTCACCTATGATCAATTTCTCTGGGTGTGTCAGACAGGGAGGAAAGGCAGCAGCACAATCAGAACTAATAAGGAATCCCTTTGAAAACGTAATTTTGGGTTTATTTCTAAAAGCCAAACAAACATTAAAACTAAAGGTGCCCTAAAAAGCATCCAATCTAAAACCAAAATGCTAAAATCTTCATCCTTTAGTTACATTAATGGAACAAAATATGCTGACTAAGCTCCTGCAGTATTCGACTTCCTCTGTAATCTATAGAAACGGCAACAAGTGAGGATTTCAGGATTCTTTTTTAAAGTAAAACCACCAGACGAGGAAGGATCAGTGTTTATTATATTCTGCTGATGGTTATATTTACTTTATTTATTTTAATATTATTTCATGCATCTGCTATAACATTTTCTCAGAATAATTTGCCCTATAAACATACCAAACAATCCAAAAACAAATGCTTAATGTTTTTGATTAAAGGTTCTGTATGTGACTCTCATCCATATAAAGTGTGGTTCATGTTTGCCACTGCTGGTACAGCTAAAGGAAGCTAGCAGAAATATAAAGTAAGAATAATTTGAAACATGAACGGTTTTATTGCAAATAGTTTCCATTGACTTTGTGATGTTTATTTGAATTATTATCAGATGGTGTGAAAACATTTGGACTGGAGAACGAATCTCTTAATCTTCAGCATATCAATACATTTTGGACAGTTTGTCCCAATTTTGTGGGGACAGTTTGGAGATGGCTCCTTCAGTGTCTTCATGTCTTCGCACTGGTGCACAAACCAAGCTCCATAAATACACAGGCGAGGAGTCCAGACCTCAACCTGACAGATCAGAGACCGTGAGCCAAGCCTGCTTGTCCAACATCAACGAGTGACCTCATAAATGGTCTTCAGGAAGAATGGTGAAACATTCCCATAAAGACATTCCCAACCTTATCAAAAGAGTAGATGCTGTTACAGCAGCAGTGGGTGGGCCTCTATCACATTAATCCCTGTGGATTAAGAATGGGATGTCACTTAACTTTATGTGTGTCTGAAGGTAGATGAGCAAATACTTATGGCAGTAAAGTGTATGCTGGCTTGTAATTAGCCCAGTGTTGGAGTAATATTTGAATTATAACATCTCATTGTTGTACATACGTTTTGTTGACATGGGGCCCAAAATCATTCATGCTAATGTAAAACTTTTCTTTCCTGATTGTCCAGGTGGAGCATGTTTATACGGACCAGGTGCAGTACGTAGATGGAGCAGAAGATGCAGCGTTTACCACGTCTGCGATGTAAGTACTGAGGGCCGCATAATCAGTTGTGTCACACAGATGCGAACATTTATGTGTCCCTGCATGTTGACATGATTTTTCTTCTCCTCCAGTCGATCAAACAGCTTCCCGTTCTCCGACTCGCCCCTCTATTCCCAAACACCTCCCACGTCCTCCTCTGCCTTCTACGAGGCCACGCCCAGCTCTGAGTCAGACATCGCTGGATCTGGGACCTCACAGCCAGTTTCCGTGGCAACGGCAGGAGCCAATAGTGGGGCTGCTGCCGCAGGAGCAGGGGGTTTTGTCCAGGGTAGCTATATGTTAGGAGGAGGTGCAGCAATAGGTGGGGGAGGAGGACAGAGTTACACCAGCCCTAACTCCCGGGCCCCACCAGCCACTGTGAGTAAATGAGATGAAATGAGACACAGTAACAAGAGAGTCCAGGCCATTCATCTTTCTGATGTTCTTCTAACTCAGGTGCAGTGGTTGTTGGAAAACTATGAGGGGGCGGAGGGGGTCAGCTTACCCCGCTGCACCCTCTACTACCACTACATCCTGCACTGCCAGGAGCAAAAACTAGAGCCAGTTAATGCTGCATCCTTTGGTAAACTCATCAGGTCTGTCTTCATGGGGCTCCGCACACGAAGATTAGGAACCAGGTAAACACATGCGCACACAGTTACCTGTGTTGGAGCGGTATCAAGTCCAAGGCACCATTTTATCTTTGCATTTCTCTGCAGAGGAAACTCCAAGTACCACTACTATGGGCTGAGGATCAAATCTGGCTCCCCTCTGCTCAGACTCATGGATGAACAGCAGCACATGGCCATGAGGCAGCAACCTTTCTCACAGAAAAACAGGTATCCACTCATGAACATGTACTGCATGTCGTCAGCTGGAGATTTAGACTGCAGTTTAAAGTTAAACAAACGTTAGCATGTATGTCAGTCCATCTAAACAGGTGGATGGACTGACAAACATGCTGATGACTTTTGGGACTTGAACTTTTCTACAGTATTTTGGATTTCATGTAATAGACCAACACAAAATTAGAATTGGAAGGAGAGTGATATATGTGCCTCACCCTAAGCACACCACACCCATGGTGAAACATGGTGGTGGCAGCATTATGCTGTGGGCATGCATTTCTTCAGCAGGGACAGTGAAGCTGGTCAGAGATTATGGGAAGATGGAGAGAGCTAAATAGAGGGAAATCCTGGAGGAAAACCTGTAAGGGGCTGCAAATAAGTAGAAACAGAGCTGGAGGTCCACCTTCTAGCACAGCGAATCTAAACATACAGTCAGAGCTACATTGGAATCGTTTAGATCAAAGCATATTCATGTGTTAGAGTGGCCCAGTCAAAGTCCAATTAAAAGCCTGGTATCCAGACTGACCTGGCATAAGATTTGTCCTACACACAATCAAGTGTTGCATATTCATATCCAATATATATCAGTTATTTTTTCATATTATTGCAGCTCGTCTGTTATCTGGTGTTATGCCAGTTTTGTGCTGTGCTTTACCTGATTTGTTTTAATAGGATAAAGCCACTCCAGAAGACGCAGGGGATTGCCAATGGGACATCAGGAGCGGGTCAGCAGCAGGTGGCGGCGCTCTCTGATATTTCAGCCCAGGTGCAACAGTATCAGCAGTTCTTAGGTGAGAAACAAACTCCCTTTGTTTGATTTCCAGAAAACGTTTATTATATGATTTTATTGTGTGCAGATACTCTGTTGATTTTGTTTTCAGCGTGATGATTAAACAACAGGCTACAGATGTTAAAATCTGGTGACTTTCTGTTTCTTTTTGTTGGTCTGTTTTGTTGTGGAATATGTTAAACAGTTCTATTCTGTTTTTGTGCCTCAGAAGCATCAAAGCTGCTGCCAGAATTTGTGAAAATTGATCTGCAAGATCAAGTCCTGCCTGATGGGATCCATCTAGACCACCTGAAGGCCTTTCAGACTTTGTACAGAGAGCACTGTGAGGTAGGAGCCAGATGGAGAGTTTCTGCTCAGGCATAACATGCCATGTGTTGCTCTACATTTTTATCTTAACGGTGTTTTTAAAGTTAAGAAAAATATCGTTCCAGTGGGCTTGTTTAACATTAATGTAACACAGCCTCCTGGTGTTTGGGATCCCTCCCTCACAGGCTGTCCTGGATGTGATGATCAACCTTCAGTTCACTCTGGTTGAGACGCTGTGGAAATCCTTTTGGAGGTTCAGCCAGAACAACGATGCAGAATCACTCAACCTGTAAGCATCTTAAACGTGTTTATGAATCAAAAGGATTCATTCCCCTTGGACTTTATCACATTTTGTCATAATACCACTACACACCTCACTGCATTTTATCGGGATTTTATATGATAGACACAGCAGTGCATGATTGTTAAATGGAAGTAAAATGATGCATGATAATCAAACATTTTCACAAATAATCTGAAAAGTGTGGTGTGCCTTTTGGTTTAGCCCCCTTTACTCTGATATCCCTAAATAAAATCAAATGCAACAAACTGCCTGTAAAAAGCCACCTAATTAATAACTATAAATAAATCTGACAAAACCCTGATTAAAAAAAATGATGACAAACTGTTCAAGGGGTGTGAATACTTTTGTAAGGCACTGTATGGAACCTCATAACGGAAAACATGAACACGCTCTTCTCTTGTGCAACTTCTTCACGCTCCATCAGCCACGATGAGTCTGAGAAACGGCTGCCCAGGTCCTGTTTGGTTGCTCTGTGCAAGTTTGAACCGGTGCTGCGTTGGACGAGGGAGTGTGACAACCTGCTCTACCAGACTCTGGTGGAGATCCTCATCCCAGACGTGCTGAGACCCATCCCTAGTGAGTTAGTGAGACATATGGGGAAGCACCTGTAGTTAAACACTCCATTGCATATTCCTCTACTTAAAACGTAGTGTTGAAGATCAAGGAATAACGGTGCACTGATTTTGCAGCATATTTGATGTGTTTGTATTCAAAGTCGGGGGGGGGAAAAGTCCATTTAATATTAAGTTTAAAATCATTTTCAAAAACTACAGTAAACATGAGCAAATGTGGAATGTTTGTGTTTTAATAAATGTCAGTGTGTTAAAGGCCTGCACAGCTGTGGAACGGTTTGTCAGAGCAGTTATGGTTCCTTCCTCTTTAAATAAAATCATTTCCCTTCATTAGGTGCCTTAACTCAGGCCATCCGTAACTTTGCCAAGAGTCTGGAGAATTGGTTGACAGGTGCCATGATGAACATCCCTGAGGAGATGGTTCGCATAAAGGTGGGAGAACGTTTGGAGACTGATTGCATGTTACTCATGGCGTCTTGGTCCCTGTTTTAATTTCTATCGGCCTGTTTTTTTCATTTTACCTTATATGAAGATATGTCAGCAGTTTGTTTTTGTGTTTTTGCAGAAAGGCTTGTTTAGGGTGGTCTAAAGCATGTTACAAATTTAAATATGTTTTTTACGACGGGGTATTAGGGCCAGGCTAAGAGATTTCTTTTGTTTTGAAATTCTCGGAACGAAGTCGTTATTTTTTTATGACAACTCTTACCAAAAATGTGCAGTCTTCCATGTGTCAAATTAGGATTGTTAAGCATCTTGTGAAGTTAGACTTTAGTATTGGTTTCACAAATAAGGACATTCTCTCTTAACACATCAGCATCAAATTATTACCAGTGTCTGGACTTTGACACGATTGTGGATATGACGTGTCTGTTTCAAAGAAAGAACCACGCGGAAGTAAGTGCTTGATTTGTGGAAGAGGAGCTGTCATAAATTTTTTCTCGTAATGTTGTGACTTTATTCTCGTAATAAAAAAATAAATAAAAATCTCTTGGCCTGGCCCTAATACTCTGCTGTAGTTTTTGCATGCTTGCACCTTGCAGAAGTATTCATGCTCCTTGAACTGTTCCACATTTTGTCCTGTCATATCCTCAAAGTTCAATATATTTTAGTGGAATTTATTTGACAGGCGAACACAAAGTAAATGTGAGGTGGAAGGAAGATGGAGCAGATGTATGATGAGAGCAAAATGTTGTTTTTAGGCCTTCCTCCATTGAGGAAAATACGCTACAAGTAGCAGAAACACATTACCCTGAAGACACCATCCTCACAGTAAAACATGATGGTGGCAGCATCATGCTGTGGGGATGCCTATCTTCAGCAGGGACAGGGAAGCTGGTCAGAGTTGATGGGATGATCGACGGAGCTAAATACAGTGCCGTCCCGGAGGAAAACCTGTTGGAGGCTGCAAAAGAGTTTCATTTTCCAGCAGGACAACAACCCTCAACATCCAGCCAGAGCTACAATCGAATGGCTTAGATCAAAGCATATCCTATGTTAGACTGGCCTAGTCAAAGTCCAGACCTCGATCAGATTGAGAATCTGCAGGAAGACTAGGAAATCGATGCCCCCCATCCAATCTGACTGAGCTCAAGGTATTCTGCAAAGATTTCAGTGTCTGGATGTGAAAGTTGGTTCTCCACAGAATTGACTCTGCTTTGCTGAATACAGATGCAAAAATGGCACAAAATCCCAATAAAATACATTAAAGTTTGTGATTGTAACGTGACATGGGTGGAGAAATTCAAGTGGTATGAGTACTTTTGCGAGGCTTGGTGTGTGTGTATGTATAAGCATGCATCTTAGTGTGGACAAATGACAAATTTCCCTTGTGTGTCTCCATGTGTGTTTACTCATTTTCACAGCTCATGTGTTCAGCTAATGTGCTGCTTGTTAAGGCTACATGCGTTATTTTCCCTCCACTCTCTTTCAGGTGGTGTGCATAGGCTCATTCTCCCAGACATTACGCCGCTACACCAGCCTGAACCATCTGGCGCAGGCTGCCCGCGCTGTCCTTCAGAACTCAGCTCAGATCAACCAAATGCTCTCTGACCTCAACCGTGTAGATTTCACCAATGTGCAGGTCAGTTGTAACGCTGCCACCTGTATAGGCTTCCATCTGTCTGTCACTGTGCAACAAGGCTAAAAACTGAGTCCGGTTCCTCCTCAGGAGCAGGCATCCTGGGTGTGTCAGTGTGAAGACCGTGTGGTCCAACGGCTAGAGCAGGACTTTAAGGCGACTCTGCAGCAGCAGAACTCCTTGGAACAGTGGGCTTCCTGGCTGGATGGAGTCGTCTCCCAGGTCCTAAAGCCTTACGAGCAAAACCCTGTGTCCCTGCCAAAGGCAGCCAAGGTCTTTCTGCTCAACTGGTCCTTCTATAGGTAGGGGAAAAGTAATTCCAAAATATTCCTACCCCTTGACCTTTTCTCATTTTATCACGTTATAATCACAGACCTCGGTGTATTTCAAATAGATTTTATGTGATACAACAACATAAAGTAATGCATTATGGGGAAGTGGAAAGAAAAGGACAGATGGGTTTTCAAAATTCTGAAAAGTGTGGCGTACTTTTGTCCACCAGCTTTGCACATCCAGAGGCTGAAATTTTTGCCTAATTGTTCTTTGTATCCACTCTGACGGAGCTTGAGCTACTCTGAGGTGTGTCAAGTCTATCCTCAAATGCTCAGTTCTTCTTAGAGCCTCTTGCATATTTCGTTTTGGTTTGCTTCCCATGAAGTTTCCTGCTAAAGAAAAGCATCCCCACAGCATGATGCTGCCCCCACCCTGTGTTGGCATACTGAAGGTGTTTTCAGGGTTAAACTTTAGTGGATTTTCTGCCCCACATCTCGTTTGCATTCGGGCCAAAACACAAATATTCATCTGATCGTCTGCATGACAAATTGGTGCTCTTATGGTTTTCGTTCAACAATAGCTATCTTCTTGCTACTCTTCCATAACGGGCAAATTTGTGGAGTGCAAGATTAAATGTTTCCCTGTCCCCAGATTCTCCAACCTGAGCTGTAGCTCTCTGCAGTTCCTCCAGAGTTACCGTTGGCACTTTTGGCTGTTTCTCTGATTAATGCTCTTCCTGGCCAGCCAATAAAATCTGTGACGGTAACCTGGTAAAATATGAAAAGACTGAAAGGGTTGAATACTTTTTCAGGTCCCTGTATATAAGCTAATGATCTGCTTTTTCCCCAGCTCCATGGTAATCCGGGATCTGACTCTGCGCAGTGCTGCAAGTTTTGGCTCCTTCCACCTGATCCGCCTGCTGTACGACGAGTACATGTACTACCTGATAGAGCACAGGGTGGCCAAGGCTAAAGGGGAGACACCCATAGCTGTCATGGGAGAAGTATGTTGCAATGTTGATCTCTCAGTGCGAGGTTCAATTTGGATTTGATCTTCTTCTGATCTTTGCCGTTTGTCTTTACTTTTTTGCAGTTTGCCAGCACTGTCAAGAGCAGAAACTCTCCAGACCTGGATAAAGGTAACGAAAACATCACGTGTTTAGCTGTCCCTCGTGTTCAGTGCTTACCGCCACATTGCCGCATTTTTTTGTCAGAAGAAGAAGAGGATGATGACGAAGAAGACAGCGATGAGGAGAGCGGGGAGATCATGCTGCAGTCCAGCTCCCTGAAGGTGGATGAGGAGAAGTCGGTGATGGAGCCGCCCGCCAAGCAGCCCAGGACCAGTTTAAACCTGCACACTCTGGCCGAGGTTCACGGAACGCCACCCTAATTTAAACATCGGCATCATGAACACGCATTTATTTTGACGTTTAAAACCAATCATGTCGTTCTATCCTCAAACCTTGCTGGTTTGCATCTGGCTTGTCTGTTGTGTTTGTGAAACTTGAGAACGTGGAAGAGCCGGTTGCTGATTTTCTCCCTTCTGTACTTTTGAGTTGCTGTTATTTCTTTGCCTTCAGTTGAGCATCTACAGCCCTTTCCCCTGTGCCTTGCCCGTCTGTTCAGTGCCCACGCCTGCAAAGCCTAATCTCAGTACAATACATTCTGGATTTCCCTCCTGTCCTGCCTTAACCACTGACCTGAGTGCTGTGGAGATGAGAATAGTCCAGTCTTCTTCAGTAGTACTCTTAAGCTAAAAATCATTGCTTGCCTTTAATGAAATGACTATGCAGGGGGTGCAGGACTTTAATTAATGCCGCTGTAAGAAACATACACCTAAGAGTAGCATCTAGAACGATACTGCCGCATGAATTATGTTTGAACATTAGTTTTGATCCATTTTTGTTCGAGGATGCCTTTTTTTTTTTTTTATTTACATGGCGCTTGTTTTTAATTTGGCCATATGATGATCTGTGCCTTTCAGAGATTTCTAAACTTAAAAAATAAAGTGTGCGTTCTATATAAAAAAAAAACAGCTATATATTATATTCTGTATTGTGGTTTAATAAATGAATGTCCTGTGAAGTGGTCTCGGTGTTGTCATGAACTTAGTATGATTAGTAAGTAGTCCCCCTGTCAGAAGTATTCACACATTTTGTCCTGGGTTTTATTGGGATCTTCATGTTGTAAACCAACACAAAGTACCGCATGAATGTGAAGTGGACAGAATAGATTTCATGCATTCAGACTTGGACCCCTTCAGTCTGTACAGTGATCCTCTCCAATGTCAGCTTCATGTCTTGGCGTATGTTTCTATCAGCTCTGCGCAGCTAGAGACTGAATTTGGTGCCCCGTTCTCCTTTACAAAACAGCGCACCTCATGCAAATTCCCACAGCATGATGCTGCCACCACCACGTTTCACAGTGGGGATGCTGTGTTCAGGGTGATGTGGAGGGTTAGTTTTCTGCCACACAAATTGCACGTAGACCAAAAAGTTCAACTTTGGTCTCGTCTGATCAGAGCACCTTGTGTCTCCTGCATGGCTGGTGGAAAACTGGCTTTTGTCTCCCCAGATTTGGCGAGTGCATGGCTAACGGTCCTGGAAAAAAACAAAACAATAAAAAACTCCCTTTAGGCATGGCCAATTGGTATCAGAGTAAAGAGGGGCTAAATAGTGACGCACGCTATGCTTTTCAGATTTATTTAAAGATATAAAACATATTTTCCAGCCACTTTAAAGTTATGCACTACTTTGCATCTATCACATGAAATCCCAATAAAATACAATGAAGTTTGTGGTTGTAATGTGAAAAAAGTATGAGTATTTTTGCAGGGCATTGTATACAAGAGTTGGTGGACCTCTGCAGTTTTTCTATCTGTCCTCTCTTTCATCCATCTTTTGGTTCAACTGCAAACCCCTACACACACAGACACACACACACACTTTCCAGGATGCTGTGCACCTTCTAAGTGGGTCACACCATAAGGCCAAAGCTTTTCCCGCCTCTATAGGAGCATTTATGTTGCTTTGTTGGTCTTAAAAGTTTCTGAATGGAGAAGTTTATTTTCTGAGTAACATTCTGTGGATGAATTATATTGCATATCTTTGGTAAAAACAGTTAAATATCCATATCTGTTCTATTTTTATGTCATTTTACCATTCTTGCCTTAAAATTTTGTCCTGATGTCCATCATCAAGAGTAAGGACATCCTGTAGCTTTCCATTGTGATAATGGCCTAAGCATGTCAATATGACCCCCTCTCCAAAGAACATAATGCTCACATCCTGCTCTTTATGTGTGGCATGAGCAAAACTGATTTTATCTTAAACTTTGAAACTAAAATTGCCGCAGTGGGATGTCTCTCAGGACTATCTCTTCACTGAGATCCCACCAACGACCTTTGCATAGAAAAAAATAAATCTGTTTAAATGTACATGAGAGAAATCTCACTTGTAAATAATTGACCTTTCATGTCAAAGTTGGTGAATTTGTTCCTTGCTTGTATTGGGGAACCTTTTTTCTAAATTTTATCCTGTTATTCTGGAGACCTTTGTGCTTAAATCTATGATCTTTTGTAGCCTCATCTATTCAACTAAAAGATGCTCTCAAAACCTCTGAGTTCGGTCTTTAAATTTGTTCCTCACCTAAACATCTTTTACAAAATGCCAGATTAGTTTTCAAAGATGTTTTCAGCAATAGATTTTTTGCAATGGAAGTTAAAGTTCAAATTAATTTTTATATTTAAAATTAAGTCCCAGTCTTAATGACATTATGTATTCCACTTTGTTACCCATCCCACACTGTTCCATATGTGATTTTTATTTCTATGGATGATTTGCATCTTTAAGCAAATAAGCTTCAGCATCACCCTTCTACTTCATCTCCAGTTAAACCAAGCAGCTTCTGAATTTCTAAACACTATATATGCACCTCTGCTACAAAAATTACACAAATGTAGCAGATGTACCCCAGTTAATCTCATGCTACACTATGCAGGTGCTCTGTCTGCAATGATGGTGATTCACTCACCTCTGGATGCTGAGTGCTTGAGGTAACCTATGTAGCACAACATCAGCCAGGTAGGCAACTTAGACTTTATGTCTGATTAACTTTGCTGATATTATTTCAGCCCGATGTATCTTACATGGTCCTTTTGAAGAAGCAGACTGTAAATTTTGCGTTCTCCACTCCACATGATCAGTAATTTCACATATACGAAAACATTTTTTAAAACAATTTTTCCCAAACTTGTTCCCAGATAAAGCACGTTCTGCCCAGATAAAGTACACACACTGCTGTTCGACTTCCAGCTTTGCAAGGCTGGTAAATCCGTGTCCATGTGACATCATGTGATATGTTTTCTAGAACAGACAGACTCAAGACATTAAATTTAAACATTTTAATTTAACAAAAAATTCCCAATGGGACACTCTTTTCTAGCCCAGTTAGCCAACAACATGATAATGACCATCGTAAAGAAAGGAAAACAGTAGTACGGAGCGAGTTCTTGCTTAAAATACGGTGCGACTTTTACACAAAATAAACATTCACACACACTCATCCTCACACACAAACCTACACTGAATTATAAAAAAAGGTCGAGTCAGTCACACATCAACAGCACATCTTCCCGTTTAAAAAAACAAAAGTAAAAACAACATCTTTGTTCAGTCCAGCTCTTGGTTTTGGTGCCTTTAATATTACAATAAAGATTTACAAAATAGCTATAAATCTATACACAAAAGATCTGCAGCAGGGATGCTTTTGTTTTGTTTTAATAAGACTTTCAAACTAAAACCTCTGAACTGGAGAGTGCTGCTCTGCTCTGAGCTCTTCGCTGGAGATGAGGACGCATCTTCATGGGTAACTGGTTTGGTTTCTGCAACTCTGACACTAGTGGCCCACGTCGTTTCTTCCAAATTTCCCTTCATAATACAATGCAGATGCATCGGTCGCTGTCTGCCAACACTTGCACAGATGAGCCTGAGTGTGACAAGTTGATCAAGGTTTTAGCACATTTTATAGAAAAAAAACTGGACAGAAGGATGGATGGACGGACAGGGGCATAAATTGATTGACAGATGGAGAGTTGAATAAAAAGGTGAATTGACAACGACAGATGGAGGGACAGACAGAACAGTTTAAACCAGTAGGAAAAGCACACTGGTTAGAGAAACCTACTTTAGAAATTCAGGTATCTACAGCGGGGAGAAGAAGTATTTAATTCACTGCCGATTTTGCAGGTTCTCCCTTGCAAAGCATGTAGAAGTCTTAATTCTTCTTCAACTGGGAGTGACGGAATCTAAACAAAAATCCAAAAAAATCACATTGTGTGATTTTTAAGTAATTAATTTGCACTTTGTTGAATGACATAAGATCACCTAACAACCAGTAAGAATCCCGGCTCTCACAGGGATTTAGTTCTTCTTCAAGAAGCCCCCCTGTTCTCCACTCATTACCCTTATTAACTGCATCTTTTTGTTATCTGTAGAAAAGACGCCTGTCCACACACTCAATCAAACAAACCCCAACCTCTCTTCAACGGCCAAGACCAGAGAGCTGTGTGAGGACATCATGGATAAAATAATAGACCTGCACAAGGCTGGGATGGGCTACAGGAAAACAGCCAAGCAACTTGGTGAGAAGGCAACAACTGTCGGCACAATAACAGGAAAATGGAAGAAGCTCAAGATGACGGTCAATCTCCCTCGGTCTGGGGCTCCTAGCAACATCTAACCTCGTGGGGCATCAATGATCATGAGGAAGGTGAGGGATCAGCCCAGAACTAGACGGCAGGACCTAGTCAATGACCTGAAGAGAGCTAGGACCACAGTCTAAAAGAAGACCATAGTAACACACTACGCCACCATGGATTAAAATCCTGCAGCGTATCAAGGTCCCCCTGCCCAAGCCAGTCATGTCCAGGCCTGTCTGAAGTTTGCTAATGACCCTCTGGATGATGCAGAGGATGAATGGGAGAAGGTCAAGTGGTCTGATGAGACAAAAGTAGAGGCTTGGGACAAATGTTGCTTCAAATGTCATTGGGACACACTGGGAAACTTTTGATTCTAATAAAAAGATCAGAAATGGCCCGAACTTTAAAGAACTACACCGACCAGGCCTCACAATACTAGCTGCGGGTGGAGTGAATAGCAGCAATGATCTCTTAATCAGTGTACCTGTTAGTGGGTGGGGTACACTAGTCAGTAAGTGAAAATGTTCTTATCAGCGCAGATGCGTTAGAAAACCCCAAGAGAAATAAAAGAAAAATAAATAAAAGAAAGATAAATAAAGCAAGCTTAAAGATTTTAGCAAGTTAGATGTGTCAGAGCATGAGGAGCGAAGCCTGGCCAGAGAGCTGCACGATATTAGAAAAACATTTCCAGCTACTGGAAAAAAGCCGCCTCAGCAACATGATTTTAATGCTGTCTTCTTTTGGCAGAAAAACCACTTAGCTGTACAGCAGCTCTTAATGAATTTACCAGGACAGCTTAAAGCCCTTCTAAAACATTGTCTGCTGCATTAAACAATAACCAAATATATTAGAGGAACAGAGAGCCTGACTGCATGGTCCAGCCAGGTTCTTGCAGTCCAAGCAGTGACAGAACTACAGTAATATTGCAGCAATTATAAATTTCGTATATATTCTGCAGCCCTAATGGCTCATGTGACCCAATCCAACAGACAAGCTGATGTAGCTTATATTGCTGAAGATGTTAATGTTGGTTCTGATAGAAAGGTGTCAGACTGCACGGTGCATCGCAGTTTGAGCATAGGGCAGCTTTACTGCAGACCAGTGAGGGTGAAGGTGAGATTTCTAGATGTTTTTGGCCTCGTTCAGCAGCATAATGCTCCCAGCAACAAAGCCAAATTTGTTCAGATAGAGTCTGAGGTGCTCGCTCCTTCAAATTCCCCAGATCTGAATCCATTTGAGCGTCTGTGGGAAGTGGTGTACAAACAAATCAGATCGATGAAGGCCCCACATCACAACTTCAAGCCCTTCAAGGATCTGCTGCCAACATCTTTGTGCCAGAAAGCACAACACACCTTCAGGGGTCTGGTGGAGTCCATGTCTCAATGGCTCAGGGCTGTTTTGACAGCAAAAGGACATGGTCATAATGTTATGCCTAAAACCGGATTTATTAGAATGGTAGCACTAAGAGTCTGATCCGTTATTTAAAGAGAACAGACAGAAAAAGCTTCTGACTGGTGAATTCCACCTGAATCCAGTTTCTTTTCTGACATAAAAACCAATCAGAGACTTCATGACTTGCACATCCTTATTTTATTGCTCATCTGAGTTTATTTGACAGGACTGAGGATGTGACACAGATCTATGTGTGTGAACATATCCTCACCTTTGTGCAGAGCTTCGTTGGTCATGCGGTTGATGTAGCGGGAGCTGCTCTCAGGAACCAGCCACTTCATCACCGTGTTTACACAGGACTTTCTGTAGGAGCTCCACACGCTGCCACTAAGAGAGACAATACCTGCTTACTCAATGCTTTCCAGGGCACAGGCAGATCTTTGTGTGTGTTTGCTAACCTGGTCTGGCCCTTAACCTCTGTTAGGTCACCCACGCCCACAGTGCAACACACACCTGTGTTAAGGTCCCAGCTAACCTGCAGGTTAGAATGGTATGTGTTTGGCCTGAAATACAAAACAGTCACAAAATGAGAACAAACAGAGACCAACGCCGAAGGTTTATCATTCAAAAGAAATCAAATGAGGAGGAGGAGGAGGAAGAGTACCTGCAGTGCTCCTCATCTGAGACAGAGAATGCCAACAACAGCAGGCCAATGTTGATCATCACAGTGTTGGTCTCTGGGCACACCTGGTGAGCATCAAACCCTCTTTATGCATTTATTTACCAAATGATCTTTCTGCCGTGGTTTATTATCATAGAAAGTAAATCTACTGGAGATCTCCTGCTCTACAGTCAACCAACTCATACTTTATCGCTACAGCGAGTGGAGAAGAACAGAAACACAAACATCTGGTTCCTCTGGATCGGTTTCATGTTTTTATGGCCGTCGTGTCTCTTGACTTCACTGCTTCAACAGATTTCACAGGTTCTTCACACACGTCCAGATTTCATACTCAAAATATCAGCTTTAAAAACTTGGTACAAACATGCAGTGTATGTGAAAAGTATACACACACCCCTGCTAAAATAACAGGTGTGAATAATTGAGACCAGATTAGAACATTTTGAAAACCTTCCATAAATAATGTGGCATTTATCCTGTAAAATTCAACTGATAAAAAAACTCATTTATTAGAAGGAAAAAAATCATAAATAAAAAGTTGTGATAACCTGGTTCCAAAAAAACAATACTTGGTTGGAAAACCATTTGATTCAACTTCAGCTTTCAGTCTTCTTGGGTCGGAGTCCATGAGCATCCCACATCCTGACTTTGTATTATTTCTACCTCACAAAATGTCCCAAATGGATCATTTGGAAGACCTTAACCAGGTTAGTTTTGCCCTCTGCCTAGGCCATAACAAAACATTAGCTTTCCCCCCATGAAGTCACTCATGGGTATTGGGACGTATGCCTGGGCTCGCTGTGGGGCTGTAAAATAGTTATCTTCAGCTTTCTAACACCTAATATCAGAACTGACTGATATGGCAACTGTTCATAATTTTATCTACATTGACTAAAGCCACAGGTCCACGTGAAGAAAAGCAGCCTCAGATCGTGGTGCTGCAGGTTTAGTGTTTGAATTTGAGGCTTGAATGTTTTGAAAAGGTTTTTGTCTCTAATTCCCACCCCTGGTCCAGTCACATGGGAACTAAAGCAGACTGTTGTCAGAAATTCCTGCAGCTTCTTCAATATTCCTGTCGGCCTCTTGGGAGCCTCTCTGACCAGTTTCTATATTGTCTTTTAAATATTTTTGGAGAAACGTCCTGTTTTTGTAAATATTTCACTCATATTTTCTTCTATTACTGCCAGCTGTGCTGTGTTATATAAATCAGGGCTGTATTATAGTAGAAAAACATGCAATGTGCAATAATGTTGATGTTACATAACAATATGACCTGGAATAAACAAAACCAAATAATCAGCGTTAATGTTTGTCTTCTGTGGGATTGTCACAAAAATAGATGCCTTATAATGAATAGTTTGTCCAGAAACTGGGAAAAAATTAAATGTATTATTTTCATCTTAACAACAAAGAAAGTTGCTTCAGGTTGCTTCCTGGATCTGCTTCTTGGGCAACGAAACAACTTAGTTATAGCTTCATAATGACCTTATAACCTTACCACCTCTTAAGTCTCTAAAACATTTTATGCTACAATAAACAACAGTAAACAATTACTGACAGTCTTATAGCATGCTACTTAACTAATTAACTAGCGAAGGTGGCTCAGGTCGTAAGGGTTTGTCCTGTAACTGTTGGGTTGCCGGTACGATTCCCCGATCCCCCCGTTTCAGTCGTTGTGTCCTTGGGCAAGCTTTGGGGTCCTCGTACTTGATAAAACGCTGTGTGGGCCATAAACCATTTATTGCAGTCCAAGGAGTTCTTCCCTAAATGCATATTGCATACGCTGATATCACAATAACATAAATAAATTTGTGATTTTACCGCACAGTCCCAATATAAATTATGCTGTGGAGCTCTTTGTACCTTCTCCTGACTGATACCTTAACACAATGAGATAAAAAAAACAGCTAGGACAACTGAACTTTATTTCAGCTTAATCAGATTCAATATACTGACAGCAGGTGGCACCTCAAGAGGACTGAATGCTGAAATGAAATCCAACGGCACTTCAGCAAAGCATTTTCAAGGAACCAGGTTATTGTTATTTACTGCGGTTATCTTGGCAACTATTTGCCAGAAGTCTGTAATCCCAGCACATGCAACTCAACTCAAGGATTAAACTAAAGCTGCATTCATCATGTCTTTCTTTATAGAAGGTGTTTGCTGTTTCAGCGCTTTAACCTTCTACAACCTTGATAATAAAAAATAGACTACTGGTAACTACTGAAATATTTCCCCACTTCTGGTGATATTTTATAAAAGTTTAATCTGTGCATCTGGTGCCAAGTGTGTGTGGGTCTGCATTTACCTCTAGTATCACAACGTCGTAATCGCTGAAGGAGCAGAACTGCGGAGCCCAGGCAGCATCGTTCCTGATAACTTCATTGATGAGATACTCGAAGTCCAGCGTCAACTGTTCTACACAAACACTCTACCACAGAAACAACAAGGCCGTTTAAAAACAAAAGCTGGCTATATATATAGCAAATTCAGTACTATGACCATATTCACCTACTGAAGCACCAAGTGCAACACACCATGAAAACCCCATACAGTACTTGCACTGCTTTACACAGACTCTGGTATGAGACGGCTGGATATGTTTGGGTTGGGGTAAACATTTCCACCCGAGGACGTTTTTCTTGCAGAAACTATGTCAAAAACTGATTTTACCTCGAGATGGTCGTCATGTTATGGCTGATAGGTATATCCTCTAAGATAACATAATGACACACACACACACACCTGTCTATTATGTGGCCCAGTGACCAGCTGCAGGTTTCTTCCTTTCAGATCTGTGACAGTGAAATGCAGCTGGACTTTATCATCGTCATAACCTGGAATAACGAACCAGGACAAAGAATTAGTTTGGAATGTATGGATTGAAAATTTCAGCACCGAACCGGATAGAAACATTAACTCTCACCTCCAGCACCTCCTGGATTTTGCTCTTCTGCCCCCTGCTGTTGGAGGCGGTAGTGCAGACGTGAGTAGTTGACATATCCAGGTTCGCTAGGGGCAGGATTCTGGCCGGAAGACAGTGCTGAAGTTGATGGAAGTGATGATGGAGAAGAGGCAGGAGACATCCCAAAATTAGGGCTTCCACATGACGATGATGCCTGCTGTGAACTAGTCCGTCTATCCTCCGCTTTCCTGTCTTTACAACCCTCCAGCACTCTTGAGGTGTCCACATTATTCCCTTTATCTTCTGGTTTATGCGCTGCCTCCTTTTCATCACCATCAGCTGTTCTCCTCTCCCCTTGGCGCTCATTCTCCATGCCCGCTCCTCCTCCTCCTCCTCCTCCTCCCTGGGCTCGCCTGAAAAGATCGGCTGCAAACTCCCGAGCTCTCATGGCTGCTTGTGAATGGCTAGGCGACGAGGGAATTGGAGGGGGTCTGCAAGGAAAATGACGATTTTCTGGAGATTCCTGGGGTAATGATGAAGCATCCAGTGATGCTGAGGAAAGAGATGCGGTTTGAGTTGACTGGGCAGCTCCCTTTGTGTAAAGGATCTGTGATGATTGACCTTGCTTTTCTGAAAAGAAAGCAAACAAAGATTAGAAAAAACCTCACCAATGACACATCAGAATCATCTTTATTGTCAAGTTTGTGCACACAAACAAGGAATTGGACTCCGGTACAGTTTGCACTCAGTGATGATCTTTTTCCTTTTCTTACCCAATATAAATAAATGGAAATAAAAAATTTCTTTACATGACTAGAACAAAACACTGTTTAAAGCAGACAACGACACAAATACTAGCAAATCATGATGAAGATACAGCATCCATACCCCTTTAAAGCTTTCACATTGTGTCACGTTACAACCATTAACATGTTTTTTGGGGGAGATTATGTGATAGATCATCTTGAAGTAGATGCACATATTTATTTATTTTTTTTTACAAAAATCTGAAAAGTTTCACATGCATTTGCAATTTGCACCCTCAATTATAGCTGCTGAACAGCTCCAGCTCAGTCAGATTGGACACAGAGCAACTGGAAACTCCATTGGATTTAACTCTGGACTTTGACTGGGCCATACTAACACAAGGATATGCTTTGTTTGAAACAAAAGGTTCCAAACTCCAGTACTCAAGAATCAGTGTCATGCAAGTTTAAAGCTCTGGTGTAGCACACCTAAATCAATGCCCATTTGGAGAGAAGCGGTGCGTCCTGTCAATAAACGTGCATCAATGGTCCTTTAAAACATGTTAAACGCATCGAGCTAGTACACCAAGCCAGAACAGAATACTGCACTCAAGCCTTGGACCGTTTTATTAGAGGGGTTGACATTTCCGGATATAGCAGATTGAAAAGCATCACTAGGCCCCCCACCATGATGCGTCGGTGTGGGTTGTTCCGTAAAAGATAATAGAGACAAATTCTTTCAACACGTCTGACGCTCCAGAGTGCAGCTCCTCACGTTTTTCTGGACACATTGAATTTTGCATGTACACTACCAGATAAAGGTTTGGACACACCTATGTCATTCAATGGCGTTTCTCCATGCTTATTACCTCCTACATTGTAGATACATGCAGAAGACATCAAAACTATAAAGCAAACTATATGGAACTATGTAGCAAACAAAAAATTGTGAAATAACTCAAAACATCTTTTATATTGTAGATTCTTCCAAATAGTTCCCCTTTGCTTTGATCACTGCTTTGCACACTCTTGTTATTCTCTGGATGAGCTTCATGAAGTCGTCACCTGAAATGGTTTTCTAGCAGTCTTGAAGGAGTTCCCAGAGATAGATATAAAAATAAAGACAAGCCACTGAATGAGAAGGTGTGTCTAAACGTTTGACTGGCAGTGTATGAATACAATGTTTTTAATCAAACCACCTTCTTCCATGTTTGTCTTTGTTCTCTACATGGTTTGTGGCAAACTGCAAACAAGACTACTTATGGGCTTACTTTTTTACAATAACTTTCTTTTTGCTACTTCCACTAAAAGGTCGGTTATGTGGAATGAACAACTAACAGGTGCGTCTGGACATATTCTCCCATCTGAGCTGTGGATATGTGCAGTTCAGTTAAAATTGAGCTCTGGGCTGCTTCTCTGATTAATGCTCTCCTTGTCTGGTCCGTCACGTTAGGTTAATGGTCATGTTTTGATAGGTGTGAAGTTGTACAATACTCCTTCCATGACTTGAACAGTGCCTCCAGTCAGACAATATCGTTTTATAAACTAACCCTGCTTTAATCTTCTCCGAAGCCTTATTTCTGACCTGTCTGCTGTGTTCCCAGGACTTCATGGAGCTCTTTGTTCCCTAATGTTCTTTATCAAACCTCTGAGGTCTTCACAACACAGCTGCATTTAGACTAAATACATTAAATTACACACAGCTGGACTTTATTTACCAGTTAGTTAGCGTGAAATGTGAAAACTAAGTATCATTGCATGCAGTCTGTGTTTGTAATGTGACAAAATGTGAAAGAGTTATAGGAGTGTGAATACTTTTGCATGGCACTGTACATTTGGACCTAAGATATGAGATACAAGGGAAAATACCTCACTGCAGTAACGCAGAGCAGAGTTTCTCTAGCAGCCAGGTCCAAATTTATACAGATTAATAATCCTCCAGTCAATAATAGCAGCATATTTAAGTAAATTCAGTTTTTGTGAATGCCTGTGGACTCTTGTGTTTGGCCACTACCTGGGCAGAGCGAGATGCCGCAGGCCACCAGAGAGTAACTCGTGTTTAATAGGATGACCTGGTCCTTCTTCAGCTGGAAAGCTGGCTGAAAAGTGGGGAATGGGTACACCACCTGGTACCTGCTATTGAGCACATATCCATGTTCAAGACACTCGCCACTTCCTATGGAGGACAAAGGAATTATTTCAGCTGGGAGAACGAGACAACGAGATTAGGAGCAAGCTGTATCCGTACGGAGGTTCACCTGTTCGTATGGTCGAGGCTGAAGGAACTGGACAGCACTTTGAGCAAGGTTGGGGCGGAGGCATGGAAGCTATGGTGATGTAGATATCCCTGTTATTCTCATCACTCATCATCAGGTTCATCAACACAGAACTTGAACTGCGTGTACTGAGCAGAAAAAGGGAGCAAAAAAAAAACTATTACCTGAACACTGTATGTACAGTATTTTAGATTAAGTGTCAGCAATATTTCTTACTTGAAACCAAAGATGACAATTTTGGAGTGGTCATTTGGCCATTCACACACAGTAAGGTACAGATCACTGTAAATTTCCTCTCCTGCAAACAGCCGCACATGATGGACCTAAAGAAAACAACGGAGAAGATGATCATTAAAAGGCTTGCCAACCAAAACACAAGCAGAAGCACTTGTATTTCCTTCCATGTACCTGTTTGAGTCTACTGTGCAGGTTGAACTCCCACCAGTAGAGATGGTAGGTGTAAAAGGAGAAATCATCGTCTTCTCCACAGTCACTGGTGTAAGACAGAACGTAGCGGCCACATTTGGTGAAACCAAGGAAGATGTGTCTGGAACCAGAAGGTGAAGTACTGATGTAACACACAACTTAGTTTGAACTGTGTAGTTAGAAGTAAGTTACATCCATCTGCAACACTTCACCACTACAGAGATTTACATTTTATTCAAAAAAATCCCTGGTAGAAACTTATTCATACTGTTATCAATAATCAATGGAAAATCTTCACTGGCTTTTTTGCATGTTTCCGATTGTATTTTGATGATTTATCTCTGATAATGAGCTGCAGGTTTTCGAGGTTGGAAGGCCTCCTTGCCATCACCCTAATCTGTAGCTCTCTCCAAAGGTTCTCTATGAGATTCAGCTCAGGTCTCTGGCTGGACCGCTCTATAATGTTAATATTAGTTTAAACCAAAGATCTGCCCTGGGTATGAATAACTGTATCAGGTACGACATGTTAAAACTGTAATACAAATTTTAATAGGAAATTAATGGTGTTTCTATAATAAGTTGTGTTTATTTGTATACAGGACAGTGAGTAGTAACTTTCACACTTAAGAAAAAGAAAGCAGCACCTCCGAATCTGAAATAGGCATGGGCCAGTATGAGATTCTCACAGTACGATTGCCTTGAGTTTAACAGCTACAGCATCACAATACTTACAATATACGTAATAAAAAATGCTATGATTTAAAAGAGCAAAACAACTAATAGTGCTACTGCTAAAACAGGCAGCATAAGTTATAATATAACAATAACATTTGTTTATGATGTTAATTTGATGCCAAATTTAGCATCAGTCTGCAAATATTTACTGAGCAGAATATTATCCTTTTCCGTCTTTTTAGTTTGTACAGATTTTAGTATAACAAGCTGATACTAGTTGGGCTGCCTGCTCCTGTAGCCGTCAGTTTAACAGGCATGCCGCTCATAGAAGACCAACTGTAGCTTCAATACAGCCTTAGCCCAATAAGAGTGATATTTATATGACTAAAAGAAATATCAGACTTGCTGATGGTCTGTTTGTTGTTTAGCTGAAAGCCAACAGGGGAATGTGGCTAAGTGACTCTTTGCATATAGATCAGATAACCTAGCTTGGATCATTCAGGTTGATACGATAGTTTTGTGCTTCCATTTCATATACAAACCAGCAACTATGTTCATGCAAAGTCTGTGAGGATCTCTGTTTTGATCTAAGACAAATGTGCAGACAAGATTTTAAAAAATCCTTTAAGAAACACAGACCCGGCTCTGAGAAACTCCTCGCTGACAATGTTCTTCAATGGGACACAAACCCGAGGTGGCAGCTTCCTGAACCGGTGCTGAGAAAACTGTCCAGACAGCTGTAAAACGAAAGGAAATGGTTGCAACTAAACAATAACCGAGTGGCTTTCTACAGTTGAATCCTGATGAATTACAAAGTCATCCAAAACATTATTTATTTCAGTAATTAATTGTCCGCAAGTATTCTGCAATGTAGCATTTTAACCACATCATTTTATGCATATGTTGTAACATATAAATAAAATACAGTAAAAAATACAACTTCCCTAATAACTGTGCAAATGGTTTGTTTCAAGTGTTTACTTCTGTTAAATTTTGATGATTTTGGCTTACAGACAATTGAAACCTTAACCACAGTTTCTCAACAACTGAGTATAATATAAGATTAAGAAAAAAAAGTATATTATTGGGAAATTGAGTGGAAGGAAAAAGGTGGCGAAGCTGCACAGCCTTCAGAGAACTGTCCTCTGCTGGTGTATTAGGTCCAAGATAGCACAGACGTCTTTCGAGGAATTTTAGAGGAGGACTAAGAACAACAACTCATGTGAAAGTAGCTCTGAACGACTTTCGAGGGCATATACTCTACAGTACACTGACATCCTTTTCAGAAGGCTGACATTTCTGAATTGTCACTTTTATTGGTCTTATGTAGTGTTCTAGTGTTGTGCGAAATTCCGTTCCCTTTAAATAATCTGTTCACCTTTTCTGTGACCACCGTGTGCTTGCCTCACTAGTCTGCTGTCCACTAATCCTACCCCTGCAGGACTCAAACCTACACCTAAAGAGCTCTACGGTGGGACTACTTAGTGAAAAGCATGCAGCGCCCCCACACCGGTTTTATTACCTGCAGGCCAAAACCATCATAATTAACAAAAATAAACGCCTCAAGTATATCACTGTGTGCAATGAATCAATATTTGGGCAGCTGCACTTTTTGAATTGAAAACTGCTTTTAGATTATATTCTTTTTCACTGAAATCCATCTCAACTCAAAGCTCATTACAGCACCATGATAAGCAAATGTAAATACATTGAGCCTTGGGCTCATACAATTCAAGTCGGTTATGAAGTAAAGCGGGTGATTATGTCAGTTTCTTCAAAATTTTAGCCAAAACTATAGCCGACTGGTAGTATCTGACATTGTCCGATTAAAGCTCAAAAAGAGAAGAGTTGGTCTCTTACGTTGTGATTGACCAATTGTCGTCGGGAAATGTAATTATAAAAATAGACTGAACTTATTAGCAAGTCCACCCGAAAAGCAAATATTGCTAAAACACCAGGAACAGATTCGGTTCATTGTTTGTAGCATTAGCCTGATTAGCCACCTGCCACTAGTTAGTCGTTTCTTGGTTAGCTGCAGAGCTAGTTAGCGCATAGCTAATAGCTACATCGGTCCTCAAAAATGGGACGCCTTAACTAAACGGTCTTCGTTTCTTGACTATGTTTCCAGTCTTAGGTCAAAACTATAAATACTCGCCTTCCCACGGACTAGCAGCTTCACGACATGGTCCTTGTGTTTTCTTTGCGTTTTCTGTTTGCTATCGTCCTTTTCAGATTTCGAGCTGGGCGCCATAGCCTTCTCAGCCGTTGTTCCCTGTTGAAACAGGATGCCTCCTGATTGGTTCTCACGCTGCAACACTGAGCTCCTATTGGCTGATAGACACGTCCATCAAAACCCAAAGGGCTGAGCTAGACAGATCGACACCCCTAAAGTGGTTGGCACAGAGATCTGCTTATTCAGTTAATTTCACTATGAAAAGCAACGAGGAATCACTTTGTGTATTAATTGACTCAGACCAACACAGTAGTATAATATGAATGTTTTATTGAAGTCTTTAAAAACAAACTGTAAAAAATAACGTTAAAAAAAAGCACATACACAAACAACCTAATGGAAGAAAATGTTTCAAAAGTAAAGCTGAGAATGAAACGGAGGGCAGTCAAACACACAAAAATAGATGCTCACGCAAGTCTGCAATTATGACAATTAGTGTCTAATCACTGCCAACCTGCGTTCAGTTTTTGTAGCATTCAGTAGCAATAAAGGTATTACAGGCATTCAATACCCTCTAGAACAAAAAAGATTTAAAAAATCATCACAGCAGGAAGATTTACGCCTGCAAATTAAACACTTGTTAATGTTAAAAAAAAAGTACATAAGAAAACAACTGCAATTATCTTTCATACAAAGATAATTTGTGAATATATTCAAAACACTGGAGACAGATATATGTACCCTCTGAAAACTGAAGGGAAATACTAAATGTGAATCATTACTGAGATGCTGTCGTGGTATCTAGCAAGCAGAATTGCTCATTTCACATTTTCGTTAAAATAACCCAAAATTTTTTTTTTTTACTGGAATTACAACATGAGACAGGGTCAGGTAAATGGTAAACCGAACAGGAAAGGTTTTTAGTGCTTTGTTCAATTTATGGGCACAATGTGCTCCTTTTCGAAATTCATAAAAAATAAAAAGTATGTTATATGGATAATGTAATGAATGATACGCAAACCTCGGCCTTGTCTTATTAAAGCCAAATAAGGGAAAAATAAACATCCTGAGATCCAATATATCCGTCCAACAGATCAACCATGAGCTTACTGGGGCTGAAAAGAGAGAACAGACAACGTGGTTGGTTGGGTGCCAAGATCCTCTCATTTTAATATGCATTAAGTACATTGTTGATGCTTTACAAAATGTAGCCAGCATCAACAGCTATTAAGTGCTGGACATATGTTCCAAAAAAGTGACATTTGAGTAAGATTTAGAAATTGACCTACATTTCCTCCCATAATATGTAAAACCAAAATACAGAGTAACAATCCTATTCAACAAGTATTAATTTTTAACCATTTCAAGTGACTGATTATGTGTGCGTTACCTGCTGTCCCAGCTGTGGACCACCTGCCTGTCCAGGAGCTTGTCCTGTCTGTCCGTAGTAGGCGGCCTGCTGTCTGTAGTACTCGGCCCAGGCTGCACTATAGTCCTGCTGGCCACCAGCGTCAGCTCCACCTGGTGCTGCAGCTGCCGCTGTGGAGGTGGCGGTTGCTGAGCCTGGAGCGGCTGCTGCTCCTCCAGCTGGCTGAGCTGGAAAAAGACAGCCATCAATAGGTCATATTGATACGATCTGTTTGGAGCTCACCATTTCATTTTGTAGAATACCAGAACAAATAATCAACAGAATTAATTAGTGATGGACCAATTTTATTAAATGTCAATGTCAAGAAACAGATGATGCCCTTTGTGCTGCATTTAGAAGAAAAACTAGACAGAGTTTGGGACGTATGCTCTGATGCTGGCTGATACTGACTTCCAGTTTTCTTTGAGGTCTATCAAGCAGGTTCTGATTTTTTTCCATAGGGACAATAACACAAGAAAAATAAATGTGCTGCAGGTGGTTTGATTGAGATAATTCCCTACATTGTGAGTTGTAAAGAATTAATGTGTCATGAAGCAAAACCAATCAGCATTTGACCGCCGTTCACCAATCAGAGCCGCTGAAGAGAAAACTAGTGGACTGATTGGTAGATCTCTGACTGCAACATTGCATTTCAAAGCTCAGCGAAGTACAGTCAGACTTTGTGTCATCGGACCCAACTTACTCATGCCCATCTTCTTATAATATTCCTCCCAAGCTTTCGTATAGTCAGGCTGGCCCCCACTAGTCTGTGCTGCTTGGCCCTGGTCTCCTGCCACAGCTGCTGCAGGCGCACCTGGTGCCTGGGCTGCCATGGCGCCCCCTGGCTGCTGCCCATAATACTGAGCATAGTAAGCAGCCCATGCTGCATTTGGGTCTGCTGCGGACTTATCTGATGAGAAAAAAAAAGCACCAAGAAATAAATAATGTTCCTAAACCACAGAAGAAGAGAATGTGGGTGAATACAAGACACTTACTGGGGTCATGTGAATTTGGAGCTTGCCACTGTTGGTAAGGATTTCCCCAACTTTGAGAACAATACTGAGGACCACCAGGAGCTCCACTACAAAGTTAAACAGGATCCACGAATAAATCTTTAAATAAATCTTTAAATCCATGAATAAATGTAAAAACTAACAACGACAGTATGTTATACTTACTGCGGAGCTCCACCAGGAGGCCCTGCATTATAAGGATTTGGATTATAGGGACCCATTGGCCCACCTGGACCTCCAGGACCAGGACCACCACCTACTGGACATAATGGACCCTGGGAAAACCAGATGAAAACCATTCAGCCATCGATTGAGAAGTTGACAGATTTTTCAGCAACTAGTATTTCTAAAATTTACCTCAATCTTTTCTTCAATAAGCTGTTTTGCGTGGTCAATCTGCTGTGGGGAGCCTCTGATGATAAATAGTTTGTAGTTTGGGTCGCCATTCGGGGGCATTTGACGAGAAATCTCCACAAATGCCCCTGTTTGTTGGTTGATGGACTTGATGTTCTCTCCTCCTCTGCCAATGACGAGCCCACATTTGTGCGCAGGAATGGTGAAGGTCATCTCTTCTCCTGGAGGACCCCAGCTGCCCTGACCTCCACCACGACCTCGACCTCCCGGTGGCATACCAGGACCTGGAGGGCCCTGTAAGAGAAACGCCATATTTCAGTATTCATAGTGGTATTTGTTCCCTCCCTCATAATTGTGGAAATAAACATCAGAAATGCATAGCTTTCTTCTTACTTACCCCCTGCCCGCCTTCTTCTCGGGCACGGATGCTCTGCAGCAGGTCAGTAATGATCGAAGCAGCATGCTGACACTGGTCTGGGGGGCCCGTAATGTGGGCGATCTTTTCAGGTCCTGTACCATCATCTGTTATATATAAAAAAAAAAGGACAGTATTATTAGTTTGTTTTAACAGAGCGTCAAAATTAAATAAATAAAGCAGGCCATGAAAGATAAGAGAGGAAGTATCTTCTGCAAGTCTGAAGGAATGAAAAACAAAAACTGTTCAACTCTTCTTTTCAAAACAGAAACTCGATGGGGAAAAAAAAACTGAAGCCCAGAGTTGGAGCAGACAGAGCAACAGCGTTTCAGTGAGAAACAGCTGGATCTCCACCATAAAAGTAATCTCTCCATCATCGTAAATGAGACTTAGCACCTGGCGTAAAAAGCTGGCTGTCATGAGGACCTGCTGCGCAGCCAGTGGTGCTTTAGAGGATGCAGAAATCAATCTAACCGCTGTATAATTTTCCATCTCGTTCACAGCAGCCCAGAGAAAAGACCTGGTTTTATTAGCATGTTCTAGAAATATGATCATGATGTGCCTAATGCCTCAACTAAGACGGTATGAACCAAACTACATATTCAAATAGTTTTTTGTGATGCAAAAATATTTTAAATAGATAAAAGCTCATTTTGCTAATTTGTCAAATTTACATTGTTTCCAACAGTTATACTAATCTATCAGAACCATGTAAACCTGACATTACAGTGAATACTCTCCCATCATAGACATGTTAACAGAATATTGTTTCATTTGAGTATTTTTGCATTTAGTGTGTAAAAATAATATCCAGCTTTACACCAAAACTGTCTCAATGATGTGTCTAACCCTAAACTGCCTCATCTGAACTTGTGGTTTATCTGCTGCTATTGAACTGAAATAAACTACGGATTGTGAACCGTTCCAATCATAATCCTCAGAAAGCAGTAAAACAACATATGTAAAAGAAATTATGATTTTTGTCCCGATACCAAGCCAGTTTTCATCACCTTGTAAAACCACCTTAGACGTCAGCACCGTAACATCTGACCTGTGTTTCCTTTACCTGGTTTAAACTGTATCTTCACTCCAGCATCACTCTGGATCTTCTTTATCATCTCCCCACTGCGACCGATCACAACTCCCACAGACTGTCGGGGTACAGCTATCTGTAGGATTCAAACATACCTGATCACAACTCAAAAACCAAGTCTGAAGTATTAAAACCCTAAAAAATATTCAGCTTTTAGTAACTGTGTTATTAAAACTTGAACTGGAATTACTTACATCAATGCCACCACCTCCCATCCTTGATCCATATTCATTCCTATCTCCGAAAGCAGAATGGTCCCGTTCTCGTAGAATCTCATTAACCATCTCCTTTGCTTGCTGCAAAAGGAACATGCAGAGACATTTAAAAGGTGGTTAGAAACAAAAGGGGGCCCAGGATATGTCACGCTCAACTGAACCGTTCTTGTCTACGTCCAAACAGTACCTGTACTTTGTAAGGGTCTCCGATGATGCGTAAGGGTTTGTCTATGTTGGGCGGTTGTGACCCGTCTTGGACAAGAATCATTTTAACTCCAGCTCGCTCCTAGAAATTTACCAGAGGAACATGTTGCACCGATTTAAAAAAAGAGCTGGACACTTTAACAAGCATATGATCCTATAAATCTTTATCCAAAGCAGATCACAGAAGTCTCACCTGGAGCTGTTTGATCGTCTCTCCTCCTTTACCAATAATAAGGCCAGCCTTTCCTGCAGGGATGATGATCTCTTGCATAGAACCGGACTGACCGTTGCTCGACTCGTGACCTCTGGACACAATGTCATCAAGAAAAGCCTTGGCCCTCCTGCAAGGAAAATCCAAATGACAAAAAGGTGAGAACGCTGAACTGGCATGAAGGACATGAGTGATGTCTCATCTGATCCTGATTAGTTACAGGCCGTGATAGTTTCTCTACTAGAAAAGAGGTTTATGTTTTAAAACCAAGGGAATGCACCATGAATCTAGCTGAGTTTATTCTCAGATTAAACATCTATGACATCAACACACAACACCCCTTTAATTTAAACAGAGTCTGAACATTTTTCCCAAACTTCGTTAATATTTATACCGAGAAACTTTCCTAAAGTGAGAAGAGCTACATCTTTATGCTGTTGTTCTCCATTTTCCTGACCATTTTTATGGTATAGCTCTCCCCAGTGCTTGACCATGATTGTTCTTCACAAAGATCACTTAAAAACAAACTGATTTGTTGAACAGGCTTGAGCTGAGCACAGCCTGTAAAACTTGGATCTGCTCCGGACACAAGATGGGCAACAGGAAGAACAGTTACAACATTTATGTCATGCCAAGGTTTTTAGTAACACTTTGATGACCAAAAGTAATTGGACCCTGACAGTCTTACAAACTGACAATCTGTTTTAACATACAGAAGAGAAGGCGAGCCTGCGCAGCGATTGGTGCAGTTGTGTTTTGCACAACTTATTGATTAAATCTAAATGATTGTTTGCATGTGAATAACTCACAAAACTGTAAAAGAGGCTGTGCACAATATATTGCTGTTGTAAATCTGGATTTTTCCAAACAATCTACTTGTTTTTTGTTGTCTCATAAAAAATAAAAAAAACATTCACAGTTAGAGGGGGACTGTATTGGGTGCTGCAGCTTCCTGTCCATTTATATCAAGCTGTCTAGTGGAGCTGAAACAAGAAGTATTAAAGTTTCTAACCCAAAGGGCTAGGTTAAAAAACTAGCACATTGCTCTGGAAACCAAGAATGTGAGATTTTTATATAAAGCAAGAATGTCCCGACAGACTTACTGTATTGCCTCTGGTGACCCCGTCAGGGAAATACTTCGTTCTGGAAGACCGATGCCATCTGTGAATTAATTAGACAACATGTATTAGTCTGTTTCATTTAAAACGTATCATACGGTGGTAGTGTAAAATATAAGTGACTCACGCAGCTCACCGTGAGCAATTTGGACCTTGCAGCCAGAGTCATGCTGGATTTTGTTGATCTGTTCCCCTCCCCGTCCAATGACTGAAACAACAGGAAAAAAGTTTTGAATTTAATTTGAACAAATGCAACATAAAACCTTATTCTTTATTGTTGAAGTGAAATGTGTGCATGTACTCACTGAGGCCGACCATGCTGTCAGGCACCTTGTACTCTTCTGTAATAGTGGAGGGCCTGACACTGGGGATACAGGACATAAAAACAATGACTTTACCATCATCTCAACCACTGCAACCAAGGTCAAAGTGTTTATGCAAAACAAGTACAGAGAAGAGAAAAAAAAAACACACCTTTGTTGGGACAGAGCAGCTAACTGAGCTCCAATAGCTGTAAGAGCAAGAAAACTGGTGAGTCCGAGTAATTGGAAAGTGAGTGAAGCAACAGAGTGTCTTTAACTTACACATTGCTGAATCTCTTTCACTGTGTGATGCCATCTTCTTGGCATCAGGCTCATCTACAACAACGAATACATAAATACATTTTTAAAAAGTTGAATATTCCTAACAGACCAAGACTTGTTTTTGATATCCCACCTCCTTCTTCAAGGGATCGTTTCTGTGCAGTAAATGGATAACTTTCAGCTCCTCCGTTGTTTGTCACTGAGGGCGTAGGCTCTCCACCAATTTTAGCTGCAATCTAGAGAGCAGAGGGTGATGGTTACCATCAGAGATATCAGCAAAATGTTTTATTTTTTTAAAAAGGAAAATAATATTTAAAGCACAAACTGACTGCAGTTAGAAAGACTAGTTGATACTTAGGACTAGGCATGGGCCAGTTACCTGTACCAAGGCTCTTAACGGCAATAGTTTCAAAATGCCCAACATTTCCATCATACTGGATCTACTTCTTGAAGTATTTTTAATGAGATGCCAGAGAAGGTGTCGGAGTGACCAGAGTTTCTCTCGCTCTATAAAGAGTAATCTAACTCTCTCATAAATGTTGCTGGGCACAGCTGGAGGAAAAAAAAAAAAAAAAAAAAAAAAAAAAAAAAAAAATCAACAGTTTCCTCTTGCTTACAGAACAGGCAAATTTGGTGGTTTGGAAAAAACTACAGGAGCGCCACCCAACACAAGGTAACCCAAAACGGCACTGTTATGTTACACATGGGCCTTGATGTTGTTGTTTTGGTCATGTGCAATGCTGTTTCTGTGCCAAACACACGTTTCAGAGCTATGGCCCAAAGGTTCCTGTTTAGTTTTATTCTAGAAGGTTTCCAGGCCGGGATGTTTTCACTGGAAAACGCTTCTGTCCTGCAACCCTGCTTCTAAGTACACAAAGAGTATATGTAAAAAATATATATGTATATCTGCCGCTCCTTCAGCGTTACATTCTGCCTCTTGACAGCCTCCCTGTTCAGGCATATCTTTACCTGTTTAATCATTAACTTACAGAAAGCTGCCCCTCTGCTCATTAGTTTTGAGCTATGGCAAGAAAAAAAAATGTAAAACGTTAATCTCGGCATTAGAAAGTTAATGTTTTGCATGCATCTCACTTCAATAGTAATTTAACAGGTCAAGAATTTTACCTAAAAACTGCTTATTTTTTAAAGACGCAGTCTGAACAAAAGCTGACATAATTTTCAGAAATCATGGCAACGGGCCCTTCTGATTGACCATTAAAGAAGATATGAAGATGCACTGCGTACTGTTGAAGAAATCACCGAAAGCACAATGTCGTCGTCGCATTATCAGTGTGCGCAATATTCATATCACATAGGACTGTTAGGAGGGCAATAATTGTTGGTTAATATATTCCAAGTGAAATGAACTAGCTTTTTCCATGCCAATATAATATTTAGCCATAGCAGTTTCATACTGAACACAAATGACATCGTTTAAATTGCTAAAGGTCACAGAGAGATGGAAGCACAGATGAGGGGAAAGAATAGACATGTATCGCAACCGATGTCGTCATCGCAATATTGTCTATTATCGTGCAGCCCAACAGAGAACCTGAAGAGGAAGGATGATGGATACATTTGTACGAACCACGTCAATGTTTACAAAGTCAGGGAATCTGGTTTCCTTCTTGTTCAACAGCTGAATCTGAGGTACATATTTCATTATGAAATATCAACATCTCTAGCATGTGCTTTGATGTCTCCTGATTTGTTACACAAGTTAATGTTTCTTCTTTTATCTAAACAGCTGCAAATTTGTCTATTAGATTTGCTCCAACTCGGACAATAAATATCGTTACTGGTTATGCTGTTTTGATTACAAGCATCAACAAAGTATTACGATGAAAACTCTTAATGATAAAGTAAATGGTATTCTTTAACACATGATTATTCTCTATAAAAGGGTATTTGCTAAACAAATTAGAAACAGAAGACTAATCAACTGCTAAATAACGTCTTTTAAGTCTTGTGCTCTGGGTTTAAATCCTTCAAGTCTGTTCAGGGTTTTATCTTCTTATATTCAAATATACACCTTTTAAGAAACAAAATGCGCCTGTTGGCGAGATAAGACACGTTTCCGACATGCGTCTCATCGTTGCCTTACAAATAAAATGTAAAAAAAAAAAAAGATGTTTTCGGTCATTACATAAATCTACCCAGATGATCTGTGGGTAATATTCAATCTAGAACTGAAATATAACCGCCGATAGTTACATAGCTTTTCAATTAGGTTTCATGTGGGATGCTAACAGACCTTCACGATGAGCTTTTGAAGTAACTAGTTAACCTAGCTATTTACCTTGTTTTTACTTCAAATAATGAAAAATGTAAAATGAAAAAGATCACCGTATTTGTGTGAACTACATGCTTACATTACCTGGCTGTCTATTATCTTACTTATAACGATGAATTAAAAATAATTCAGAGTAGCTAATGAATGGCACGGAGATGCTAACGTCAGCTAAGCTAGCAGCTAGTTAGCTTCCTCCGCTTCAGTTGGCTGACCTGTCTGGCTCGTTGAACGGCGTCTGCAAAAGCGTCGTTTTTCACTCCAGCACCAACACCGTTAGAGGAAACTCCGCCGTAATCCGACATGCTGCTCTGGAGGAACAAACGGCAGCAGAAGTGGCGAGGCCTTGTCCCGGGTCAAAACTGCGCAGAAGCGGGAAGGTTACCAGGACCGGACTGGGGGAGAGAGCAGCACGCCGGTAAAAAACTTATCTTTCTTTCAGTACTTCCTGTTTCGGAGGGGTTTCTTCCGATGGCTTTTAACTGGTTCGATTCACCGACCCAGGCCCAAATATCGCCACCTTCTGGCTGGACAATGAACCTTCTAGGCAACTTCACCAACTCGTTAGTCCGGTGAATAGACGACGAAATATATTAAAACAATTAACTGTAAATTTAGCAACGAGCATCCAGAAACAATCAGTCATTCATTTTACAATTGTCATTTCACAAGGAAATTTTGGAAGTTGTAACAATTTCTAATCTAATATTGACACCAAATTTTATTTTTGGTTTTCATGGAAAGAATACTAACATTAACAGAAGCTGGCAATTAATCTAATCATAATATTTGGGAAATTTCATATTCACAGATGTAAATTTTCCCCATGTTCACCTTGTTTTCCAGTTTTGGTTAAAGAAATCGAACTACAGGATATTTATCCACAATTTATAAAAGTACAAACAAAAGAATGTATCCTATAGATCATTGAATATACTTAATTTATCCTTGGTTGTTTTTTCTTTGTACTAAATGTATTTATTGTAGAAGCATAATCCTCTGGCATACATTTTTTACACATTTTATGTTCCATTCTTTATTTCTTTGTATTTGTGAGCAAAGATTTTTTCAATAAAAAAAACGCTTGTGGCCGAAAAATGCACTACGTTACATTTTTTTAATATAATTTTGGGTTTTAAAATTTAATTCAAAAATGATGACCACATGTGACTAGAAGAATGAGTGGGAACCAGTGGATGTACATTTCTGCATGCAGACAATAAAATCACTAAGAACAGTAAGATGTTCTGAGATGAAGTCAAACAGAGACATTTCAGAAACATTTTGCCTTATAAACCGTTAATAAAAATACATAATTTCCCTCTGTTTGCTGTTTCAATTATAAAAGTTACATTACAGATAGTAATAAATATTTTATTATTTTTAGATTTTATTAATAGTACAAAACAAAAATTAAAGTCATGTGTTATAATGGTGAGTTGACAGCACACTATTAGCCTCTTAGTACCAACTGATCGCTGCTAAACACCACAGAACTAACCTGAGTGTTGTTGCTGCTCTTTATGACCACAATATTCCAATCTTTTGATAATGAATGAATATCAAAGAAAGTACCAAAAAGACACAGTATTCATAGTAGGTTTGCAACACTGATCACAGCTGTCAGAGGTACACAAATAAAGACTTTGCAACTGACATGTTTTACTTGTTGTTCAGTATCAGAGAGTAAAACAAAACAAAACAAAAAAACCAACAAAGAACAAATCTCAAATTTACGTTTGCCACCAAACAACATTAGTGTCACCGAAACCTTTGGCCATGACAATCGTATTCGGGACATTTCCTTTGCTTTAATTTTGTCTCCAGAGGCAAAGGTACTCAATAAATAAACTCCATACAACCATTACATCCAGGCAAGTTTATTTCTAAAACAATTATAAATAACTTAAGGTCCTGCACACAGCAATAATACAACTGCCCTTAGCCTAGAGAAAATCTATATGAACAGAACCAAGAGGAGTGTTTTATTCAGGTAACATTTTGTCAGAAAAAAAAAATGGTTTATTATAATTATTTTAATTTAAAACTAAAATCATAAATGGAAACTGTCTAAAAAAGCACCACAGTGGATGCATTTGTTGCACATAAGTTGTTTTAATGGCATTAAATATATTTTCTTGTTTAATAAACAGTTAAGTTTAACCTTTTACAGCAAGGATTAGAAAACATTATGTGGCAGTGAACCATGTCAAGTCTTTGAAAGATATTACTCCATGATCCATGTTTTTCTGCATAGACAGTTATCTTATAGTAGATCCTCTTAATCCATTGTCAGGTTCCAGTCCATAAAGGCAGCTTCTCCTGTTTTCACCATCGTCCTTTCACTTAAAGAAGTGATAATGATACAGACTGCCTCCTTCTGTTAGGCTATCATTGTGCTTTGGTATTGGTAATATTTGTTTAAGACTCATCAGCAACTGTCCTGAGTCTGTGATTTCCCCCACCTTCAGGTTCCTCCCACAGCCGTCTTCTCTATATCCCACCTGGTAGAGAAAACAGTGCTAAAGGAATGCACAGTGACATGGCTTCCAGCAATTTACTTTGTATCTGGCAAGTTCATGCAAAACTCTATCCGTGCAGATCGCTGCAGCAGCTGCAGCAGCAGCAGCAGCAGCAGCAGCAGCGAGATAGTTGCGGGTTAGCTTCCACACAACTGTTATCTTTCAGAAGCAACCCATTGCTCCAGAAAATAACAGCAGCCTTTCCAGATGGAGGCTGATGATTCATTACATTATATAACATTCATTTGTTGTATATTTCCCATTTTCTCATCCTTATGTTGAAAACACAGAAATTACATTTCCTGTATGAATGCCTTTTTGGTTAATGTCTCCAAGGGTTCAAGACAATCAGCGTCCAGCCGTGGTTTATAAACCCTGCAGTGAGTTTCAGGTCTGGAGCTTTTGGCTATTTGACCACCCTGAAACCATAATTCTGCAAAGGTCATGGTCTTATAATGTCCATCTGCTGTGTCTTACAGAGGTGTTCTTACCCCTCAAACCTTTTCACATTTGTCACATTACAACTAAAAACCTTATTGTATTTTCTGGGGACTTTATGGCACAGAGTAACACAAAGTAGAATGAATTATAAAGTAGAAAGAAATGATACAATGTTTTTAATCTTTGTTACAAGCACAAACCCCATTGAGTATAGATTTCTATTCAGTGCCGCTCAGCCAATACTTTGCAGAACCAGGTTTTGAACTTTGAACTATAATTACAACTGCAGGTCTTGTGGGGTCTGTCTCTTTCAGCTTTGGACATCTAGAGACTGAAATCTTAGCTATTTTTCTTTGCAAAGTTGCTGAACCTCAGTCAGATTGGCTTGACTTTAAGCAGACTTCTTACAGCATTCTGTCAACAATTAATTTGAATTGCCACAAATTTACCACAGACCTGTCTGCTGTGTTCCTTGTTCTTCATGGTATCATTTTTTTCCACCAATGTTCTCTAACCTCTGAGGCCTTCACAGATCAGCTGCATTTATAATGAGATCAAATTACATGCAAGTGGGCTCTGTTTACAAACTAAGTTCCTTCTTAAGGCATTTGGTTGCACTGGATTTTTTAAGGGTATCAGAGGAAAGGAGACTGATTACAAATGTGCTTCCACGCCACAAAATGTAAAACCATGCATCATTTTACATCCACTTCACAATCATGCAGCCTTTTTGTTGGTCTATCACATTAAACCACAGTAAATTATAAAATTGTGATGCTTATAACATGACTAAACTTGAAAAATTTCAAGGAGTGTGAATACTTTTGCAAGGCACCGTACTTTTATGCCGTCTTTGGTGACACCTTGTTTAAAACTATAAAAACTTTAATGAGGTTTTTACCTGTTTTCTCCAGTCGACGCATTTGCTCAGGGAGATCAGTTGCATGTGTTTTTCTTTCTTGCAGTTGGGTTAGATCAGTCTCTCTTTTTAATGTTTAAGTGGACTCTGCCTTAAGCTCAAATACCCCTGCTGCCTGCTTTTTTTTTTGCTTGGAATGCCTTATATCTTCTTCAAGACCAGCTGGTGGACATGAAAGCAAGATGCGCTCAAAGTTATTCAAAAATAAAGCCCTTTTATTCATGCGCCGACAACGCATCTGCACGTGCTGGCAGGTTATGAACTCACCACACACCACATCTGCTTTATCTACACTTTCCCCTTCCCTCCTCCCCTACCCTCGATGTCCACTCCCAGCATCATCCTCATATACTCGTAGACAACATAGGACACGCTCACGGCTGGGATGATTTTCAGCAGGTTGGGGGAGATTCCTCGGTAAAGCCCGGCGAGGCCCTCCTGCGTGACGATGTTGTGGAGCAAGGACAGCATTGACAGTTTAGGGGCTCCTTTCAGTGAAGCTGATCGGAAAAAAAACAGGAAAGATCAAGTTAGGAAAAAAAAGAAAAAAAGATATGTTTTGAATATAGAATTACAGCATCTGGATAAGAATAGATTTTTGTGATTTTAATTGCGTTGTAAAATTATAATAGAACATTTGATGTAATCTAATGGGAGATTTGGGTCATCTTTTTAAAAGAAAAAGTTCAGGAATAACAGTTATTTACTGTGTTGACAATTGGGATTTTAAATGCAAGTTGGCAAACTGAATGTCAGAATCTGCCTGTGTTAAGTTTTGGGTTTGAGTTTTGTTTAACTTCTTTGCACTGCCATGTTTTTCACTTGTTTTATTTTAGTTAATTCAGGCTTATTCAATTCGTTCTGTTGTGTAGTTTTTGTTACTTCCCTGGATTCCTGTGTAGATTGGGTTCCTCCCAGTTTATTTTCAGTTAGTTTCATTTCTGTTCTCTTAGACATTTTGTTATTCCCTTGGACTCCTGCTCGTTTGTGTTAATTAATCACTCTCCCTCAGTATTCGTTAGTCTCCCTTCCACCAGCTGCTCCTGGTTCTCTCCTCAGAATTAGCCTCCTCTGTTGATTGGTCCATACTCCATTTCCCTCAGTATTTAACCGCTCTGGTTTTCATTGTTTGTCCTCCTGTATACTACCCTGTTTGTTTCCTGGCTCCATGTCCATGGCACTGTCTGGCTTACCCATGTAAGTTGTACCTGTTTCTTCTTTTTATTATTATTAAAAGAAAGGTCTTCAACTCACCATACTGCTTCCTATTGTTAATCTGCACGTTGGTCAGACTAATACACAGCATTATAAGACACTGACACAACTACTATATGTAAATTGGCCATTTTAACAGCTTATGAAGATTTATTTATAGACGATTATTACGTGGTTTTACCAGTATTGACTGCATATGTCTAAAGGATCTGTTAAACATTCATAAATCAGACTTGTACCATCAAAATAGTTACTAATATTTCATAAAGAAAGTGCCTTAAAGGTTTTTTTTTAGCATTTGATCACTTTAAACGGACTAAACTGACTCATACTGACTCATACTGTAAAATGTATCTTCTGCCTTATAGCTTTCATCTCACAGCTTTTTGCTTTTTTGATGCTCTTTAATGTTTCACAAGATCAAACTAATTTTAATATCTGACAAATGCAACCTGAATAAATACAAACAGCTGTTTTCAGTTGACGGTTCAATTTATTAGGAAGGAAAAGCTATCTAGACAAAGATGGGTTTATGTGGAAAAAGTAATTAGCCCCTAAACCTAAAAACGGGTTGTGCCACGCTTGGCGGAAAGAGTCATTCAGAGGTGGACTTACTGGTGTGCTTTGGATCATTGTCCTGCTGCAGAACACAAGTACATTTGAGTTTAAGTGAACAAACTTATGGCGGGACATTCTCATTCAAGGTTTTCTGCCAGAGAGCAGAATTTATGGCTTCATCAATAACAGCAAGTCGTCCAGGTTCTCAAGCAGCAAAGCAGCCCCAGATCATCACACTACCACCACCATGTTTGACTGTCAGCTCTTTTTATGAATTGACGTGTTAATTTTACCGTAGGTGTGATGGTACACACACCATCCCAAAAGTTCTGCATTTGTTTCGTCAGATCAGAGAATATTTTCTGAAAAGTCTCAAATCATAAGGATGGTTTTTGGTAAATGTGAGACAGGCCTTTGTGATCTTTTTGGTCAGCAGTGATTTTCCCATGGAGGCCATTTTTGCCCATTATTGAATCGCGACCACTGACCTGAACTATAGTGCTTTAGATGTTGTCCTGGGCTCTTTTGTGACCTTCTGGATGAGTTACTGATGCCCTCCGAGAGTACTCTTGGTAGGTGGGCCACTCCTGGGAAAGGTTCCCCACTGTTCCAGGTTTTCTCTGTCTGTAGATAAATCCTCTCACTCTGGTTTGCTGGAGTCCCAAAGTTTTAGAAATGGCTTTGTAACCTTTTCCAAACTGATGTGAATAATTTAGTTTTTTTAATCCCTTCATGAATTTCTTTAATTTTTTTGGGGGGGTAATGCCTTGTTGTTTTTGGAGAGGTTGTAGTCTACTTCATGTTCTCAGACAGGTTCTGTTTAAGTGATTTCTTGATTCTACAGGTCAGGAAGTTATTAAGCCTGGATGTGGCTAGTGAAGTTAATCACTATTATTGATTTAAAAACAGGGGCTATTACTTCTTCACATAAGGTGAGGTTTCATCGACTAATAAATGAAATTATCATTTGAAAACTCTTTGCCTGATATACAGGTATGTTTGAAACATTTAAATGCGTGTGGTGAAATCCATATGCCAGGAACTGTCCCAACCTTGTGCTTGCATGCGTGTGCGGATCAGGGCTAACGGGTAACTCGCAAGCATCCCACATGTGCTGGAGACTGCACCACATCCCACCAATACCATCACCCCTGGGTCGGGCAAGCCTCTGTTCCTGTTCAGCCACGCGAGCTTTAGTGTCTGTGGAAGAGAAGGGTGTGTGGGAGGTCAACAGCGAGAGGAAATGCACCACAGTGAGAGCTGTGTGTCTCTCTGACCTCGTACACCGCCAGGTCAATACCAGCATAAGGGACGATGCTCAACATGTTGGGAATATAACCCTTGTAGAAGGCCGCAGCACCTTCCCGCTGCAGGATCTGTTTAGCACAATCTGTTATCCCTGAGTACTGGCCCGTTTTTCTTAGATTGAGACGGGTCTTCAGCACCTGACAGACAGAAGAGTGAGATCACTCATTTATAAGCAACCTTATGCCATTGAATGATTTGTACATGTTTAACGCATTACCTCCATCGGGTAAATGGCTGTCTGAGCTGTTGCTCCAGCCAAAGAGCCGGCAACAAACCTCTCATGAACCCTCAAAGTTCTGGCTTCATCACGGCCACGCATTATACTCTTGATCTATGCAGAATTATATGAAACAAACAGAGAAGATCACTTGCATTTGCAACAAGGTGTCGTTGCAACCCCTTCACGCCACCCTCCAACCCGCCGCCCAGCAGAGCAACATACCGTCAAACCCGCCCAACCAACCGGCCAATGCCGGCCCCAGCCCGCCTGTCCATGAGAGAGAATATGAGCTATACTATTTTAAACGTAATCAAGTGAAACAGATATTAGGCTTTAAAGAATAAAATGAAAGAGAATAGAACAGGTCTCCTCTAAAAATAAAGTTTTATTGAGAGTCTTTGAATAATTTACCTGCTTCCAGCGGATGGGTTTTAAGGTATCTATTATTAAAAAGTTATTAGACTTTTTATGGTATTTTTACAGCTTATTGCTATTATTACGTTTAATTTGTTTTTTCAATTGTGGCTTTGGCTTGCTTTATATGATTTCATGTTGTTTGTTGTTTTTTGTCAATTACTCAACATGTTCAGAAAAGCAAGTATCAGAATAAATACATATTCTGCTGCTGTATCCAGCAAATAAATAGAAGTTTTTTTTAGGACACAGTATATAATCTATCAGCTCTAAAGATGAAAATGTTTTGACTTATAATTTAAGTGTTGCCCTGTTAAAAAAAACAACTTTTGATGATAATTTGATATATAAGCCTTGATATATAAGCCCAAAAGATCATAGATACACATTGAAATAAACAACCTTAAATCCAACAGGTGTCTGGCAGTGTTCACCTGTTCATAAGCGGTGAATTTGATGGCAGTCTCAGGAGCGATTTTCAGGACATTGACTCCGTTGCCTCTCCACAGAGACCAAGGTCCTCCCTCTTTCAGCATGTACTGAAAGCTGCTCAGAGCATTTCCTTTAAAGTCAGAGGAGCCGTGCACCTGGCAGAGCAGAGCAGGGAAAGTTAGATGAAACTCTTCACACCACAGCCCAAGATGAAGCATTTTTACTACTGGGAGAATTGTAGCTGGATTGGACTGACCTGTCTGAAGACTTTCAGGCGGTCCAATGGAGCGGTTCCAGTTCGAGATACAGACCCAGCCACGACCCCAGCCATCAGCTGCCGCCACACATAGCCAGACTTCTTCTCTTCTTCTGAAAACTCCTCTGGCACTGTCAGCTGCTCGCCTGTGTCCAATATCTACTGAGACCATTAAGCAGAAGCACAGGACAAACTGTAAATTTTAAAATTGAAAGTTAGAATAAATTTTAAACATAGCTTTTTTGTTGTGCAGACCAACAGTAAGAAGTGCTTTTGTGATGTTCCAACTAACTACACCATCCCTGTTATTTAGGGATATTCTTCTTCAAGTTCTGCATGCTCGTTTACCATTGAACGCTTCCAGAACCGAGCCACATCCTCCATGTTATCCAGGGGGTTGAACAGGAAGTGGTCACGCCACTCAGTCCAGTCAATCGTCATAGTGCCATCCCTGTCCATACTGAAGCAAAATAACATTAACAGACACAGTAAAGTAGAGGCTGCAACCATAATTCAAAGTTCATTAAGTTCATTAAAGCAAAGCTAATTTCTAATACTATAGCAATAGAGAAGCCAGAAGGGCTGTACGAATTTAGAGAAACATGCGATCATACTGGTGAACATTGTAATATCGATATGTCTAGAGATAATAAAAAAGAAATAAATAAAAAGTAATGCTATCTATCTGCTTTGGTTTCACAGCAAGCACAGACCGAAGATGAACAACTTATCCAGCTACTAGAAAAACAAAATTAAATGATTTCCATCTAAATGAGGTTTTATTGAAAAAGCTGCTTCTGACCGACATTTGCTGTTTTGGCAATGAAGCAACTTTCTTTGTTTTTTTAATGACTTTATCAACTCTTTACTATCTAATTCTTCTTACACTGCCAGACAGGGAGAGCCTAAATGCATGGTACTTGTATGATTAGCTAACACTTATTGCAGTCCCGTAGTCCTCGGGATATGCATATTGTATACAGTGAAGTTGTGAGACATCTGCGATATATTGTGCAGCCCTAGAAACCAGCACTCAGCTTAAGTAACAGAACAGTTTTTCATTTGCATGTAGGGATAAAATCCAACAACCACTGAAAATAAACCATGAGGTATAAAAACATTGATTCTAAGTAAAACAACAGTCAAATGTTTACCACACCTGGTGCAGCTGCTTAATCAATTTGTCAGCATGAAAGAGGGATGGGCGATACAGACTTAAAGATTTATCTCAATCATTTGTAGGTTTTTTTGCAATAATGATAAAAATGGTGATTAAAAGTTTTTAAAATCCATTGCTGTGTTTTTTTAAGACTTTTGGCTACGATTACACACCACTAAGGGTTCAGATGAACAGCATGGATAACAGACCTTAGCAGAATCCTGGTGGCATCTTCAAGGCTAATGTTCACACCAATGGTGTGCAGACAGTCCCGAATCTCTGCGGCATCAATCTGACCTGCAGATACACAACAGCAACACAAGGAACAAGTTAGAAGGTTTGGGTCATTTCAAAATAACAGTGTGGTTCATTATTCTTTCAGCCACAGACCATCATTGTTTTTGTCCACGCGACGAAACATGACTTTAAGCTGTTTCTCGTGGTTGCGAAGATACTGGATAAACTCCTCGAAGTCAAGGACTCCGTCCTGGTTGGTGTCCCCGGCCTCCACAAGCTGAGAGCGGAAACAAAGGGAAGGCAGTAAATGATGAAGGCCAGGCGTTCCGGTCAGAGGGCATATTATAAACACTGATTATCAGAAATCTACTGTGCATTTAAAGTAGGGTTAGGTTTTTAAACAATATCCTAAGCTTTGGACATCTCACAAGGTTCTGCTCTATCTGTCATCTGAAAATGAGGGGTGTGACACAACTGCAAAACCTAACGAGACATTATCAACCACCTAAACTGACAGGCTGAGCAAGAAGCAGCTAAGAAGCCCATGGTAACACTGGAGGAGCTGCAGAGATCCACAGTTCAGACAGGAGGATCTGTTGGCAGGACAACTAAAAGCAATGCTCTCTGCAGATCTGAAGTTTACGGAAGAGTGGCAAGAATTTAAACATTGTTGACCTAAAGCCATAAGAAGTCTGTTTGTAGTTTGCGACAGGCCATGTAAGGGACATATTAAACGTGTGGAAGAAGGTGAGTGGAACTTCCCTATGGTGAATCATGGCGGTGGCAGCATCATGCTTTGAGAATGCACAAGAAAGCTGGTCAGAGAGGTTGAGAACATGGATGTATGAAGCTAAACACAGGGGAGTCCTGGAAGAAAACCTGTTAGAGGCTTTAAAAGACTTGAGATAAGGGTGAAAGTTCTGCCTCCAGTAGGACAAAGACCCTGAATTTACAGCCAGAGCTATAATGTAATGTTTTAAATCAAAGGATGTTCATGTAATGGTATGGCCCAGTCAAAGTTTAGACCTAAGTTTAATTGAGTCTATTGCAAGACTTGAAAATGTATGTTTACAGATTCCCTCCATCAAATCTGACTGAGTTTGAGCTAAGCTGAAGATCAGATCTTCATTTGAAAACCGTGTTTCTTTTTCTGCCACTCCATGATTACGCACCATGTCTGTGTTGGTCCATCACATAAAATCCCACAAAAATACACAGATGTTTTCGGTTAAAGAAAATAAAAATAAGATCTTTACCATTTGCGATATATCGTGACGAGGGTTAATATTTATTAAAACTTTATTCTGTGCATTGCATTGCATATTCTACAATTTTAAAATGGAGAAATGTTTATAACACAGTTGTGTAATTTGTGAAGCCATATAAAATAATCTGTAATCAACCCTAAAATCTGGTCACTTTTTCTTCAAAAATGCTTGCTGTATTTGGCCTAGTGTCAATGGGGGACCCAAGGGTACTTTTGAGTAAGAGGGGGGCCAAATTTTTATCATTCCTAAACTGTGGTTGGGGGCAAAATCACTCCAAGCACCATGAATGGCCCCAAGGTTGCATGTTTGACCCAAAAAACAAATGAACCTAAAAAACGAAACCATAACCAGTCATTTGATGGTAAACATATTCACTGTGCCTGTAAGAACAGAATAAAACCTCCCAAAAATGTAGCCAAGAAAACCTGATAATGAACCATAAATCAAAAGATACAAGGAGTACGACAGAGATAAAGGTTACCATTCTCAGCTTACAAGAACAGCCTCCTTAGACAGAAATAACCGACACGCTGCCCATCACGTGCCCACAAGCACAAACATTCACAGCCTCACAGCCACGTGCACCCAACAAGTCTTCTCCTGACATGATTAACACAATTTCATGTTTTCACTAATATTAACACAGACGAAGGAAAAGAAGCAGCGATAAGGACAAACAGTGACCCAGAGAAAAACAAAGAGCCACTGAGAGGAGCTAAACAGTCTGTGTTCACCAAACAGTCTTGCTGCTGATGTTCCTGAACGAACTATCCACAAACAAACGTGGTTCAAGGGGGGTTACAGGATGAAAAGGGTGGAACTACACACACGCTTTAACAAGACCTCATTGAGTGCTCTGATTTATGAACACTAAAATAAACCTGTGCTGCACACACAGCCTGATGTCTAAAACGGTCAGTCAGTCAGTCCGCTGACAGCATCTGAGGACCAAAGCACCAGAACCTTCTCAACTCTAACTCATCCAGTCATTATTATGCTCCGATGACATAGATCAGCTCGACTTAATTAATGTGGCCCACTTTGAACGTAGATAGACAATAACTGACAAGAGCAGTGTAGCAACAGATTACAGAGCAAATAATCGCTATAATCTGCTGCTTTGACATGTTTTTATTAATATTAGAGTCTGTGTTTGTAGTTGCAACATGATTAAATGTGGAAACATTTTGAAAACAATACTTTACTATCTGTACTCCAAGATGCAGTCATGATTAGAGTTGTTTAAACTTCCCGGTGTGTTCAAGAGAAGATCTTCCATGTTTTATCATAAAAGAATAAAATTCAGGCATTCTTCATTAAAAAAAAGTGATAATCTCCTCTCATAATGGTTTGCCACTGTATGTTCCTTATTAATCCTAATTAACTATCCTGTCAGAATTTATTAAGATCAAATTAAGATTCAGGATTATGACTGTGATTTATAGGTGAGAAACCTTTGAAGAAATGTTTAAGTTTTGCAGCTTTTTCATAATTTTTTACTTATAAATAAAGTTATATGTTTAATTTTGTTTTTCTTTGTTTAGCATATTGGTTTTTTCATAACTCTTTTTCTTGATTTTCTACCTCCATTTTGCAAACTTCATGACAACATACAGGAAAGGAGCTGAGAAGATATTCAGATGTTGTTTTTTTCTTTGGGGCTATTTAATCAGACACCAAAACGTTTTACCATCCGTTTGTTTTAGTCTGTGTTAAAATAAAAATCTGCTGTTCCCATCAGCCTGAACAGGGAACAATTTAGGCTTCATTCTTTCTCACCCTCTCCAGGGAGCCTTTAGAGAGCCCTCGGCCTGCCAGCCCTGCCCGCAGCTCCAAGATGTCAATACGTCCATCTTTGTTGAGGTCCAGCTGGTCAAACAGCTCAGCCCAGCGCTTCCTTCTCTCTTGGTCAAGGAGAGAAGGTTCACTTTCCTGGCACTGTACCCGTAGGATCCAAGTCGACCGCTTGGGTCCCATGACCGGTCGTCAGTTAGAGTCAGCTGAAATACAAGAGCATCAGTTCATTAACCTTTACACTGAACATACAACATTCTTCATTCTTCGTTGTGTTCCTGTACACCTGAACTTAACACAGCCATTGTAGATTGTTTAACTTGTCAGAAGAATTCACAAGCAGACAACATTATAAGGAGGTTTAGGTATTTGGCCTGGAGAGGTGGACATTTAAAGCTTACAGTATTAGAAAGTGTTTTTTTCATAGGATGTATAAACTGTTATAACAATTGTTTTTAAAAAGCTGTATCCACCTTTTAGTTGATTTCAGTCCATTTTATTTACGCCACCGCTCAAACGTTTGGGGTCACCTAGAAATGTCCTCATTTTTTCAATAAAAAGCAGAACTTTCTTTAATTAAAATAAATTATTTAGAAATACAGTCTGGAGAATATTAATGTGGTAAATGACCAATGTAGCGGGAAAACTGTTCTTTGTTGTAATATTTACAAAAGTGTACAGAGGCCCCTTTTTCAGCAACAATCACTTCCATGTTCCAGTGGCACAATCTGTTAGCAAATCCAGAGGTATGATGTTAAAAGAGCTGATTGATCATTTAAGAAGTCTTGTGCAATCATGTTAGCACAGGGGAAAACTGTTCTACTGATTATAGAAGCCATAAAATTGCTCTTCATTTGGCTAGTTGAGTATCTGGACCATCAGCATTTGTGCATTCGACTATAGTCTATAGCCAGAAAAAAAGAACTTTCAGCTGAAACTCATCAGTCTGTTCTTGTTCGGAGAAATGAGGGCTATTCCAGGAGAGACATTGCCAAGATACTGAAGATCTCATACAACGGTGTGAACTACTCCTTACATAGAAGAGCGCAAACAAGCTCTAACCAGAATAGGAGAAGACGTGGGAGGGCCTGGTGCACAAGTAAGCAAGAGGATAGGCACACCAGAGTCTCTAGTTTGAGAATCCGACGCATCGCAGGTGCTCAATTGGCAGTTTCATTAAATAGTACCCAAACAACACCAGTCTCAATGTCAACAGTGAAGAGGCGACTTCAGGATGCTGGCATTCTTGGTAGAGTAGTAAAGAAAAAGCCATATCTGAGACTAGCCAACGAAAGGAAGAGGTTAAGATGGGCAAAGGAACACTAACACTGGACAGAGGAAGATTGGAAAAGGGTGTTATGGACAAATGAGTCTAAGTTTTAGATGTTCGGATCACAAAGAGGAACATTTGTGAGACGCAGAAAAAATGAGAAGATGCTGGAGCAGTGCTTGATGCTGTCTGTTAAGCATGGTGGAGAAAACGTGAAGGTCTGGGGATGCGTTGGTGCTGGTGAAGTAGGATATTTGTACAGGATAAAGGAAATAGAAAGGCTATCACTCCATTTTGCAACGCCATGTCATACCCTGTGGACAGTGTTTGATTGGAGCCAATTTTGTTCTACAAGACAATGACCCAAAGCATAGTTGTAAACTATGCAAGAACTATTTATGGAAGAAGCAGTCAGCTGGTATTCTGTCTTTAATGGAGTGGCCCCAGCACAGTCACCAGATCTGAACCATATTGAGCTGTTCTTGGACCAGTTTGACCGTATGGTGCGAATTAAGTGCCCATCAAAGCCAATCCAACTTGTGAAAGGTGTTTTGGGAAGCATGAAGTGAAATTTCCCTAGATTCCTCAAAAAACTGACAGCTAGAATGCCAGGGATCCGTAAAGCTGTAATTGCTGCAAATGGAGGATTCTTTGACGAAAGCAAAATTTTAAGGACAAAATTATTATTTCAAGCACAAACTTTTATTTCTGACCTAAACAATGGTTTGACTATGTTTTCTATTCATTTTGCAACTCTTTGATTAATAAAATGTAAGTTTTCTTGGAAAAACATGACATTTTTTGGGTGGCCCCAAACTTTTGAGCGGTAGTGTATTTATAAAGCATCAAATAAAAATAAAGGCACTTTACAAGACAGCTGCTCCAATCACAAAGCATCAATTGCTTTAACTAGTAGAGAAGCAAAGAGCCCCTGGCCCAGGAGTACTTTCTTTGAAAACACAAGAGCATAGGTAATTTCTTTGTATGGGTGTAAACATTTATAGACATTATGCCCTTTTTCCTGGGAACCTTTCTTAAGTGACAATGTTCCTTCACTCCCTGCCCATTTCTTGTCTGATTACTGTCAATAAACTTCACAAATGCCACAAAATCTAAAAAAGTACCTTGAAGGTGATGTTTACCTAACTTTAAATCTATTGTATGTTGAAGAAAAAAAGAGTAGGGTACCAGAACCAGTACCAGAACGGCGGCCCAGATCCTCCTGAATCCGGCCCTGTTAGGAATAATTTACAACAGATGGAAATATTTTCTCTGCTGCCTGTTTTTCGACTGGAATGAATTTAGGTCCTCACGGTTCAGTTCAAGAAGGCATATTATGGTTTGTACTCAGGCTAAAGCACAAATAGTGTCTTATTCTGAAATTATGTACGAAGTAAAAGCGCTGACAAATGAATCTTCTTTTTGGTAAAAACTAATAATTTATTGGTGAGATTATGCTGTCTGTGGTTGGTGTAGCGTTTCATCCCTGGTTAAATTATGAGATGCAGTCACTTTAGCAATTAAACTGCTTATTTTCAGTTCACAGCTGCGCGTACTGCTGCATGGCTGCAACTATAATCGCCTATAATCTAATCTTCAAGCAGATATGGAGGCTGTTAGAGTCTAATTATAAAACCCAGCAGACCTCTCTCTCTCTGGCTGACTCCCTGTTTATCTGCACACCGAGCCGCCGCCGTCCATAGCTGGGGAGCAACCAGCAGCTCCGGAGCTCCGTTTACCGGATCCAGTTGACACGGATCTAAATACTTCCCAGTAGATCCTTCAGGTTCCGGGTGTAACCCAGCTGCGCGATCCGTGTCGGTGGATTTCCTTCAGTCAGTCCCGTTCACGAAGCAGGAAGAGGCGAGAGAAGAAGCCCGCTGTCAGCCACAGTGTCGGATCAGTGAATGTGGAGGACGCAGTGCTGGCTTAAAGCTACCAGATCCACATTCTGCTCTTTACTGGTTAACATAGAGAGCCGGCTGATTTGCCCCATGCATTTATTTACAAGACACATTCAAATTGCTAACAGTACTTTTTCTTAACCACTGAAGCAGTTCCCCTTTTTATTCTGCATGCAAACTTTTAGTTTGCCATTTCCTTTAATTTGTGTTCCTGCAACAACTATTTAAACTCCAAAAAGATGCGAATATAAAGGAAAATCTGTGCTTTCATTAGGCTTTTATCTGAATCAACTCAACACAACATGCACTGATAATATTTCAAAGCTGTAACTGTTAGTACATCATGTCTTCAGTGTATTTGCACTGCAGGGTTCAAGTTTCCTCACATGATGGTTGGCATTTCTCTCCTGTTGCCTACTTCTCATACCAGTGAGGACATCAGTTCCTTTCCTCAGCAGAGGACTGTTGAAACAGCTTCTCTGTGTCCAACTGGGACTTCAAGGTTAAAATAAGAGAGCAAGGGGTACTTTGTCTTGGGATTTGTAAGCTTAGGATGGACTTCTGATGGATGCAAGGCATCCTGTGGGACACCAGCATCCTGAAAAGACAACAAATACGTGATGAACTTGTAGAGCCTAAAGCCAAGAATGGTCATTCAAGACAAAAACAGAAAGATACAACATGAAAAATAATGCAAATAGAGCCAAACTCACAGAAAAAGTACATTCAAAGAAGAAATAATGACCTAAATATTACAACAGACAAGACTGTGGCCCAGTGGGCTGAGTAGTCTTGCATTCAGAAGGTTGTGGGTTCCAGCTTCCCCACATATAAACGAGCCCCTGGGCAAGGCACTTAACCCCAAGTTGTTTACTGATTGGTGTATGAATGTGTGTATGTTGTGACTGACATTGGATGAATGTGGCTCCAGTGTAAAGCGCTTTGAGGGGTCAGTATGACCAGAAAAACGCTATATAAATTCAGACCTTTTAGGATGATCAGAAATGAATGCAAACCCACTAAAAGAGATTAAACTAAGAGGAAGAAGCCCAATCAAAGCTTTTCAGGAGGCAACGTCGACAAAGGAAAGGGTATTTGAATGGATACAGATTTAAAGTGAAACAGAAATACGATTATCTTCTGTCATCAAAACATTTAAATGAATATTTAATGAATCGAAACTGAATAAAAAACAGAACATGTATGCCGAATAAGGAAAAGCTGAAGATAAACCTCCCATCAGCATCATGCTGCCACCACCATGTCTCACTGTGGGGGTGGTGTGTTCAAGTCGACGTGCAACGTTAGATTTCATCCTAAAATTTTGTTTTTTTATCTAAGCTTCTTCCGCAACTTTGCTGTGGAGCTCCTCAAACGTTACCATGGGCCTCTTGGCTAATGAGCAGCTGCTCCATACTCTTGTTTGTTCACAAATTTTCTCCAACAAACCTCTGAGTCCTCACAGAAGAGCTGCATTTATCACGAGATTAAATAACACACAGGTGTACTTCAGGTAATAATTAGGTGACTTCTGAAGGCGGTTGCATTGGATTTTATTTAGAGGTAAAAGAGTAAAAGGAGGCTGGATGTATTTACAAGCCAGTCTTTTCAGATTTTTATTCATAAAAATGTAAACCTATGTCTTATTCTCCTTCCATTTCAGAACAATGCACTACTTTGTTTTGGTCTATCAAATAAAACACATTGAAGTTTGTGGTTCTAACATGAGAAAATAAGGAAAAGTTCATGGGGTGTGCATACTTTTGCGAGGTGCTGTGTAATGGCAAATCGAGCAATTTCCGAAAATAAGGTGCTACAGAATTTTACCCAATATGCATCTCTTCTTTCATTTCCTATGGTTTCAAGACCCAAACCACATCTGTACCAACTGTTATTCGTCTGAACAATAATGACATAATTGATACTGCAGAGCTAAACAACTTGTCCGTTATAAACCTCCAACCGAGTGAGGCTGCCTCTCCACCTGCTCCTCCATCATCACTTCATTATCTTTTTACAGAGCCCCACAGGATGATCCATGTTTGGACCAACCCAGACCTTTAATAGGCTGCCAGTGTACCCTGACCAAGCACACACACCGCCGTGTTTCTTTGATTTTCCTTTCATATACACTGACCTGCTTTGTGTCTCCTGTTGACAGGGCTACCTGACCTGTGAGCATGCTCACCATCTCACCCCTGTACACCTCCCAGCTCCACACCTGCTAGTCTGAGAGCAGCAGATTGACAGATCAGATAAACCACATGTCCACTGCTACATATAAGAGCAGCACATTCAAGCGCACAAGGCAGACTCACAAATTACCTTCTGTAATAATAATCTGTTAAGAGCTGAATTTTTAAATATGTGTAAGGGACTCTCCTACCTGCCATCCTCCTGCTTGGAGAAGTAAGTATTTATCTAGGATATCTAGGATAGTACGTAGCTGCATCTGAAATGTTTAAGATGTAATTTCATGCGTTTCAGGGCAAAAGGTATGCGAGTGAAGCTGAGCCACCTGGCTGAGATCCACCACAAGCAAAAGTAACCAAGGGATGCTTGTTTTAATTTAAATCTTTGGTAATAAAGCTGCATTTTTAATCATTTATCTCTAATTTCCAGGGTCCAGGATGGAAAAATCCTGCAGGACCTGGAAACTCTGTTGAGCAGCAAAAGTAAGACATTTCATTTCAATTTGAAATTCTGTTAATAAAAAGTGACTTTTGGCTATGACACTCACTGAGAAAATGGCATAACTTCAGTAAGTAAACGTTTTACTCTACGTATGCATATCTAACAATGCAGCACATTATGGCAAAACAATTATAGCAGAAATACCTGGAAGAATATAAGCTTTTCAGACAACAACCGGGTTTGGAGGCTAATAGAAATGTGCTGTAAAATAACATTTAATCAGAGCGTTAACGTACATTTTTACATTAACGCTCAGAGAATGTACAGTAAATGATCATTCCTGCAGGTTGATTTCAAACAAGTTATGCTCATTCAACACAACATGCATCATATATTGAAATTAAAATAAAGTATAACTAAAGCAAGTGATTTGTGTTATTATGCTTAATCTTAGGTGAAGTACTAATTTCAGAGATGACTCCTCGATGTATGTGGTGGTGGAATGGATTAGATATTATTTAAGCAGCATGTTCAGGACACTGGAAACAGCTTGCAGCATTTAAACACAGTTCTTTATATTTAGAGTCAAAAATAGAGATATTCCTTCAGTATTATTGCCTCCATTTAGCTGCATATATTCTACAGTAGATTGTGCATTAAAAGCTTTTTAAAATAAGTATATGAACATGAATGCTGCCTGTTGCATTTTAGTTGTTTCTTAGCTCTTTACTCCTATTTTAGGTCTTTACATTTATGTACACAGGCACACATTTAGGTCTGTATACTTTTTTATAGTCTCATCAGAACACAGAACTGTCTACCAATGTCTACCAATCTAAAACTAATTTAATCTTTTACTGTACAGGCATTACCTCAAAATGAGCACTTTTGAAAGATCCAACTTTTAATTTGAGAAATACCTAATTATTAAGAAATGACTGTTTAACAACAGAAATTACCAGTCATAATTAGTGACCCAAACAATTTCTAATAAAAACAAAATTAACTGAAGCATCTTTCAATTTGTACTTTGAGATCACAGTAAAATGCTAAATTTAATATTAACATTAAATTAATTGATATGAAATAGGTGCAGTATGAAAACGACCAGCATGGTGAGTAAACATTGTAATAAACAAATCAGAGCATGTAAATAAGCTTCATTCAAACATTTTGATGCTGTGTGACAAATAATTTAATCTTGTTAAGTCATCTTTATGATTTAAACACTTCTGAATCCAGTCTAAATTCTTTAATCGGTTTATTTCCATTGATTTCTAGAAGTGCATTTTTTATTGTTTCTTTTAACAACCAATCACAGCTCTTAGAAGACTGTCACCCCTAGGAACAGGGTGGACTAAACCTCCTCACTAAGATAGGAAGTTCTGTCGTCTCCTTGCTCAGAGTCGCTCTCAGTAGCAAAGTGAATCAGTCTTAAGCTGGGAGTCTGTTAGGCGCTCTCTGAGAGGACTCGGAGAATCTTTGTGAATACGGGCCCTGGCTTTTACTATCCCGGCCTGCAGCATGTCACCAGGCAGTGCTCTCCTTTCATGTTAAAATCTACCAAACCTCTCATTTGAACAATAATCTGTGGAAATTCTCACTCCAGGTTACCGTGCTCTTGCTGCTGCTTCCTCTACATAACTCTTGTCTTTGTCTTTTCAGTTGGTCTTCAGGCATTTCGAGGGTTCCTGCGTTCAGAGTTCAGTGAGGAGAATCTGGAGTTTTGGCTGGCTTGTGAGGAGTACAGGGTTTCCCCTTCCAACTTGCATAAGACCAAAGCAAGCAGCATCTACAACCAGTTCATCAACCCCGACGCCCCACTGGAGGTCAGTGTAGAGGAGTGCAGCGCTAAGCCTGAAGGATATCTATGAATCATCATTTTGACCTTCAGTTTTTGTCCCTCGCAGGTGAACCTGGATGCTGAAACCCGCGAGTCTCTGCTGAGCTTGATGGACGTCCCATGTGCCGACACCTTTAACAAAGCGCAGCAGAGGATCTACAGCCTGATGGCCAAGGATTCCTTCCCTCGGTTCCTTCGCTCTCATCACTGCGCGGAGGCCATCCATTCTTAAACCTACTCCACAGATCAGCTTAGGAAAATAATGTCTGCTCGACTCCTTAATTCTAATTTATCATTTATTTTAGCAGCTAATTTAGTCATGTGTCTATTAAATGCTGATATAACACAGCAGTATTATAAATACAATGCTTAAATGTAGATGCAAAAATACTTCATCTCTAAACTGCATAAACTACTAACATCAACCAAGATTTAAATAAAGCTTGGATTACATAAATCTCTGAATGAGCTGTGCTTGGATTAATTCAACACCAATGAACTGACTAACTTGTCAAATGAAGCTTTAATTATATAGAAACAAAAATACAAAATTCCTGTTAGCAAGACATTTAGAAAACAGACAGCTGATAGAAGCAGGATGCATCGTATTCTATCTCTGCTTTATGTTTTTCACTGTACAAAAACAATACAATGACTGGAGGAGGATAGAACCACACTGAAATTAAAAGAACTAAAACTGTGTCTGACAAACCCCAACAGAGGTTCAAATGAAGTCTGCAACTACAATCTGATGAGATCCAGGTGTCCAGCGGTCCTATTTGTTGCTGCATCCAGGGCGGGCAGCTGCTTTCTTTCCTTTCCCCTCAGCACCTTTAACCACAGCCAGGGGCTTGTGGAGGGAGGAGCTGGCCTTCTGGGTCACCTCCTGCTCAATCTTGTTCCTGATGGCGACCTCAAGACCCTTCAAAAAACGGCAGAGGTTTAACAAACTTCAGTGAAATCAAAATAAAAAAAATGTTTAAACTTTTCCTCACCTTCTTTAGCTTCTGTTGCTGAACCACTTGAGCCTTTTTAGGCGCGATAATCCTCCCTTCGGAAGAACAAGTATAAGATTGTAGTTTAACATCGGTTTCCTTGCAAGATAAGCAGCTTCTTACACACCTTTACCAATAAGCTAATAAAGAGCAATGTGATGATTGAAAGCATTTAAAACATACATACCATCCTGTGAGGAAACATAGCTACATTATAATTTCAGTCTGTCTGTTACGCCTAAAACATGTCTACAACATGTGTTTGGTCACATGTTCAATTGAGCTCCAGCTATTTCCTCTAAACTACTGTAACTATTAAAACCTCAGAGTCCTACCTCCTTTCTTCGGTCCTTTCTGTTTGTTTTGTTGCGGTTTCTTGGACGCTCCTGGACGTTGAACCTTAAATTTCTTCGAGCCTTGAGCCATTTTTACCGACACAAATCACAAGTCCTTCCTTCCCTCTTCGTCACATATCTACGCGTTTTACGTATGTTTGTCTCATTACCACCCCCTGCTGGTCCATTGGCGCCACACAGGAGAAACATGGATCACAGAGCCAAACACAGCTTCTCAAATCGAGGGTTTGAAGTTTTCTGGGAGATTTTTAAAAAGGTACATTCATTTTAATAATTCATTTGGAAAAAGTAAAACTCATAGCGTTTCTTTTCAGGGTTATATATTTCAACTGTTTTTATTTTCTTTAGATGATTATGGATGATAGCTAATAAAAATTAGAAATTAATTTCCTCAGAAAAAAAACACATTACAAACACCAATAAAAATGTATTGTTATGGCCCAAACAACCATGGGGGTGATTGCTGACTTGAGAGTTGACTGATGCCTGTTTATAGAGACCTGAACTGGTGAGCAACATGCTGTTAAAAAGTACCGGTCACTTCACAGGCGTCTGCTTTTGCTTTTTAACCGCACTTAAAGGTTTCAGATCATCAAACAAATTTCAATATCAGACAAATATAACTTGAGGCCTCCCTTGTCCCAGTTAAGGTCAGAGTTCATGCATCAACAATAAGAGAGACTAGCAAAATGGCCTCCATGGGAGCCTTCCAAGGCAAACACCACTGTTGACAAAATAAATGCAAACGCCAACAAACATCTGGATCTGTTTAAGTCATTGCCTTACCATGAATATTGTCGATCTACAGTAGAGATATTTACTGAAAACCTACAAGCAACTACAGGATCTGTGCAGAAAACAGAAGTAAAACTACACACATTAGCCAAGTTACTCCTGAAGCTGACTGTTATAAATGTACAAATGCTGATTTATTTTGATTGAATGGTTGAAAAAGCAACACTTCTTCCAAATTGTAACATACAGTGCATGACATTTTTTCACATTTCGTCACATTGCCATCACAGACTTCAATGCATTTACTGGGATTTTATCTGATAGACCAACATAATGTAGTGCATAGCTGTGATATGGAAGGAAATTGATACATGTTTTTCAACTTTTCAACCAATAGAAATCTGAAAAGTGCGGCATGCATGTATTCAACCACTCTGATACCTGTAATATTTGCATAAAATCCACCGTTTGTGGTTTCAGCATAAAATTCAAGCCCACAACAAAAAAAAAAAAAAAAATGGTGCTGGTCATAAAGACGACACAAGGAAAATATGCCATTTCACTGTGGTTTATTCTTTTGTCTGCATCGATGTGAAATAGAAATCTCTTCATATTCATGACACTTTATATATATATATATATGTAAAAAGAATCCCATTTGGAATCATTTCCACATTACAAACTTAAACAGAGATTGAGTGATTATCAATAACAATGAGAAACTTGCACTTAAAGAGGCCATCTGAACAACACTCCCTCCACTGTAATTCATTTTTCCATAACGCACGAGCACCTGCTTCAATAAGTGAACGTTGAAACTCTGGATTTTTGGCACCAGAACATGGTGGTGTATTAACCTTTCAAACACAGCACTGTATTGCTGCAGCTTCAGATACATGGGGTAAAAATGTGGCAAAAAGTACAGTAGATTCAGCTGAAACCCAGAACCTAGCTAAAACAATTACGCTTCACTGTGTTAAAGACCCGATAAGAATTTTAGTGCAGGTTTGTTTTCTTAAAAGCGGTCCGCTCTGCTGCACCCTGGCGCACCAAGTGATCGTGTTAAGAGTCCGTGCAGGCAGACGGAGAGGTAGTGTGTTTGGCTGAGGAGGCCTCCCGAGCGTGGTGTCCTAATGGCCTACTCACAGAGTCACAATGAAGATCAGGAAATAAAATGGACCACAGTCAGACATGGAGAATTACCATTGTCAAAGACCTTGCACCGCTTAAAAGAAAAAGAAATAGGGGTTTGTGACAGATCTAGTGGCCTCATAGTTGCTACATACGTGTGGAGCATCGTCAAAATACGCCCCCAAAAATGTCTTGAACTGTACAAAACAAAAAAACTAACAATTGTTCTTTACGCTCGCGGGTGACCCATCTTGTGAGCTGAAGTTAAATGGGTGAGAAAAGTTAGTGAGACAACTTTACAGTTTTATAACAACATATAATCGAGTGATAAATACTGAGATTATTATTAACACAAAGGGCTATTTTCCTTATCTTTGTTTTTTTTTTTCCTGGACAAAAACTGTGCATTAAAGTTAATATAAACTCAACAGCGAAATCTACAAGATTAGCAATGATGATGTGGAGGATTTCCCCCTTTCATTTTTTCAATGATGCAATGTTTACATGTAAGCAAAGAGTTTTTTAGTTGTGTTTGATTTTTGCACCGTGTAACAGGAACAGACTGATTGTCTAAACTGTACTGCGTTATTATTGAAGCCACTGATATTGGTCTCCATGTAGCATTACAGTGGCTTGGTTTTCAGAATAAAAGTCCACTATTTAACAGCTTAGGACAGACTTGGAGGAAGGACTTAAAATCTGTTGAGCTTCCTTTAACGGAAAAGCCTCCAGGTTGGTTTTAGGAAATTAACGGGATACCTGGAAGCATGCTGGACATCACAAATAAGAGTTCCTGGATGTTGAAAGCAACGTCCCTCAGAAATGATGAGATATTAATGTAAAACATTTTTAATAGTTGTTCTGACAGATGCAATATTTAAATAATTTGCAAAAATAAAAGCCAAAAACATGTGAACCTACATATGCTATATTTACTTCTTTTTAATTTTCTAAATAACCCTTGCTTTGTAATGAATTAGTGAAAGAGAGAACAAGCTTAACCTTCACCTGTAGGGTTTGGCCTCTTTATACTACATCACAGTGGCACACATGGAAGCAAATGTACAGAAAAATTATGTAATATTGTGTGTAACATTTCTGAAGTTTTTTTTAAAGGACTGACAGACATTAGATGATAGATTCTACTTCTTCCCCCATGTTGGTGCCCTTCATCTTGCCATTTTTAATTTGTCTCAGATGTCGGTGCTGGGAATGACATCCAGTTGCAGGTTGGAGGACCAGTGGGATGTGCGAATTGTTGTGGACAAAATAGGCAGAATCAGCAATACGAACTGATTACATTTTTCTCTACATTTAATGCATTAAAACAGTCAATGAATGTATGCACACAAACACCACCATCACAGAAAGAAACCACCAGACGTACCAAAACAAGTTTAATTTCTGCAACTATTACTATGGTTTATATGAATGGCAGCCATATTGAATCTGAAACTGGTTTCCAACCCGGAATTTCCAACCATCCCAACTAGGGATTCCCATTTGATTTTCGTGACTTTCGAGCACAAATCATGTGTGCAGCTTGCACCGATGAAAAACTTGTCAAATTATGAAGATATGAGGAAGAGTTCTCCAAATCACAGGAATCAAACATCTCTAATCTTCAGGTCTGAACTCTATCCTCCACAGAGAATGTCAGGAAAGGAGATACAGGAATGGCCCCACCGCAGTTCTGATCTCAAAACATTGAGCATATTCCTTTATTTACTGAATGGAGAGCTGATCCCACTGGTCTCCTGACTTGTAAATAGCTGACTCGATCAGCTCCAGTGTGACGTCCGTTACATATCCGATCTCCAACTTCAGATCAAACACAGCATTAGCATATCATGTAAGGATTGTTCAACTCCTAAAACGCTCTTCAAGGACCGAGGAAAACTTGCCAGTACTTCTGACTACCCCTTAAAAATATTTAAGTATACATGTCAGGTAAGTTGATGAGGTCAGAGTACTTCTTTAGGCCTTATGACGAGCTGGTCACAGTAAATCTGTTTAAAATTTATTAATGTGAGCAGTTCAAATATCATCCATTCATGAAATTATCCTGAGGCTTAACATTTTCAATAACTACAGAGAAAACCCTTTTTAATGCTTCACACCCTCATGTTTTAACTACTGAAACATCAACTCAGTTTATGTCTGAAGCCCTCAAACTGAAGCATGTTTGGCAGAGAGCCGTTTTACATTCAGATTGTTGTTGGTGTCACCGTGTTTGTTGCAGACCACAATAAAGAAAAGGATTTTTCCTGGATTGGCAGATCAAATGCTGAAAGAATCTAATAGGATTTTTCCCCTCTTATTAGCCCTTGTTAGCATATCCCACCATTTGTAACTTATAACTGCATCAACAAAAAGCAGCTACCTCGATTAACTTTTTTTTACATTAAAAAAGCAGGGGTTCCCGAACACTACAGACCATGACCGCGCAGGGACTGGCGACCCCCAAAAAATACACGATTATTTCACTCTATATTTATTTGTTTAAAAAAAATAAATATTGAGTGAAATAGTTATATGTATTAAAATTAATTTAGATTTTTTAAATGACATTTATTTATTTAAGTTCATCATTTAAAAAGTTATATTTAATTATTTAAGGGTACAACAATGTATTTCATTGTACGATTATTTAAGGATGGGCCATTCACATTTATTTATTTAATTTTGTCCCTTTTGGGTCTCCATACACCTCAGAGGTTACATCATGATGATTTTGAAAACCATCTTATGACCCCCTGGAGGGTCCTGACCCCCGCTTTGGGAACCCCTGAGATTAAGGTCAGGAAACATAAGCTTTGATGCATAAATGCTGATAATCTTGTAATTCCTTCAGTTTTGGTTGGATTAAAATCTACGACCTCTGGTAAAGCAAACAATTCAAAGGGTTTTCTGTTTCCAGTCTTTAGAAATAAAAAAAAAATTGGAACCAGTGAAAATCTGATTTGGCAGGTCAGACCTCAAAGAAATCAGTATCTAGCAGGAAAAGCCTAATCTGTCCATCTCTATTAATATTTGTACATTTCATTTAAAAATTATTTCATGTACTCTACCTTTATTTTTGAGGATAAAGAGTAATAGAGTAATAGCATTAAGGTACAAAACTATGCTTAAAGATAATAACTAGTGAATAAAACTGAATTAAAGCCTCGGGCTATTTTCTCTCTTTTTTGCCAATAAAGTAAATAAAACTGACTGCACGTCCTTCACAAATAATGATCGCATAATGTTTGACAGGAGGTTAAAGGTGAAGGGGTAGTGAACCAAAATCTCCATTTTTGAGTGAACTATTCCTTTAAAAGTTAGGATTATATAAAATAGCCTCTTAAGATCGCTGCAGTATTTGTGTCCCTGGAGCAGAGCGGTCTGTCATGATACATGTGTTTATAGGTATAATACATGTGTGGTATAATACAGCACAGCCAGTGAGATGAAGACATGAAGTGAGGTATAAATGCAGCCATGTCCCGTAAAAGGCTTCAGCAGATTGGATCAGATATTTAACACACGGGTAAAAACAAAAGGTTTTTACTTTTTTGATGTTACCAAGAAATTCTGCGTGTAAACATCTATGAGCTATGAGTTTGATTAGTCCTCCAAAGAAATACTTCTACACTGAATAACAGAAATTAAATGTTAATATAACATTTTAGATGGCAAATTTGACTTTAAATAACCATATTTTTGGTTAAAATAGCAGTACCTCTTTTTTTTACTAGCAGAGTTAGTTTTCTACATATGTACACACTAACAGCGGGGAATAGATATTCACAAGTAGGCAGCAGCATTCTGGAAACCACAACTGGCACGTTATTGAAACAGTCACGTCCTTTAATTTTTTGTTGTTTTTTTTTTTGTTCCTCAGCTATGACTTTAGGAATTTTTTTTTTGCCAAATTGAATTATGTGAGTCTAGCTGAGCTCTGTCGGCTACAGAAGCGGTTTAGAGAGAGTTAAAGGAAAATTAACATGGAATGGACAAAAAGGGAGATGTGAAGACTACAGAAAAAGGATCTAAAAGAAAGGAGAGACTGCCCACATCTCGACTCCCAGCAGTGAAAAAACCTGTTTTTTTTTTGTTTGTGGCTGGCAGAAAATCTAAAGATTTTTAGACCGTGCCCCACTGACATGTTACAGTGACTGTGCATTGATTAAAACAAAACTAAAACCACAGACTGTGCACCGTCAGTGAAGACAAGAGTGTCTTTTAGAGTGTGTGACGTGAATGTGCAGTGGTGCACCGGGACCAGCGGGAGGCGCCAGGAGGTCTTTAGAGAGCGGTGAGGCGGCCCGTGAGCGCCGCCTGGAGCTCCGACGGGAGGAAGACGCCCAGCTCGGTGATGATGCCCCCTGTGATGAGCTGGTGAGGCGTCACATCGAACGCCGGGTTCCACACTTCAACACCTGCAGTCAGGAAATGGTGGTCATTATTTTATAATTATACAATTAAAGACCCATCAGATGAACTTAAATGCCTGCTCCAAGGCATTTCCACGTATATTCCTGCACTAAATTACTGTTGGAGTTTATTTATTTGGGACTATTTGAAGTAACATTAACCTGCCAGGAGAAGAGATGCTCTGCATCAGATTTAGCCATTGGCTAACTTCTATCTGTAATTCTTAGAACAGATAAAACAAAAGATGTATACAATATAAATTATTTAAAATTTTTGCAGTTTAAAGTTTTCTTCTCACCTGAAATCTACCTTAAACATTTTTGTTGTGTTTTTAATTTTAATTTCCCCATGTGACACAACCAGCCTACAAATTCAAGAGGATCTCACAGAAATTATTCCTAGAAAATGAAAAAGGAAACCCATTAAGAAAAGATTTATAAAATATTAAAAAGCAAATTTTATACCTTAAAAGGCAAGAGAAAGAAAAAAATCTGTAAGGTCAAACAAAGAAATCACAATTGGCCTTTTCATTATTTTGTAATGGAGATAAGTGATTTAAAAATGCTTTTATGAGAAAAAGATCATTGGGAGCTATGCCAGTCTAAAACAAACAGAATTGCCATTGATGGATGATGATGTAGGTAGAACTACATAGGTGTCAAACTCAGGCCAATTATATTTGGCCCAAAATATAATTACAAATGTCTACCAGAGCTGGCCCACCAGTGCTTACACCATTAATACTACAAATCCCAGAAAGCTCAGGTGGTGTTTTGGCGCATCAATCAGGACCCACAAGCCCCTGTCTGCTGATACTAAATAGCGACCTCAGGTAGAAGAAGGGATGCCAGGGCTTGGACCAGTGTGCATCAGAGAAGAACAGGGTGTAGCAAACTGAGCCTTAATTAATGTTTTCTTTATGCACTTTACCATGATATTCCAAGGCATAGACTGGGGTGGTTGGATTTTCACTGAAGGAAATTATTATTTTTAGCCAGTGAAAAAACGATGATTATAAATAGAGAAAGATGCATAAGATTTTCCCTTTGTCCATGTTTTGAATCATGGCCTACTGTGTATTAGAGTTGCTTTCGTTGTTGCTTTCTCAGTGTTTGAGCTAAATTAATGACTGACTGTATTTCAGTATAAAATACCTAAATAACCATTAATTGTGTAGCATTAACTTGCAATTAGCTTCTTAGGGGGAAAAAAAACAATTTTTGTGAGAAAAACCAACTACAGGTAAATTTATAGAGCGCAGTGGTGTGATGCTGTCCTCGAGTAAAAGTAAAGTCTTGACAGCTACATTACTTTAGTGAAGGTAAACCATAAACTTTCAGCTGCCTCTATTCACTGCTACCAAGTTTTCCTCAACCACTGCACAGCTCACCAAGGTGTGCTGGTATCAGTCGCTGAGAGAAAAGGGAGTGCTGATGCACACTGGTGCAATGAGTGTAAAAATGTTGGTCAAGACCAAAGCAGGAATTACAGCTACCTGAATGTCTCAACGGCGTTGACCTCTGGACTAGGCTCGCCACCAAGCACTTTTAGGACCTTGGTTAGGAGCCGATTAGTCCAGTCTCCAAGCTACAACTTTTCTCCTCACTTAATCCTCCTTACTGGACAAAATCAAACGATTGTTTGCCTGATAGGCATTAGTGCATGAGACAGAGTTCATTGTTCTGTACATAACATCACCTTAGTCTTTCTTTCAACCCTTTTTAACATATTTATTGGCATTGTTGACATGGAAACGAATATAAATATCCCAACTAACCAATCTAAAACAGAAAAAAGGTCAATAGTACTGAAAATCATATGTCAGCTTTAAACTTATTTTTTATTTTATTCAGCCATCAAGATCCTAGCATGTAGGACACTAATCAATATTTTGCCATTTTCTTAAATCGGACCATTCAAAAAGATGGGGATCAAACTCTCATGTAAACAGCAGCTGCAGCTGTATTGTTCAGTAGAAGTTGATAGTTATAAGACCCGGTTCTCTAATATTTGGCTCGCACTTCTTCTGGAGCTCACCGCAGCTGCTGCAAGGTTACAAGACTGACAGATGAGTTCATCTCCACACACTTCCCTCAGCTGAGCTGCAGGTGTGTCTAAATGCATCTAGTACTAACACTAACACATTAAGAGCAATCAAGGAACCTTTTTTGCTGCTCCTTCATGCTCTAAATGTATCAAATTGATTTTCCAAAGTGTTCTTTCAGCATTACGTCCTGTCTCGACTGTTATATACTCTGTTCTACATTATTTTCAGTTGTGAGATTGCATCTGCTAAATTTGTTGTAGGGAGCAATTGCAGAGAAGGTCTGGAGCTAAGATTCAGTTTATGGCGAGCAGATGGTTGACAAGAACTCATATCTTACTGTTATTTTGGAAGGTCCGGTTCAACATTAATTTAAAGCTGTTTGAGACAAAAGACCCACACAAGTTTTAAGCTGTCCAAGTTTCCTACCTGGTGCAGCGATGGGGACTCCGTTTATACTGGTGAGCTCCTCAGGGGGTCGCACTTCAATGATGATGTCCCTCCCGCTCTCAAGGCTCAAGTCGCATGATGTGCTGGGTGCAGCCACGTAGAAAGGGATCCCATGGTGCTTTGCAGCGATGGCCAGCTGGTAGGTGCCCACCTTGTTGGCTGTGTCACCATTTGCGACGACTCGGTCCGCACCCACAACCACAGCTGAAGGGGAAACAGTGGTTATGGGACATTCTGGGGGTAAATGATGTCACAGAAAGATACTCTCCTCAGAGTCTTACCTGTGATGTTCATTTCCCTCATGGTAAGGGCCGCCATGCTGTCTGTGATGAGAGTAGCAGGGATTCCCTCTGCGACGGCCTCATATGCTGTCAGCCTGGACCCCTGGTTGTACGGCCTCGTCTCTGTGCAGTAGACGCGCTTCAGCCGGCCAAGAGCATGGAGGCTTCTCACCACGCCTGCACACAGAGATGGGTTACTACCACAGAGACAGAAACATCCACAATCTTATATCACATCTGATGCTCCACTCTCACCCAGTGCCGTCCCGTATCCAGCCGTGGCCAGTGAACCCGTGTTGCAGTGTGTGAGGATAGTCACAGAATCCCTCGGGACGCCCGACAGGATATGCTGGGCTCCATAGTTACCGATCTTCTTGTTGTCGTTGACGTCACGCTCCAGCATATCTTCGATCCATGAAATTACACTGCAGGAGAGGAGGAGGGGTGCATTCAGTGGTGAGAACTGTCTGCCACTGTAGTATTAATGTGTCCATTTAAGGTGCAGGTAAATCACAGCTACACATTTCTCTGCTTTCCTTCCTCCACAGCTGCACCACTCTTATCACATCCTGATCCAAAAGAATTTCTTTAGACGACTATTACAAGTTTCTGTCCCCAAGCCATTTCTAAGCAGGAATGTTTCACCTCGACCCTCATTGTGGGTTCAGGGTCCAGTTCATGACACTGCTGATACAAACTGTTAAAGTATTATTTTGGATTTTATGCCTGTCTCAATCCCAGTGAGCTGTGCAACATTTGAAATGTTTGACTTTTAAAAATCCCAGGAGATTTTTGCATGGAACTGTTTAAAAAACTACATTATAATCTGTGTACATTATTTTGATGATCTAACAAACAAAATTTTTTCCTTTCATCATTTAAAAATCATATCCACAATAAAAGACACTGTGTTGGCTGCTGCAGATCCCCAGCCTACTCTCTGCCCTGTGCCTATACATGTTTCTGTGAGCCAGAGCTGTGGAGAGAGCTGCTGAGGCTTCTAAAGCAAAGTGCTAAGTTTATGAAGCGGAAAATTTTTTTCTTAAAGTTATGTTCATACACAATTAACTGTTGGAACTACAATTATCAACAAGTCATATCAAGACACAGAAAGCATGCTTACATGTAGAAACATCTGCTGCTGTCAAGAAAAACTTAGACCGCAGCATACTAAACATCATAATTGAGTAGGACCAAACAAAACAACAATTGGTTATTTTTAGGTTAAATATAACAGATTTTGAGGAGAAGCAAAACGGTGGAACTCAGATGTGCGGCTCCCTGACAGTTTATGGTGAACACATAACAGAAACACGTGGGGCTGGCTGAGCAGCATTCTGCATCCTGTGCAGTCAAGGGAAAAAAATCAGTTGCACAAGAGCTATACCATATCCAGACACAAGAAGCCGAATTACAGGGTTCCACCCGCAGGCAAAAGAAAACAGCTAATTGGACCTGCAACCTTCAACCAGAGGACCACTGATCTAATGATGTTAAAGCGATCCGCCAGCATGGAAAAGGTATAGCCAACCCTGGAGTCCATACCAACTTTTACTGCGAAGGATGTGTGACCGTGGTCATTGAGAATCAAAGCTTTCGCATTATTCATGCCACAGCAATCCCCACAACACAAAACTAACGCAGAGTCACAGCATCACTTAAAACAGGTAGGATAGCTCTAACATGTGCTGCACTGACAGCACCTAGAACGTTGTGAACGCAGTGAATAAAAATCACACAGATGCAAACATTAATGAGCAATTAAAAGACTGAGGATCTGAGGTCTAGCTACTGATAAGACGAGAGATCTTGGAGTCTAACTCATCACTTCTGAGCAAAATTACCAAAAATGTTCCTTTTTTTTTCAAACCAAACAGCTATTTGTGTTGTCAGTCGGAAACCTTTTCTGCTACGCATTTCATACATAGTTGTTTCTTTTCAGTGTCACCACATGCTTGCTCATTATGAGGGACTGATGCAAAATCATTTACTTGATGCATTTAGCTTGGCTTCCTTGGATAGCTTTTTACCGATTTGGCATTATAAACTGATTTTAACCGCACAGCATTATACCAATGATTGATTTGGACTTTATGTAACTGAATTTTAATCTGTCTATATGATTGACATGATTACATGTCGATCCATTCGTCATGTAAAGTGCCCTACGATGACATTTATGGTGAAATGTTGCTTTATAAATAAACCAAATTGAGTTGAATATGATTGAAGGCACTGAGACAGCTTATGCCCCTTTTCCACTAGCTCGTTTTAGCCGGCGCGGCTCTGCACCACTCGGTTTCGCTCTACTCTGATCCGCCGACGGCTAAAGTTATGGCGACTGAAGCCCCGCCTCCAGCCATGAGTATAGTGCGCTGCGCTGCTATTAACGTTACTGTGTAACATTGTCACATTGAAGTAATCTGTGTGAAATGATAAAAAATAAAACAAACTAAATACTAATAACGTTTGTATTATTGTACATGCAAAAATGTTTTTCATGTATAAAATGATCAACTGGGATAATTATCTGGACCACAGCCCAGCCAGAATTTATAAAATAAGGCTCAGTGGTTCTGACATGAAGGGGGTCTGGCAGGAGAACCAGACAGGAGAGACGCTGCTGTCTGGATGGTGAAGCTCCAAAGTTTGCCTGAAAAAGTTACAATTTTGGGCTTTATGAAGGAGTTTTTGTCTTATACAGGGCAATAACAAGGACAAGGACTTAAAAGCGCAAAACCGCAGACTTTTGACCTTTGAAGATAGTTTTAGGTTGGATATTGCATATTTGGGCTCTGCAGATTCACCGGGCTCATCCTCCTGTTTGGTCCGATGCAGACAGTCTGATTACGGGCAGCTGCTCTCTGCCTGCTCCCTCCTCCTGCAGACGCGTCAATAAATGTCAGAACCAAACATGTTTCATGGTGGTTTTGTGTGTTTTGGGAAAAATATTTGTGCCTCTAAACAGCTGATTTTATGTGTGATCAGTTGGTTTAGGATGTTATTACATACAGCACTCTGCCTGCGTGTAATTCAGAAAGCTGACGTGTCCGTTTTCTTTTCTATCAGCCTTCAGGCTGGTTTTTGACCCGTAAATGGTAAAATTACATGTATGACCTGCTCCGCCCACTGTGGTCCTTAATATTATTGTAGTTGCACTTGAGTTTTATTAACTTTTCTCTACATTGTCTCAACGAAAACCTTCTCATTTCTCCTCCTCCCAGGGCCAATCAGTGAACAGCAGTCTGGTCACGTCACATGTAGTCCCTACTCAGCCCCGGTCGGACCTGCTCAGGAGCAGGGAACAAAAAAGTAGGTACCGGTACGGAAAAAACTGTAATGGAAATGCTTGCAAAGTGAGGAGAGTGGAGTCGAGCAGGGCCAAATCGAGCTGATGGAAAAGGGGCATTAGTATATTCTCATCAATCCAATGTAACCTGCATTTTCTAGGAAAGTTAAGCTTTTAATTGTTTTAGATCCAAGAAATGTCCTCTTGAATGGTCTGTTAGTAGCTGTTTCAGGCTCTCACAACGCTACTCCTAATGCATTTTTAAATGGACATTTTTTCGAAGATTTTTGGACAAAAAAAAAAAAAACTACCAGAATGCAGATTTGAAAAATTCCTCCAAAATGATTGTACCTCATGTCTTCTCTGGTAGCCTTTACCCTTTCCTCTCAGTCATCAAAGTACTCAACTTACATGCGAAGGTCATTGAAGTCCAGAAAAAGAGATGTATTTGGTACAAAAACAAAAAAACAGCTTCGGGGTTGTGGTTTCTAATACCAAAGGAAATAGTATTTATGCAATGGTGCTTTTTATCTTCATTTCTATCATCAAAAAACGTTGTTTGCATCTGGATGGGTGGTGCGAAAACTGCAGATAATTGGTTTAGTTAATTATCTGTGTTGGTGGAGACAAGGCCTGAGCCACGAGATCATCTCCATGAGCTCTACGATCTAAATGCCATCTACTGCAGGTAAAATAGTGACTCCTCAAAATTAACCCGCACGACCACTGTCCTTGTTCAGAAACACCTGTTGCTGAACATTCAGGACAGGAAATGAGATGCCAAACAGAGAGCAGCATAAACCAATCACAATTGCAATGTGGGGGGGAGGAGGAATGTTTTCTTTTCATAACTGTGAAGGAAATGTGATGTGTTGCTAGCTACAAATAACCTGGATCTGACATTTCCTGTGGCAATCACAAATTTCCTTTTGTGGCACGAGTAATTCACAGTTACCAATTTGCACTTAAAAAAAATCTGATAACTTTAACAGTTTTTTTAAGCCCACACCTGGAGCCGCTGCAGAACGAGGAAGTGTTATAGCAGCAGCTACTTTAAGAGAACACATAAAGGTGAAAGCTTAAAGAATTTCACACAAAAGTTCAGTTTGGCTTATTTCACCCTGAATTGTGTACTGCTTCTTACATCCAGTCTGGGTCCTTTAATAACAGGTCACTATATATTCCTACATTAATCAAGCAGCAGTATAACAAGGAATTCATAAATACGCGGATCCTTGTTCAAATTTACTGCAGAAGAATTTTTTTGTCAAAGGAATCATCCCTGAATTCATACAGGATGTTTACAAGCATTCAATTGATCAGCCCACCTTTCCCTCAGCTGCTCCGAGTTCTTCTCCATGCTCTCGTTCTCTGAAAACTCCATCAGCTCGCGGGCGGCTCGACCCATGTTGACGGCAGTGGGCCTTGCTGAAGTGAGGTGGCACAGAGACTCTCTGATGAAGGTTACAGGGTCATCGCCCCCGGCACCCGCCCGCAGCTCCACAGCCAGGCTGAGGCAGCCCACGATGGCGATGGCTGGAGCTCCACGCACCTGGAAAAGGAGGGAGAGTGTGGTCGTCATATCAAACCTGAGAGATCTACCCTGTGTTAACCAGAGTTGTAACTGTGCAAACACAGAGCTAAAACTCTGTCATTTTAAAACTACAGTTGGCAAGCTTGGAACAGTACGTCTGTAAAGCATCGGAATGCAGGCTGGTCAAGCAGCTGATAGCTCGACGTACTGGAAAAGCCAATATCAGCTTGTAATACTTCCAGTTTTAATCTATTAAGAGCAAAAAAGGATCATGCTCTGCACAATAAGCACTGAAAAAGTACATTTATAGGATTTTTTCTATCTTTTTTGTTTTGGTAAGTCGATGTAGCAGAAACAAAATAAATAAACTTCCCTAATTGCATCATTATACATGTTCATTTAAAAGATCAAACAATAAAAACAATTGCTTTTACATACAGTCCATCAGAACATGTTATATACTTTTTGTTTTTGTATTTATGTTAATGCTGTGATAACGTGGTATTTTAAGTGGAAGTTACCATACTGGGAGAACCTCATATTATGCCTTGTCACGACTGAAATTAAGTTATCTCAGTGTTCAGGGTCGGACCAAGGCTTTATGGGGCCTGAAACAGAATTAGATTTATGGCCTTCCCAACTACCATTAATGTCCACAGCTCGTCAAATACCCCTTTATATCGGCATGGTCAATAGGTGAAGTTAGGCTACTTTAAAATTATTACCTATTTAACAGCAAAATAATTTAGTCAGAAAAACAAAACTTTACAGTCTCACTAGACTGACTTACATGCCACATTTTAAATACAGAGAATCACAAGCCGATGTGTCACTCAAACACAAAATATTAAGCTTGTAAACCTGACTAGGGTGACAGATCTAGTGCTCTAAGAGGCCCTGCATTAATGCGGTGTGGCATGGAGGCAATCAGTAATGGAAGCCCAGGCTGCTTTGATGGCAGCATTTAACTCATGTGCATTGTTGGGTCTGGTATTCCATCTTCCTATTGTCAATCCTGCATAGGTTCTCTAAGGGGTTCAGGTCAGACCGGTTTGCTGGCCAGTCAATCACCGTAACACCATGGTCATTGAACCGGCTTCTGGTACCATTTGCAGTATGGGTAAGTACCAAGTCCTGCCAAAAATGAAATCACCATCTCCATACACCTTGTCAGCAGATGAAAGCATGAAGCGCTGTAAAAATTTCTAGTAGACGGCTGCAGTGACTTTGGGCTTGATAAAACAAAGTGGAAAAAAACAAGCAGATGACATGACACCTTAAATCATCACTGACTGTGAAAACCGCTGAGCAACAGTCCAGTCCTTTCTTCTTAGAGGAGGCTCCTGAAGCTCTGACTATAGCTGCAGTCTACACCTCGTAAAGAATAGTCGTAACTTCATAATCACCTGAAAGCAGTGGCCATCCCTGTTGCTGATACACTTTTTTCTACCACAATTTTTCCTTCCACTCAACCTTCCATTAAGATGCTTAGCACTCTGAACAGCCAGCCTCTTCAACAATTACCTTTTGTGGCTTACCTCCTTATGAAGAGTGTCAATAATTGCCTCTGTTCTAGCAATCAATCTCTGAAATAGTAATGAAACTATAGGAGTTACTCTATTCAAAACTGAATTACTGAAATAAATCAACTCTTTTGTGCTATTCTAATTTATTGAAATGCACCTGTATGAGATCACCTCCAGCTCCTGTCACATTCCCGCACTCTACGGTACCACCCACCCAGGATCAGCCCAGAACACGCCGCTCTGAGCGAGTGTAGCTGGAAAGACAAAAGAGTGAGGAACTGCCGCGCTTTAATTCCTAAAAATATCCAGGAGCTTAAACATTTGGCGCCTACCTGAACATTTTTACATTTCAAGATAACATGAATGCAGAATTAGAGTAGCTGGAGGTGTCAGTGAGTGCAGCACCGGTCCAAAACGCGAACAAAAACACCCTGGCAAAGGTCATTAATAATTCATCAATAATCTCTACCAAAGAAAGAAGATGGTTGGGTTGCATCTGTGTGCAGATGCTCGCTTTAAAACCAACCATACATGTAAATAGAAACTGTAAATGGAGGGTGGTTTGGGTGGCGGGGACGCTGCAGCTTCTGTTGCATGCATAACAACAACAATAAAATATGGCAGAGGCCGTCAGCAGAGACACATGTGTGCGGCAACGGCAGCACAAAAGAGCCGACACAAGGCACATGCACAGACCGACCGAACCCACCTTCATGGACTTGATGGCCTCGTAGGCGTCCTGCACGGAGCGGATGTCTTCGTAGACGGTCTGGTGTGGCAGCAGCAGCTGGTTGAGGATCTGCAGGGACCCGGACCGGTAGCGGATCGCTTCCAGCGTCATGACCGAACAAATGAAGGAGGATGATGGTGGTGGTGGAGGTGCAGGAGGAGGTGGAGGAAGAGGAGGGGGTAGGGGGGTGCACACGCTCTTATCCTGGTCAAGTTCTTCCACACTCAGCACCACCACACGGACACACACACAGAGTATCTCCGTTGTCGGAACGGATCCACGCTGAAGTGACCGCGGCCTGGCGGAGGAAGAGTCCCGGGAGGCGCCGCAAGACAGGAGGAAGAGGAGAGCGGGAGGGGGGGCAAGTGTAGCAAGACGGGGAGGAAGAGGGAGAGGTGGTGCGATATAAAAACAGCAGCAGGGGGTCCCCTCTAACTATTAAACAGAGATAAAAAAGAGTTGAAGGCTGGACTGGAACCCTCCACACACAGACAGGAACTGAAGGCGAACACGGCACCACGTGTTCAGCCGAGCAGGAAGACCTCAGCTCCGGATCCACGCCCACCAGAGTCCCGCTGCCTGTCCAATTTTATCAAGCTCTTCTTCTCCCTGCACCATCCCCCCTTTTGTCTGGGGAAATTTCACACTCACTCATGTTATTTGCATAACACCAAAGAACCAGCCCCCCACCCACATACAACAGCGGGCACAGCCTGATGAAAGAGGTCTATTTATGGTTCACATTTTATTGTTTTGGCCCACTTGGAGTATTGTAATATAACTTCCAATAATAATGAATATTGAAACAACATACCAGTACGCTGTCTGTGTTTTTCTTGAAGATTTTAGGAAATTTAATCAAAACTAGCTGGTTTGAGCCAGCTAGATGTAAAACCTTAATGCTGCACAAGAACTGAAGGGCCAAATTTAGATTTTTAAACCAATCTTAAAATAAAATAAGAATGCTTTTGTGGTGTGGCTTTGTTTGTTCAAGACATACAAAACTGGACGACATATGATAATAATGTAGTTTTGTATGTATGTTGCAAGGCCCTTTAGGCACCTTCCCCCATTTTGTCACTTTACAACCATAAAGTCCTTGTATTTTATTTGGGTTTGTAACAGGTTTTCTTCCAGTATCACCCTGTTTTGAGCTCTGTCCATCTTTCCTGTTTCTGCTGAAGAAAGCATTCCCACAGCCTGATAGTGCAACCACCATGTTTTCACCGCAGTGTTTTTCATGTAGACCAAAAAGTTTCATTTTGGTCTCATCTGACCAGAGCACTTTCTTCTATGTGTTTGATGTGTTTCATACAAGGCTTGCAGCAAAACACAAACAGGTATTGGGTTTTTCCACCAACAGTGACTTTCATTTACCCACTCTCTTACAAATGCCAGATTTGCAGCATGCACAACTAATAGTTGTCCTGTTAACAGCTTTTCCACCTGAGCTGTGGACCTCTGCAGCTTCTCCAGAGTTACCATGGGCATCTTGTCTGGTTCTCTGCTTAAATGCTCTCCTTCCCCAGCCTCATGGCTTTTAGGTTTTCAGCCATGTAGCAGGTTTGTAGTTGTGTCATTTACAGATGCTCAAAGTTTGGGGTATTGTTTTCTAACCTATCCCTGCTTTAAACGTCACAGCTTCCATGCTGACATGTCCGCTGTGATCCTCGGTCCTCATGATGCTGATTGCTCACTGATGTTCTGTAATAAACCCGAGGCCTTCACAGAACAGCTGTATACTGTGAATAAATTACACACAGGTGGGCTCTATTTGGAGACTAAAGGCAGGTAGGAGCAGTAGATTTTACTAAGGTATCAGAGTAAATGGGGCTGAATATAAACACACCCACACATTTTCAACTTTATTAAGAAGGAAAAAAAGATTACACGATCACAACAAACTCTGACTCAGGAAGCAAAGAAAACCATTCCTCTCCACTGTAGCTACATGCACGCTCAGTATAAGGGATTGCTGCAAAGTTAATGCAAGCGACTGCCCACTATTACTACATGCTCATCCAAGAGGAATGAATGCTGCAAGTCACTGACTTGATGCAATCTGCTGGGTTCCCTTAGATAGAAAACTTTTTAATCAATTAGAATAATAAACTGAATCTGACTGCACGGTTCGATAGTTAGGATAAATTGGACTGTATGTACCTGACTTGGAATCTATATGATTTGACTGAATTGACTTTGTAAAGTTCTTTGTAAAGATCCTGCATACAAGCGTCTGACAATAGCTTCCTCCACAGGATGGCCAGGCACTCCCTTAGAGAGAGGGGGAGGAGCTCGGAGTAGAGCCGCTGCTCCTCCACAGCGATGTCTACGTTTCAAAGCAAATCTAGTCATTTATTTATATAGCACATTTTAAAACAATTTTAGTGCTGTATAATAAATAAAATACAATAACTGCCAAATCAGCAGCAAATATGGATGACAGCTTTAACAAAATAAAATCAAACTATGATCTACAAAACAAATTGGTTTTAAAGCTAAATTAGCAGAGCTCCAATGGTCCAACTCGAGTTTGGAGGTGCAAGAGTTCAGGGAAGTAAATTAACCCTCTAAAGAAAACAGGCTATAAGTCCTAAAACTGCATTCTAAAATGAACGGGAAAAAGGCAAACAATGGTGGGGAATAAATCAAACCGTTCTATAGCATAATGCACGCGAAAGCATTTATAATCAATAAAGTTACATTTCCATATACAAAAAAAAAAAACAGGACAAGAGAATACTTTTTTCACCATTTTATTCATTTTAAAACCAACCTCCTACATGAGATAATAAAGCCTCAACAATCAGGAACATTCCCACCTTTGAGCTGCACTGATAACCAAGAGGATCCTATGTATAGTTACTGAATAAAAATATTACATATTTACCGATTGCCCGTTCATGACTTAAAAGGAAAAAATAAAAAATAAAAATCATAGGTTTGACTTCAGAGGAATACATCTCATCCATTTTTTTATAAAGAAAAAAATTATAATAATGAAAAAACAAGCTTTTTGGACCAAAAAGGAGTGAAGGACCAAACAATTAAACAGAGTGAGTCTAAGTGTGTGTGGAGCTTGGTGTTAATGCAGGAGAGGAGTGTGAGTCACCTACTGGACAGATTTGAACAATCATTTTCTTCTGCTGTCCCGGCACCATGAATGCTGATGAGCTTGTTGCCATGAAAACAGGATGGTTTCAGAGGCCAGGAGGTCATAGGAGTGCGGTGATGTACGTTTTTGTTAGGGATAATATGGGGTTAAAGGTACATGAGGCTGCAACAAAGCTGTAAAGGTACGCTATAACTTTACAACAAAAGTAGTTTTAGTCCAATCTAGTGACTAAAGTGCTGCATGAGCAATGATTGAATTCAAGCAAAAGTAGAAAACACTGGTTTAGCCCAAGCCTCCTATTTGAATGTTTGATGTGTTTTATTAAGCACATGTCTTTAGGTTTAGGACCGCTTACGTAGAATAAATAACTATTTAAAAATATAGTTCCATCTTTTGCAATTTTTTTCTATGACTTGATGAAACTACAGCTTATCTTGATGAATCTGGAAGAGGTTCTTCCTGTGTTTCTTTACCATGTTTCCTCTTAGTTTTCTGTTTTCAGGCTGAAATGTTTGGACAAGTGGACAATCGAAAGCAGATATAACATCAAATATAATCTCCTCCATTTAACATGGATTTAAGCAGAAGGAAATTTTTACAAATTACAATTTTTTTTTCCTAAGTCCGTCTTTTTCAGCAGAAAAATATTGTTTAACAGGTAGGAGCTGTCTAACAAGAACCACGTGTTTGCTAACAATAACTTGCTATGAGCTGCCAGCTTCTGACAGCTTTCTGGATAAGCACCTACTAAAACAAAAGTCCTGGTTGTGCTTGCACATCCAAACACCTGCACATCAATGCAGACACAAAGTACAGGGAACAATTTGTTAAATGTGAAGCGGTAAGTCTGAACACTAGAAATAGTGTTCTTTCAATACGGTGGAATGACGATACGACTTCAAGTTTTAATTTAATGCCAATTTTGTGTAATCCGCACAGGTTTAACATTGTACACCCAGACACACACCACCACTACTATGTGGTTGAATGTCCATTACCAAGTTGGACCTCAACTGCACACTTTCTGTAGCCATCCAATGGCTTCTGGCAACATATAAAGGTCACTTTCATTAGAAATGTTAGAGCCTATTTAAATTGGTTGGTTTCTTGGCACTCTCCTTTTAAGCAAGTCCATCAATTCTGAATAGGGTCGAAGCCGGAGCTTTTGGTAGACCATTCAGGAAGCCCTCCAGAGTAGTTTGGAAACAGTCGAGCATGGTGGTGGCAGCCTCATGGTGACTGTCTGTTTTACTGCTAGTTGTACTGGTGTACTGCACAAAGCAGATAGAGTAATGAAGGAGATGGTCACACGTCACCTTTATTAACAGCTAGAGGGTTGAACTTTGGACATATTAGGGTTTTCCAACAGGAAATTGATCCCAAACCCACATCAAAACCAACTTTAGTGGTGTGGCCTCAAAGTTGGTTCCCTCCCAGGAAAGCATCTGATTCATAAATGCTCTAAAATGCCTGAACAGAAAAGCGCTCAAATATCCAGACAGAATTATGGCGATTGCTTGTCGATTGTGAAGAAAAGCGTGTTGTTTCGCGGCAGCTTCCTAAGAGACATTTATCTGAATATTAGTGGGGGTGTATGTACATATTTGATCCTGTATGTATAATGAAGCCCCTTCTGGATTAGATAACCCCAAAAAAATGTGTCCATATTATTGTTTCACCCTGGCAAAAAAGGGCTCAAATGCTTTATTAAAAAACCTAAAATCAAATCTCCTCACATGACCATTATGAGAGTATGCAAACTTCTGACTGGCATTTTAACCATCTTAAAATAAATTAAGAAAATATCTGCAAGTATCATGATGAAACCAACTAACACCTACAAAGGATCACGGCAGCCCCTGGTTAGTTTTCATCCCTCCTCCCATCTGAGGCAGGCGGTAGGCTTCACATATTTCTGCAATACATAAAAACCTTATAGACGACCTTTCAAAACAGCAAGTCCCCTTAGTCTGCATTCATGCTAGTCAACGTCACAGCTTCTAAATCTCTTCTAATGCAGAGCTTCTAAGATTAATCAGCATTAAATCTGCACTACTGCATAAATTCATCAGAGAGACGAGCATTAATGCTGTTGCATTGGCTCAAAAATCAAGGTTTAAGAGTCTGTGAAGTTATTAATGTGACACCCTGAAATGAATGGAAATCAATAGCTGCACAAAAGACTGGGAATCACATCCCTAGATATGACTCAAAGGTGAAGAACTTTGCAAAAAGACTGCCTGGGTAATTTAAAGGCCATCCATTTATCTTTCCTTACATTATTCTGTCAGTGTTAAGTATTAATATTTAGTGTCAGAAGATAAAGTAGGAGAAGGAAGAACTACACAAAAATCTCTGAGCTCTAGCTTTAACCATGATTATTTTCTGAGGGTGTGTGACAGATTTCTAATCACATGATTATCTGATGGGCCATATGACCAGAAAATATGAATGAATTACCAGACGCTCATAAAGACCCAGCATTGTCATCTGAAGCAGTCTGCTTCGGGCTGAAGGCAGATTCTGCTGCTGCCAGGTTAGCGTGTTGTCAAACAGAGAGAGGAAACATCTCTTTCAAATAAAGATCAGAATATAGAGCAGCCCTGTAGGACTTCAGTCGGACTGTTTTCTTCTGTATCCAGTGTTGTTTCAACACATGCATATTAGTCAGATGGGGGTGGGGGTGTCACAGAAATCAGCAGCAGCTCAATATTTTAAGATCTGCAGCTGAATGGATTAATTATTATCTGACAGTACAAACACATTTAAGCTGGGAAGGACCTCTGAATACAGTTTCAGTCATTAATTAGGGGCTTTTATTTGAGCTTCTGATTCTGTATATTAGGATCATTCTTCTACCAGGGTTGGAGAAACAGACAACATACAACTTAAAAATTTAAAACAAGACCTGTGGGCACAGATTTAATTTTAAATGTTCGCTAATCCAGACAGGGTCAACGTTATACATACAAGTTAAAATATATACAAACAACCCAACTAATGGTTGGGACTACTCCATGATTCTTTGGACTGGATAAAGCAGGATTATATCAAGTTCTGGAAAGGCCCAAACCTCGGTCCAATTGAACATTTGTGGGCTATGCCTTAAAGCCAAGTCTGGGCCAGGAAACCACCCAATTTAACGTCGCTCAACCAATTCTGATAACTGTGGTCAAATATCCAACCAGAAGCTGTAAGTGGCTACAAAAATAATATAGGTTCTCTGCAACATGCTGAAGGGCATTTAACCAAACTCTGGCGAGGGTGTATGAATATATTTGAGCCTGCATGTACGGTCCATTTGTGGATTAGAGGAAAATCACAACAAATTCAAACTTGTGTACCCAGACAGAAACAAATGGTCAAAATAAAGCAATACAAGGAGCAAAGTTAATGACGTTTATGCTGAGGAGTCGTCCATGTACGGTTAGGCTCAGAATTATTCATACTCCTGACAGAGATGATTTAAAGTAAGCTCTTAATTTTACCAACATGTTGGTGGTAAATATTAACATTTTGGAGCGGCCCAGTCAAAGTACAGACATAAATCCGATAGAAAGTCTGCGGAGGGAGCTTAAGATTAGGGTGATGGCAAGCAGGCCTTCTAACCTCAAAGTCTTGGAGTTCATCACAAAAATAATTAGTGGAAACATGGAATTACAGGCAGGCTTTGGGGTAGTGCCAAAACAGATTTCTCCACTGATTATTGAGAAGGGTATTACTAGTTTTTGACACTCCATTTTTAATAAAATTTAAATGTTTAAAATTTTTTTTTTAAAATTAAAACCAAAATTATGTTAATGAAAATTGATAATCCTTTTCCATAGTTTTATTATATTTTGAGACATGCCATCTCATTTCTCATCAGACTGAAATGTCTTTGAATCTGATGGAGGCGGGGTTTAACTGTAAAGTTCAGATTGGAACCGAATGTGGAGAAGAGCTGGAATAGAAAACAACTGATGATGGAGAAGGAATCCAAACACCTCTCCTCTTCCCCTAAAAACGGCCTCAACATCTTGTTCTAGTCCTCTCCTTGGTGAGATAAAACAAATCCCTCATTATGGGATGTAGGAGCAGGCACCCTGAAGCCCTGTTTTTTTAAAGTTTTCTTTCCTCCCCATATCTGAACACTCCAAACAGAGCAGATTACTGTAATCTAGGAACACTGGGGCAGACAGATTAGATTAAGCTCATTACGCAGGTAAAATGTGGCGACAAAGGACACACTTCAATCCACTGGTTCAATATACGTCAGATCATGTAATCTCTCACACACACACACACACATATATATATATATATTTTTGGTCATTTGTAAACACCAATAAAGCTGGTGTCATATGCAAAACCTAATATCCTTCCACGGATATTCTCCCAAATCATACAAAGGATTGTTGTAAAAGCAAATTCCTGTAGTGTTTCTTTTAATAAGTGCAAACAAATCCAGGACCTCTTCCACCCCTTTATGCCTTTAAATGCCTCCTTTAACCTATGAGTCCCTTGGTAGATGCAGTTACTGCATCTGTACAGCTTATATAGAAAAACAGAGGAAGCAGGTTGGTTCATGCAGTTGTCTTGGACACAACCATCATCATGCTTTAGGTGCATTTTGTTGCATCTGCTTACAAGTATGAATAAGAGAGATAACAGTACTCCAGCCAAGTCTCCACCTCACTGTTCTTTCATCCTGTGCGCTTTCTTTTTAGAGATTCCAGCTGAACGGCAGAAAAAATTATAAATACTAAATAAATGTAGCTTTTAAACAACAAACTTAAATAAGATTCTTAAATATATTCTGTCAAATAAGACAGCCACTCTTACCTCATTCTCTACCATCTTCAGCCTGCCCAGTGCATCCTTTGCAGCTTCCTATTCAAAAGAGAATGAACATGTTTTCCAGAAGAAGAAGCGCAACGTTCCAGAGAACATCCACCCACCCTGACTGCACACTCACCCTGTTGCCTTGGCTGGAGTATTTCTTCACAGACTCAGAGAGTCCTTGGACAAAACGTTGCAGCACATGTTCATACTCTGTTGTGAAAACGCAGGTTACATGCTTAAAAATGGCTGCATGATTATAACACACACACTCATTGCGACCATGGGTGTGACGGCAAAACTGTCGTTTCGATCATTTCAAACATGTTTCATAGCAGAAGAAAAAGGCACACATTATTGTCTCATTATAACCACAACCCCCAACCACTGGGGAAGGAATGAGAGAATGAGGAAAATGAGAAACAAAGAAAATGAGTAAGGAAGGAAGGAAGGAAGAAAGGAGGGAAGGAAGGAAGAAAGGAGGAAGGGGGGAAGGAAGGAAGGACAGAAAGACAGAATGAGGAAAGTGAGAAACAAAGAAAATGAGGAAGGAAGAAAGGAGGGAAGGAAGAAAGGAAAGAAGGAAGGAAAGAAAGACAGAATGACGAAAGTGAGAAACAAAGAAAATGAGGAAGGAAGAAAGGAGGGAAGGAAGAAAGGAGGAAAGGAGGAAGGAAGGAAAGAAAGACAGAATGAGGAAAGTGAGAAACAAAGAAAATGAGGAAGGAATGAAGGAAGAAAGGAGGGAAGGAAGGAAGGAGGAAGGGAGGAAGGAAGGAAAGAAAGAGAATGAGGAAAGTTAGAAACAAAGAAAATGAGGATGGAGGAAGGAAGAAAGGAGGAAGGAAGGAAGGAAGGAAAGAAAGACAGAATGAGGAAAGTGAGAAACAAAGAAAATGAGGAAGGAAGGAAGAAAGGAGGGAATGAAGAAAGGAGGAAGGAAGGAGGGAGGGAAGGAAGAAAAGAGGAAGGGAGGAAGGAAGGAAAGAAAGACAGAATGAGGAAAGTGAGAAACAGAAAATGAGGAAGGAAGGAAGGAAGGTAAGAAAGACAGAATGAGGAAAGTGAGAAACAAAGAAAATGAGGAAGGAAGGAAGAAAGGAGGGAAGGAAGAAAGGAGGAAGGGAGGAAGGAAGGAAGGAAGGAAGGAAGGAAGGAAGGAAGGAAGGAAAGAAAGAGAATGAGGAAAGTGAGAAACAAAGAAAATGAGGAAGGAAGGAAGGAAGAACGGAGGGAAGGAAGAAAGGAGGAAGGGAGGAAGGAAGGAAGGAAGGAAGGAAAGAAAGAGAATGAGGAAAGTGAGAAACAAAGAAAATGAGGATGGAAGGAAGGAAGAAAGGAGGAAGGAAGGAAGGAAGGAAAGAAAGACAGAATGAGGAAAGTGAGAAACAAAGAAAATGAGGAAGGAAGGAAGGAAGAAATGAGGGAAGGAAGAAAGGAGGAAGGGAGGAAGGAAGGAAGGACAGAAAGACAGAATGAGGAAAGTGAGAAACAAAGAAAATGAGGAAGGAAGGAAGGAAGAAAGGAGGGAAGGAAGAAAGGAGGAAGGGAGGAAGGAAGGAAGGAAAGAAAGAGAATGAGTAAAGTGAGAAACAAAGAAAATGAGGATGGAAGGAAGGAAGAAAGGAGGGAAGGAAGAAAGGAAAGAAAGACAGAATGAGGAAAGTGAGAAACAAAGAAAATGAGGAAGGAAGGAAGGAAGAAATGAGGGAAGGAAGAAAGGAGGAAGGAAGGAAGGAAAGAAAGACAGAATGAGGAAAGTGAGAAACAAAGAAAATGAGGATGGAAGGAAGGAAGAAAGGAGGGAAGGAAGGAAGGAAAGAAAGACAGAATGAGGAAAGTGAGGAACAGCGATAAGGAAGGAAGGACTGTGAAATATGGAATAAAGTCTGTAAATCTGAAAAATACTTCAATCAAATCCCATACTACTCCAGACAGTGTAGGAACCCCACCTAAGGACATGCTTTGGAAGATAATTTAACAATCACCGGTCATATGGAAAAGAAAAATCTGTTTGATTCACGAATCAAATGAGAAATCTGTAGCTCCTTTTTGAAAGCCAGTCAGGATCTCGTGGTATTTAATGTTCTGTGTAATTTGTCCCTATCAATCACCTAAACAGTCCAGATCCATACGGTAACATAGTTTTAAACAGAGCAGCCCTTCTCTTGAGAAATCCTGGTCTCCGTCACCGCCGTCTAAAGATGTTTTCCATTTCAGAAGCTAAAGGTTTTTGCTCCCCCTTTGTCTTTCATGCTGTTAAATAAGTAAGTAAGTACAGGTTTTAATATTTCCTGCTTAAGCCTCCTATAATACAGAGGCTACTGCAATGACAACAATCATCAGCCTTTGGCATGTTGATGCAGTTAGAGTTCTGCAGCCACAGCAAGTTCAAGAAAATCTGCACTTCAAAGTAAATTTATGAAAAATATCAAATATAACCAAGAATAAAACTATCACTTGAGATCTTTCATGACTCATAACTAAGAATTCTGACACAGCTGGATTTTCTCTGTGGTTCTGGAGGTTAACATCTGTATACACCTGTGTACATGATCTGAGACCTGGTGTGGGATCGGAGCATATCCTCCGCTCATCTCTGCATTTATAAATCCTGAAAAGAGCGTAAAGGTGACCGTACACCTTCTCTGTAAATGAGGGCCATTATGTATATATAATTACATTAGATAATACCTAAACAAGGGTTTCATGCCCATGACGATGAGTGTGTGGATGAACCGTTGAGCTAGGAATCTGTGCTACCTGTTAGCAGAGCAGAAGAGCCTCGTTCTAGCTGAGCTTTCTGCCACTGGAGCCTGTGCATGACCTCTTTGTGTTGATGAATGAGGTCAGACGGGGGTTCGCGATGGTTTTTCCGGTAATCTGCAAACTGAAAGACCAAAGTAATGAGCAACCAGACCTTGGGTAAACGGATGTGGTGGACAGGCTGGGATTACACAAACCTTCCTCTCCAGCCGCTCCTTGTCGTAGTTGAGGAGGCTGAAGCTGTGGAGATTGTAATGTGGAGGAGAGTTGTCGGGATGACTGCTTCTGCTGCTTGATTCATGTTTGGGTTTAGACCGAGGGGATGGAGCCTTCTGCAGACAGAGGAAGAACACAACATGAGGTTTTACTGACCTGATTCATTAAAATCGTCATACATGGAGCCCTCCAACCTCAGACATTACCTAATAGAAACCGTGATCAGTACCAATTACCATGTTAAAAACAAAGTCCATTTGTGGATAAGTATTTTAAATACATTTCTCACATTGTGAGTCCCCAACCTATATGGTAACACATTACAGGGAACTTTACTGGAAAATCTCTAGCTAATCCCTTCTAAAAATTGGCATGAGGTTTACCCTGTAAATCAGTGTACCTATGGAGCAGCTAATGCTTTAGAGTCTGTCAGCCTTGTAAAGCAAATGTAGAAAACAAAAAGGTAGGTTTAATGTCCAAAGCTTACAAACCTTGAGGATCCTGTTACAAAAGAAGAAGACATACCAGAAAGTATTTAGTGCCAGAAAGTATTTAGTAGGAGTATGCTGTTTGTAACTGTAGAGTATATTTTTCTAATGTAAATTTTTCCTTACTGTACAGACTATTTTACCTTCGTGTGTATCTGCATGCTTCCATTTGCCTTTCGCTTTGCTGCTGATACACTGAATTTCGCCACTGTGTGACAATAAAGACGTTAGGATGGGAAGTTTTCTGTGGCAGTTGTGGCCCTTATTCATAAGTAGCTGGACTGGAAGAAGGGCAAACAGAGCAGAGGGAGACTTGCAGTAAATGGCCTGGGTCCGGGAATCGAACCTGGAACAGCTGCGTTGAGGACTGTAGCCTCTGCATATGGTTGGTTTGCTCTACCACTGAGTTACTTGGCTATACAAACTGGCATTGTTACTTTAAAAATAACAAACAAAACATACAAATTGAGGTATTTAGTATGCAAATAAGCTAAATTAGACATAACTCTGTCCGCTAGATGGCTGCAAAGTGCCCCTAATGTGACATTCAGTATGTGTTGAATATGCATCAGCCGACGTTAATGGTCTACATGCCCAACCTTTGCCGTTTGACGGTTTAATGTGAATTTTTGACAGTCTAAAAGGGGTTGACATATTTCTGTGATTCAATCTTCTGCAAAGCAGTTTCCTTTGTCTCCTGTTACGTTTCGTCGTACTCGTACTCGTCGTCTTCCGCTTTATCCGGGACCGGGTCACGGGGGCAGCAGACTCAGCAGAGACACCCAGACGTCCCTCTCCCCAGACACCTCCTCCGGGGGGAGCCCAAGGCGTTCCCAGGCCAGCTGAGAGACATAGTCCCTCCAGCGTGTCCTGGGCCATCCCCTGGGCCTCCTCCCGGTGGGACGTGCCTGGAACACCTCCCGAGGAAGGCGTCCAGGAGGCGTCCGGTATAGGTGCCCGAGCCACCTCAACTGGCTCCTGTCGATGTGGAGGAGCAGCGGCTCTACTCCGAGCCCCTCCCGAATGGCCGAGCTCCTCACCCTATCTCTAAGGGAGTGCCCGGCCACCCTACGGAGAAAGCTCATTTCAGCCGCTTGTATCCGGGATCTCGTTCTTTCAGTCATGACCCAAAGTTCATGGCCATAGGTGAGGGTAGGAACGTAGACCGACCGGTAAATCGAGAGCTTCGCTTTTTGGCTCAGCTCTCTCTTCACCACAACGGACCGGCACAGCGCCCCCATTACTGCGGCAGCCGCACCGATCCGACTGTCGATCTCCCGCTCCATTCTTCCCTCACTCGTGAACAAGACCCCGAACTCCTCCACTTGAGGCAGGAACTCCCCTCCAACCTGAAGAGGAGAAGCCACCCTTTTCCGGTTGAGTACCATGGCCTCTGACTTGGAGGAGCTGATTTTCATCCCAGCCGCTTCACACTCGGCTGCGAACCGCCCCAGCGCATGCTGTAGGTCTTGGCTAGAGGGGGCCAGCAGGACCACGTCATCTGCAAAAAGAAGAGACGAAATCCACTGGTCCCCAAACCAGACCCCCTCCGGCCCTTGGCTGCGTCTAGAAATCCTGTCCATAAAAGTTATGAACAGGACCGGTGACAAAGGGCAGCCCTGCCGGAGTCCAACATGCACCGGGAACAGGTCCGACTTAGTGCCGGCAATGCGGACCAAACTCCTGCTCCACTCGTACAGGGACCGGATGGCCCCTATTAAAGGGCCCCCCGATTCCCTACTCCTGGAGCACCCCCCACAAGGCATCACGAGGGACACAGTGGAATGCCTTCTCCAGGTCCACAAAACACATGTGAACCGGTTGGGCAAACTCCCATGAGCCCTCGAGTACCCTGTAGAGGGTATAGAGCTGGTCCGAAGTTCCACGGCCGGGACGAAAACCACACTGCTCCTCCTGAAGCCGAGGTTCGACTATCGGCCGGACTCTCCTCTCCAATACCCTGGCGTAGGCCTTACCAGGGAGGCTGAGGAGTGTGATCCCCCTGTAGTTGGAACACACCCTCCGGTCCCCCTTCTTATGAAGGGGGGACCACCACCCCGGTCTGCCAGTCCAGAGGCACTGTCCCCGACCGCCATGCAATGTTGAAGAGGCGTGTCAACCATGACACCCCCACAACATCCAGAGATTTGAGGTACTCAGGGCGGATCTCATCCACCCCCGAAGCCTTGCCACCGCGGAGCTTTTTAACCACCTTGGTGACTTCAGCCTGGGTGATGAAAGAGTCCAACCCCGAGTTCCCAGCCTCTGTTTCCACCAGGGAATGCGTGATGGCAGGATTGAGGAGATCCTCGAAGTACTCCTTCCACCGCCCCATAAATGTTGATGATGATACGACAACAAAGTCGATCATTGACCTCCTGCCTAGGGTGTCCTGGTGCCAAGTGCACTGATGGACACCCTTATGCTTGAACATGGTGTTCATTATGGACAATCCGTGACTAGCACAGAAGTCCAATAAGAAAACACCTCTCGTATTCAGATCGGGGAGGCCATTCCTCCAGATCACGCCTCTCCAGGTGTCACTGTCGTTTCCCACGTGGGTGTTGAAGTCCCCCAGCAGAATAATGGAGTCCCCGGGAGGGGCACTATCCAGCACCCCCGACAGGGACACCCAGAAGGCCGGGTACTCCGCACTACCGCTCGGCCCGTAGGCCGAAGCGACAGTCAGAGACCTATCCCCGACCCGAAGACGCAGGGATGCGACCCTCTCATCCACCGGGGTAAACCCCAACACGAGACGGCTGAGCTGGGGGGCAACAAGCAAACCCACCCCAGCCCGCCGCCTCTCCCCGTGGGCCACTCCAGAGTAGAAGAGAGTCCAGCCCCTCTCAAGGAGATGGGTTCCAGAGCCCACGCTGTGTGTGGAGGCGAGCCTAAGCATCCGGGGATTGGGCCGCTGAGGTCTCCACCTTCGTCCGCCACCCAATCCTCTTTGCACCGGTCCCTCACGGTTCCCCCTGCAGGTGTTGGGCCCACTGGGGGATGGCCTCGCAGCTCTAGTTCGGGCTTGGCCCGGCCGGGGCCCGCGAGGAGCAACCCGGCCACCAGGCGCACTCCGACGAATCCCGACCCCAGGCCTGGCTCCAGGGTGGGACCCCGGCTCCGCCGTACCGGGCGACGTCACGTGCCTCGTTATATTTGTCCTCATGAAGGATTCTTGAACTACTCTTTGTCTGACCCATCACCTAGAGCCTGTTTGCCATGGGAGACCCTGCCAGGGGCATTTAAGCCCCAGACAACATAGCCTCTAGGATCATTTCCGTTAAGGTGGTGGTTCAAGGAGGGGTGGCGGTTCAAGTTATGTTTCATTTTTATTAAATCAACAACATGATATACCCTGATAATCACTGACATCTCTTCACTTTCTATCTCTTCTCTTGGGCTTTCATTCTGGTGCCAAACTAAAAAATGTCAGTGCATGAAATAAAAGCCTACATGCTTTATTAATGAAATGTTCCTCTAAACTGGTCAAAGAGCGGATGATCAGCTTGATTTTACAGACTCTTAGATCAGACTCTTAACCTGGCCAGGTGAACTGTTGACTACTCACCCGCTCCTTCTGTTTCTCTGGAGGAGAAAGCGATGACACCGGCTCCAGAACATACCACTTCTCCGTCGTCGGCTGCAGGTCCACTCCTGAGAGAGGCTCTCTGATCTTTACCATCACCTCCAACTTTCCACCCGTAGCTTTACGACCATCCATCACCTACCAAGGTAAAGACACCCTCAGAGAGATTTGATGCAAACGCATGTGTAAGCCTTACATTTTAATAACACTTACTTCTATGATCTCTCTGATGTCACAGTGGTTTTCTAGAGCCTCTAGTTTCAGCTGAGCAGTGCCCACTACTTTATCGGTCTTAAACAGACCTCTGTAGAAACACAAAGATGAGAATATGACTGGTACAGGACACAACATGCATGCCGTGCTGACAAACAGCAGCTTTAGGACTTTCTAGAAACTCAAGACTTCCTGATGGGTTTCAAATCCCACCAAAGCACCCAGAAAGCACTTTTAAGAGTTTTTAAATATTTTTCTTCTAAATGTTGGCTCAGTTTGCTCAATTTTAGTTCTTTTAAGTTTAGTTGCTGCATTCAACAGTCAATTGTAGCATGCTTTAGAATTGATCATGTCGTTGGTCTTAAAGGTAGGGTTTGTCAGCCATGGATACCATTTTGCCAATTCTGCTGAGGCAAGTGACATCTGCAGAGGTTTAGATGTTGTGGGTTCTTCTGTGACCCCCTGGATGAGTCGATGCACTCTTGTAGTAATTTTGGTAGGCTGACCACTGCTGTGTTCACCACCGTTTCCTCCATTTATGGATAATGGCTCTGAATGTGGTTCGCTGGAGTCTCAAAGCCTTAGAAATGACTTCACTGTTGAAAAGTGATGGATGTCAAAGATTTTGTCTCATCTATTCTTGAATGTAATTAGATCAGGGCATGGTGTGTTCGTTTGAGATGTTTAGCCTGAATTTTCCCACTGAGGTACAATAAAGGATATTTCTATTCTATTTAATACTGTCAGACAGGCATTACGGGTCAGACAGTACTAATTAAAGGTCATGTGCAGCAGGAGGACCAGCTAACACAGAATATGTTTACACTAAGACTGAAATGATTGGTTGTGGAAGCTGCATCCCTTTGGATGAGTCAACTCGTACACTTGACCTTCTTCCTCATTATTCCCCCACAGTTAGAAATATTAGAGTGTTTAAGATGCTTCATTTAAATAACAGGACAAAGTGTCATGGCAAGTTTTTATATCAAATCACCAAATCAAAAACCTGTCTAGAAGACATCGAAAAACATATTTCTGCCTCCATTACTTCCAGATTCCAGATTATGTTGGTCTTAAACACCCATTTCTTTATTTTTGCAGTTAGTCTAGAAGGCTGCAACACATCAACAGGTAATGAAAGACATCTTCACATCACTTTAGTTTTACAGACGACCTCTCTGTTTTCAGATAGACTTTAATATTCTTTTAATTTTTAAAGCTTTAAATAGTATGGCACATAGCAATTCAACCAGGCTGCTCAAGTTAAAAAAACCCTTAGGAGCACATGGATCATCCAGCCAGATGACTTTAGTGCAGCAGGGGTCTAAATTACAGCATTATTGGGATCAGGTTATTGCAGCAGCAGCGTTGGACTCTGAAACAAGCCGCTAAACAATATTTGCACTTCTTTTCAATATTTTTAAATCCCACTTGAAATCGTTTGGTCCACATTGGTTAATAATTTGAGGTCAGAATCCCTTTAGGTCTTTAAAGTTCTCTTTGGTTTTTGTCATGTTTATTATATTCATTGTTTTTTTTATATTCAGTTGTATTTATTGTATCATGATTTTTTTCCTGTTCCCTTTATTTAACCTCGTTGCTCTAAAACATGCCTTAGAAATAAATCATTGACATTTTATGCAACTTTACCCCTTGTGGACAACTTCGAACTTGATGCCTTTGGACTGAATGACTCGTTTGAATCCTCTGTGGGTTCGGCTAATGTTAAGTCTGAACTGCTCTTTAAACTCTGGACTGCTGGTACTCTTCACGGTGCCGGTTTTGTCCCTCTGGGGGTCCTCCTACACACAAACACACAACTCAGCAGAGTCATAGGAGCACAGAGGCATGCAGCTCACACTGAGCACAACAGCAGAGCGAGAAAGAGAGACGGTCTCACCGAGCTGGGAAAAGGGAACTCAAATTTTACGCTGGCATCCAGATCATTAGGAGAGACACCTGCAGGGTGACAGTTGGGTGTGAATGGCCACAGATTCATCAGATTAGACACCAGAGTGTTTAGTGAAAAGATGAATAGTCCTCTGTACCTGACGGAGGTGGCAGGTTGACGCCTCGGGTGATGTACAGTACCAGGTCATTGGGAGACAGGTTGGAGTAGATCCTACATGACGGACAAACAACCAGTCAGCATAAAAGCCAATTAATTTTGCCTGCCTAATGAGTCACATCTTTTAGCTTGATATCACACTGGAGCAGAAACACACTGAGTCACTCTGACTCATCTCCCTCTCCACTGAGGTAAAGCAGCCCATTTTCAGGGCTAAAACAGTTCACAAAATTAAACCACGCTGCATGTTCAGATAACTAAATAACATCAAAAATAATCTCATCTAACATTTTAAATTTGTTCTTTTCAGACATATTTTCCAAATCTTTTAACTTAATCTCCTTCCTAAGCCTAAATAGTAAGTGGCAATTTAGATTTAGATTTAGAAGTCAGAAGTTAAGAACGCCAGTGATGACCTTGTGCCGAAAAAAAATTATTAAACTCAGGTTTTCAAAAAAGAAAAGAGAAAAAGAGAAAGAGAAAGCTAGACTTAAAGGACTTGATCAATGAATTTGCCAGCAAGGAGGCTTGGCACTGGGCTGTTGGTGAGTCAGGCTGAGGAAAGGCAGTGATAGCTGTAAAATGGTTTATGTAAGACAAAGATGTGGGTTGCCACGTGTTCTTTGTTTTTATCTTGTAGAAAAATCAGCTGCTTTCCCTATTTTGATTGAAAAGCTTTACAAAGTTATTCATGCTATACGCTATAATTGTATAAAGGTTATACATTTTGAATTTTCACAATTAAAAAAAGCTGAACAAAATATGGCCTTTAGCACATTTTTTGACTGCTTTAAAGTTTGCATAAAATAGCAATTTGCATACAGTATGCAGACTGTTGTATGTACAATTCACTAGCAGTAAATATTGTGAACTACAGGAAGTGAAAGGGTGGGGGGAGGCTTAGAAATTCATCAAAGGTCAACCTCAAGAATATATATAAGACTAAGAAACCGATTTACTTTGGAGAGTTGAAGGTTCTCTCCTGTGTGTGGCATTTGGGGACTGGAAGGCCCTTGGCGTGGGCATTCTTCAGCATCTCTATGTTCTTCATACTCTCCTCAACAAGCTTCTCAAACCTGAGGCGAGACAGAAACGAGGCTTACACACAAATACCGACTGTGCCAAAAAATCTGACGACGGCTGTCAAAGAGTGATGTGACAAACAGCGGAAACTATTTCACAAAACGTCTCAACATTAATGCATGACGCTTTTCAGAGTGTAAATATATGGAAAAAAAGGAAAACAAATATGTGTGAAGAAATCTTGTAAAAACACACAGCTTGACAAAAACCAACAGAGCGGAGAAAACTGAAGGGTTTCAGTGTTTGTTCTGCCTTGAATACCAGTTAAAAATAACTACATGTAATATGGTTATTTGACTGGAACATATTATTTAGAGGCACATTTGCAAAAGAAACAAATATATAGTGTTGTGTGGGTACATGGTGGCACAGTGTGTAATATTGTTGCCTTGCAGCAAGAAGGTCCTGGGTGTGAATCCCAGCCTGGGGTCTTTCTGCATGTTCTCTCTACGCATGCATTCATCTCTCCAGGTGCATAAAATACCAACAGAAAACCTTCAACTTTGTGGTTGTAATGTTAGAAAATTTGAAAAAGTTAAAGCAGTAGATCTTCTGAACCAGAGAGCTTTCCAAGTCAAGGAAAACAGAATGACTTAGTTCCTCTTTCATTGGACAAAGTTAAATGAAGAAAACATTTTAAATTCTGCCACAGATGCATTTTAATCAATTAATATAATAAAGACAAGTGAAAGAAGTTCCTTACTTTAAAGCCTCGGCTATGTTGCCCATGAAAGTGAACTGCTGATTTAGGCCCAAACATTTCTGTTCAATGAGACACAGAACAAAGAAGATTGTGGGTAAGAAAACGTGTTTGCAAAGGGAAAGAAAATGTGTAACAAATGAAAATTTACAGAGCGTCTCAACCCAATAACATTAAGGGACCGGTGCATAAATTTTAAAAGTGATACAGAGAGAGACTTTTAATTAAAAAGGTTTTAACCTCGTGTTGCTTTCGCAGGAGATCCATGAGGGCTTGGTACTTCTCACTGGAGCGAGGGGAGACCGGAGAAGTGCGGGAACGACCCAGGGAATAATCCTCCTCACTTACTGGAGCATTTGGAATCTATATTAAAGTGGTGAGAAACTGTGACCAAAGGAAACAATCTTCTCCAAACACAGCTGAGTAATGACCAGAATAAAAACAAAACGGCACTCAGAGAAGCACTAAACCAGCTGCGTCCAAACCTGTTACCACACGGACCGAAAACTGTCAACTTGAAAGTACTCATGGGCCACATAAGTGAGTTTAAGTTTTTTTTTAATATTATCTATGTAGAACATGGTTTATAGCATGTAAAACCTATTTATTAGCAACACATCAGTGCTACATTGAAATCTTGTACTTTTTCCAGGTTTGACACCTGTGTCATGTCCTGCTGATAATAAGACAAACAGACAATATTCTGGGTGAGTCCACTGAGGTGCTGAGTCAGAGAAATCAATGTTTTATTTAACTACGCTTCGCATAACCCAGTCAGATACAAATAAACACATCACTTGGGATGAAGGGTGTTGATGTGATATATTGTATGAATGATGCTGCCGACAGAGCTTCTTATCTGGATGCAGATGCACTCTCCACCATTTTGTTTTTTAGTAGGATTTTTAGTAGGATTCTAGCTGCCAAACACTTAGAGCAGCTTTAAGCACTTATTTGCAGAAGAAAATATCTTAATAACCTTTGTGATATCAACAGGTAGGCCAGACTTTGCAGCCGTAACCATGGGATCCAGTCCCTTGGCGTGCCTGAGGTGCTGCGCCGCTCCCGTCATGTCCTGAAAACAACCACGCAGCGACAACATGGATAAATCCACTGCTGCACAGCAGACGTTCAAGTACAGGCAACTAAAGAGCCGCCTACAGCAGAGAAACATCAAACAAGTGCAAAGATTAAAACGTATAATTCACCTTCATCTGTTTGGAGCGAAGCGCTGCACGTAAGAAGGCCTGTCGCCTTAGCAACAGGAAGTCCACCTGCTGCTGGGCTGAAAACATAAGGAAAAGGTAACCACGTCTGCTTTTAACATTTACTATGAGTCAAACGACACAATGCAGGCATCGGCAGTGGGTTGAAAAAGTATTCACACTCCATGACCTTTCCCAAATTTTGTCACGTTACAACGCCAGATTTTGAAATATTTTATTATGATTGCTGGTGAAGGATCAATAGAAAGTAACGCATTATGGAAGGAAAAGGATACATGGTTTTAAATGTTTAAAAACATGAAAAGAGTTGGATTCAGCCCCCTTATTCTGACACCCCTAAAGAAGCCTTTATAAATCACCTAACAGGTAAACAGAGCCCGCCTGGATGTAATTTACTCTCAGTACAACTGCTCTGTGAAGGCTTCAAAGGTTTGTTGGGCAACATTAGTGAACAAACAGCATAATCAAGATAAACAAACCCAGCAGACGGGTCAGGGAGAACGCTGTAGAGTAAAAAAAAAAAAAAAAGCTGGTTGATAAAACAAAACCTAAACTTTGAACATTGCACATAGACAACGCACAACTGCAAACCTACCAAGACATGGCTGCCCACCTAAAAACCGTCAGGCTGGGGAAGGAGAGCATTTAATCAGAGAAGCAGCAGTGAACAAGTGCTAGTTATCCACTCCACAAATCTGACCTTTATGGAAGAGTGGCAAGAAGAAAGCCATTATTGGAAGAATGTGAGAAGAAGTCCTGTTTAAAGTTCACAAGCCATGTTGGGGCCACAGTAGACATCTGACTGACCTACTTCGTAAGAAGGAATGGACATAAATTTCAGTCTGTAGATGTGCTAAACTGGTAGAGACATGGCCCAATGGACTGTAATTGAAGTGAAAGGTGCTCCTGAGTGAGTCAGGGGGGCTGAATGCGACTGAATGGCACACTTTTAGATTAACATTTACTGAAATATTTTAATAAATTTAAACCGTTTTGTTTCTACTTCATTATCCACGACTTTGTGTAACTCACATAAAATACACTGAAATTAGAAGTCATAATGTGACAAAATGGTAAAAGTTCAGGGGTTATTTTTATTTTAGAAAGGCACTGTAGGTAGAACATGCAGAGCTTTGAACAGACCTTTAGGTCCCAGTTTCAGAGCTGAGGATCCTGCAGGGACTGGCGGAGCTGGAGACTTTGCTTTCTGCACAGGTGGACGCACTGCAGGCTAGAGAGGTGAAAATCATTTCAAAGCTAAATACCTCTACAACCAGATGACAGCTTTGTATTAAACTATGGGCATAGATTGGATTAGAGAGACATTTAAAACATTTTACATGTACATGAAAAGCAGGTTTCTGTTAATACTGCTTTAATGTAGGCAATTAAAAGGACCAAAAACTCCTGCAGTGGGTAGGAGGTGCAAGGCAGGAAACAATTCTGATTTTAAAAAATGTCCTTTGAAGCCGCAGGAGCGGAAATGGCACACAATTTAGCATTTCTTTCTTTAATCCACAGACAATCAGATTTCCTGGCTGGACTAGAAAAAATTGGCCATTTGGTGCAGCACTCATCTTTTTCATTCCCACCTTGGCAGCCTCTTTTTGCCCTTCCTCATCATCGTCATCATCCTCCGCGTCGGCATCCTGATTTGCTATTTTCATCGCTGTTTCCAGGACACCTATCAGGTTCTGCTGACCCCCCTCTGAGCCCTGGAGAGGTGGACAGCCTGGATAAAAGACAGACACACACAAATAAACCTAACAAGTCACACAACAGGAAGCACAACCTGACACCAAACATTCAGAAAGTTACCAGGAGGCACCGGCAGATCGGACAGGTTGACAGGTCGGCCTGCATTGTGAGCTCTGATGGCATCCTGGTATTGCTATGAACAGAGAGGGGAAAAAAAGATAAAATCATGGATGATTTTGACTTTATTTATATTTTTTGAGTTTATTTTGTAGGAATGCCATATTCAGAAATTTGACATCAAGTGAGTTTGTGCAGGGTGTTTAATGTGTGCAGCTCTAAATAACATTTCAGCTCCTTTAACTGGAAAGAAATCAGCAAAAACTACTGATTTTTATGAATTTAGCACTTATTTCCCTCCATTTTGCTGCAACAGCACAGGAGTAAAAATTTATACTCACATTAACATTTGACAAAACCACCCATCAAGGAAATTTGCATCACACTATAAGTTGCAGATAAAGCTAAACAGAATCTTTCCAGTCAAGGTTCAACCATTGAGTTACAAACAAAAGCAGAAATATTACACATATAACTCACATGACATTTAATCGGTTCTTTCATTTAGTCCCAGTAAGCATGATGAAGTACTTTCATAGGAGGGAAAAACAGAGATTCCCTTTGAAAAGAAAACAATGTGGCTACCTTTATAATACGCTGGTGCATGCGAGCCTTCCGATCGTCTCCTTTGCTCTTGGCTCCCTCTGCTGCCTGCTTGTAAATGTCCATCCTCTGCTTCAGGGCTTCTGCTACACTGCTAGGAGCAGGAAGGTCTTAAAAAAGCATAAACACAAACACTGATGTAGGCTAAATTTAACAGGATTTTATTTTCACAGCTTAAAAAAAAAAACATAACATTTGAGCTACCACTCTGTTTATCGATATGCTTTAAAAAAAAAATCATCAACCTCAATCCTTTTATGTTTGTTTTTTTGTTTTGTACATTTTTTTCCAATTTTGCCACCAAGTGGTAAAATTGTGGAACTGATCAGAACCAACCAGATCGCTGTTCAGTTGTCATAAATGTTTGAAGTCATTCTTAGTCGTGTAACTTACAGCGTTCGGGCACATTTACTGCCATCCCTGGTAAAGATGCGTAACAAGCATCAAAATAATTTTTATTTGACCTCCATTACTCCATCCTCCTCACTGTGTTTGATGACAAAATCCATTTTTAAAAGTGGCTAAGAGAAATGTGCCTCTTTGTCACATCATGATTAAACATGAGAAAACTGGACCTCATGGATTACTAAAGAACTTAAATAAATGATAAACAAAAAAAAATGCTTCTTAAATATACTCAATCAAATCTCAATTTTCAGTGTGAGATTATATAAATGCAAATCAGAGATTCATTTATTCTAAAGGTTTTTTTTTAATTTTTTTTTTACATGGGCTAAATTTGGTTCCATCAGAAAACAGCAAAAACACAAAGTATTTAAAAGTCATCATAAAGAAAAGAGGAGATTTACTGTTGGTGGCCATCTGGGTAGGTGCAGGAGCTGCAGGAGGAGCAGCAGGTTTGGAAGAAGACTGAGGAGGAACAGGCACACTCTGCTGTTCGACTGCAGAAAATCAGAGAACAGTGCAGGGGTGGACACTGGTTACTTTATTAACAAAAATCTAAAAAAGTGACATTGAATACATACATAAATGTATTTTATAAATTATAAATTCCGATAATTCAATTCAATTAAATGGCCTACTCAACTACAGTGCTTCAGGTTTTGGCTTTGCCAGCCCTAATTTGATAAAAAGTAATAAATTAACTGATTAAGCACATCTCCCTGGTGCTGAGGACCTGCATATTTACAGAATGTTATGATCACGTTATTATGGCATGCAGTTCAATCAGTCCACTCAGTTATACCTGCCTGCTACTCAGTAAATAATGATAAATGAGTATAATGCATCTGACAGGACTGACTCTCAAAGATGGAAATTAAATGTTTCACACGTCTGCAACATTTAAAGCTGTCGTAAACTTTTGTATACATTTATTTTTTTATTTGTATTTGTTAAACTGTCACTATGTCCTGACAGTAGAATATGAGACAGAGGCTCTGTGAATACAAAAAAAATAATAATATCAAGCTCCTCTGGCTCCTCCCAGTGGTCTTACTGCCATTTGCAAAAATATACCACTCCCACTCAGAAACGACCAATCAGAGGCAGGAGTGTCAATCACGCACATGTACATGCTGCTCACACCCGTCCCCCGCAGAGCACGAATTGTCGTTCAAGCTCAAGGTTGCTGGTGTGCTGCAACTGTGCTAATGGCAGAGAAACAACCTAACGTTACAGGAAAACTGCAAATTTCTCTGGTGGCACCTGCTCAGAAAACAATGACAGGTAAACAGAAGAAGACCAATTTACCTGTAATTAACCTGTAAGGTGTGCTTGTTCAAACTTTCAGGCCAAGTCCACGGTTTTCTCAGAACTCCCCACTGCAGCTTTAACAATGGTGACACAATGAACACATATAACCAGCAGCTTCATCTAAACGAAGCTGCTAATTTAGTTCTTATGTCTTGATTTGTAATAAATGTAGAAGATAAAGTTCCCTACTCTGGCTCCAGACTTCAATCCAGGGACTAAATTTGTAACATGATCACAACCGAAGAGAGAGAACAGCCATCTGAGACATTCCTGATGCCAGAACCTCAGTTGAGACTTTTGTCAAGTTTCTATACGTTTTTCCACTTGAATTCCTGAAACATGTAAAACTGCAGTAGACTCACCAGGAGGGGGAGGTAATGCGCTCAGCTCCACTGGTTCCCCTCGGTCCACAGCCTCCACCAGTGAGTTGAGCTTCTACAATGACAGAGGAAGCATCTTTAATTAACTCTGTCAGTTTTATGCAAACAGATCTGCTCCAACTGATTCTGCTGTTACCTTGGCAGTGAGGTAGTGCTGTTTGGCCAGGTCGATGTCACCACCCTGCTTGGCTTGTATGGCAGCCATCTTATACTCCCTCTGTCTGGACAGCACTGCCTGCTTCAGCTCTAGATGGTGTAAAATCATGAATATGGGTTAGTTTCCAGTCAGACAGAGAACTGGAACAGAGTCCAGATGTTCAGACTCACTAAGCCCACAAAAGAAAGCTGTTGTCAGTTACCTGAGTGCTGGGCATCGGGTTGGCTGGGGGTGAGGGGGGAGATCGCAGGCGTTTCTGGGGTGACTGCAGCAGCTGGTTTTTGGGGAGGTGTTAGATGTCTAGGTTTGGTGTTCAGAGCTTCTGGTGACGGATCCTTCATTGGTTTCTGATTGGAAGGAGGGGAGGGAATCCTTCCAGACGCTTCTCGATCCTTAACGGGTTCAGACTCAGCTGGAGTGTTTGAGGTTCCTCCAATGGCAACAGGAGGAGGAATCTCCTCTTCACTGATGGGCTTCCCTTTTTTCACAGATGTCAACATGGATTGTAACGTCTACAATTAGAGAAGACAATCATAAATACACAGAGTCAATACCTATATTACTTGAGACATACAATTTTGCACAAGAGGAATTTTTGCCTTTCATTTTATCAGTTTACCTTTAACCCTCGGTCATATCTTCGAACTTTGCTAGTCTCGCCTGCAGCCTTGGCATTGGATATAGCTTTCTGATACATATCAATGCGCTCCGACAGGCAGGATTCCAACCCTGATGCTCCACTGGGTGCAGTGGGAGACGTGACATTCACCTTAGGAACGGTGGGAGTCGCAGCGGGAGGTTTTGGAGCAGGAGCATCCCCCTCGTCATCCTCCAACACTTCATTTAATTCTGCCTGTGAACACAGCAAGAAATCCACACTGTATGGATGGGAAGATGGCACAGATGTGGATTACCAACTGTAGAGTTGTTCACATTTATTAGCACGCCTGGTTAAGATGTGTAAAATCATTGCAGCGGGATAATTTGAGACTGAAAAAGAGCTAACTTTAATTTAAGTGACTTTATTCAGTAGGAAAAAAATTAACATTAACAAATAATTGCTTATTTTATGTTTAAATCAGTGGTGTTGTAATGAGCTACAACAACATTTAATTTCCCTTTGGGATTAATAAAGTATTTTTGAATTTGACTTTCCTAACAATACCTTAAATATAAATGTAAGGTGAGCATTTTTGAAATTTAAATTTCACTTCCTAAAATTGATCCGAGTTCTTAGGAATGATTAGTAATCTATGAGTTTGTTCCCATGGAGCATAAATAAGCCATGATAGGACAAAGACCCACATTTATTTTGGCATCACAGTGAAGTGGATGGTAAGAATAATCCAGAGAGCTTGCAGTCAGAAAAGTGCAGCAAGGAGCCCCATCATGGGGTCACCAAGTCTCCATAACAACAATTAGACACCATTTACATGCTAGCCAGTTGTTTAGGAATCATGTCAGAATAAAACAAAAAATGGTATCTGTTCTCCTACCATCACAAAACACGTAAACATGTGGTGCTTGCTAAACTCTACAGGGTTTAACGAGACCTGTGGGCTTCGGTCAGATTAAACCAAGATTGACAGTTTAGGCAACAATCAATGGAGGTAGGTTTGGCTAAAGATGGATAGATGTAAAAAAGCATCCCATGCCCATTGATAAGCATGGTGGAGGAACTATGATGCTGTGGGCCGAGGAACTCTTTAAAAAACCTGGAAAATAAGACTACAAATCTCGTGGGTTTAAAACTGAAAATGGGCTGCCACTGGATCTTTCCGCAGAATAAAGGTCCAAAGCGCCAGACTCAAAACATGCCGTCTTCTATGGACATCTCAGTCCTCAGACCTAAAGGTCTACTTCATTAAAGCTCAGATTTCTCAGAGTTTAGTGCAAAATTATGCTGCTGTAATAAAACATTAAACTATTCATAGGCTACTTTCACAACTTCGTCAGAGGTGTCTGGTGAATAACTAGTTAGACTTTAAAATGTAAAAACTAAAACAAACAACGGGTGTAAATGCCATTTCTCAGAAGGAAAAATAAAATAATCATAAAAGTTGAACTGAAGGATTCTTAGTTATAGTTATAATTCTTTGTCATTTTCACACTGTAAGAGTTAAAAGCTGAATGTTAGATATTTTCTGAGTAATTTAAAACTGATACAATAATGACTCAAAAACTGATGCTTAATGTCTAAAATAGAGGAAAAGTGTGTTTTACCAGCAGGTCTTCATCATCCAAATCTTCGTCTCCCATGTCGTCATCGTCCAGATCTTTCATACAAAGAGCTGCCATTCGTTCAATTTCAGCCATTGGAACGGGAGCTGAAAAGAAAAAAATCATACTGGCATAAGAAACGTTTATTGTTGAGGCATTTAAGATTCAACAATGGCTTTATTTAACAATTTAAAGTCAGGTCACAGTGTTCCTTCTTCTCTGATTTTCACCGCTATTCTGTTTCCTATGTTTTCAATGTGGAGATTTAAAAACATGAAATGTGGTTGTTCCCTCTGTAACTTGGGCACCTTTCTTTCTGTAATGTTTGATGGAAGAGTTTCTCTGCTTTTCATTCTTTCATAAAACAGAGAGACAAGCGATGAGTCTGGTTCCCAAGGCTCTTGCTAATTGCTCCCCAGATGAGTTTTTTTATAAGTTCCCTGGTAGCTATAGATCTGCAAAATGCAATAGAAGTACACTCACATCTTCCTTCTCCTTTCTTCCCTTGTGGTCTCCCTCCTTTTCCACCTCCTCCAACCAAACTGAGGAGCTCTGCTTCCAGGTCCTCGTCATTTCCTTCTCCGTCCATCCCTGCTTCCGGTGTAAGGTCTAGAAGAAGCCCCATCTGACATCCAGAAGGAAGGAGAGCTGGTGATTTATATGTATAGCTAACATACTCATACACACTTTAAATTGTCATTGGATCACTTTAAGCTTTGATCTAATCCAATTTGATGCTGCATTTCTGTGAAGAGCATTTGGTGTCACTTCATTGTTTATGCCAGGATCTTGAGCTGTGATGAGGAGAGCGAGACTGCTGCATGACATAATCTTGAACTTATCCCCAAAGCTTTTCAATGGATTCTGGAGTTTTTGTTACCAAATACTTAATCTTTACTCTCTAAATAATGTTTATAGTTTCTGACTGATGGATCCTGAAACAGCCACACCGGTCCATTGAAGAGAGCAAAAATTACTGAACTACAAATGTTTTAAAAGGTAATTAGGCTTCTATTTTTTATATTATAGTTCTGAACTTTAACCAACAAAAATGAAAAAGCACTATAAAGTTACCTCTATATGGAGGCATAAGGTTTGACGGGTGGAGCCCCTAATCTGCTGCTCTTTATACTCCAGTAAATAAGTAGCTTCATATTGTGCCTTGCATATGTAGTCATAAACCTTTCCACAAACTTTAATGTATTTTAATGTCAGTCATTTTCTATCGCTTCTTCCATAGTGGGTCGCGGGGAAGCTGGTGCCTATCTCCAGCAGTCTATGGACGAGAGGCAGGGTACACCATGGACAGGTCACCAGTCTATCACAGGGCAACACAGAGACACACAGGACAAACAACCATACACACACTCATTCACACCTAAAGGGTAATTTTAGTTAGGCACTCTAGTGATCTGACAAATATGGAAGAGTAACAACAAGAACGCCTTAGTGAAATGAAGCCACAAGTACAAGCCATGTAAGGGACATAGCAAACATGAAGAAAAAGGTGATCTGGTCAGATGAGGCCAAAAATCAGCTGTTTGACCTACATGCAAACTAACACTGCACAGCACCCTGAACACATCACCCCAGTGGTAAAACATGGTGGTGGCAGCTCAATGCTATTAGGATGCTCTTATTTACCAGGAGCAGGGAAGCAGATCCAAAGTTGATGAAAAGCTGGATGGAGCTAAACACAGCAAGAAACCCTGTTAGAATTACCTTCCAGCAGGACAACCAGACCCAACATACAGCCAGAGCTACAATAGAATGGTTTACATCAAAGCATATTTATGTTGTAGACTGGCCCAGTCAAAGTCCAGACCTAAATACAAGTCTCTAGATGTGCAAAGCTGCTCGAGACATGCCCCAAAATACTTGCAGCTCTAGATGCTGGGAATTGTTGTTCTACAAAGCAGTGCAAATGCATGCCACACATTTAAGTTTTTACATGTAAAAAATGGTGAATTTTCCCTTCCACCTCACAATTATGCCCATCCTTGAGTATGTGTGTCATGCGAAATCCCAGTAAAATACATTCATGTGTATAGATCTATTGTGACAAAATGTGAAAAGCTTTTGCAAGGCACTGCAAGTTGTTTTCAAGAAGCTGTTCAGCTATTTAGTTCTAAATTATTGCATCTTACTAATCTTTATCTTTTCACATTGCTATTAGATCTAAAGCTACTTTTTAAAACTAGATTTCAAACTTTTCAGGGGTTTTGGTGGGTTCAGCCCCTACTATTCTTCCAGGTTTTGGTGTCTACAAGAAGTCATATAATTTTAGTATTATTTAAGGTCTCTTTTGATGTTTTGTTTCCTTTTAATACTGATGGATTATTTGAACTTTATGGATCACACACTTTGTCTCCATGACTAAACAAAACGCCTCAAATCTATTGTAAGTTTAAACATGTTTATTAACGCAGTATCTTTCCACTGGGAGGATCGTCGTTTTGTTAAATCCAGGAGGTAACTTTATTTGGCCAGCATTGAATTAACACCAGGCACACAATGTATTCATCGGACATGACAGGTATTACCTGTTTGGCTCTAGCTGCCCCTTGACCCCGGGGAGGGGGGTTCCTGCTGCGACTCATGGACTGTAAACACCTGGGAGAAAACGAGTTAAAATTAATAAATTCATTGAACCTAGTAACAAAGTGATGAAATTGTATTAACAGACAAGCGTCGGGTAGACAAATCACCCATGTCAGTCACTATGACAAAGTTAATGCGGCAGAAAAAATAATCCAGACGTCTCCTGTCCTATTAGCTTCCAACAGCTAATTGATCCCACAGCGTTGGGATCTTCTGACTTTGTTTTACCTTCACTGATTGCTGAGTTGCTCAGACGGAAAACTCGCTCCGTACAACATTAACCAGGTAAAAACAGAGGGGCACAGGTCTGTTTAACCGTTTACTTTGAGTCGTCAAAACAACAGCCGTGTAAATTACTTCCTGTATGGCGCTTTACGGCCGGTCGAAAACACGCCCATTGTTGACGTAAAGCTGTGACGTTCGAGCCTGTTAAAGATACCCGCAGCTCAGGTGAGCAGCTTCGCGTTAGTGAGAAAGTGTCGCATAAAAATGTACCTTAACATTGTGAAAGAGCTAATATGACATGTGTGAAGAGATAAAATATGTTTCGGTCTCAGCTGATAATTTAAGACGCTGGTTGTGTTCAAGACAACTTCCCCTCAGTTAGCTAAATGTAATTTGCTAGCTAATCAATGCTCTAATTGTTGAAAATATTGTTTTTCACTGTAAATTACCCTGTTTGTCCCAAAATACTTTCATGAGTGTAATTAAAGATTAAAAATAGTGTTTTTATTTTGTTGTATCTTGTCTTTAAATAAACATTTCACCCCTTTTTTTCCTTTTAGTTGAGGAAATGGCCAAAGGAAAAGCAAAGATTGACAAAGACGGTAAAAGAAACCCTAACCTTATGAAATATTAACCAGTAGGGTCATCGTAATTTACATCACTGGGTTTTAAAAACAGTTATCTTGCATGAGAAAAATTCCTATAGCTGTAGCATTAATTGTGAATTATCTATTTATAAACAGTACCTTGCAAAAGTTTTAATATTCCTTGACCTTTTTTCACCTTTTGTCACATTTCAACCACAACGTTCTGTACATTATGTTGTGATTTATGTGGCAGACCAACAAAAAATGTTTTTTTATATTGTTAATTAACAAAATATGAAAGTGTTTAGAAGTATTGACCCTCCTGAGTCCGAACTTTGGAGAACAACCTTTTCCTGCAGCGACATCTTCAAGTCTTTTGGGGTACGTCTCTATAGCTTTGGACATCTAGAGACTGACCATTTTGCTCATTCTTCTTTGTACAATATCTCAAGCTCAGTCAGATTGGGTGGAGAGCATCTGAAGAGCATTTTTTTAGGTCTACAGATCTGCTTTGTAAACCTGGAAGGTAGCTGGAAGGTGAACCTCCACCTCTCAAGTCTTTTGGAGCCTCCAAAAGATCTTCTTCCAGGTTTGCCCTGCATTTAGCTTCATCCAGCTTTCCATCAATTTTGACCAGCTTCTTTGTCTTTTCTGAAGAAAAGAATCCACACTACATGATGGTACCACTACTGTGTTTTGTGGTGGGCAGGGAGTGTTTGCACGTTGGCCAGAAGGTTCAGTTTTGGTATTATCTGACCAGATCACCTACTTCCACAGGTTTGCTGTATATCTTGCATGACTTATGGCAAACTGTGACATGACTTTTTTTATAGCATTTATTTCAGTAATGGCTTTCTTCTGGCCACAACCAACTCCAGATTTATGAAGTTCGTGAAGAAAAACAGATTCTCTCACCTAAGCTGTGGATACCTGCAGTCGTTTGGCTGCTTTTCTGATTATTGTTCTCCTTGCCTGTAAGTTTAGGTGGACAGCCATGTCTCTCCAGGTTTGCTGCTGTGCCATATTCTTTCCATTTATAATGGATTAAACAGAGCTCTTCGAGATTTTCAAAGCTTGGCATAATGTTTTGTATCCCAACCTCGCTTTAAGCGCCCCCATATCTTTAAACCTGACCTATCCAACATATTCCTTAATGTTTATGACGTTGCTTGTTCTCTGGGTTTCTCTAACAAACCTCTGAGGACTTCACAGCAGCTGGATTAAATTCCAGAAATGAATACAAGAAGTTTTTGTTCAAGCTCACAGTTTGCTCTGCTTTGTGTTGGTCGATTCCACAAAATCACTGTGAAATACGTTTAAGTTTGTGATTGTAGCATAAAAAAAAAATTTAGAACATGTAATGTAAATGTCGTAGTTTTCAAAGGCGCAGTTTACATCAAATCAGGCACAATATTACTACCACATTTCAGTAGGACCCTTTTTCATGCCTGGCTTGTTTAGACCTGCACTTTAGATAACGTACACTTTATTTATCCCATAAGAAAAGCTGTCTTCCATAAGGCTTAGCGGATAACTTCACTTTGTGATATCTAGGGCTCCCTGTTAAATCAAAGTGAGCCAATATTGCCATATTTGCAATCCTTATAACGATATAGACTGTATTTAATCCACATTATTCTTACTCATCTCTTGCTTTTCTATCCCTACTATGTCACTAACACTCTTGTTGCTCTACCGTCTACGCACCAAAATCTGCATCTGCTGTGGGCATACAGTATATTACACCAAACAATATATTACCAAACATTGCCTCCAAGCTGTCCCGTCAGTTTCAGTCTTGTTTATATTGAGATGCCAGTTGGGAATCAACATAATGTGTAGCTTCAGTGATATTTTCCATTTTAATGGCAGAGGAAATGAATGAGTTCTCATGGTGATTTAATTAGCAAATAATCTGTTTGTTAATGGCGAGATATCAGATGAATTCATTATTTGTCGTTTATTTTTAATCGCACAGATTCACAGCAGGTGTCACTTTAAGGCACAAGAAAATCAGTTTCTATATAGCATTTTATTTATTATAGGTGTAAAATCTATCATAGTTAAATTTAACTGAAAATATGAGCTGTAGATGAGTTTAAAATAAATTGACACTGTAAAACTTCACCCAGTCCAAAATGCTGCTTTTGAAATGCTGAAAACCAGCCTTTGAACTTCCTGGTTAGATTCTGGTCATCGATGGTTCTGTGCATCACAGCCTTCTGGGCAGAACCGACCCTTGTTTTTTTAATACATCGCGCGCATTGCCAGGTGTGAATCTAGTCATTTAAAACTAATGTTTTCACTTCTCCTATAAATACAGTGTGTATTAATAAACTAAATGGGTCCACAGTGGCTCCCCTCAGTGTCTTTAATTGATTACAAGCGTTTTTATGTTTCAGAGGACTTGGCTCCGCCCCAGACTCGTTCCCTTAGGTTACAGAAGAGAGCAACTTCCACTGATGAAGCCTCCGGGACACATAATGTCCAAGCTGCTCTTCTTCAAAAGGTATTTATGGCTGCAACGGAGCCCCTCATTGAATTAAATTCCAGCAAACTGACAGATTGTCTCCTAAATGTTAGAATACAGAAGGAGATATTAAAGAAGTTGATAACATGCTGCTGCAGTCCAATCTCCAAGACAGTGCAACAGTCACAAACGAGGAAGAGGAGCTGTCTGGTCTCTCAAAACCAGATGAGTCCAACATAGAAAACAATTCAGAAGGGACAAATGCTAGAGACATGGCAAATAAAGAGAGAGAAGAGACTACGGTCGATGATCCCAACCGTCGTTTTGAGCTGAAGACCTGTGGAGAACAAGCTAATGATTGTTCTGATGAAACAGCTTCAGAAGAATGCAGCAGGTTACCAAGCCAACCCCAGATGTTTGTGTCCAGCTCTGAAGATGACAGTGAATCCAGTTTTGCTGCTTTAGAGAAGCAAGTGGTTGAAAAGGAACGCTCAAATTTGAAGAGAAATCAAGACGCTAACGACGAAATGCCCAGCTTTCTCATGAGGGACGTCAAGGAGTGGGCGGTGGGTTTACCGGCCAAGAAGAAGCGAAGGATGGGCATGTGCGGTCTGACGGAGAAGGAGCGGAGTCACTTTCTACAGGCACAACAGGGCGACGGCGCACAGATCAGAGCAGGGAGTGCAGGGACACAAACGTCTCGTAAAACCTCTGAGCGAGTAGCTTCAGGGGACGATGTGTCCTCCGCCTATTTACAGTCTACACCTCCTCCCATCTCAGCAGAGGTTGAAGAGCAGAGTAAGAAGGAGCCCCAGCCCCCTCACAGTGGAGATGAATACCGGTCAGTATTTTAACTTTTTAAATTTCCTTTACATCTTACAGTGAAGGAATGAATGACCTGGGCAGATTTCTGTAATACATTTAAGTGAAAGTGTTGAAGCTTTTAAAATGTATATACAGTACCTTGCAAAAGTATTTATAAAATGTTTCCACATTGTTTCATGTTAAAACCACAAACTTCATTGTATTTTATTTGGGTTTTATGCAGCAGGCCAACACAAAGCAGAGCAAACTCTGAACTGAAAGGAAAATTATGGTTTTAATTCAATAAAATCCAGGAGGACATAACTGTGAAGCAGAAGATAAAGCGATAAATGGTTGTCCTATATTTTCACTAATGAAATCTGTAAAGTGTGGCCTGCAATGCATTTAGCACCACTGTATCCATACTTTGTTGAACCTCCTGCAGTTACAGCTGTAAGCCTTTGAGGGCATGTCTCTACCGGCTTTACACACCTGCAGACTGAAAGTTCTGCTCATTCTTCTTTAGAAAACAGTTCAAGCTCAGTCAGGCTGGATCAAGAGTGTCTGAACATCAGCTTTCAAGTCTTGCCACAGATTTTCCCTCGGATTTAGAGCCTGACTTTGACTGGGCCATTTTAAATCATACATATCCTTCGATCTAATCTGTTCCATTCTAGCTCGATCAGTACGTTTAATGTTATTATCTGGCTGCAAGGTGAACCTCATCTCTACTCAGAGGTCTTTTGCAGCCTCTAACAGGTTGTCTTCCAACATTACCCTGTTTTCAGGTCCATCCATCTTCCTGTTAACTCTGACCAGCTTCTTTGTGTCCGCTGAAAGAAAGAAAACCTGCTGCATAATTCTGCCACCACCCTGTTTCACAGTGGAATGGTGTATTCAGAATGATTTTCAGTTTTAGTTTTATGCTCCACAAAACATGTAGATCGAAAGGGTTGCTTTCTCATTCCACCAGAGCATCTTTCACATGTTTGCTGTGTCCCATATAGCGCTTATGGTGATCTGCAAACTTCTCATGACGTTCTTTGAACAAGGCCAGATTTGTGGAGAGACTTCCCCACCTAAACGATGACCTCTGCAGCTCTCCAGAGGTACCATGGCTGTCCTGGCTGCTTAATCCCATCATTGCTTAGTTTGTCAGTTTAGTTGTAAAAGGCCTTGGTAGGTCTGCAGTTGTGACATGTTCAGATGATGAATTGAACAGTTTCTCAATGAGATGTTCAAAGTTTTGAATAACCTAAATTGAGACCCTTCTCCCCGACATGTCTACCGTGTTCATTGGTCTTCATCTTGCCGCTTGTTCTTTAATGTTCTCCAACAAACCTCTGAGGCCTTCACAGAACAGTTGGATGGATACCGAGATTAAATCACAGGTGACCTCTGAAGGCAGTGTGTTGTAATTGATTTTATTTAGGGGTATCAATACATAAAGGGAGCTGAATAGATATATGAATGTCACACTTTCAGGTTTCTATTTGTGAAAGAAATTACATAATTATGTATATTTCTATTTTTACTTAACTATTCTGCACTGCTTTGTGTTGGCCAATCACACAAAGGCCCAGTTAAATCCACTGAAGTTTGTGGTTGTAAAGTGACAAAATGTAAAAAGAGGTATAAATCCTTCTGCAAGGCCCTCTAAATATGCTTCCTTCATAAACGTTTTCATAAAAACAAAATCCACATGCAATAAAATGTATGAATGTAGTTCATTACTGTCTGCTTAAACATTTAACTTCAACACAGAGCTGAAACCAAAGTCCACAGTGTTGTGACAAGCTCAGATGGAGCCGGTACCACAAGTAATCCAGGCTGCTCAGAGGCAAGAAGTTCTGAGGCTAAGGAAGGCTATCTGGCTGACCCAGAGCTAAAAGGCAGCACTCAACCAAACCAATCTGCAGAGGAAGAAAAAGAGGAACATCTGGAGAACCTGCAGCCACCAGAAGTCAAGGAATCCACCACTAGCAAGATGAATCTAATGCCGGAAATACAGACGGGGGAAGATTTGCTATCAAAAGTACAAACAGATTCTCTCAAGACTTTAAATGCAAAGCAACAAGAAGAAGGTGATGCCGAGGCTGCAGACCCACAGATGTGCTGTGTGAAAAGGACCACAGATGAGGGCAACTTAGAGATGAATGATGTGATGGGAGGCGATGGAGCTGAAGAAGGCGCTTCCTCTGAATTAAACTGTAGTTCTAGGAAACTCCATGAGGCTTCACTGACACCTGCTGTCCAAGAGATGAATTACAGCGTAAGTAGCTGAGCTAGATGCTAAAACAAAGGTTGCTGGGGGAATTGGGCTCTCTGTCATTTAAATGTACATTATAGAGAAAGGATAGCAGAAGATTTTGGAGCTTTGAACAAAATAACCACTAGTTTATCCTCACTGTCATTGACTGTGTGTTAGAAACCCCGTTCTTTCTTATGGTAACGCATCTTTAATAGTTGCAGAAAATAAGCAAGTAAGAAGTAAGACCACAACTGAGGAGGGCAGACAAGAGGAGAAGGTTCTCAGACCAGGCAGTTACTCGTTGTGTTTCTGTTAGGACTATTTACCAGAAATACCTTAAACCTAAAATAATAAGTTAATAGTTACTGCTATGAACAAATAGAGTTTTTTTGTGTGTTTTTGCTCATTGTAACCAGTTTAGTGTAGCCTCTCTTGCCCATTTAGGCAGGCTAACAGAAACCAGTTAAAACATGTAGCTCAGTAGCTTCTGTAATGTTTACAGCTGAAACCAAACTCCAAGTCATTTATGTTAAGAAAGCCGGGTGCCTCGTATTCATTTAAAGCTCCCTCTCTGGGTTTGAAAGCTTTTGAAATTGAATTTGTTTTTATTTGCACACAGTGTGATCCCAGTGATGATCCCAATGCTGGGCCCTCTGTGGTCCACACTGAGCACACTCGAACCAGGGACCCGGAGAACTCGTCTGGGCCTGGATGCGTAGATTATGTGTCAGACTCGCAGCTGAACACCATTGTTCTCATGTAAGAAAAAAAGTCAAATATGTTCAATCCAACACGATGTCTGATAAGACAGGTGCATGTCCAATAATTAGAATATAATCGAAAAGTTAATTTATTTCAGAAATGTAATTTAAAAAAGGGAAACCCATGTAAAGATTGATTACACAGTGATGCACTTCAAGCATTTATTTGTTCATTTTGATGATTAGGTCTAACATCTCAGGTAAACCCAAAATTCACTTTCTCACAAAATTAGAATATTACATTAAACCAGTGAAATGCTATGTAATGATCATGAACACTTTCCTCCAGGGCGGTAAGCCACAATGTGTCATTGCTAAAGAAGCTGGATGTTCATAGAGTGCTGAATCCAAGCATATTAATGAAAGGTTTAGTGGAAGGAAAAAGTGTGGTAGAGAGCAACAGGGATAACATCAACCTTGGATGGATGGTTAGGATAAGCCAATTCAAGAATTTGAGGGTTGAAAAGATGTGGACTGTAGCTAGATTTAGAGCTTCAGCAGCCACACATATCAGGACCATGTCCTGGATATGCGTGTCTCATCCCTTGTATGAAGCTACTCCTGAACCAGACTTCATGTCAGAAGGATCTTACTTGGCCTAAAGAGAAAAAGGAGTGAACCATTGCTCAATGGTCCAAAGTCTTCTTTCCAGATAAATATACATTTGGCATCTTATTAGAAAAATCAGGTTTCCAGAGTCTGGCGGAAAAGAGGAGAGGCACAGAATCCAAGTGGCTTGATCCAGTGTAAAGCTTCCACTGTCAGTGATGATTTGTTTGGAGCCAAAGCATCTGGTGTTTGTCCACTTTGTTTTATCAAGTCCAAAGTCAGAGCAGCTGTCTACCAGGATATTTTTGAGCACATCATGAGAAGCTTAATGGACTTCCTCGACACATCAGTAGAGCCACAGGCTAATCACCTACATGACACACTGCGGCTGCACTGATGTGATTATTCGTGCAAAAGGAGCCCTGACTAAGTGGAGTGCATATAATGCACAATGCATAGACATACTTTTAAGTTGGCCAACATTTCTGCATTAAAAAAGTCATTTTTTATTTTGTCTGAGAAGCTGAATTTTGAGTTTTCCCTAGCTGTGTGTAACTGACATAAACGCGCGTTGTATGGTCCAACCAACGTTTTACTTTTGTCCAGTGAGGAAAGAGAGGCTAAACCTGATTCCCAGGGCCGTCTTGAAGATGCCACAGAGCTGGTCTGCGGACTGATCAGAGAACTCTCCTCTCTCAAGTTAGTAGAAACCATTTCTTTGTCATCTATTTTATCTTTATGTTTTGGTTTTACTGCTTTTTCTGCTGTTTTTTTCTTAGGTTTCCTCTTTACTCAGCGGTCTCCTCACTCTGGAAGGATATGTTCTATAACCCTTCACTACTTTGATCTACTTCACACCTATTTCTGTGTTCTGATTGGCTGCAGGAGCCCTGCCAGCTGTAAATCTTGTCTAGTTAAAACTTCAAGTTAAGCTTTGATGTGGCTGTTGAAGTTGCTAACAGAGTCTTCACGCCCTAAATTTAGCTGTGGTTGTTTTCAGTCAAGCAGAAATATCAACTCTTAATCTGAGAAAATAAAAATATCAGATCTTTAAATTTAGGTGCTGCCATCATCAAGACCATGAAAGGTGGGTTTCTGTTGTGTTGTCTGATGCTTTGATTAAAGAGATGCGCAGGACTAATAGTTTAAAAACCAAAGTTTCTTTGGGCGTACATCACAGACAGTTTGTCCTCGTCTCTTTCACATGGTGCGCTAGTGAAGATAGAATACAGTATTCATACCCCTTAAACTTTTTCACATTACAACCAAAAACGTCAGCGTATTTTGTTATTTTATGTCATAGATCATGATAATATAATAGTATGTGTATTCAGTTTCTGATATCCCTAAATAAATCTAGTGCTGGTCAAATTAGGCCAAAACTGAACTTTTCAGATAGATGCAAAATGCTTTAGCACAAAACCAACATTGTCCTTCACCCTGAACATACCCTCACCACACAATGATGGTGGCTGCATCATCCTGTGGGCATGATTTTACCCAGCAGTGACAGGCAACATGGTCAGACTTTATGGGATTATTGGTTTTGGATAAATACAGGACAATCCTAAAAGCAAACCTGAAATTACACAAGAATTCAGACTCCCTTGGAGGTTCAACTTCCAGCAAGACAATAAACCGAAACGTGATCAAAGCATACGGCCCAGTCAAAGTCCAGACTTAAATCTAGTTTAGAATCTGCGGTAAGACTTTAAAATTGGCATTCACAGATGCTCACCATTCAGTCTGTCTGACCTTCAGCTGTTGGTCTCTAGATGTTTGTAGAATCACTTCAGTATTGACTTGATGGGGCCAAATGAAACATGTTTGAGATTTTTGTTTGTTCAAAATGTTTTGTAATGTGCCAAAATGTGACATATTTAAAGGCGTATGCATGTTTACCTGCATACATTCTCATGGTGCAGTCAACACTACCTCACACCTGTAACCGTGCAATATATCATTTCTTAAATATGTGCCAAGTGCAAGATTTGATTGTCATCTTATTGTTATTTGATAATTTTTACTTTGGTTCCGATTGCAAAAGTCTATACCTCAAAATGTGCAGCAAATGGGTAAGATTAGTTTCTTTCATTATCTTGCCTCAGCTAATGTTTAATCTTAACCCATGATGTACTGTTATAAAGAACGTAGAAGAGCTATAAAACCCACTTTAAAATCTAAAATTGAAAGCTCCAACCCGTTTTGTCCTCTTTGTTCCAGTCGAATAGTGATGGTCGCTCATCGAGAACTGGAGAACCTGCGACGCAAACCTTCAAGAAGCTCCGTACGTTGAGGATTGTTTTCACAAAATGTTCTCATGTAATTGTTGTCCTAAGAGTTCATTGGTAAGAAAGTTCAAAATGTTAAATATTTTACCAGTTTTGGTTTTCAGAATGTTTGCTTTGGCTGTTGATGATCTAGTTCTTCTTAAATAAAGTGATTCGTGTACCTAGACTCTGTTCTCAGCTTCACTAATTAAGCAGCTCATCAATATATATATTAATTTATCAAGGATTTTATCGGTCTCATTAATAACACGGATTGGTCTTGTATCAATTGTTCAGTCTGAAGGATAAAATCTCATCTTGGAACTAGCTTACTGCATAATTTAAAAGAAATAATGACTGCTCAGATTTTGTATGCTCTATAACCTGATTTAATTAATGAAACCAAGAACATTATACTACTACTACTACTACTACTATACTACTACAGAAAGGAAAAAAATTCAGAATATTTTATAAAATGATTATACACCCAACTTTCAAATTTTTTCTTAACCTTTCCCTATAGTTGAAATAAAAGGCTCACTGACTTATTGTTTACTAAACATTTACCAGAGGAAGAGGAGGCATGAACTCAAAAGGAGTCACTTTTGATATGTTAGCTTGGCAACCACTGAAGCACCACAAAAGAACTGATAAATGGACACCCTACTTGTGATCCAAAATTAGCTGTTTGGTTCGTTTTTTTACCCCTCAGAACCAGCTTTAGAACTCAGACGTTCAGGCTCCAGCACACCGCTCAGCTCAGATGGAAAATCTCAACATCGTTCTGTTTTTTCAGTCCGAAGGTCGTTCTGTAGAAGGCAGGAGGGCTAATCTGGCCCAAGAATAATTGGATTCTTGGATATTTCCCAAATCACATTGGATGCCTCTGAAAATATTCTCTAAGAAACTCAGTTATATTGAGATTTAGGTTTGGAGGAAAGAGACAAAACTGAGTATCAACTTGAAACAAAACTAGACAAAGATGCACAGCGTATTGCACAAAAAAAAAAAAAGTGAGGGAGAATCAGGCTAGATTTGATTCAGTTTTGACTTTTTGTTAACCATGGGGCAGAACATGTTGCCCAGCCAGGCACATCAAAACATGACCTTGGAAGACCTGTAGCCATGCTGCATTTCCCAGCTAACCAGAAAATTATTTTTCCTTATTGCGTTTCTTAAAACAGAGACATAGAACCATAAAGCACCACTAGTTGATACAAAACCTCTCCATAGCTGGGAGAAGCCTCTCAAACTCAAAACTTTCTACATATAATACTTCTATGAAATAAAAAGCAAGCCTTACATTTCACACATGTACCCCTATTTTAAAAGTGTCCTTTTACATATATGACAGGCATTCAGATCATAATAACAGAAAGGTCCTAAACACATCTTGAAGCCCTTGGTATATTCTCTGCATAAGAGATTGCAAATTCATCTTATACACACAACAAAATAATGCAAGAAAAAGAAGGAGGCAAATTCAAGTTTAGCCACTTATTTATAACTTGAACCACAAAAATATTTACAAACTTTAGGGCCACATGAGCTAGAGTGGTACAACCGGAAAATCCTCCAAATAAAACAAGCCCCAGGAATTTTGTACACAGAACAAGAGAAGGTCCCTCATTAAAAGCTTAAAATGCTGACATGGTCACATTATGTCAACCTACTGTAGAAAATGTGATGCAGTGTAACTGCAAGTCCTCCCAAAAGGGTTGATTGCGTCATTCATTCATTGTATTTGGTTAGATGCATGAACCTGGACATTGGTTGGCCATGTTTTAAAAGCATGCAAAAAACAGACAAACATTGTTTTTCTCCTCCCAAACATAATATCTGGCAGTCGTTCTTTACCTTATTGTACAAAATCCAAACGGCAAACAGACAGCGTTAAATAGTAAATAAAAAGCGTTAAAAGTAACTCCAAACAGAAAACATGCAAACAGAGGCATGCAAATAAAAAGACAAAGCAAGTAACACTCAAATAAACCACACTGATGCTAAATTATTATTATTATAACAATTAAAATGCACACAGAGAAAAGGGAAGCTGCTTTCTGTTTAGTGTCTCAAGGCCACCTGTTAAATCAGCGTCTGGTCTTGGTGTACACAGAGCTATAGGAGCTGTCCACTTTGGGGCAGAACCGCTTGGTGTGGGCACTGGCCCCTGTGGCGCCGCACAAGGGACACACGTACTGCCGCAGGTAGGGACATAAAACCTCTCCTGCCTGGTTCTTCAGCCAGTGGGACGCATAGACAAGCTCGGACTCGCCGTTGTGCTTGCAGAAGCTGCAGAAAATGCGAGCAGGAGGAGGACACGCAGGCGGCTCTGGAGCTGGAGTCTTGCAACGAGTTGTGGTCCTCCTGCGTTCCTTGGGGCGACATCTGGAATCCGTCGGTATCTGCAGCGCAGTGGAACTGGCTGATATTGGTGCGCCCCGAAGCATATCCTCTGGGTTAAGCATAGCCATGGAGCCAGGCAATCCGTCTGCAACGAGATCGTCCGCGCAGGTTTCTGCGTTCATGCGCATCGACATTAAAGCCCTGCTGAAATGGTCAGACTGGGAGCGATGCGCTTGGCACGCTGGCAGGACAGACTCGGCGGCGCTGTTCCGACGCAGGATCTCTCTGACCGTGTCCGACAGTCCCATGTAATCCCTCCAGGGCTGGAAAGTTTCGCTGTTGGACTCCATGAAGCGCGGCTGGGGGTTAAACAATCCCCACACCATCTCATTCTTTCTGTATCTATCCTGGAAAGTTTTTCTGGTCTGCCAGACGATCGAGTTGTTTATTTGACCAAAAACAGGCGAAACGACAACAGAAAGGAGCAGATTGGTGCATAGAGTCGACTGCCACTGGTAATTAGGCGCAGGTGGTGATCAAAGAGTCTCTAGGAGTGGCAGCAGCCAATCAGCAGCCTGATTGGCTGCACAACGGGTGCAGGTCTCAATGTCCACCACTTAAAGCATGTTCAGTATAAAGCCAAATCCTTATTGCCACGCGTGGACATTTAGAAACTTAAACACCGCAAACTAGGTTTTAGTTTTCAGGTTCTGATTACGTTATTAACACAAATAAAACGTTACCAAGTCAGTCTGACAGTAATCTAGTTTTTAAATAACTTTGTGTCAATGTTAAATCTATTGTCAGATGTTTCTATCGTTTGCTGAAGTTCAGTACCTAACCGTCTAGTAAGTTGTAAAGGCCTTTGAGGAGAAATACATCAAGTTAATGAAAAGCAGCAACAATGCCCGTGTCAACCTGTTGTTTTTAAAGAAAAAAAATCTTTCATTAGTCCATCAGTGGGGAAATTCAAGAATATCAGCAGCAAAGTGACAAGCAAACAGAGACCCATAGAAACACTCGAAAATAAGCAGTGATAAGAAATAGACAGTAATGTGAAATATACAAGGTAAAAAGCACCATAGAGACTGTTGACATTACGTCTTCAAAGCGACACTTTTTTTCCTTTTGAGGGGCCATTTTGTTATGTTCCAATGCATAGCAGGGTTATGATCTTTGGTGTTTGGTTTTCTTTTGTGTCTGTTTTCTTCATTTCCCAGTGGTTTAAAATGGTCTACACTGCTTAAAAATTAAAAGAACACTTTGAAAACACAGCAGGTCTCAAATAAAAAAACAAATCATGCTGTTATACTCAGAGAGGTGTGTGTTTGTGTGTCTCTTTCTTACCTCCTTTCTCCAGCCTGTGACCGCAGCTGCTGCTCAGGAGGACTAATTAGGAGGCACTTTTAAGGAGCTGGAACCAAAGGGGAGATGCCACATTGTTAGCTGTACCAGCATAGTAATCAGGCTAGTATTTTCTAGTAGTCCTTGTTCTTTTTTTTTACTCAGATCTTTTCTTCATTCACCAGGATCCTCCCCAAACTTGAGCTCGAGTTCCTCGACTTTGGTGTTCAGTTCTCAGCTCCATGGATCCAAAGGGATATCCTCCCTGTGAGTCCCGTTTATCAGTCTCCACGCTGCTCCTAGAAGAAATCTGAGAACAGTCTCTTTCTTCATTCAGACACTTGCCTCCTGTTCACCCTCCAACATTGACTGCTCCATCGCATGTTTTTCTTTTTCCTTGAAAACAGAGAATCAACATCACCAAACTATCAAACTCCACTACCTGCCAGTCTCAGCATCTGTGGGTTTGCTCACTCCCTCCAGGAATGCTTCCTTCTGCAATAATTATTAGCTGTTCAAACAGTAACCATCTACCTCTCCTCCTCAGAGCTCAGACAGACCCTCTCCTACCAGGAATCCATTCATCCAACCTAGTTTCCATTTTCAATAAACCTGTCAAACGTCTTAACGGTGTTTGTAATTGTTGCCTGCTTCAGGGTCATTCTACAAACGTGACACATACTAGATATCCATACTGATATGGAATGGGTAATGTGTTGGGAACAAGGAGGCCACATTATTTGTTGAAAATGATCAACCCACAGAGGGCCTAATCTGAATTCAGAGAAATGTATACTGAAAAACTGATGCGACAGGCTAACCCAGTTTAAAATGTAATTGCAACAACTCAACATGATACTTAGTCTGCATGCCTGACAATGTTGGGGACTGATGGTGTCTCTGTCATCTGTGGGTTTTGCTGTATGTCACAAATAAGTCAGTGTGGTAATTCATACTGGCTCTGTGGTGCTGCGATATGACAGAAAGCCCTGCTCCATTGTCCGTTAGATATGAATTGAGGAGCAAAGATGGGAGAATTTCAATACTGACAAGATTCACAGATGATGGAGCTGTTGTGGGATGCATGAATAGATCCTGAAAGGCATCCAGTGTGAATTGCTGCAGGACACTATTTGCAATTGACAGATGACGAAGCAGACATGGAACATAGCCGATGTGAATTAGGGGTTTATTTTAATGCACAACAGAGGTGGACCTAGGTAAACTAAAAGCCTAGCAGCATTCAGGTAGATGCTACAATTTCTGCTCCTGCTCTGACCAGCATTTTTACTCTAATACATACAGAAGTCAGCATTGCCATATTTTCAGAAGAACAGTGTTTTACTCATAAGTGCTTAACAGCACTGCAGTAATGTGGCTGTCACGATGTTACTGTACGGACCCCGTTTGTTACGCCATTGAAACTCTATAAATCTGTGTGGTTTTACAGGAAATGTCATTAGGCCTTAAAAAGTCACCCCAGGTGTATGGGACACTGCTATACCTGGAAGGGAAGTTACATTTCTGTTTTACTATTAGCATCCGCAATCAAACACTTGGCTCATCTAATTTAGACACATAGAAAAGATGTAGAAAATTGTCACATGTAAACATCTGGTACTGGACTTTGGAAAGAGCCGTCATTGATTTAAGAAAGTCATCTGTCCATGATGAGCCCTTCTTGCGTTATCAGTACTTAAATTTTTGTCTCAGTTTTTGGATGCATTTGACCACAGGTTCCCGACGGGTGTAGGATCTGAACTCCGCTTCCTGGCCATTGACAAAATTTTATGTTTTGATCCCTGACTCAATCACCATTGCCTTGTGATGTTGTGGTCCATCCTACTGGATAAAACACTGTTCATCACCAAACCGCTCCTGGATTGAAGCTCATGATGTTTGGACGACATTTACTCATGGCAGTGTTTTTAGACAAAACTGTGGGTAAGGCCGCTCCCTTGAATGACAGGCAACGCCACACTTGAATAGTTTCAGGATAAATCACTGTCAGAATAACCCAGAACTGAAGGTAGTGTCATTTTTCCCCTCAATATAGTCCCATTTCCAGATATCCCAAATAATCTGAAGGGGCTTCATTGGAAGAAAACATTACCCCGCTCAAAATAAAAGAATTCAATTATCAAGTTTATTACTCAGGTGATTTTTTTTTAAAAAGCTCAAGGGTTAAAATAATACCATTTCATTTGTCCTTTTATCTTTTCCCCTTTTCTAGATAATTCACTAGTACTTATTAGGCATTGTCAAAAGACTATGCTATTTATAGCAGTAATATTTGAGAAAATAGCGCTGCCATCTTGGAGGCAAGTGCTTTGTGTCTCAGATTAGGACTGGATAATAGTTTTTTACATTTAATTAAAAACAAGGTCTAAATACAGACAGACTCAAGGGACCTTGCAAATGAGCCTAATTTTGTCCCTTTTTACTTTTAAATAGTAAGAGCCCAACATGATCAATATCCTAATTTAGGCAAAAAGAAAAAGGAAAACAACCATGTTTTCACACAAGCCAGTAAATAATGTCTCAAAACATCCGTCAGCAGTGTGTAATGATCATCAACCAGGTTTAAAAACAAATAAATGCCTTTATTAAAAAGATAACATTGAAGGTAAAATGTTATTTAACTTCATCATTAAAACAGTGTACTAAAATGACCAGTCCAAATATGAAGGCCAGGGTGTGTGCAGTCTCCTATCCGCCCCGCCTTCCCACATCTCCGAGTGGTGATCAGCTTCTCTGGACCTGCGGAAGAAGAACATTCAGCATGATGGCAGCAGGTTCGAAGGTCTGATCTCATTCAGTTTTAATAAGCAGCACTTTCAGTCCTTAAATTGAGAAGCTCTGCATTGTACCGTCTGCACAGGTAGTTGGTCAGGAGCTGGACCAGATGAAGCCCCCACATTGAAGGACTCTTAATACAGTGTCTTGCAAAACTATTTATACCCATTGAACATTTTTACATTATAACTCCTGACTTCAATATAGTTTAATTTTATGTGAACCATAAAATTGTGAGGTGGAGGGGAAATGATGCATGGTGAGACCTAATGTAACTTTTTCCCCTACATTCTGAACACTGTGCGATGAAAGACCCTGAACACACCATCCCCAAGGTGACGCAAAGCAATGGCAGCCTTTTTCTCTGGGGATGCCATTCTTCTGCAGGAACTAGAAAGCTGGTCAGATTTGGTTTGAAGATGGATGGGGTCAAATACAGGGCAGGAAGAAAACCTGTTAGGACAAACCACCCTAAAAATACAGCCAGAGCTACAATAAAAATGTTTAAAGCATATTCTTGTATTAGAATGGTCTGGTCAAAGTCGAGATTTAAATCCAGTTGGGAGTCTGTAGTAATATTTGAAAATTGATGTTCACAGATCCTCTCCACCCAAGCCAATGTTTTTACTCAGGTGGGCTGAATACAAAAGGCATGCAACAGCCTTCTGGTCTTTGTTTGAAAAAGAGTTTCAAAACCTCTTTGCTCTTCACAGAACAGCTGTATTTATACTAAGATTATCATCCCAACTAATTAGGTGACTTCTGAAGGTAAACTGGTTGCACTGGATTTAGAGTAAAGCTGGCTGAATTATGCACTACTTTGTTTTAATGGTTTACATAAAATCCTAACTAAATGTACTCAAACTTGAGGTTGTACTGACAAAAACTTAGACTTACAAAGCTGTGACTTACAAAGCTATCAACATTTTGGCAAAGAACTGTATTTCAATTTGATTGACTGCAGGGAGAGTGTATGGACAAACACTAACCTGTTATTGTATGATAAATTGAGAGCGGAGTACAGCTGAGGTGTGCTGGGGGTTTGAACTCTGACCCTTCCCTCATGTAATTCATTGGCAGCAGCGTTCCCAGAGTCACTGGGTGATGGAGTGATGGGAAGACAGCCGGATACGTTAGTTCCTCCCACACCAGAGAAGTCTGCCCCGGAGAAATTTAAAGATAAAAACTAATGTGCTGAACGTAAGCAAAACATGTACACACACACAAACTCTTGTTTTGCTATATGTAGTGAGGACCATGTGTTGACTCCCATTGACCTCCACTGATTTTCAGTCATTTTCAACCCTTTCTATGTCCTAACCCTGACAATAACCCTAAACCTAACCATTACCAGTGCATGCCTAACCCTAACCTTAACCTAAACTCAATTCACACTTAAGTCCTAAACCTAACCGTTAGCAAAATAGGTTGTGAGGACCAGCAAAATGTCCTCACTTCGGTACAGATGGTCCTCAATTTGATGGCGATATCGGAAAATTGGTTCTCACTGTGATGCCAAGACAGGAACACACACACACACAGTATAAATACATAAGTCATATTTAGCTGCTCCCTTATTCAGGGGTCACCACAGCAAGTCATTACAACCTGCACACAGTCTTGCCAGAGTTTTTACGCCAGATGACCTTCCTGACTCAATCAGGATTCAAACCTGGGTCTCATGTCAAAAACTGAGCCACACAGACCCTTAAGCAAGCAGACCATCTCAATCTGGACCTTCATCCAGTGCCCACGCATTTAGATTCAATCATGTTTAACCCTTACTCACTCAAAGCAGTGCTCTCCCTCCTGTTTGTTGGTCCTTTGTTAAACAGAGACGAGTCACACAGATACTGCTGCTTCAAAAACAAGCCCATTTGTTGTTCAAAATCACGGCGCTGTGGACGCAACAAAAAGTTTTGTATGAGATTTCAATAAGTGCACAAGTTGAAAGGCAAGAAGCTCAAGACACTGAATCTCTTAGTTTAACCCCAGGAGTGCTACATTGTTGGTTTAAGCTCAACCCATTTTACCTCGTGGCTCAGTCGAATGGCAGCGTCAGTGAACGCTTGCCGCTCCCTTTCAAATGTCCTCCGCTGATGAGTAAGCTCTGCCCAAGACATCTGAAGACGTTCCCACTCCTCCAAAAAGTAAGAATCTGAGAGTTCAGATGGGACCGTGGAGGCAAGGTTGTCCTACAAGAAGCACCAGAGCAGGTCTCACTCTCTGACATTCAGAGCCCACATGAAGTTTTAATAAAAAGGTGATTAATACCTGTAGAAGCTGCTGCTGTAATCTGATGACCTCCTGACTTTCTTTTAGTTCAATCTCCAGCTGAGCCAGGAGCTTATCATGGTCGGTACCAGCAGCAGTTTGACCTGTGGACAGAGTCACTTTCTTACAGTTTTTGATCACTAGTTTGGGGACATTTACAGGCCTGTTCATCACCTTCAGACAAGATGCTCTGCAGCTTCTTCTGCACCAGCCTCCAGCTCTGAACAATTCCTCCAGTCACGTGTTCACCAAGTGTTGCTTCAGTTTCATCTAGCTTTTTGTCTCCATCTTGGCTAACATCCAAGAACTCCGACAGGCCCTTAGAAAGGTTCAAAAGTTCAACTCAAATGAAACATTTATAGTAAAAAAAAAAAAAAAAAAAAAAAAGTCATATTCAACAAATTTAAGCTTCTCTTTAGTGGTTCACTTTTAAATCCAGAATAGAATAAAACATTTTTCTCACATGTAAAAAAAGGTGTAATTAATCTTAGATCAGATTGTTCTATATGTTCCCAACAGAGCACCATCTCCTCAGACTGGTATACTGGTGGTTCCTAGAGTCTCTAGAAGTAGAATGGGAGGCAGATTCTTTAGTCATCAGGCTTCTCTCCTGTGGAACCAGCTCCCAGTTTTGGTCTGTGACACCCTGTCTACTTTTAAGGCTAAGCTTAAAACTTTCTGATAAAGCTTATAGTTAGAGTGGCTTTAGTTATCTTGAGCCATAGCTACAGTTACAGGTGCCATCTTAATAAATTACAATATCAAAAAAGAACATCAGTTCAATAATTGAAACCGATTCATTGCACAGTGCCAAATAACAATTTGTTAATTATGATTAAAACTAATAAAAACCCAAAAGTTCTGGGTCTCAGAAATTATGAAACGTATAAAAAAATAATACACAAATGTCGCCCACATAATCATGGGGAACACTGCTGATTTGATTGTTTTTGAGCTGTCATCGACACCCTCCACAAATGGGATAAGCCACATTTGGCTTTAAAAAAAAAAAAAAAAAAAAAAGTAGTTGGCTGCTCAGAGAGTGCTGTATCCAAGCAAATTCATGGAAAGGTGATTGGAAGGAAAAGATGCACAAGCAGCAGGGATACCCGCAGTCTTAAGAGAATTGTGAAGCATATCCCATTCAGGAGTTTAGGGAAGACTCAGACATGCATTGGGCAGGAATGTAATGATTTAATCCACAATGATATTCTGATTTTATGACCATTGCCAACTGTGCCCTGACCAGCCAGCCAACCTACCTGACCTAAACCTATAAAGAAAGGAACCTGAAGAATCTGTGGGGTATTATCAAGCAGATGAGACACCCTAAGCCCAAAGATGCAGATAAGGTGAAGGCCACCATTACAACAACCTTGGCTTCACCAACGCCTCAGCAGAGCAACAGGCTTGTCACCTCATTGGCACGCTGCTCTAACGCATTTATTCATGCAAAAGGAGCCCCATATTACCTGCACACACAGTTTAGTGTATGGACATACTTTCAGTAGGTTGACATTTCCTTATTAAAAATCCTCTTTTTTCCCTTATTGGTCTATTGTGATATTCTAATTTACTGAAAAACTAGATTCTAGCTTTTTATTTGCAGTAAGCTATAGTCAGATTTAACAGAAAATGACTTGAAATAAATAGGAGTTGCAGTTTTTAAAAATTGAATTAAAATAAAAAAATTAACTTTCCAATGAATTTTTAGAGGCACCTGTAATTTCAAAGATGCAGACTTTTTGGAGTTAACATACTGTAGTACAGTAGCATGTATAAATAAGAACTACATGATTTTGTAGCAGGGGTAGTTGTACCAAGTACAGCTACTAAAATAACTGCATCTTTACTTCATATAACTGCTTATTTAGTAGTATTTCTGAATTAATTTAATGTCTGAACTAAATAAACTTTTCAATAAAGACTCATTTACTGGGAGACACTTGTATGGGCTTAAAGCCGACTTCAGGACTAGATGCTACTGGAATGAACCGAATAGGTTGAACCGGATTTGGATTCTATATATGTGGAAGTGAATTGGATCCGTTTGCCTCTAATCAGGATTAGATCAAAATGATATATTCTTATTTTACCACCATCTTGTTACTGGTAAAGATAATAAAGGCTTAAATTGAACATTTAAGATCCAAAACCAGCAATAACTTCTGTAATAATTCTAAGTTCACAAACTAAATTTGAACCTTAGTTTTCCCACCAAATTGTGCTTCAATTGCTCCAATATCTACTTAACATTTAACCTAGAAGCTCTTGAATTATTGAAAGAACTCTTTCTGGAATGACACATGGATGTTGGTTAATCCTCCCTTTTCTGACCTGCTCCATGTCGACTCTGAGTGCATGCAGCAAAGTGGTGAGGCTGTGGCGCAGCTTCATCGCCTCTCTCAGTTCTGCCTCTCTGCGCTCCAGCATCAGGCGCAGTGCAGCCTCTTCTCGCCTGAAGGAAAGAGCTGCAGTCTGAAAGAGGGGCTAAATCAAAAGGCCAAGACCAGAAAGACCTTTAATAGCAACAGTCCACATACTTGGCAGTAGACCTGATGGATTTGCTGAGTTGCTCCCTTTTGCCTCTGCTTCCAGGAGGGTAATTTAACACCTCTATAGCTGCATCAGAAAAAAAATAAATATAAGATGATAAATGTTTTTAATCAATATATTTGAAATAATTCTGAAGTCTCACAGGGTCCTTTGTCTCTGTGTCTGTCAGTCAGCTGTGAAAGCCTTTCCTTCAGTCTGTTGCAGTGCATCTCTCTGCGCTTCAACTCTGCCTCCTGCTGGTTGCACTGCAGCTGCAGACGGGAACACTGACGGAAAGAAAAACGCTTCTTGGGAAGGTGAATTCATGCAGGAAGTTATCCTTCTCACATCAACCGGGCTTACTTTTGTGTGCTCAGATCTCAGATCTGCCTGAAGCCTGGCCACATGCTCATCCATTTCTCTGAGCTGCTCCTGCAAGATAAGACAGTGCCGAGGTAAAGTGTCCATACCCTTTAACGTTTCACTTGATGCCCACAGTGCATTTTATTAAGATTTTGCGTGATATACCAACACAGTAGCACAAAATCATGAAGCAGAAAACTGGGGTGTTTTTATTCAGCCTGCTTCACTCTGATGCCCCCAAATAAAATCCAGTGCAACCAGCTGCCTTCTTAAGTCTTATTAAATATAGAGTCCACCTGTGTATAATTTGTCAGTATAAATCCAGCTGTTTTGTGGAGTCATCAGAGGTTTGTGAGAGAATATTAGTGAACAAATAGCATCATGAAGACTGAGGAACACAACAGACAGGTCAGGCAGGTGGTTGAGTATTTTAAGGCAGGGCTAGCTCAGAGATTTATTTTGTGAGCTTTGAACAGCTTGACAGCAATGTTCAATCCATCCATCCATAGACGGAAAGAAGAATGAAAGTTTGTAAATCCATTAAGGGTTGACCATACACCCAAACTGACAGAACTGAAAACTGGTTCAGAGTTCATCTGCTTAGCGGTCTTTCTCTCCTAGATGAAGCAACTGAAGAAGCTACTACTGCCTTTAACGTTTTTATTTTTATCTCACGTAGAACGTTGCCCTTGGATCAGTTCTGGTCCTCAGGACTGAATGTCCTGCATGTTTACAGTGTTTCCCTGCTCCTCACACCTGACTTAAAAGACTGATTAACAGGCTGCCGCAGCACTTTATGTCATGCTGAGAAGGTAATGCAATCATTTGAATCAGGTGAGCTGGAGGAGAGACATCTAAAAGATGTAGGACAGTAGGCCCAGAGGACTAGGCTTGGGGACGAACTGGTTTAAGTCACAGGCGCCCTGAACAAACACCTGAACTGAATCATTAGTGCATGAGATCAAATCTGTAGAAATCTGCTGTATGCTGAGGAGACAAATCAGCACTTGGATTCTGGGGTGTTGGACCACTTACACATGTAAAAGTTGCAGAACGCCAGTCTTTGAGGACTAGAGTCTGACACCCCTGGTTTAGCCAATTTATATGGTAGAATAACCCAGACACAATGTTCACAGATGACATCCATCCATTTTGACTGAGCTTATACGATGTTGCAAAGAAGAGACAAAATAATCAATGTGCAAAGATAGTAGAGCTATACTTCAAACAGGCAGCATTAATTGCAGCAAAAAAAAAAAAAAAGGTGATTCTCAGTGTTGACTGGGGAAAGCTAAATGAAATTGTTTGTGGAATTTGGAAACCATTCAACATTTTTTCACCTTTTCACAAATTATTTTTTTTTTGTGCTGGCTGTCAAAACATTACTTTTTTCTGATTGTTGAAAAAAAAAGGAGAAAAAAGTTGAAGGTGTGAACTTGTTTGCAAGACATAGTTCTTTTGATAGGGCAATTGGTTTGCTTGCTAGTTGAGCCTTTTTTACCCACCCTGAGGGACTCTGCTGGGTCTTTACAGTCCTGTCTGTTGGCCCACCAGGAGGTACCTGGAAAGGAGCTTGGATCCCTCTGGAGATATGAATCTGCTGCATGGTTTAAAACAGAAAGGGAAAAAAAACGTAGAAAAAAATAAAAATTTTGGGTAATGGAAAAGATAAAGGGATAAGGAAATAATTTTCTTTTTTTATTTTAGTGAATATAGGTTTAAATAGACAAAGAAATTTAACCTGAATATTCCCTTTCCCCCACTTTCCTGGCCAAAAACGGGCGCCATCCTAAATCACAAATACAGTTCACATTTTATAACACCGTTTTAAACACATGAAAACTCTAAGCACAGCAATGTATAAATGCACATACTTTTCAGGTTAATACACTCCTGTGTATGTTTCCAGCTAGTCGTCAGACTTGCTCTGCCAGGTGCCTGCTGCTTCTTTTATTTCCAGGTGACAGCACTTCTGCTAATTACTACAATGGATACTGGGTAGAACAAGCGATGGTCTCAGTTCAGCAAACAGTTTCCTTAAAAGGTATGATCAGGTTGATATTAGGAACCACTTCTCATGCAGGGTCCTTCCTGAATTTATTAAAAGCCAAAGTGTACAAAAATGCACAATAAGAGGACACACAAGTGACCCTCATTATGGGACGCACTCAGCTGGCGGTCTGTAGCTCAGCATGTTCCACAGAATGAAGAGCCGAATCAGCTTAAAGTTGGAAGAATTACATGAAGTCAGCATGTGGCAGCAGCTGACGACTTACTTCATACTCCTTAACAGGGTCAGTACTCATGGAAATATCAAATACTTTCCAAGACTTGAGTTTCCAGAGCTCTTGGTCCATTTTTTAAGCACTAAGACTTTATGACAGACATTACTACAGTGGTCAGGCTTTAAATATGAAACCTGAAACAAGAAGAATGAAGATAAAGAAATGGATGGATGAGTCATTGATACATGGATGGATAGATTGAGGGATGAGATGATAAATGCATGGCTGGATGGATAAATTGATGGATGATACATAGATTGATAGATGGATGAATGGATGATATATGAATGGACCTAGACCTGGAAAATCTTCAATCAAATTCCATACTTTCCCAGACTGCTAGGAACCCATCTTTAAACCTTTATTTTACAAAACGGTAATCAAGCAAAAACAGCACATATTACAAGTATATAATTTTTATTTATTTCCTTCCATACAAACATTCATCACAAAACATTGAGGTGACAGGTAACAGTGATTCTGGTAGCTTCGTGCAGATTTATGGGACGATACCAAATAAATTAAATGGAGCAGTTCGCTGTCACTACGAGCCAATCCAGTCCTCAATTAGATCGTCATCAATTTCTAAATTAACATCCAATTCAGTGTAACTTCAAACAAGTAAACGGACTGGAAAAGCATCAAATTTTATGTGAAGCCTTTTCATTAAATACTTGCAGTCATGAATTTATTCATTATTTTCAGATACAGATATTTTCAGATACTTTCAGATACTGCAGCAAATTCATCTGTTTCTGAAAAAATCATTTCTAAATCACCCAAATGTTGCAGAGAAAACAAAGAGGCACTAACAGCAGGAAAGATTTTGGTTGATTGGTGTTTGATTCTAGCGTGAAAAACAATGAATGACTTATTAAATACAAACATAAGATTTCAATACAAACACAAGCATTCGTGCAATGTGATATAAATTAAAGTTATCACTATCCAAATAGTGTAAGGCCTTTATGTGTTTTTATTTTAAATAAAAAAGATTCAACAAAGAAACTTAAAAGACAGATATAGATAGGAGGTGAATAAGAGAAACAAGAGAATTAAAAGATATAAAACCATCACTTGCCCCAAAGTTAAAGTCTGTGTCATGTTGTAGTACCTCAGGTTCACAATAGCACTTTTATTCTTCTTTTAAATACATGAATCTTTAAAATAAAAAAAGGCACCAGTTTAGTTTATTGGCCAACAATGTAGCTAATTTTTATTATTTTTTATAAGTCTTTTACACAGATAAACACCAAGCAGTGAAGATGGAACAGAACCTGGTTTAAATTTACGCTTGATAATCCCTCCACCCACCCCTCATGAAGGGCCATCCATCACCCACTGGGGAACGAACAACGGTAACAGTCTGCAAATAGATGCCGGACATGTTGAGCACTTAGGCAAAGCCAGATTAATCATTAGTCAGGTTAGTGTCAGGAACATCTCATGCTTTGTTTGTTGAACAAGCAGAGTTTGGCCATGGTTTCATGTAACAGATGGGAGATGATACCGTTAGTTTTGGCAAACAAGTAGATTGACATCAGCCCTCGAAAACCTTCAGCACCAAGTGTGTTTTTCCCTCCCTCGCTTTGAGGAGCTGCAGGCAAGTCTACGATGACATCGATGAGAGGTGAAGTGAAGCTTTGACGGACAAGTCCAGAAATTCTTCCTGTTCCTTCTGCTGCTGAGAGAGAACAGAGAAAATTGGAAAATACACATTTATTAGGCTTAAATTAGACTTCGAAACTCCAGTCTTATTTTAATATGAACACTAACGCTTTTCTTGCCGTAACAGAGCAAAAGCCTTCGATGTGAAAATACGTATATTTTTTTAAACCTGCAGTGTCCTCAGGATGAATAATACTCCAGAGAGCAGGTTGGACTGAGAAATATCCAGCAGCATTATTCCTACAGAACAATTACAGAACGTTAGAGAAACATGCCCTAAGGTTTCCACATCATGTCTTACGCATATACAGCGCTCATCTGGGCTGAAGGAAGACAAGCGGTTTGTGATATTTCCTGTTTCGAAAGACAAAGCACAAGAGCAAAAACACCACGATGTGGAGCTGCTAAACATTTCCAATGAGATGAGAGTTTCTGTATCCAATGTGAAAAGGGAAAGGTTCTTATATGTGTATAAAGGATGTAAGATATAGAATGTCTGATATTCTTATATTTGTGTGCAAGTTTATATATACACACACACACATTTGTGTATGAATAAATAAAATAAATAAATGTAGAATTGCACCAATCTTTAGGGAGGGCCGTCAATGATCTGTAGCATTTGCCAGAGGGCATCGGTGCAAATAGGCGATGTTGTTCTTTTTTTAACAACGATTTGTGCTCAAAGTCAAATTCTGAAAGTCCCAGAAGGGAAATTCAAGCTTTATCTTTGATTTGCCACAACATGCCTTGTTTTTAACATTTTACCCATCAGTATTTAGATTTTTGACTTACTGCCTGAATCCAGGCTCATTCGCACATCAAAAAAGGATAATTTCACTACTTCTTGGACTCTTGCCAATAGGTTTGCAACTAACGATTATTTTCCTAATTGATTAATCTGTCGACTATTTTTTCAATTAATCAATGAATAGCAAAAGGGTGCTTAATGGGAGATTTTTTTTACAGAATTTGTATCAGGTGAAGCTAAAGCTATGTCACTTGAGCAGTTCTGGATAGAGCATATTTACAGACAGAGAAGGTTTTTAATCTTAAATGCAAAATGTGTTTGTATATTGTTTGTACAGTTTTGGCCTAATTACTGCTCTGAGTGGGTTGTCCTTTCAGCAAATGACATGTTTTAGAGTCTGTATACTCCAGTTAACAACTGTTGGATTACTAAATAGGGTAATGATTATTTCAATATTCAATTAATGCGATTATTGTTTCAGCTCTACTAGACAACATTTAATTCAGACTCTTTTTAAACCCACATCTGTTCTTTGGCTTTTGAAGATGAGCGGAATATTCTGTCTTTTATATTTTTATTGTAGTTTATATTTCACCGATTAAATTACTGATGATTTCATACTTTGTCCTTTAGAAATGAACCTTCTAAAATAAAAATATATTTGATAAACTGCAATAACATGATAGGAATGAGATAATATTTTAAATAGGATCATTTTTTTGCCATTCTACATAGCAGACCGGATCTGCAGATATTCCTGCTAAGCTTCAGGGACATGCATTCCTGCACACAACACCAAAGTTGACTAAAAATGTAAACATAAATAGAAAATCTATTGTCAACATAAAGCTGGTTGGACTTGTAGGAAATAAGTATTGCACCTAAGAGTGTGACATTGGGCTGATATATCATGGTATTTAGTAGAGGTGCAGTTTAATAAATTGTAATATGTCTTCAAAGTTATTTAATATTAGGTAATAAACTCAGTTGTGAAATCCGTATTTAAACTAATTACACACAAACTGATATAGTTTAAGCTTATTTATGTTCATGTTGATGATTATGGATACAGCAAATGAAAACACAAAATATAGTTTCTCATAAAATTTAAATATTATACAAGATAAATTTAAAAAACAATTAACACTGAAATATTATGTTATGGCCATGTTATGCCCTACACAATCATAGGGTACACTGTTGACAGTTGTCACCGACACCATTGTTCACAGAGCGCTGTATCCAAGCTTGTTACTGGAAAGTTGAGTAGAAGGAAAAAATGTGAAACGGTGTACAACAAAAAGGGATAACATCAGTGTTGAAAATACTGTGACAGCAAAGCTGAGGAGCTCATTCAAGAGTTTGGAGGAAATTCACAAGGTGTGGACTGAGGTTGGAGTCAGAGCTTTACCAGCCACCACACTCAGACGTTTCCTGAACAACTGTTGGATTCTTTGTGTCAAGACACACCTGAAAGAGAGACAAGGTCAGAAGCGTCTTACCGGGACTAAGGAGATGAAGTTGTCTTTTTACAAAATGTTAATTTTGCCTTTCATTTGGAAATCAAGGTCCAGGTCTTTGGAGGAAGAGTGGAGAGGCACAGAAATCCAGAATGAAGTTTTCACAGTCAGTGATGATTTGGGTGCCATGTCATCTGCTGGTGTTGGTCCACCGTGTTTGATCATGTCCAAAATTAGCACAGCCATCCACCAGGAAATTTTTATTTCTGCTGATAAGTTTCATGGAGATGCTGATTTCATTTTTGGCAGGACTTGGAACCTGCCCACACTGCAAAAAGGTACTAAAACCTGGTTCAATGATGGAGTTACTGGGCTTGATTGGTCAGAAAACTGACCTGAACTGAACCCCACCGAGAATCTATAGATTATTGTCAAGAAGAAGATAAGAGACACCAGACCCAACAATGTGGATGACCAAGAAAAACCTAGGAGCAACTGCCTCCATGCCGTGCTGGTGATTCATGCAAAAGGAGCGCCACCCAAGAATTTGGTACATTTACTGCACAGTATGTTGAAATACTTCTCACTATGAAAGTATTTCTGTATTGAAACCAAAACCAATGGAAGAGGAACGGGTCAGAACCGTGAAGGCATAGCACTACTTACTGAGCTGCTGACACATTCTTTAGGCTTTACACTGAGAAACAACAACTCTACATCAATATTAAGGGTTTTACTTTTTAAATTTAGCTGTTGAAATAAAATAAGCTCACCATTACATTCTAATTTACTGAGAGGCACCTGTCTTCTTTGGCTCATAGTTTAGTGGTCATATTGCACCAAGCCTATCACTTCCACATTCACTGACTCCATTGAGTGTTTATTCCTAATAGGGGTACACGATACTAAAAGTGGTAATGGTTCATTAAAGTTATTTGTTTTGAGAATAATTATTTTTAATGACAACCCTGTTGGTGATGTTTATCAAAGTTATGAGGCATAAAGCCTTGACACTGCAGGCTAATGAGTGAAGTATAACCAGAATATGAAGGTGGTACTTCAGCTGCTTCCTGGAGTGGTAAAAACCGCATCTTAATTCCCCAGTGACCTGAGAGCCCTAATGAAGACTTTAAAAAGCCATCTTACCTCAGAACAGAGAGCAGGATTTAGGGGGTCTGAAGGGATTATCGCTGGAGGGGACCCCCATGAGCAGCGGGTCCTTGGAGGCATTCTGCAGGCAGAACTGTTTCAGCTCGGCAGCGGCCTGGGACACCTGCAGAGCCCAACATATGGCGTGGTGTGAAAACATGAACAGCATAAACATAAACTGCGTCTGTCTGCCTGCTGTGCGCTCAGGCTCTGCCCATTTCTCCTTTTCCTGACTAACTGGCTTTTTGCATAATATTTGCAAGCAACGGGGCCACGGAACAGCAGTGGTTGTATCTACTATGTTTCCTTCTCAGATGTAGGTTTCAGATATAGGTTCTGTAATGTTTTATTCCTGTAGTGAAAAACAACATTTATACGCGTTTAACTTTAAAACTTCGAAGTAGCTGCGAGTTACTCAACAGGACAAACTAGGAACCAGTCTATATGTGTTCTTAATAAGTTTGGCGGCAGGTCAGTAAATTTATATTTGACAGAATCCACATTTCGTGATTTCTAAACTTAGTTTCTAGGATCCGAAGGAAAGGTCTTCCGTGTTTGTGTGTCAGGGTTCGTACCTTGATCCTCCGGATACTGGCCTCTAACCGGAGCTGCTTCACGGCCCTCTGGGCGATTATTAGGCTGCTGCTGGCGTTGTTGTTGGACATAGCGGTGGCTCTCGGTGGGTGTTCAATAAAAATAAAACTAACTTTGCTTTAATGACAGCCGTCTCCAACCTTAGCGGAAACCAAACCTGACTAACTGCCCTGAACCCTGAACTAAATTGGGAAACAGCCCCAGTGCGTCCCCCCGCCCACATTGCGATGTTCAAGCTCTCCTATTGGCTAAGACGTCCGTCAATCAAATAATTGTGAGCCCACCTTCTCCCCGTTCCCAAGGAAACGCCCATAAAAATATGGGCCATCATTTTAAGTTTCCTACACAGCAAACAAGGCAAAACGTGACCTTCAGTCGTTGTTTACCACTTCATTTAACTTCACACCCAACTGGGAACTCTTTCAGAGAAATGGTGCTTCATCATTTATGTAACATGCTGAGCTGAACCTTCAATCTAAGTCAGACATCAAAATGAACAATAACCCCCCACTCCCCACTCTTACTATGATAAATGGTCACAGAGAAAAAAGTCCATTAGTTTAAAAACAATGTTTCTCAACATACACTTGCAAGGAATTGAGGGGTTTCATCATCTACAGTTCATAATATCATCAACAGATTCAAAAAACCTGGAGAAATGTCTTCAGGTAAGTAGCAAGGCCGAAAACCAGCACTGAATGCCCATGACCTTCGACTCTCACGAGGCAAAGCATTCAAAATAAACCGACATCATTCTGTAACAGATATTACCACGTGGGCTCAGGAGCACTTCATAAAACCAGCGTTAGTTAACACAGTTTGTCGCTACATCTACAAGCGCAAGTTTAAACTCTACCACGCAAAGCCAAAGCTATATATTAACACCACCCAGAAATGCCGCCGATTTCTCTGGGCATGAGCTCATTGGAGATTGACTGACGTAAAGTGGAAAACTGTGCTGTGGTCTGACGAGTACACATTTCAAATCATGGATGGCGTGTCCTCCGGGCCAAAGAGGAAAAGGACAATCCAGATTGTTATCAGCGCAACGCTCTAAAGCCAGCATCTGTGATGGTGTGGAGGTGTGTTAGTGCCCATGGCATGGGTAACTTGAACACCCGTCTCACATTGAAAATGTGTGGCACATTATGAAGTGCAGAATATGACAAAGGAGAACCCAGACTGTTTAGAAGTTGTACATCGGGCAAGAATGGGAATGAATTCTTCCTGCAAAGCTTCAACAATTACTGTCCTCAGTTTCTGAACGCTTATTAATGTTGTTAAAGGGAAAGGTGATGTAACACAGTGGTAAACATGCTCCTGTCCCAGATTTTTTGGGACATGCTGCAAGCATCAAATTCAAAATAAGTTAATATTTGCAAAAAAACAATAAAGTTTATCGGTTTGAACTTTGAATATCTTGTTTTTGTAGTGGATTCAGTTACAAATAGGTTGAACAGGATTTGCAAAACCTTGTAATCTGTTTTTATTTATGTTTTACACAATGTCCCAACTTCACTGGAATTGGGGTCGTACTTAAACTATGAGGTATGACAATTTTTGTGTTATCTACAGAAGTGTTTTCATGGATTATGAAAAGGAAAGGGTCACAGAAGTACTCAAATCCCTGTATTTTATTTCTATTTTAATTCAATTCACCCCACATACATCATTATCTGAAAAGCTCCTTAAGTGACAGACCTAAATACACGAAGGAATGCTATCTTTAACTGTTACGTTATACAACCAGCACTGTTCCCAACAGTTCTGTTAATTAATAAATACATTAAAAAACCTATTTGGTTATTACTATTCAGCTTTCCCTTGTACAGACCTGGTACATAGCCCGTTTAGCATAGTATAAAGAGTACAGTTATGTATTCTATAGCTATATTCCATTTTGGATGTATGTGTTCCTATTTAAATTAGCTATTTATTCACTACTGTATGTTTTTACAGTTTGTTTTTGTATTGTAAAGATTTTTCCAATTATCTCTGTTTTTACCCCACTGAAGGGAAAAATAGAAAATTGTTCTACTCCAGTCTATTCTGTTTGTAAATTTATATAATAAAAATTTGTGTTATATTCCAAATTGGTTGTTCTGATTCTTGTTTAGCCAGTTATTTCTTACATCTTTTTACAAATTATGATCCTCTTACCTCATTCTATCACATAGCCATATTTTCTAAACATTCCTCTTAACTTAAGCCACAAAATGATAAAGGAGTAAAATGACCACACCTGAGACCAGAACCTGCTGTTCTCATGCTATATTAATAAAAGTGAATTCAGATACAGATTTGGAAATATGTTAATTCATGTGATTCGGTGTATCTATATAACAGCAACTCACAATAAATTTAATCTTAAAGCCTTTTTAAAGACAAACAGGTCCAATCAATTTCCAAAAATATGCAGATCATATATTAGATTGAACCAATACATTACAATTAAACAGAAAAAACTAAGTGCAATTGCATACATTCCAATAAAATTCTATGTATAATCAAATGCAGTTTAATTAGGTTTACAGTGCCAGTTGGCAAAAACTAGTCTTTTTAAAGAACCCCAGCCAATTGCATCGAATCATTGACTGTGTAGCAATCTCTCTTCCCGAGTAACAATGTGGCAACAGATGAAAGTCAAATGCAATGAGCTTTTATCTTTGCAGAAATACTTCAGCAAGTATGTTGTGATAGTAGATGGCTAGTTGTATTGAGTCATAATCTTTGCAGCAATCCCTCCTCCTGAGCAAGCATGTGGCAACAGCGGCTGGCTGATGGCATTAAGTCTTTAACTTTGCAGCAGTCCCTAATGCTAAACTAGCATATGGCAGCAGTGTGGGGTCTGAACACCCCCCATAAGTGTATAATATTTTTTTATTATGGAAATCTATGCAGAAACTTTAATACAATATTTAGCACTGTCGGACCCTTGAAACTAGAGTTAGCTGCCCTTTTGACATATCTTCCCTTGGGGGATGTTGCACTGTGTGCTTCTGCGTCATCAGTGGACGACTGTGGGCTGCATTTTTGCTTGAACGTCCATTTCTGGCATCTTTCACCATTTTGAGACATTTACTTTTAATCAGGTCATGTTGTGGCTGTCGTTGATCAGATGAACTTCATTAGTTTCCAGTTGTACTCAATAATGTTTCCTGTTTTAGACAAACAGTCAACTCAGAATCATCCTACAGAATTATTTGTAAATAAAACAGTACATGCATTTTTATTTCTCACATTAAATACGATTTGAAGCCATAGTCTCCTTGAGTTAAATCAATACAAATAGGTTTGTCTTTTCAAAGCCAGTTCCCCTTCTCTAATGGTTTTCTTCAACACTGAATCCAATGACTGGAGAAAGGTGGTTGTGTTCTTTAGGGCTTCATATCTGCTGACAGAACTGAAAGAGTTCATAATAGCCCCACACAAGGTTTAATAAAGAAAATACTAATTAAACATTTTCACTTACCTACTTGACAATGTAGAATATTTATATGCAGGGGTTGGACAATGAAACTGAAACACCTGGTTTTAGACCACAATAATTTATCAGTATGGTGTAGGGCCTCCTTTTGCGGCCAATACAGCGTCAATTCGTCTTGGGAATGACATATACAAGTCCTGCACAGTGGTCAGAGGGATTTTAAGCCATTCTTCTTGCAGGATAGTGGCCAGGTGGAGGAAAACGTTTCCTGACTCGCTCCTCCAAAACACCCCAAAGTGGCTCAATAATATTTAGATCTGGTGACTGTGCAGGCCATGGGAGATGTTCAACTTCACTTTCATGTTGATCAAACCAATCTTTCACCAGTCTTGCTGTGTGTGTTAGTGCATTGTCATCCTGATACACGGCACCGCCTTCAGGATACAATGTTTCAACCATTGGATGCACATGGTCCTCAAGAATGGTTCGGTAGTCCTTGGCAGTGACGCGCCCATCTAGCAAAAGTATTGGGCCAAGGGAATGCCATGATATGGCAGCCCAAACCATCACTGATCCACCCCCATGCTTCACTCTGGGCATGCAACAGTCTGGGTGGTACGCTTCTTTGGGGCTTCTCCACACCGTAACTCTCCCGGATGTGAGGAAAACAGTAAAGGTGGACTCATCAGAGAACAATACATGTTTCACATTGTCCACAGCCCAAGATTTGCGCTCCTTGCACCATTGAAACCGACGTTTGGCATTGGCATGAGTGACCAAAGGTTTGGCTATAGCAGCCCGGCCGTGTATATTGACCCTGTGGAGCTCTCGACGGTAAGTTCTGGTGGAAACAGGAGAGTTGAGTTGCACATTTAATTCTGCCATGATTTGGGCAGCCGTGGTTTTATGTTTTTTGGATACAATCCGGGTTAGCACCCGAACATCCCTTTCAGACAGCTTCCTCTTGCGTCCACAGTTAATCCTGTTGGATGTGGTTCGTCCTTCTTGGTGGTATGCTGACATTACCCTGGATACCTTAGCTCTTGATACATCACAAAGACTTGCTGTCTTGGTCACAGATGCGCCAGCAAGACGTGCACCAACAATTTATCCTCTTTTGAACTCTGGTATGTCACCCATAATGTTGTGTGCATTTCAATATTTTGAGCAAAACTGTGCTCTTACCCTGCTAATTGAACCTTCACACTCTGCTCTTACTGGTGCAATGTGCAATCAATGAAGACTGGCTACCAGGCTGGTCCAATTTAGCCATGAAACCTCCCACACTAAAATGACAGGTGTTTCAGTTTCATTGTCCAACCCCTGTATATTTCAATTGCTAAAACCCTGCCATGTACAAAACAATGATAACATTTTCTGATGCATAACTTTTCATCTTTAGTTTCCGTCTTTTCTTTTAAACAAAGAAGTTATTGTTCTCTGCATTGTGGTCAAGTTTTGATTTCATTTAAATAAAAAATTTGACAGTTCGGTTGTTTTCGCGGTTTTTATTTGAAAGTCTGTAGATGGTTAGTGATTTATTGTTCGTTCTATCCTGACGCAAGCGGCAGTTTTTTATGTCTGTGCACCACCTGTGTAAAATCTCCCAGTCCATTAAATCGAACGCACCGATCTCCTTGGCAACCGCTCTGTTTTGGAGGTAAGCGCGCATGCGCTCTCGTGTAGTGTATGTGAACTCTCTGGTCATAAGCGGTGTTTTCAAGCTGTACTGTGTTGTTGTAATTCAGCAAAATAAGATGAACCACAATTAGTTACTCTCCCTTTGCTTTTAACTGGGGTATTTAGCAGCGAGCAGATCGACATTAAACGTAGCGGTGCTCGTTTTAAACGCTGGCTGCTGACAAAAGCCTCGAGCTCAGAGGAGAGAGAAGCAAAGCAAGAGCATTAAGGCTCTTGCTTCAGAAACTATTTGGAATGAGGGGGAAAAAAGCTACATTTATAAACAGATTAAGTCGTGTTTTAGACTGCCTATTGGTAACAGATCTGATTTTCTTTGTGTGCTCGTGAATTTTTGCAGCCGGAACTGGTTCTGGATGACGGCTTCATAGCAGACAGCCGTTCTTCCCTCTTCCCGGTACTGTGACCGGCGCAGAGTCTTTATAGGTAGGCGGTACCGGACCGTACCGGTTCACTTTCACCCCTGGGTATAACAGGTTATCGTCTATGGATTCTAACCACACATATGTGGTTATATATAGATAAAGCTCAAAGGTAAAATTTGCCGTGCAGACAGCAGTCACTTAGAAACAGTCACACAACAGCAACATTAAAAGAGGAAGTCTGAGTTTCATCCCCACATTGTTGAGTTCACCAAGCTGACAGCAGCAGAAATAAAAGATTTCTTCAGTCTGTTTGTTCCACATCGTGGCATTCTTTACATCATTCCTGAAGGTACCACGGAAAATCGTAAAGTTTGGCTGCGGTCAGCCAGGATAATCTAAGCCTTCTTCAGTGGTGTGCCAACAATTTTACTGCATACTTTTACAATACCCTGCGGACCATTCTTGATTTAGCTCCACACAGCAAACTCCACAGGCACAAATCTTAAGAAAAAAACCTTTGTCACCACACAAATGACCAGAATCCAAACCGCTCCCGTGGTGTTCATCTTGTGAAAGCTACTTCTGAGGTTTAAATCATCATTCTTTGGTTTGTACAGCTGCAGCTCACCATATCTGATTGTTTCTCTGTTCAGAAAGGGAACCAACAGGTTTTGTATTTTATAGACTAGCCCTTAGCCCTAGAAGTTTCATTTAAAGGTTGTGATGATGGTAGCTCTCGAGGACTGGACTTGACCACCCCTGATTTAAAAGGAGAACAACAGACTTGGAGGAAATGAATCAAATTTAGTATTTGTGCCACCTGCCAAAAAAGAGGAACACCTATCTGTGTCTAGCATTTGGTACATTATTTGTTATTTCATTATCATGTTTAATTTCATTCCTTCATTCATCTTCTATACCACTTATTCCATAGTGGGTCACGGGGGAGCTGGTGCCAATCCCCAGCGAGAGGCAGGGTACACCCTGGACAGGTCGCCAGTCCATTGCAGGGCAACACACAGACATACAGGACAAACAACCATGCACACACTCATTCACACCTATGGGCAATTTAGAGAGACCAATTTACCTAACAGTCATGTTTTTGGACTGTGGGAGAAAGCCGGAGTACCCGGTGAGAACCCACGCATGCACAGGGAGAACATGCAGAAAGACCCCCGGCTGGGAATGGAGCCCAGAACCTTCTTGCTGCAAGGCAACAGTGCTACCAACTGCACCACCGTGCAACCCACATGTTTAATTTTATCATTATTATTAAAATTATTATTATATAACCATTATAAAATAATAATTATGCAATAATGTTTTTATATTTATTATGTAATTATTATTTTATTTATTTAGAAAGCACTTTGAAAATCAAAGGATAACCAAAGTGTTGTAAAAGCTATTAAAATTTATTAAAATTAGATAATAAAATCAATACTCATTAAAGTACATTTATATTACATTTATAAATATATTAGTAAATAAATTAGTAAATAAATATATTAGTAAAATACATTTACGTTTCTAAAATGCATTCAGGCCATTCCAGATTTCAAATTTTATTAAATATAAATGTACCACTTGGTGCACAAAAATATATACATGCTGAAGATTTTTTAAAGAAATCTTTTTCTTTTTACTTTCTTTTCTTACATCTGCAGTAGGCTTTAGGCTGTATTTAACTGGGGAGCAACTATTGACTCAAATGTTTTCTTTTATTTTGAATATTTATTCAGTCTATTTGAGCAACTGAAAAGAAATCTAAAGGTTTGTGCTCTAAGTTGTAAATGAATATACTGGAGGTTGTGTTTTTACAGAAAATCTTTCCTCAAAATTGAAATGAGACAGTAGGTTTCAGGGCATCATGGGGATTACAAATGTTTGCCTACTGTTTGCTAACTTTATTAGGCACACATTCAAGACAAATAGCAAATTAGCCAATCACAAGGCAGCAATAGGCATCTAGATGTAGCGAGTACAACTTGCTATAGTTCAAAAGAAGCATAAGGATGGGGAAGAAAGGAGATATGAGTGACTTTGAATGAGGTTGTTGATGACAGATGGGCTGGTCTAAGTATTTCAAACATTGCATAAAAAAAGAACATAGTTTAATCACTAGAGGCCCAAAATTAATGACATTCAAAGTGATATGAGTATGCAAACCTCTGACCCTAACAGTATCTTGCAATCTGATGGCAGATCAAAGAATATTCATGACCAGCAGGTGGTGTCAGAGGCCAAAAAAAGGCAGGGTTCACTATCACTTCCTGCTCAAAACTAGTATAACACGTATGCAAATAAAATCATATTTGGGAGAAAAGTTGCTGCAAAAAAAAAAAAAAGGAAAAGTGTTTAAGACCAATGATTTGATCCTTTTCCACTAGTTACTATTTAACAAAATAGTGAGAATTATCGTCTAATACTTAATCTCTGCAGAAAATACACTGATAATCTTTACATTTTCAAAGAATCAGTATTATAAACAGGCCCAGTATCAGATTCCTACCTTCCCACCTTTAGTTGCCTAAACCAAGGAAAATGCCTAATGCAAACATCTGCCTTATCCATATGTTTTTTCATTATTTCTCCATATATTAAACTTTATAATTACTGTACAAATATTCATGTTATTTAGGGTATATGTTTTTATTGTACAGTAATGTCTAATCCTATAACATCACACACACCAGTGAAACTATTAAAGTTTCTAAAACATTTTTATGAATAATTATTAGTTAAAAAACCTCCCTTGGCAACAGAAGCTCTAACAGGATCATCAGCAGCATCAGGACCATGAAAAAAAGAGAATGAACAAACTTCACTGATCTACCAACAGCTGCTTAGACAGAGTGTCAGAAAAATCCAGAGTGGATAAAGAACAGCAAAGCAAGGAAGTGGCAGAGGAAGGGTATGTTTCTATGGATGCAATATTTCTATTCTGCAACTGCTCCTGATATTGCTGAGCCCTCTGAGGTATACTGTTTGGAGTCATACATTTATTTATGTAATAATCTGTGGTTAATATTATTAGAAAATGACTGTTCCTATGTTTGATTTCAGCAATTAGTGGCCTTCTAACAATTAAAATTGAATGCTAGTTGTTCACTAAGCACAGAAAAACAGAAACATGTCAACACCTTTATATTTATTGTATTTTCTTGATGATAAAAATAACTAAAAACATACAAAAATGGTGTCGCACAAGAAGATCAGATGGGAAGCAGAGGAACAGGATCAAGCATGGAATTGTAGTAAAACAGAGAAACAAAGGGTATGGCAAAGAGCGGGACAACAGACGAAACCCGCGAGGAATAATGAGAGGACATGAGTTTATACACACTGAGGCAGGGTTGAGAAATGGCAAGCAAACCAGAAGAGCTAATCGGGTGGAATGAGGAGCAGCTGTGGCAGAGAGACAGCAGAGCAGCTGGAGGAGGAAGGCTAATTAATCAGACCAGAAAGAAAAATACAAGAAAACTAACAGGAAATAACTCCAAATAAGTAATAACCACTAGAATAAAGTACAAAAGAATGAACCAAATAGAAAAACATATAACAATAATAAGCAAAGGAAAATTAACAGCAAGAATTAACAGCAAGGAAATTGTCAAAAATATACACAATAACAAAAATCAAAACCCAAACACCTCAAGATCATGACAGTTAGATCATTACTTAATACTATTCCACCTTTAATTATTTTAGTACAAAAACATTTGGTTGAAATGATTTTATGTCTAATTATTTTACAGAAGTGTCATGTTCCTTTGAAGATTGCTTTGCATTTCTTCATTTGTGTCCTGCAGATAAACCGAAACAAAAAGAGAAGAAACATGATAATTGATTGCTTGTTAATCATGATAAAAGACTTAAAAATCATACTTACAGACTATTGGTCCAGTGGTGATGGCCTTCAGTGCAGCAAAGCTGGAAACAGAACGGAAGCTTCTGCTCTGACAAACCTGTAAAAATGTGAAAAATTAAAGAGGTGTATGTATAAATTCATTAATCATGAACCACTGATAAGATAAGCCTAATGTTATTTCCATGACTGGTGGATTGAGATTACAAATTATTAATTCAGTCAACCAAGAAGTTTGTTTCTGATAGAAAAAGAAGTAAGAAATAAAGTAATGTAAAATGAGTATTAAAAAATATATATTTTGTGTTTTCATTAACATTTTAATAAAAATAGCATGAAAATTACTTACACCCTTTAATAATGACTAAAAACTTTATTAGCATTAAAGCAATCAAACTCTTTTTATAACTGCTGACCAGCTTTTTCCTTGTTCACATGGTATCTGAATGATACCATGTTGGCAAGCCTCTTTGCCATCATCCTAATCGTTTGTTTCCTCTATGAATTCTCTGTCCAGTTTAAGTTTGGACTGGCTGGGTCACCCCAAGATGTTAATATTCCTTTCAGTCCGAATAAACACGGTGGTAAAATAAAAAAAAAGACTTTAAACCAAGACCTGCTAGGGGTATGAATAATTTCAAGCTTAACTGTAACTCTGTAGGGTTAACTGGAAAACAGTTGGAGCTTCTCTGGTCACACAGGCTGAGGCTACAGTAAAGAGAAATATCTTGATGTTCCTATTTCAAGGTGTTTACTTTTAGTTTTGTTGCTACAGAAAGGTTTGAACTTTCCCACTACCGACCTCAGTGATTTCCTGGTGTACAACAATGCAGTTTGGCCAAGGTTGTGGGTTTATTGATGAAATAATATAGATTTTTTTATTGGTTTTAAACCTAACGTCACATACAACCCAAGTGTACAAGAGAAAATCTTAGTCCAAATGGCTTTAACCACTAATGTGTTTATTGTTGTTCTGAAGCCTTGAAGGTTAAATCTTTAGTTTGACATGTTGCTATCGGGATTAAAGCCTTTCATGTTTTAGTTAAATAAAAATGTTGAGCTATAAGGATTGCTTACATGTATTGATTCCATTCGATCTAGTTTGGTAAAAATGTCAGTTGGATGCTGAGCTCATCGTAGTGCATATATAGCTCAGGTAGCAAGATGATGCATGGGGGATCTTTTAAATTATGGAGTTATTTGGATTAACCTTAATTTTAGGGCAAAACGGGTGAAAATGTATTTTGTTAATTGCATTATACATTTCAATGACTGATGGAAGAGATAAAGACTACCTGCAGTACCTCCTAGTTGGCATAGGTGGCATCTACCAGCTCATGTTTACCTCAAATAAATATTAGTCTTACATTGAACTGAGAGGGCGACTTACTCTAAAGTTGGTCTTATTACCACATTCAGATGAGTGTCAGCTTCCAAAGGACAGGAACAGGAGAAGGACATCTCTTGGGAAGGAGGAAGGGATCATTTTGCTGAGTAGATGAAAACAATTGTTGCCATTGATTGCATGTGTACCATTGGTGTGAAAGACAGAAACATAAATGATCACATCAGCTTTAGAGTTTACTGTAGGCAGCAGTGGTTTTAGGTATGTTGAATCGTGTCTTCCAGTTCCAGATGTTAAAGACATTGTTGTTAAAGTTAAATAAAAAAATCTTAAAATTATAAGTCTTATAAGTCTTTATAAGTCTTAAATTTATACTTACAACCTAAAAGGAGCAATAAAGAACAGATTGTAGAGGTGTGATGGAGCTTGGATTGACGTTTTTGTTTGTTTGTGCAACTTGTGTGTCTCCATTTATTTGAAATAATTTTCCAATGACAGCAGTAACTGAAGGGAGTTTTAAACTCCAGCTTTTCTAACTTCCTGTAGCAGCTAGCTGTGCTACACCACCAAGCTTAAAAAGCAAAGGTTCGGTTTAAGCCCAGTTATTCTTTTTGTGTCTCTATAACACTTCCACAGATAGCAACATCTTTTTTAGCTTGTCTAATCATAAAACTTTAACATTCTTTATTGCTGCTTAGTTAAACTTTGCACATAGTTGAAATGTTGATGTCAAATACCACTACATAACACAGCCTATACTGTTACCTTCTAGAAATGCACCAAGTACTTTCCAGAGCTTCTATTAGAAATTAACCAAAATGTGCACTGCATAAAAATAATAGGTAAGTTACAGATAGTACCTTGTAAGTTACAGATAGTATCCGGCAAGTTAATAGAAAGCACCTGGTATGTTTAGTGAGTGTAAGCGACAATATTAGGGAAAGGACCATATGAAAGGGCCTGATGAGTCCCAATAAAATAATGAAAAGCACCTGTTAAGTTCTAGGAAAGTATTTGGTAAGTTCAAAGAAATATGTGGAAGGGGCACCATGTTGTCATGGGTTTGATTCCTGGTCTTGGGCTCTTTCCGGCATGTCTTCCCCTTCTCCCTTCACCTTCTTTCCTGTCCAATTACAATTCAATAAGGGCCAATAGTGGCAAAACATATTTAAAAAATAGGTTTATGAAATTATCTTTTAAGTTCCTTAAAGGTTTTTGGTATGTTCTATAAAGTTCCCTCTGTCCCAGGAACCAGCAGGCTGTAGAGATGAAAGAGTCACTAATTGATGAAGGAAGTATTTCTTATCATTTTATCATATTTATTTCTGCATTGTGTAACTTGTGGCTCTCGCTAAACTCAAAGTCAAAGTCCTTTGGTTTTATGCCAGGCATCTACAACCACAGCGGAAACGAGACCTAACTGCCCTCAATCCTGAACTAATCTAGGAAAATACAGACAACATATTAAGTGTCCCAGTTAAAAACAGATACTGCTTTAAAATATGCATATAGGGGCGTGGCGGTGGCGCAGGGGTAAAATGTGCGACCCATTTCAGAGACTTCAGTCCTCAACAGTCCTGTTGTGGGTTCAACTCGCGGCCCAGGCCACCTTTGCTGGATGTCTTCGCCATCTCTCCAACTCTTTCCTGTCAGGTTACTGTCAAAAAATTTTGAAAAATAAAAGCCACTAGTACCACAAAGAAGATGCATATAGGGCTGTCACCAGGGCTGCTTTGGGACTCTTTAATAACTGTTTGCTTTGTCTCATTCCAACCTATAGCCAGAAATTAAACACTTCTAAACCTGTGCTTAAGACTGTTAGGAAGTGGATGGAGCAGTCAAAGGGGATGTTACATGCCTGCTTTTACTGCACAGACTAGAGTGTTTTTGAAGCTTCAGCCTCTGATCTAGACCAATTCACTGAAGCTGTGATATCATACATCCGTTTTTGTGAGGACATGTGTATGCAGATCAAGATCTTTCACACATACAGTAATGATAAACCATGGTTCTCTTCACATATGAGCAAGCTTCGTAGAAACAAGGAAGAAGCCTACAGGAGTGGGAACCAATCCCCGTATAAGCCGGCCAAAAACAAACTGACCAAGGAGATCAGGGCAGCTAAGAGAACCTACAGCGAGAAGCAAATAACAGCTTTTCAGCTAATGACCCAGCTGCAGTTTGGAACGGTTTGACAAACCTCACTGCCTACAGGAGCCTGTCCCCCGACCCTGATAAGAATCCTCATCTGGCAGACAGCCTTAACAGCTTCTACTGCAGGTTTGAAAAGCAGCCCTTCACACCTCCCACCAGTCATCCACATTGCATTCAAACACAGCCTCCTTTCCTCAGATACCCAACCTGGACTGAAAATCTCTGAAGAAGATGTGAAAAGGCTTTTAAGATTCAAAACAAAAGAAAACAAAGGAAAGCTGCCATAATTAAGAATACTTAAATAAATAAATGACTCAATAAAATATTTACTGGGGCAAAAAGTAGCTAGAAATATAAATTAGGGTGCCATTAAATGCAAAAAAATAATAAAAGGCAGAGGTTTACTCAATAAAGTAATCCGATATAAATAAATATTTCTATTTTAATCCACTGTTTTTATTGAAATTTTTAAAAGACAATACATATATTATTTTAATATATTTTGGTGATAATAAATATCACAAATAAAAACGGTAGGAAAAATAAAACAGCAAATAATTCACTTGTATTAAATAAACTCAGGAAAAAAATACAGTTCAAGAAAAAAATTTTTATTTGAAAATTTGTGGTTTGAATAAAAATGGTGAATTAAAATAGAAATATTTATTAATATCTGATTAATTGATCAATTATTTAATAAATCTCTTCTTTTTATTATTTTGTTGCATTTAATGGCACACTAATTTATATTTCTAGATACATTTTGGCCCAGTAATTATTTGATTGAGTCACTTGTTTATTTCTTTATGTTTTCTTAATTTAGGTAAGATTTGTCCTCCACACTCCATAATAGTCCAGATTTGAATTTGGTAAAGAGTCTGAGGAGGCAGGTAAACGTTAGCGTGATGATAAGGAGGTCTTCCCACCTTAAAAGACTTGGAGCTCATCACCTAAGAAAAATTGTTAAAATATCAGCACAACAAAGGGAAAAAAAACCTGTTAAGCAATTATAAGAAGGGTTTTCTTGGTGTAATGCCAAGAAACATTTTTTCACTGATTACTGACATGGATATGAATCATCTTTGATATGCCGTTACATTGTTTAATCATTTTTGAGAGATTTCGGACTCAGTTTCTGTCAGAAACAAATATCATTGTTTAATTAGTCAAATTTGGATGTTGTTGACGAGGTCAAAAACGGCAACAGGACCGAGGCAGATGCATGATGGGAGCAACAAAATCCAGCCAAGAGAGAAAGAAACCAATGAGCCTAAATACTGTGGAGATAAGTAGCATGGAAACTAAATGAGTACAATCAACTGAATTTAGAGCATTTAACTGAGGGAAGGATCAATGATGGGAAGAGGAGAAACTGAATGGAAACCGAGTATCTTACTAACGACTAATATCTGGATAGGGATTCAAAAAAGAACTTTGATGCTCAACATGAAGGAATTAACTAATACGGAGAGACCTTGATGACAATAATACTAGATTGATCGAAATACAAACAGGAGCGAGAACAAAAGACCAAACAGCTGTGGATCATGACAGAATGAAACCTTTATTAAATCTAAATCTGCAAGGGGTGTGAATACTGTGGAAGCTCATTACATTCACCAAAGGAAAATAAAATGACATCTTTGCTCAGAGGTCAGGATCTCGTAATTACAAGATAAGACGTCATAATTACAAGATAAGATTTCAAAATTATGAGATAAGATGTCATAATTATGAGAAAAAATGTTATAATTACAAGATAAGATCTCATAGTTATGAGAAAAGATCACGAAGCTGAAGTTGACGTCCTATTGCAGCTTCTGATTCGGGAAACAGTTAAATGGTCATTCACCTCATTTTTCATTGCCTTGAGCATCTTTAGTCTGCTCCAATTGAAAAACTACAGTACTTTCACACTTCAAACCTGGACTAGATTGTCCTACACTAATAGCATAATCTTAGAAACCTAGTTTGAGATTTGTGAAACCTGTGTTTGTGAAAATGTGTGGTTGTCTTTTAGCAAAATGTACCGGGACAGACTGAAAAGATTACTCGAGAGTTTTTCAGCAAGACAGCCAAGGAACCTTCACTGGTTTCAGAGAAAAAAAACAAAGCAGCTAGAGTGGCCACGAAAGCAAATGGACTCAAATGGAAAATCTGTGGAAAGAAGCTAAGATTAGAGTGCAGGGATAACCCCAGACAGTTTATGAGGAGGAATGGGCCAAAATCACACTTGTGAATGCATTAAACTAGTTTATCCATGAAGGAGATGTCTTGCAGATGTAATTACCAAAAAGCTGTCTTTACCTATAGTTTGATAATGCACCTTGCAACATTTAAACACCTTTTTTTTTCCTAATTTGTTTAGGTATCTTGGAAACAGAAAAACACAAACTCTTGGTGTTTTAGTCACATTTCTGTTTAAATATGGACAATTTCAACCACAAAACAACAGCTTTCTGGGTTGTGGTGTTGATGTTCAGTCGATTTAAGGTCAATTTGAAACATGTCTTGCCTTAGCTAAATGGCTTTGGAGAAATTTTTTATGATGCATGGTTTATGTAAACGTTTGGCTCAGTTTTTGCAATCATATTATCCTTGGACTTCTTATTATTCTGTACCTTGGCTATAAACCTAGCTCTCCGTTTAAATGTAAATGATTTACTAAGCATTTTGCCATCCGGTAAAGTGATAGCCATTTTTAACCAAAATTGTTCTGGGAAGTACCTTGGTGTTAACATGGAATGGTAACCCTATTGAAAATGAAACATTCAATGGTTAAGGGAAAACATTGTTGCCAATTTAACTTTGTGTAGGTCTTTTGACCACATTTGTTTGCGAAACACATTGAAGTGTAAGGATTTATGGGGTTTAAGCCTGATTTTGTAAAGTTTGGTGCAGCGGCAATTATGGTTCGGGGCTTTCAGAAGTTAGGTTCGGCCCTTAGTTCCAGTGAGAGGAACTCTTAATGTTTTATTATACGTAGACATTTTGGACAAATTTTGTGATCTAGACTCTCTGGGAACAGTTTATAGACGGGAGTCCTCAGTTCCAAAGTGACTGTGGACCCGGGCACAAGGCAAGATTCATAAGGACATTTAATGAGTGAGTTGGGTAAAGAGGAACGTCATAGAGCCCGTACACAGTCCTGACCTTAATCTGACAGAACACATTTGGAATAAATTAAGACAGAGATTGTAAACCAGACCTTCTCATCCAACATTAGTGTCTAATCTCACAACTAATCTCAGGGAAGGATGGTCAAATATTCCCATGAACGTGCTTCTAAACCCTCTTAGAGAGTCTTCCCAGAAGAGTTGAAGCAATGCCATGTTTACATTAAGTGTTTGTAATGACTTTTCTTCAGCGACTGACTGTGGTAACCATGTACTGCTAGTACTCACCTCTGCCTTTGACACAGTAGAACAGGATATCCTGATTTCATGGCTGGAGCAATGTGTGATAATCAGAGGGTCAGCTCTCTGGTGGATGAGATCCAATCTCTCTGATAGGGGTTTTTGTTTTAATATTGACAACTTTACCTCATCCTGTGCTGCCTGCCATTGGTGGGTGCCACAAGACTCTATTCTTGGCCCAATTCTTTTCACTGTACCTTTTGCCACAGGGAACTATTTTACGGAAATATGGGATTTCATTCCATTTATATGCATTTCTATTTTCCCCTCAATCAGTCTGATGCTCACTTTATTCAGTCCCGTCTTGATTGTCGTAGTGACATCAAATGGTGGATGACGCTTAATTTTCTGAATTTTAATAAACGTAAAACCGAGACGAAGTGATTCTATTCAGACCCTAATGTTCTGTCAGTTCCCTCTGTGCTTTGCACTGGCGGCCTATTTTTTTCAGGATTCATTTTAAAGTCCTTTCATTTGTTCTTAAGTTTCTTAATGGTCTTGCACCAGTATATTTCTCCAACCTGCTGCACCCCTACGAGCTGCCTCTGCACATAAGACTAACTTCTGCCCATATTTTAACCAAAAAAAGGCAACAAGTGTTAAAGGTGGCTAAAAATCTATTTAAAGATGTTCTTTCTTCACTGCATACAAAAAAAAAAACGAGTAATGTCTTACTGCTACTGCTGCTAAACAGCTGCCACAAGCTGCTTAGCAGCTGATACAAATATTCAAAATAGTCTCGTTCTTCTCTTATGCTTGTTTCTAACTTTTCAGTTTTCGTGGCATTGTTGCCAAGGGTAGGCTTATGCTCTGCAGGACTGACAAAACAATATGAGGCTTTTTGCATGAAGCAGTTTGATGAGTGTCTATATGAAAGGAATCAAGCAGATTAACTGAGACAGAACTTCTTAGCAGCCATCACATTCTTGGAACCACAGAGTGGCTCAGCTGTTGACGTATTTAGACATTTAAGGACTAATTTTAGAAAACAAAAATTAATGTAACTTTTAAAATTCAGTCATTAATATTTTTGGAAAATATGAGCATGAAGCCAACAAACTGGATTCTTATTCATAATTTTAAGGGCTTGATAGAAAAATGAACCAAATGTTTTGGTTTTCACTTTGCATTTGGATCAATTAGATTGTTCCGCATGTAGTTCATTTTTTGTGTTTGGTATCTTAGACTTTAGACTTTACATTATTAGGACCCCGCAGGCCAATTCATTTGCAGCAAGCAGTAGTAGCAACCATCACACAAGCAATTACACAATCTACAGGACAGGAGGATAAGAGACAACGCATAAAAGTCAAGATTAAAAATAAGTTTTAAAAAAATCAATCCAAGACATGCATTTATAAAAAATATATTAACTAGAGCTAAAACAAAAGTTAAAGTGCAGCAATCTGATAGTGAACTAAATGATTGTAGGGGTAAAAGAGTTCTTCAGTGTGTTCATTGTACACCTTGGTAGGGCTTAGGTCTATAATGTCATTCAGTTGTATGGTTTATTAGATTCATCCACCCAAACCAGCAAAGAAATGAAAAGGTGAGGACAGATTGAATAAAGCAACATAATTGGAGAAAGTGCATCCTCTCGTGGGCTTTCCTGCACACTGCATAGGCCTGGGATGCAATGTTAGTTTATTGCCCGGCATTGTGGCCAGGTTCTTGTATTCTTGTACCACTTCCACTGCCTGTCCTTAGTCCCTTCCTGTGTTCTGCTTCCTGGTCACCTTGGTTTAAACTGGTATTTTAGTGTAAGACATTTTCCCCTGGTTTGAAGATCATTTCATGTTTTTATTCAGCTCATTCTGTTTACTAGTCATCTGCTTAGATTCTCCCCCAGCTGTTCTACGTTCCCGGCCTGTGGGTGGCTTTCAAATTATTTCATTAATTACCTTTGTGACAAGATTATTAACACGTTTAAAGAAGTAGTGCTACTCTTTAGTACAAATTTGAAAATTTAGTACAAATAGTTTCAGAGGCTGGGCTAAAGTAGTAAAATTAGGGGAAGTAAATTAGGAACAAAAGGAACTACAGTGGAACTGATCATGTACAACAGATGAGTACAGATTGATAGCTTAGGTGTGAGCAAAAGACAACCAATGGATGAAAAATTTCTCCCCGTTTATATATTTTATACACGAGAAACTTTTTGTGTTAGTTGATTATTTTGATAAGTTTACAGCAGGGCCAGTGGTGCAGTCAGCTTTGAAAAGTTGCTGGAAATCATAACCGATCATATTTTGCTCAGAAAATACTTTGAAGGAAAATAACAATTTTTATTGATTAAAAAGCTTCAATCTTTATAAATTTTATCTTTACCTCAAACACAGCAAGCGATATTAACTAATGCGGATCATAACTGTATCAAGCCACGTCTCAAAGCGTGGAACAAGTAAATGTCAACTAGTTTACATGTAGCTGCATCGTCTTCAACATCCATGTGGGGGTGCACCGTTCCTGGAGATAATGCAGTACCAGGTCGATGCGTGGAGTGGACGGAGCAAGCCCCTATTCCATCTTCCTGATCCAAAAATCAATTTAATATATGGACCCCGGATAGGGGACGTATCAGATATTAAACTGATAAGAACAGATACTATACTTGATCTTAGCCAAAAGGCCGAGAAGCTCAAAGCTCTAACATAAAACAGAGATGGTGTCTTATTGAGTTCCGGTTGTTTTAGTATTGGTCTGTTGCTGAAAATTAAACTAAATCAGCCTAAAACGGGAAAACACCCCAATTTACTTCTACTCACGTGGTACGCTTTTGTCCAATGGGAGGAATGTATTTACAGTTACATTCACATGTAACTGTAAATGTAGGTCCTCGTCCTTTTCCTGTTTGGTTCCACTTAGTTAAATAAAGTTTATAAGTGGAGCTAGATTCAGGTTTTAACATACTTACCCACAACAGTGGTCTCTAGTGGCGAGGAGAGCTAACTGGAGCTCTGCTCTCTTTCTGGACCAAACACATGGGAGGCGTTTGTATGGATGGGAAAAATGCCGTTCTTTATAAGCTCTAAAACTTTCGCAAAACATCTTCCTGGGTAACTTTTGTTTAAACAGTTGTGGAGAAAAAATAAGTTGAAAGAAGCATTTATAGGAAGCCCCGAAGTTGCAACCTCCACACCCCCCAACACACTCCTAACCAACCAGCCAAACATTTCGACCCAAGTAAAACTTATTAAACTTTTTATTTTACACTCCGACTTTGAGTAAAAACATGACACCGGTTACTAAAATTATATCTGTCAAAATAGCTTTAAATCTTTGGAAATGAAAGTTGTAGGAGAATCATGTTGTGATATAACAGGTAAAAAATACATTTTAATAATAACTGTTATTGGTTAAACAACTTGTCCGAGTTACCGCACCCTGTTGGCGGTCAGACCCCTCGGAGCTCCTCCGGTACTTGGTCCCCATGAAGCGATCAGACACTCTATCTAAAGACTCTTAAATGAACGACTCTCATACAGTTTCTAACTTTTTGCTCTTTTAAACTAAATTAAGGCAGAGGAATGATTACAGAGATCAGCGCTGAGGCTCCCGTCTCGGACCCCGTCTGTTAGAGGATGACGAAGAGCCCCGATAGAAGGTCACATATAGTTTTATATCTGGCACTCCAATGCAATGGATGTGCTCTCCCTCAGTGATAATCAGTAGACTATGTGTCACCATTGTGGTGTCTATCTGTTAGATTGTGTAGTAGCGGGTGTCCATCCTTAATCTAAGTGTGCTGTAGCTTTCTAATCAAACCAGTTATACCTGGTGCTCCACTATCTACCCCAGTGCCCCAGCTTCAGGTCATTTATGACAACCCTTGGGCCATTTATCCTTGTACTGTATGTCTATGAGCATTTTTATCCTATTGTAACAAAGGAAAACATTAGAACTTATACTTTATTTCACTAAAGTATAAATGGGAAAAACAGCTGTGAGCATATTAATAAAGGTTATTCCTAACAAAGTCTTTTGTTTAGGATGGGGATTATGTTTTGACAAACCTTTTTAATTTGGCTTTGTCTTTAAGAAATAATGACATGGTTGAATCTGAGCTGTGTGCTTTTGCACTAGTCAAATGATGCTGTAAATGTACCTAAGAAGTCTGAATATGGATCTGGGCATAATAAAACTCAATTTAAGTGGTTTATTGATTCTACAGGTTTGGTAGTAATGAACTGCCGGTGGTGATGAAACTGAGATCAGCATAAAAAAAAGATTAATCACAGTTAATTCATAATTTAACATGGGGCCAAACATATTTTTAACATTTAAGTGAGACAAAAAAAGAAAAAAAAATAAATCTGTAAGAGAGCAAATCCTTTTTCACAACACAGTATCTTGTCTATCAATGATTAAGTGAGGCACAAAACATCACAAGTAGAACTAAACAGTTAATTACTGCAACTTTACTAATTTGTAGATATATTGGGAGCCATATTGAATGTCTCCCACACATTTACACACAGATTAACTATTCAAAGCAATTCAGGTTGATAGCAATGTATTTATTTACATTTTGTTTGTTTAAACACTAAAGGAGCGTGTTTACTAATAGATATTGTACGTTATGCACGTGGAAAAAATAGGCTGCTTCTTTTGCTATATTTTTTTACATAGCAGGCATATTCAATTTGAACGAGGGGTTAGTCAGGAACCCCTGACATTCCAGGTAGCATTCCAGTTGATTTGTCCAACTTGTAACTTAGACATTCATACTTCCATCAAAAACTACAGAAATTAGCAAACAAACAGGATTTCCAACTTGTAACTGGAGCTGGTTTAAGTTGAGTGACTGGATTTTTGCTGTATGTATTAGTTATTTGCATAGTTAATTTGGATAAAAATTTATTTTGAGAGCTACATGATGTTTTAAACAAACTGGTCATTCACTTTATTTACTTCCCCTTGCTGTCTGTCGACACTGTCCTGTGTGTCCGACGTTTATGGAGAAAATTACTGGCAAAATTCAAGAGCACATATTTTCAATTTCATTCTGCTTGCACTCAAAATGTCTGCTTTCTTTCAAATATAATCTGTTACTCCTTCTAATCCTTGTTTCTGCACTCAGATTTAATGCTTCTTGCAAAGATATTTTCTTTTCCTGCTTGCTTCCTTCTGCTCGTGCACAAACTTGGCAAACTTGAGGGGTTCATGCTGGTGCCTCAATATCCACCCCCTCCTACCTCACACATGCAACACTACACAGCAGTACGGTCTTGGGGTGTAGGATGATGGGCCTTGTAGGCATTGCGTAGCACCATGCAGTTCCTTTATTTATGCTTGAAACTGAAGAAAGATGCTGCATGAGAATGCTTCATTACCCAACTATGAGAATGTTGAAAGCTGATAAAGGAAGAATATTGTTCTTTGTTGTGAAAATCCATGTATTTAAAGAAATCTGGCTGTGCATAAATATGCATTTTATTACAACAGTGACTTAAACGCAAACATTCAATCAAAGCTGGAAAGACTTGCTTGAAAATGTAAGTTTTATTTGATAAACCAGTATGAAAGTGACAATGGCAATCAAAGGCATTTAACATTTTTCATGGATGAATGTGCAATTATGAACATGTGATTATGATTATTCATTAAAATGATCATTTAACACTAATAGTTATTAATCTATAATTCCTAACTAAAACCATCCACGTTTACATATTCAAAGTATACTATGAAATTGTGATTCTTGGGCAACCATCACTTTTTATTATTAATAATTGGAATTAATAATTATTATCTTTTAACCAAAATTATCAACTCATAACTGTATTATCCAACAGTTAAGCAAAAAACAAAAACAAGCACAACACACTTATTTTTATATATAACTGAATTTATTAACTAAAATATTTCCCCCTTACAGTCAAATATGCCATTTAATGAAATTCTCCACCTAAAACAAGTAACACTCACTAAACTACTGAACAAAGGAGAAATAATAATACTACAATGGAAGATTAATCAATTGATGAGTCACCGACAACTAGAAAATGAGGAACAATCAAAGCTTTGGATCAGATGAGAATGTGAGGAACCATGATGAACATCAATGCCAGAAATAACAGTAGACACCGAGATTTATGGGCAAATATTAGGAATTTTGGATCAAATTCAATTCAAAAATACAGTTTCCAATCCCAAAGGGGAATTAAATGAATGAGAATATGAGAAGCAACAATGAACAACAAAGGTAACAAGAGAAAAGTTCACTTGCTAACAAGTTAATAAGTCCAGTAGAGGTGAGATGCGCAGGTGCGCCTCCCAGGCAGAGAGAGTGATGTTAGTATGTTTGTAACCTCAGCAGATTCCCAGAACTGCAATGAATGCTGGGAAGTGTAGTTTGATCAGCCTTCTTTCCAGTAATGGTGGCTCATAAATAATTAAAACACTTCATTATTTAACATTAGTTTTTCTTGAAGCATTACTTCCATTTTCTTATCTTTTTATTCTAAAAATCTTATTTTGTCAATGGCAGAAAAGTGAAAAAATATGTTATAAAACATTAATATAACATTTAAAACATTATACCAAACAACATGGTGGTAAAACCTCTATTTAACAAACTGGAATAAGTGCATCTTGTTGTTTCAGCAGCAAAGCGGTTTCTTCAACTGTCGGTACACATGTTTTCTACAGTAGTAAAAATCCCAGATAAGAGATGCAAATGATCTCCTGCTTCTGTCCACACTCAAACATCTCCTCTGCAGACGGAGATCCATCAGTCTGGGTTTTATGTCACTGAGAAGGCTCACTGACTCCATCTGCAGCAGTGCCTCCTCCACACTGTTGGCGTATCTGAAGCCTTGGAGATCTGCTTCAAGGAGAATCTTCAGAATGGAGAGCTGAACCAGGGGGGAGAGAAAACAGGGAGATAAAATGTAAGGAATATTTACTCCATTAGTTACTAGTTTAAGACTAAAAGGACTGAGAGGAGCACCTGTAGTCCTGAAAACATCAGCTTCACGTTTCTCAGGCTGAACTGCCTCAGCAGGTCCCTCAGCTCGCTGATTACGGTGTAATCTATGATGCTCACATGATGGCAGTCCAACACCACAGACCTCGGAGGAAAGACTGTTAGAAAGAAGGTGAAGACGGGTTAGGAAAGCACAAGGAGCTAAAGTAATCAAATAATAGATGAAGAACCTCTTACTCTGCAGGGCCTGAGTGTGTATAATGTGGCTGAGATGCTCCACTGCAGGAAAACTGAGTCCACTGCTCAACTCCATCACCAGCGCACCATGATCAGACACCTACACATGAAAGCAAACATGGCCTATGATTAAAAAACAAGCTGCAGCTACAGTGCATTGAAAACTCTTCCAGATTTCTTCACTTATTTCTATGTCACACTGATTTTTTTATCAGATTGAACTAATTTTAATATCTGACATAGACAGATTGAGTAAATACAAAAAGCCATAACAAATTAATTTCAGGGAAAAAAATCTACTCAAAACCAACCTGGCAAAAAATAATCACCCCAGTAGTTAAGTCACAAATTACTTGTGTTAACCACATTTTTTGTGTTTCATTCACCAAACCCAGGCCGGATTACTATCCCACCTGTAGAATCAACCAATCCTTTAAATAAAACCTGTCTGACAACAGGAAGTAGGCTAAAAGATCTAAAAAAACAGCACATTTTATCAGTTTGTAAAGGGGTACAAAGCCATTTCTAAGACTTTTGGAGTCAAATGAACCAATGTGAGACAAACTATCCACAAACAGAGAAACATGGAACAGTGATGAACCTTCCCAGGAGTGGCTGGCTTACCAAAATTACTCCAAGAAAAACATCAGTGACTCATCCAAGAGGTCACAGAAAAGCCCAGGACAAGATCTGACGCAGGAAAACTAACCCTGAGCTAATAATCATTTTTTATAAACATTATAATATCTATAAATTGTGTCATTTTATAGAAGGCAGTGGATAACTCAGACATTGGTTTTAAAAGCATGTGATCAATAATATATTGCTGCACCTTTATCTTGGGTCTGGCCATTGTGTACAGCAGCAGGGCTCCAGAGACGGCTATACCTCCCATGATGCCATATTGTACCTGCCAGAAACTCAACAGGAACGTCACAACGAAAGGAAGCAGGTCCAGCCCTGTTCATGACAAATCATCAGTTTAGTTAAACTGACTTGTGAGATAAAGCTAGATCTTATAGAGACTCTTACTATGGATCCTCCACATCTTTATCACAACACGGTAGTCAACCATAGGAGCCACTGCGCAGATGATGACGGCAGCTAAAGAAGCTTTAGGGATGAAGTAGAAAGCCGGCATGAGGAAGGCCAACGACAGCAGCACAATCACACCTGCAGATGCACAGAGAAGAAAAAGAACAAACAAAATGACAAATTTATACCTTGCAGAAAATAAAGATGGATTTAGCTTTCAAATTCTATTAACTAAAGGAATACTTCAAGTTTTCTGCTTCTTAATTAAGCATTTTCACACTTTCACGTATGAACTGACATCAATCAGTCATGTTTTACTTTGGGGTTAAAACAATAGAAATGTGTAATAACACAGACTGCCACAAGAGGGCAGAAGTGGTCAAGTAAAAAGATCAGAACCTACTGGTGATGACGCCACCAGCTGGGGTGCAAACCCCGGTCTGAGAGTTCACTGCTGTCCTAGTTGGGAACAAAAAAGGTGATGATATAAAAAATGAAGAATTAAGCAAATTTTTCATAAACCTAAACACGAACCGTCCAAAGCTGCCAGTGACGGGGTACGCTGACACGAAGGAGCCCATGATGTTGGTTACACCGATGGCCAGCAGCTCCTGGTTGGCATCAATCCTGTAGTTGTTCTGACTGGCTGTGCGGAAGCAGAAAAATAAAAACGAGTTATCATCAGTTATCACTGAGCTTGACTTTCCATAAAAACATAAAAATATCTGGTAATGTTGTGCGCTTATAAAAAGTTCCTCTTTCATTGCAGTAGCATAAATTCATACTGAAAAGGTTAGAATAATTCCCCCTTTAATGTGGCTAACTTTATGCAGTGTGGAAAATATTCGAGGTTGATAAATAATTATTTTTAACAAAATCATTGGTGCAACAATTATTAGCCCCCTATTCATTTCAAATAAATACATATTAATATAAAAGCAGAATTGTTGTATGTTATCTATACTTTTTCTTTAGGTTGATCAGACTGTAAATCAATTTTCAGGTATTAATCAATGACTTGCTATTTCCTTTGTACATAAATATGATATAACAAAGAGGTCTATTTCTATTGCCTACTCTTCAAAATGGGGAAGACAAGAGAACATGCTATGCAAGTAAGGCAGATGGGTGCTGATGTTCATAAGTCAAGAAATGGGTGCAAGAAATTAGTGTCTTGTCCAAATGTGGCCATATCCACAGTCAGGGCAGTAATTAAAAACTTAAAAGCAACTGGAAGTGCAACATACCAGGCTGGACAGGGAGCCAAGTTTATCTTGCCACCTCGCACAGTAAACAGGCTGGTAATGGAGGTAAAGAAATCTTCAAAGCTCACAGTTAGAGAACTGCTGTAAAGAGTGGCATTGTGGCGTCACCGAGTCTTAATAACAACCATTAGAAGTTATCGACATGCTAATTGATTGATTGGGAGAGATGGCAGAAAAAGGTATTTTCTGACCTACCATTACAAACATAAACAGGGGGATTTTGCTAAACTCTACAGGGACTTTAACTTGGAACTACGTGTGTTGGTCAGATGAGATTAAAATAGAGCTGCAATAAAAAAAAAACTCCTGGTGGGTGAAGAAAAATAAATCAGGAACATGGCACCTTATGGCTACTTTTAATTATGTAGGAGCATCTGTGTAGCTGTTTGCTAATGTGCATGGCACCATGAACTTTCTGAAAAAGCATTACATTTTACATAAACTCGGTGTGAAAAAAACTGAAGATGGGTTGTCACAGGGATAGCAGGATAATGATCCAAAACATATGGTGAGTTCAACACAGAAGTGTTTTTTTAGGACACCTGTGGCGGTTTCCAGGTTTGTAGATAGTCTGGATGCGATGCTTTGTTGGAGAGAATGTGGAATGGTAGGTCATTATTCACACATACTCAGGGACTGCCCAAAGATACTTAATATCTGGTAGGAAGTAAAGAGCGAAATCGATAAAGTTCTGGAAATTGACTTACAGTTTACTCCAAGTGAGTTTCTTTTAGAGCTAACACCTGAAGGCTTATACACCAGAGACCAAAAGTATTTGTTACATATACTCCTAATGACCTCTCAGAAAATGGTTAAATAGAGGAGCTCACAGCCACCTACATTGGCAGAGTGGAAACAGAAGCTAAGGGAGGTGTATATAATGGAGGTCCTAACAGCTCAACCACAACTAAGATCTGATCAGTTCAAGCGGAAATGGTTACCAATAACAAGATATCTCTAAATGGAGGATTCTACAATGCCCTATAGTGTCCTAACTGTCCATTTAACTAGCTGTCTGTTTTTATTATTATTATGCACTGTCAAGCACATCTTTCATTCTTTTTTGTTGTAATGTACTTCGATGTTGTCAGGAATTGTTGTGTACTGTTCCATGCAAATTCAAATAAAAATATAGTTAAAAAAAGAAAACCTGTGGGGGGAGCTGAAGAGAAAAAGTATAATACAGGTCCCAGGCCTCTGGGTGACCTAGAGACAGAGATTTCTCTCTTAATGCTCCAACATTGTGATATTTCATAGAACATGCTGTCTTATAGGCAAGATGGGGTTATACAATTAATAGCAGGAGAGGCAATAATTGTGTCATTACAGATTTTGTTTTTCTTTACATGAATAAATGTACTTAAATTAAAGGTTGGATTTTCTGTGTGAGGTTACGCTGCAATAAAAGATGTATTTATTTAAAGGCTTTTCACACATTTCAGGGGTGCAAATAAACTTGGCTGGAACTGAACACCATGATCGGTAGAGCAATATTTTGAGATCTGATGAAAAAATTTACCAAAAGCTTTAGCAATAGCAATGCTCTCCAACAGACCCATAAGAGGAATCACAGCCAGTCCTCCTCCGAAGTCCTGTACCAAACACAGAGAGAAAGCATGACTGGTCAGCTACACGTCACAGAGATTTGGAGAAGTGAATGTGACTGCTTCTTCCTTCTGCTTCTGACCTCTACAATCTCTTTAAAAGAAACAATGGTTCCATTAGACGTGGTGTCCGAGGTTGGTGGGGGGCTGAACGGTGGGAGTCCCCTAGTAGTGTGCCCAGTGATTGTGAACACTTGATGTCCATAAGCATCCCAGGAATACGCCACGACAGTTGCAGCCACGACCACCAAGGCGTTACGCACTGATCCGAGACAAACAGTTTAGACAGAAAGCAGTTAGAAATTAAACCAACCGGGTTTTATTCTTTCTGCCTATATGAGACAAGTACTGACTGGTTGCAACAGCCCACACTAGTTTACTGGCGAATCTGGAGTAGACTGATCCATCGTCAGTGCCCGGATGTGACTTCATGAACATCAACCCGATCAGTAGAGCGAGACAAACCAGGCCCAGGACCACGTCGCCCACTCTGGCCTCTGGGATCTTGTGGAAGGTAAAGTAAACCTCAAGGAAGAACTGATGGGGAACATCCTGGATTCCCAGAATATTCTGCAAACAGGAACCGATTTAACCGCTGACATCATGAGCGCCACAGGTAAACAAAAGCAGTTTAAGCAGCATTATAAACACAACAACCAACCCTCCCACTCAGTCTGAAATGTCCTTTCATGTCTTCTGTTAGAACTAGCAACGTTGAACCAAGAAAGTTAAATAACTTTAGTCCTCATCATATATCACAGATATCCAAGGATTTTAAGCCTTTAATTGCTAGTGTTGCAATGAAACTCTTTTTGTTTGAGTAGACGTGTACAGTACATGAAGAAATATCTTCACCCAAAGGAAAACAATAAAAACATTCAATTCTGAAGGGATTTTAACAACAGTGAACAATAAAAAAATACAAATCTAATTG